>VDFB02193867.1:481981445-482205754 GCA_007258455.2 Sequoia sempervirens | reverse complement strand
ACAGTTGTGCATCTACTGGAGGAGTTCTTCGGTAAACATCTAAGTTGTGGGATGAAGGTCTTCGACTACGTGTAGCATGCACCAGCCATGCGACACCTCTTCTACTGAGGGTCTCCTTTGAAAACCTTGTCTTTGATTTATGTACCCCAGACGATGGATTTTCTTTTGGGAAAAATAGTGTTGAAGATGGGCATACATGATAGAGAAGGCTTTGAAGTTCATCAGAAAGAGTCCAAGCAATTCATCGGGTAGTAGAATACGGTTGCAAGAGCAGTAAGCAAAATACAAGGTTATGCGACAAGCATATGATCTATCCTTTGGGTTGGAGACAGAGTTTGGTTACATATCAGCAAGGAAAGAAGGATGCAAGGTGAAGGTAAAAAGCTTAAGCCAATTAGATATGGTCCTTTGAGATCCTTGAGAAGATTGGTACTAATGCCTTCCGCCTCAATCTTCCTCCATACATGCATATTTACTCGGTTGTCAATGTTGAGAATTTGAAACTGTATGAGCCTCCAATGATCCTAGATGAGGTCACAGACATTCAGGTTCCATCAGTTGATGACCTTTCTCCAGAGTACATGTCAGAGTTGCTAGAAGATGTTATTCTCGACAGGAATGTCAGAACTTCACGAAGAGGAGATGTTGAGTACCTCAGAGTGGGCCTGAAGGGGATGCATCCAAGCAAAGCAAGATGGATGGAGATTGGTAAAGTGAGGGAACTTTACCCTCACTTACTTTCCAAGTAATCAAGCTTTCAGAGGTCCTAAAGCTCTCTAGTGGGGAGGCCTGATCCGGGGGACAATTTTTTAGTGAAAATTGAAGTGTTCCCAATGCTCTAGATTTTAGCATCATTAGAAAGAGAATGGCGTCCTGATTCCAACGCAACTTGAACGGGTCAAAAAGGACTCCGTTGTGCAAGTTACGGCCAGTCAAACTGGCTTTAGGGGTGTCCAAAAGGTGAAAAAAATAATCATCTCAGAAATCGACAAAATTGGCGTCATCGCGAAGAGCTCATTGAGACGATTCTGACGGCGTTCATTTCATCGAAATCCAACATCGTATGCTCGAGTTACAAGCAGTCAAACTTTAGTCAGCTTGAGGGTATAGAGGATAACATCAGTAGATTGTCCGTACTGTACGGATTCCACATGGTCGAATTCTAGCGAGACACGTGGCATATGAGTAATCTGTATGGACCAATCATTGGCTGACATGTGTCCGTCCGTACAGGTGACGTGGCTCTCCGTACTCCAATGTGGAAGCATACGTGGCAGATTCCGGTGAGTTAGAGCACGACATGTGGCACCCAGTCAGCGACACGTCATCGGATGAGTCAGCATTTTTGGCGAATCAGGGCTCGACACGTCAGCATCCTTGTCGGCGTACGATTGGTCCTCGTCGGCAGACAGCGTGGCGGGATCAGGCCAATAGTGGACTGACACGTGGCACCTTCCTAGTCAGATGGCAGGTGAGTTTGTTCTAACCAAAAAAAACACTCACGGGATTGGAACCCGCAATCTCCGGGCAAACCGTTGAGCAGTTTCTCCATTACACCGGAGCCAACGACTCTGACTATATATGGCCAGCGGTTTATTTTGTGGTTTTAAAATTCGGTGTTTGTTTTTAAAAAACAGTCGGCCGCACTTTGAACCCGCGACCAACCGACTGCAAAAAGTTATCTCCACCGTTGAGCCTGCATACAGTGCTTTACTATTTATAGTGTTCAGTTGGTTTTGTTGTATTATTTGAAACCGAACCTTATCAAAAAGGCTAAATAAGCCAAAATAGATCAAAATGCCCAAAACAACCTATAACCAAAAGATTACAGAGAGCAAAATAGACCTGATACGAGCTGATTAGGGAGGATATGCATTTATTTTGATGGTTAGGCCTAATTAGGCAAACTTTTTGTATAAAAGGAGGGGTATAGGCCTTTGTTTTCCAAGTCCAAGTGGAGATAGCGAGAGAATGCTCGAGAGTCTTTGAAGACATTTCTGCATATTAGAGCAATGTCATGCTGCTGAATGCTTGAAGGAGATAGTCTTGAAGCCATTGTAACTGATTTTGGAGCTAATCGGATCGGTCCTCCATTGGAGAGGGACCCGGAGACGTAGTCCTTAGGGACGAACTCCGTTATCAATTTTGGTTTTGTCTCTCTATTTCTTCTCTCTTTTCTTTCTCAGTTCATTATCTTGGCATTTATTTTATGTTATGTTCATTATTTCATTTGAGCATTTAATTACGTAATCATTTATATTAAGCGTTGTAATAATTGATCTTTTAACGTTACACATTCTGTAAGCAACTAGTCCTAGATCCTAAATAGATCCTTCCCAAAGTGGTTAAGCTCCTTTAAGAGAACCAAGCTCTAGTACCAATTGTTGAACACCTAGAATACTAAGAGGGGGGTGAATTAGTATTCCTACAACCATTTAATTACTACCATCTAATTAACATAGCATACTTAGCAGTTAACATAAATGAAAGCATAAAAAACCCATAATAAATGCAACACATGAACACAAGAATTTTTATGTGGAAAACCCAAGATGGGAAAAACCACGGTGAGGATTAGCTCACAATATAGTATGAGAGGTATTAAAATATTACATAGAGGCTCATTGCCAAGAGGACTCACTGTCCAAGTGAACTCATTGTTCACAACAAAAAGTAAGATAGAAAAGGTGGCTACACATCCAAGGTTTGAACTGATACAAAATACATCTGACATATGCTAAATTTAGTTCCTTTGAAGCTCAAGATATTGACCCAAAACACTTCACTTGTTACAGAACACAAATCTCTGCTCAAAATTATATTTGCATATCCTCTTCTCAGTCTTTTGTAAAAAATCACTTTCCTGCTTGCATTCAAATCACTTCGCTATATCATCATCATTTACAATCTCAAAATGATCTTCTATACATATGAGTATTATTGCAAACATTAATTAGGTCAGCCTAATTAGATGTCGCCTAAGGTAATGCAAGACGTTCCTTGTTGGAACCCAATTCGAATCAAATTACCTTTGCGCCAAAACACATGTGATATAGGTCAGAAAGCACCTCTAATAGCTTATCCTTACATTCACATCACAAAATTAATGTCTACAACTCTTTATATATTTTAGGTTGACTAGGAATATGACCTAAAATGAAATACTTCAACTGATTTCCAACCATAAGACAAGTGGACCTCAAAATATCATGTCAACTAGAAATATCAAAACACAAACACCTGTAAGCATTATCCCAAAACCACAAGACCTAACACAAATTCATGGAGGAGTGCAGACAGGATTGGCCATACCCATTACACAAAAAATTGGTAGTACTTTATGTATTGAACTTCTGTCATGCAACTTTTGAACCATTTTCCAAGAACAATTGAAATTCTAAATTTAGATGCTAGTAACACTCATAAGTGACATATTGGAATTACAAATAAATATTTATACATGATTTGAAATGTGAAATGATCTACATTGGGAACAAGGAGCAAAAGTTATAAGTGGAGGTACATCAATTGTGTAGAATATTCTTCATATCATTCTGTTATTCACCAAGTAGCGTTGACATCAATGAAAACACACAACTTCTTCATTGTTTCAACATCATCGACATAGTCCTCAAATATTTTTGAATAAATTCATTAAATATTACTCTCTTTTATGGATGGTTTCTCTAGATATAATCAAATCCTCATCAATCCTCATGATCAATATAAGGAAAAAGCACAAATATGAGTCCACTTAGGGTGGAAGTTTCAGCCTTACTTAAAATCTGAAAATAGGTTTAGTAGAATGGGATCTCATTTTTTAATAAACAGTATCCCATTTAGGTTCAATGTCTTGAGCTAAAAATGTAAACGGTATCCCATTTTTTTAAAAATGAGATCCTATTTTGTTTTGACCTCCCGAGCCTGCCATTGGGAAATGAAATATTGTTCTTTACAAAATGGGATCCCATTTTTTACAAAACGAGATCCGATTTTTTACAAAACAGGATCCCATTCTTTACAAAACAGGATCCCATTCTTTACAAAATGGGATCCCACTCTTTACAAAATGGGATCCTATTTCATGGAGGTATTTTTTTAAAAAATTGAGCCCCTTCTCATTTTCATAGATGGGATCTCATTTGAGAGCTCTAGCAACCCCAGCGACCTAGCGACAACCCAACGACCACACCAAGTAGGAATTTGAACCAATTTTTTTTCATTTTTTATCAATTTTTTTGGTGAATAATGATTAATTAAGGTTTTTTATTCTCTATAGTTTTCACAAATTTCTTCAACTCAATCCAAAACTTTCGAAAACCATTAAACCATCGTAAAATAAGTAGAAACATCAAACAATGGGAAACATTTTGTTGGGTGGTTACACCTTTTGGATTAAAGAATGTTAGTGTGACATACCAACATGCTATGACATGTCCTCCCAATCAAATATATGGATTGACATAAATACGACATCTCTATATCATCATCCTCCCATTGCTCACAATCTAGATATGATTGCCATGTGACTACCTCTACATCATCCAAAACTCTCCTCCAATGCTCTAACTTGCCCAGTCTAGGTTGAGCAAGTCATCCTGCATATCTGTGAACATATGGACTCAATGTGGGTCATTGTCTTTATGCAAACCCCAATCCCAATACCTACAAAATAATAAGAACAAATACATTAGTCTATCAAATGCAAGCAAGAAAAAGGATTCCCCATGAAATCCATTCACAAATTTTAAATTAGGAAAAGAGATGAAGAACACAATGAGAAAACAATAAAATAGAGATTGAATCCTAATTAAACTAGCAAACTCATGATCCCATGGGGGAATTGGTGCCAATTTGATGTGAAAATTGGCCCTTTCCCAATTCCTATGATGCAAGATTGATGAATGTTGATGAATGATCCACTTTGATGAAGGATGGTGAGTGCTTCAATGAAAAAATCTGCATAACCTAGCTAAAATTCAATGATAATGGATGGAATTTGCTAAATATTTGAGCATAGTAACTTTACTCAAATTGTGGATGATCAAATGAGGAGATGAGCTCTTTATTTATACAATGCCAAGATGGATGAATGTCCAAAATAGAGAAATGTGTGACTAACATTCATCCAATGGAAAAATGCCACTTGTCAACCTATGAGTGAATGGAGGATGTGCAAGTTTTGAGGATCGTGCCAATAAATGCCTATTTTTGAATTTTGAAATTGTAGAAATGACATGCAAGAGGGAAGAAAGAATGCATTGAAGGCCACTTGGCTCAAGGCAAAGGACACGAAAGAGAGAGTTAATGCCTTGTTGGATGTACATGTCAACTTGGATTTTGAATTCAAACTTGGAGAATATTCCCAAAAGATGCCTTGTTGAGGAAAATACAGACTTAATAAATCAATTAAATCTTCTTTCATATGCAAGTGGTAAAAGCTAGAGGATGGGACATGAGAGGAGATTAAATTAATCAAAGTTAATTAATTTAATAAAGGGGGGTTAGATGATGTGACCTATTTGACTTAAATTTATGGATTTATTTAAATCAAATAATGAGAAGAATGTGATAAGAGACTAATTAAATAATTTTTATTTATTTATTTAATTACAAGAGATGATGTTAGATTAAAATAAATAAGGTTTTTATTTATTTAATTTAATAGATAGACTTTAGATATTTAATCAAATAAAATAAATTATTTAATTAAATAGGATAATTAGATCAAGACAATTAATTTAATTATCGACAAGAGGTGACTTAATTAGATAACTATTTTATTTAATTAAGAGAGGAATATTGATGAATTTAATCAGATAAGGGTATTTGATTAAAGGATTAGACCGAAGGATGATTCAGGATGAAACGATGTTAGTGGTTAGGATTAGATGCACAATGTCAATCGATACATTTTATGTGTCTACATTTTTCCCCTCTTTGAAGCAATCCACTTGTTGCATTGGTTCAAAGAATAAACGATCTCGATCAAAGCCAAAAAAAATTGTTATTTAAAAACCTTACCCCACTATTGCCCGACGAGAGAAAGCATGCCAATATATTTCCCCCTTAAGAGATTGGACAAAAAATTCCATTTTTGGGTGATCTCGCGAAAGAAGAGGACAAGGTGCCCGATAGGTCCAAAAAGGCTCCAAGAGGCCAAAAACATGTCTAAATGCAATAAAACGATGTAAAACAGGCCTCAACTGGACAAAAACAAGTTCAGGTGTGCAAACCCCTAGCAAGATGGTCAATTAGGGTGAAGAAAACCCTAATTTTCAAGCTTAAAAAGGCTTCGAGGGGTCACTTTCAATTCATTTTCAAACACAACCATCTAGCAACCTTGAGATTTGAGCTTTGACCTCCTGACGATATGGGGAAATGATAGCTTCTGATGCACATTTCCAATCGAGTCTAGACGTACCAACAACCACCCGACATTGGGGCATTGGTAAGTGATCCTTACTTGAGATTTAGTTTTCATTTTTAGCATTCATTTATTGCTTTCAAAGTTAGTCCTTCTACATTGATGCTATATAGCGCCACTCAAAATCAAATTGCACCTCTTAGTGTCAGATTGTGCCATGGCGATGGAGTTTGAAAACTCCGATGTTGAGGTCATGGCCTGCGGGGTCATTTCTAAAGTGCGATGTGGTGGTTCTTTATCTTTTCAAAGTGCGCCGCTTGGAAGGAAAGTGCACCACAGTGGTGCTCTTTCGACATTTTGTGCGCCAACGTCGTAGTTTCATAAAAATAAAACTACGACTCCTTCATGGATTGCCACACTGGAGTGGTTTCTTGGATGCCTAACAAATTTTTTTTCAAAATTTTTAACATGGTGACCTTCCTTGATGCAGTATGCAGTGAGAGAGCTATATTCTCGGGAGCACATATCTTAGGAGATCTTTGGTTACTTGTAGGATCTCAGTGACAGAGATCGGGATCGACTATGAGACATGGGGTTGTGGTACATTGTCTATGCAGTACCCATTCACACCCACTTTGAGATGATGTCAGTGCTTGTCGAGAGATGGAACAACGAGACCTCTTCTTTCCACCTTCCCACCAGCGAGGTCACTGTCACCTTGGAGGATGTTTGGCTCATCTTGAGACTGTCGATTCATGGTCGACACATTATTTTTGATATAGATGAGGGGCGGAATTCCTGCTACATAGTCCTTCACATAGATGAGCTTGTGATTTGTGAGGGATAGATCGAGCTCGAGCATCATAGGCCTTTGACATCATCATTTCGTCTAGTGGTTGCGGTGATCATTTCTAGTCTTGTTGTCCCAAATCGACGAGGCTGGTACTTTAGTCCTGGTTGGGGACTCTGTTAGGAGTTCATAGTGATGCGTGATAGGTAACCTCATTTTGCTTGGGGGTTGGTTCTTCTTGCATCACTGTATAGGGATCTTGAAAAGTATGTCTACCTTGATGACATAGCACTTTGAATAGGCATGACACTCATCCATGTATGGGCGTGGGAGCACATTACTGTCCTTTGGCCATAGATTGTTGCAGTTCTGATGGAGGGTGATGATCCCCTTGTTTGGTGCTACAAAGGCAGTGTGTCCTTCACACAAACAGGTGAGCACATGATTCCCTATTGGAGGAGGGGCCTAGATGAGATGTAGGTGTTCATATGGTGTCTGTATCTTTTGTCAGCCTGGATGGGCTGATGATGTACACCAGATTTTCTATGCCTGCCAAGACCACTTCATGTAGGGGTGAGAGCACACGATGATAGAGAGATATCTGCCTAGGCACATGCAACGCTAGTTTGGTGAGCCTCAAGATCGGCCAGATGATAATTATGTGTTTGCATTTTCCCACACCATGTCACAAGTTTCATGGGGGCGATACATTCCTGCCTTGGAGGCCGTGGACAACTTTAGGCAGTTGGTGGCCTGGCCATGGGCTTATGATTGGTGATGCTATTTATGAGATGATATGGATGATTAGTGGACGATATAATGAAATGTAGATGCAATGGTCATGTTTTATATGATGTGTTATTGATAATGCAAATGTCTCACTGAATGGAATAGTCACATCGACATGACTTGAAGACTTCGGTATGAGGTCTTGGTGAGTTGCGGTAGTCTTGTCGATGGAATTTTTTGAGATTGATGTGACTTATGTGCATTGGTATGAGTCTTTTAGATGAGGAAACTCTTGCCGATAAGAATGCAATGGATGTCAGCGGTTTCAGTATGACTTGTGGCATTTGCTATATCTTCTTGCCGACTGTTGGAACTTACGACGATATCAATATGAAGCCTTTGAGCATCGGGGAGACACTTCTTATGTCTCACTGACATGAAAACTCAGTTGAATGTCTCCTTGACCGTTTGACTATCCTATGTGGCTTGTATTCAAACAATCAGAGAAGTTAAATGGGAACCATTAGAAGTTAGTCTATTGCGGCCATTACTGAGAGGAAGCTCGACAGATAGGGGTGACATGAATATAGTCTGGAATTACAAATTCTTTCTGGTTCGATGGATCGAAAGATTGGTGTGTGGTTGTATGATCAGTGGATGAATTCTATTATGTAAAAAATATAACGTGAATGTTCTGTAACAAAGTTGTACATAGGGAATGTTGTTGTAAACTAACATCAAAATGATAATTCAGAACTCTGTATGTAATTTTTATTACTGTAATACGAAGTGACTTCTCTTGGTGTGGTGGGTTTTTCTCCTGTAAGGGTTTTCCCACGTAAATCTAGTGTTCATATGTGTTTGTCAAATACTTTGTTTCTGTTATTGCTTTCCAGTGCATCTTAATTGGACTATAATTGTAAAATTTAAAATTATATCTACATTCTTCCTTGAGGTTTTGACATTAGGAGAGTTGTTTCTGCACCTTTACTTTCCTTACAGAACAAGATTGGTCAGGATTATAACATGTTTCAAGATCAGGATGGTGTAGTCAAGAAAAGGATTCAAGAGTTGCAGTTTGAGCATACAAAAGTTCATTTCACTAGAAACAACCTTGTGGACGCCTTTTGGAAAGCGAAGGATTTAACGAAATGCAAACTAGAGCAGTTAATTGAGGTTCTGAGGAAAGGAAAGAAATTAGAAGAGGCAATCGCAATTTTGGAATCTCTCATCCAGATTATCAACCAAGCATCTGAGAACAACAACTTGATATTAATCATTGGGATTTCAGTAGAAGCTTGGAGGAAATTTCTTCTGGAAATGAGAGATAAGTACAAGATATTTTTCTAACTTGAGTAGTAGTTGTATTTCTTCAAATTTTGATCCAATTTTTGAATTACCAAGGGGAGAGATCCAAAATGTGTTTGTCATTGATGTCAAAGGGGGAGGGAGAGTAGTGAAAAATTCCTTATCATTCTAAGGGGGAGTTGTGTTTTGAAATTTTGAACTCTGGCAGTGTAATCATATTGGTTTTGACACTTAGTCATTTTTCACTATGTGTTGCCATCAATGCCAAAGGGGGAGATTGTTGGCATATGACTTCTAATGTTGTCATTGATGGCAACCTAAGTCATTATTCTAGTCCACAAATCAAGATTTGTTCATACTGGCAGGTAGAGTAAAGAACAGAGTATTACCAGAAGAGAGAATGAAGAACAAGGTATCTGGTTAGTATGTTGATCTGTATGCTTCACTGGATTATCATTTTGAGTTGTGGATTTCGGGGAAGATTGTTAAATATCTATATTATCTTATTGTTAAGTTTTGTGATGTTGCATTAATCGGTGTATAAGTTAGGAGATCCAACAGGATGATTTTTTGTTTATTAACTCATAGTGACTGACTTAGTGAATATGACATGCCGTGGATATTTGAGGTATGATTAATTAAGGTATCCTATGCTTGAATATATTTTTTGGGTCCTAGCTATGTTGTGGCCAACTTTGATGACTATGCATTGACTATTAAATATGGATTAAGCTGACTATTGGAAAATATTTTTATCTTGTTGAAGCTGACATGAAGCGAATGTGTTGAGTATATTGTGAATTTTAGAAGGGTTGTTGAGCAATTTGGCACAATTTCACTTGTGCAGAAGAGGACTGTTGTGAAACAAATTAAGGAAGAGCAAAGAAAAGTGCATAATTAGACAGAAGGTCTAGAATTTGATCTATGAGCCTCACTAGAACTGAAACTAGGAATTTGTAGATGCTACTTTCTTTGTTCAACTCTTTGTTGTAATCCAATAATGTTGTTAGGAAGTGAGCCTTCTTGTTTTTGAGTAGTGAGCTCCAGGCAGTGTGCCTAAATGCATGTGCATTCCCCTTTTTCTTCATAATTTTAACATATTATAAATTGTGGATTAAACTCCATCGTGGTTTTTCCCCTAACAAGGTTTCCACGTAAAAATATTGGTGTTATTGTTTTCTGATTGTTTCCTTCATGTGCTTGCATATTTACTTTTGTTTAAATGTTGTAAATGGTTTAAGATCTGGACTATAATTTAAATATTGTTGAACACTGATTCAAACCCCCCCTCTCAATGTTCCCCGAGTCCAACAAACATTTTCAGTCAAAAACTTGCATGTAAATTATGTGAATTTCAAATCAGATTTAATGTTTTGAGTGAAAGGATTTCACTCGAAACTTTATGTGTCACGCATCTAGGCCACATACTTTCTAGTGAAATTGATTTGATCCAAACTGTTTAGATCGAAACTGTTTTGGTAGGAACTATTTAGTTGGTTGAAAGTGTGACATAGGTTTGTGCTTTTACCCAAATAATATATGAATAACATAAACATTCAATCTATTTTATACTTAATTGACACCATAAGTTAAGTATACTCATATATATTCTTTATACAATGTACATTATTTACCATAAAAATATACATATACAAATTACATATGCTTGGGTAGCTCTTTTCTCCTATTCCCTTGTCCATCTTGTTTTCTTGCCCTCCTTATTCCTCCTCTCTTACTTTATCTTCCTTCTATATCCTCTTTATGCCTCTTCATCTTTCCTTTTCCTTATCATATTCATTAAATATTCTTAATTATCTTATTTCCATGAATTCACTTGGCCCCTTATGATATTTATCCTTATTATAGCTTGTTTAGGGATGTTTAACTATTATTAAATCTATTCATATCTAGGTCAAAATGGAGTGTTTTACGATATTACACAACCTCATGTGCCCCTCTACTAAGTATTTAATTCTTATATGCATTACCAAAAGACCCTTAGTGTAGTGTGTAGTTTATCCATTCCCTTCTCTGCATTGATTAGGTCTCTTTGTGTGGTACCACAAACCCTTTGCAGTATAGAATAATACCATATAGTACCTACCAACATAGCCTACCCATGAGCTACCATTGCACCCTATGGAAAGTGTGGTTAGCTTAGCGGTGCTGGCAAGAAGTTGAGTCCAATTTTTGGCCAAAAAGTGGAAGTTTTTTCCTTGATTTTTAGAATTTGTCACATTTGAACTTAAAATTTGAAGCACTTAGATAATCATAAAATGTAGTACTCAGAGTCTACTTTCCAAAAGTAACATAGTTATTGCAAAATGATTGGAAGAAATGAAGGACATCTAACTATAGAAGATACTATTTTAAAGATAGTGACAATGGTATTCATAGTGACCTTAGCATTCAAGAAGGCAATAACCATAGAGACATGAGGCAATGTCTAAAGAACTCCTACAAGTCTAGTGAAAGGATGACAATTCAAGTGGGAAATGATAGTAAAAAATCCTTGAAAAAGAAGAGATCTATAACATCATAAATTGTCACCCTTGACAATTTCACACTAGATTTAGTTCCCCCCTATGCGTTTGTACCCAATTGTGCTCTTAAATTGTTTGTTTAATGATATTTGGAAAATTATAATAAATTGGGTTATTAATTGACTTTTATTTCATGACATTCAAAGACCTAAAATAGGCCTAGTCTAGAGCACCACTGCCCATGACCAACCTATTTTGGCCCTAATTTAAATATATTATTTCAACATTTTAACATTTTATAAATTAAAATTTATTTGTCCACTCACTCCTTTTCAATCTACATCGCAAGCATCCAATATAAAGCTAATACTAGAATCAAAAATAAAAATTGCCTCATTCAACTTGAGTCATCCATTTGAATCTTATTTTCCTTTATGATAACATGCTCACAAGAATTAAATGTTTTCCTTGATTTTGTCCTAATACACACTTAACTCCCTCTTTTCATGCTCTTTCCATTTTGATAACTCTTATACATCTAACACATTGACAAAGCTACATTTAGGAATTTCCATCACTAATCAGCTAGACAAAGCAAGACAAGCCATGAACACCCTATATACCAACATTCTAAAGGCTTGCTAATGTAGGAGTGACAAATAGTGCCACTCCAAGTGGAATGTCCCAAATATTAAAGTGCTTAATAAAATAAATAGATACAAAAGATAATTATTTCAAACATTAGAACCTATGAGATGCATGACAAATAATTTGAACAAAATTCTCCGTAATTCTCAACTAAATAATAAGAGGGAAAATATTTAGTTAGCCCCTAATTTGATAGTGAATCATTAAACAATTTACATCAAATCCCTCTAAGTGATTGTATAGGAATCGACTCATTTTTAACTGCATTTTTTTTTTTTGATTGAGATCATCCACAAATTATTTGTAGCTATCCAATATAGGAGCAGGAGCCTTCTTGGACTAAACCTCTTCAGCTAAGAGTCCCTCTGAGGAGTATCTAGTCTGCCAAATTCACCCTAGGCACGATCCCGGGCTCATCCCTTTTTTGATGTCAAAGCCTTTGCACTCAACAAGACTTGATACCTGGTGGGCTCATTTAGAACCTTTCAACTTCACCAGTAGACCAAGGACCCATTGAATTCAATAGTACAAAGCCATCACATCAGGAATAACAAAGAGCTTATCAATATGGACATCCATACAGGTAAGGTATTTCCATTTGTTTAAGCATATTAAAATTATGTTCAATAAAAGACTAATACCTTCATCAATCTTAGTTTGTGTTGAGATATAGTACTTTTCAAAGTATGAAAATATGAAAAGAATCTTACAGGCAACTAAAGATAATTTGACTTCACCTGATCAAACAATCCATGTTCCTCCAAAAAAATCTTCAGAATGGTGAGCCTTTGTTATGGAATTTATCTTCACTTGGAGGGGATTTGTTTGCTTGCATTGTATCCTTATTCGTAAAATGAACATTCAGTGGTTCTATGATTCTATACAAATTTTAACATTAGATGGACCAGAAAGCACAGAGGAAGTTCTTTAAAAAGAAGAAATGAGTTCTAAAATGACATGTACTGAAGTGTAAGGTTGAATTGCAACCCGAATTTCAATCTTTCAAAACCTTGAAGAAAATTATAAAAAAGTCATTCAAATTTAATATAGAGCACCTATTTCCACTCAAGCTAAAGCATTGAATTGCAAAGGTTTCATGTAGAAAGAGTAAGCTTGAATTATTTGAGTAAACTGTAATACAAAAACACGCCTTGTTAAAAAGTGATTTCTCCCATTGGTTGTGGAAATAGAAACATTGGTTGTGGAAATAGAAACTACAGTTTTGCATGAGCAATATCTATTGTAATTAGAAATAAGCTCAAATTTAGTTAAGTTTTTTTCTGTAGTTTGCATGTTCTAGATTTTTCCTGTAAGTTGTAGAATCCTCTATAAAAGAGGCATGATGTAATTGTTTTTTGTAGATGTAATCAAATCTGATAAAGTAATAAAATATATTTTGTGTGCAACAACACATTGTGCAAATTATTGTGTTTATCTGAATTGATGTGTTGAGCAAGTTACTATTTTCTATGTATTTGTTTTTTTGTTTATCTCCATTAAATCTAACATGTGGTATCAGAGCTGGTTTGAAAAAATTATGTGGGTTTGAAAATTTGCAGCAGCAAGAGATGATGCAAAAAGGATTGTAAGAGGTGAAAAAAAGGAGATATGCATGTGTTGCTAATTATATATCAAAAAAAGGACTGTGTTTTGCTTACAAATTATATCTGAGTGCCAAAAATTTTCAAAGGAGATTGTTTGTTGTTAATCTCAGCTATAGAGAAAGTTGTTGATGTGAAGCTACTTTAAAGAGAAAAGTGTTGTCCAAAAGAAAAAAAGGTTTGCAAGAGGTCAAAATTGTTCAATGAAGGTTCATTGTTATAAGAAATGTTGGAAGATCATTGTTTAATGTATGAAAGAGTTAAGGAGATTATGTGAAGAGCTGATAGCCGTTGAAAGAAAGGCATATAAGCCACCAGCCAAAGAGAGATCAGTTTAAAGTCACTGAAAGGGTAAGAAAAAAAGTAAGTTGCAGTGTTTTATTTTGTTGTTGCTAAGGGGGGGATCTAGTTGTTTAAATTAAAAATCATAGTTTGAGCAAAGGAAAAAGAAATTGTTTGAAGTTGGTTGAAAGGAAACTTGGTAGCAGAATCATAGTCAAGTGCAAAGGTAAGGTGTAGTTAAACATTTGTTTCAATGGGTAAAGCTGGTAAACGTGTTATGAAAGAAAATGAAGTTTTAGAGGAAGAATTGATGAAAGTTAAAAAAGATAATTTTGAATTAGGAAGAAAAATAAATGAGTTGATAAAGGAGAAATATGAGTGTTTATGTGAAATTGAGAATCGTGGAAAAGAATTGGGTGATGTTAAAAGAAAGAATGAAGAATTAGAAGAAAAAATAAATTGTTTGATGAGGTTAAGAAAATGAAAAGAAGTTTTTGAAGAAAAATTGAAATTGTTAGAAGAAGAAAGTTGTTTGCAGAAGGAAGAAATATGTAAGTTGAAAGAAGAAAATAAATGTTTAAGGACAGAGCCAGTGGTAAGTGATGTTGCTTGTGGTACAAAAGATTTGTATTGTTCAGTTGATAAATCAAGTGGTTTGTGTGATATAGCTAATACTGTTTATGATGAAAAATGTGTAGATGAAGAATGTAAAGATGATGATGTGTTTGGATCTGAAAATTATGTTAATTGTAATAAGAATGGTGTTGGTTTTAAAATTATGCAAAAAATGGGTTATAAAGATAAAGGTATGGGAAAACATGGGCAAGGGATGAGAGAGCCCATACAACCAATTGTGAGGCCAAGAAATGAAGGCCTTGGGTATGGTTAGAAAAATAAAAATGATGATGTAAGTGTTACAGGTTCATGTAAATCAGTTAAAAATATGGAGTTTATGCAATGTTCTCATTGTTACAGGGGAGGACATAAAAAAGAGAAATGTTGGGATCTTAATCCTTGTAAAATTTGTGGGTTGAAAAACCACTCAAAAAAAACTTGTTGGAACAGAGAGTGGAATGAACAATCTATGAAAGATTGTATGAAGATCGATTATGGATGGATCGATGGATCCAATTGGAGAAAAGTTATAGTTATGTTTAAAAGAATGTATAAGCCTAAATATTGGCATAGTAAAAGCAATGTTGGTTTTCAAACAAAGTTTGAAGGATTGCCACAACAGTTGGTGAAGAGTTGAAGATAATTTGAAGGTACCATGAAGATTGAAGATTAAGTGAAGATTTTGAAAATAAGAATTTGAAGAATGAAAATGCTAAAGCATGTGGTCAAAATTAAGGGGGAGTGTTAAAAAGTAATTTCTTCCATTGGTTGTGGAAATAGAAACTACAGTTTTGCATGAGCAATATCTATTGTAATTAAAAATAAGTTCAAATTTAGTTAAGTTTTTTTTGTAGTTTGCATGTTCTAGATTTTTCCTGTAAGTTGTAAAATCCTCTATAAAAGAGGCATGATGTAATTGTTTTTTGTAGATGTAATCAAATCTGATGAAGTAATAAAATATATTTTGTGTGCAGCAGCACATTGTGCAAATTATTGTGTTTATCTGAATTGATATGTTGAGCAAGTTACTATTTTCTATGTATTTGTTTTTTTGTTTATTTCCATTAAATCTAACATGTCCCATACTCTGTAAAAGAACTACATTAGCATTATATAGATGAAATGAAGTGTTCAATAACAAGGGCATACGTAACGGAGCCGCAGACTCAGATCTGGAAGCAATATTCCTAATGTTGAGATTGGATAATAAAACACGTTTAATTTTTGTTTCGGATGATATGACAAAAAGGATACAGCTCGATGGTGGCATCTAAAACTTTAAGATTTACCGGTGAAAATAATGAAGAATTTACAAAAATAAATAAATTTAAATGGTTATTCATGCACTGGAAATGCATCAAATCAGATAATTTGTGTGAGAAACTGAGAAATTAGAAAATGGGCATGTGTAGAAATTACATCACAAATTGGGTGTATGCAAAAGACATTAACTGAAAACTTGGAAATTCACCAATAAAGTAATCTGAACTAAAAGTATAATGCTGTGCATAACCGTCGAATCAGAAAAAGAGTTTGAGCAAGGAACAGGAACTCCCAAAATTAATGTGTAGAGCTTCACCGTACAGTTTGCTTTCTTTTGGATCGAGCGGCAGTTTGTGGTCGTTTTGGTTTGTTTCAACAAAAGTGCAGCCTGTCAATTTTCAAAATCAAGTGTTTCGGGCGTCAAAGTTAGCAAAAGCAGGGAGGCTACAGGGCGACACAGGGTTTAAAATTTCTGACAGGTTTAAATGTTGCGCCATTCGCTAGAATATCCAGATCAGTCTTTGGCGGGACTCACCCTTTTTCTTTTTTTTAAGGTTAGAGGAAAGGAATCCACATGTCATTAGGACACAACAAGGAGATCCATTGGTTAAAACATCCGAGTCATATTCAAGTGGGCCCAATCGAAAGATAAAGAAATACGAGAAGTTCTAAAGGGACACATCTCATCACGATATGCCTTCATAAAGATAATAGCATTATAAGGTGAAAGCAGATGCACTATTAGCTATTGACAATGACTCATCATGCAAGTGGGTCTGATTCTCATTTTGGAACGAGATTTATCAAATGGACACATCATCACTGTGCAACTAGTAAAGAGAAAAGCATCTGAAATTTATATTCTTTGCACCATTTGTTGTAAAGCAACAACCTGGAATATCTAGGTAGGGATTCAACCCTGTAGTTTTAGGAGTCAAATTCATTGACCCATATTTCATGAGTAGGGTTGTTTTCATCAAAAGACGTCAAAATTTCGAAACTGTTGATCATCAAGATACGAGAGCCAACACATTTGTGTGTTGAGAAAAAGATGTGAATGGAAAGGGGAAACATCATGCCATTGGCTGAAGTAAATGAGTCAACAAGATCATGGACAACACATGAAAGACAAATGGTATCTCCACACTCCTCATGGATGTAACAATCAAATTTTCATTTCAAACTCATATGATCGGTGCAAGGATAACTATCGTGCTCATACAATAAAATGATCTAATGCATTTGAGGACAAAACATTTTCTATTTGATTTCTAGATAACTAGAAGTTTTCGAGATGAATGACAACTCATGCCTTTGTTTTAATTTTAGTTAAATTAAGCAAGCCAATTCTCTTATGATAAAAAAATTAATGAAATTTCAAGGAAAAGGGAAATCTTTTGGATAGAAAGAAAATTCAGTAGACATTTTGGTCTTAATAGTTGTTGCTCATAGTTGATAGAATATACATAAGTTGTGTTATTGTGCACATTGCTTCTTTAATATTCTATTCACAATTCAATAATGAAGAACATGTGGTATTTTGTGTCTGTATATTTCTCTTAGAATTATTCTTTTGTCTTACAAATTGTGCTTTTATTTAATTGATTTCATGAGTAATATTTATAAATAGTCTAAAATCATGCATGCATATGCTTTTTAACAACATGGATGAAAGTTTTTCTTAAACAAGGAATGTTGTGTTATTTCATTGTTGTTATCAAATTCCATTTGAGACATCAACTTAGCATAATTTTTAAGAATTATTTTCTTTCCTTTTTCTCTGCAGACTTAAAATAAATATATTACAAAAGCCAACTTTTAAAATCTCAAAAATATTCTTGTAAATTCCCATCACATTTGCAAGATTTCCCATTTAATACAGTTTTAGAGGGGACAATAAATATTCCTCAATAGAATGTATTTCAAAAAAATGGTTGTGTTTCATATATAAAAATAAATAAATAAATTTTAAAAAAACCCAAACTTGCAAACAGTTTTAAACTAGTGAAACTGCCTATCATATATGAAGCCGCTCTCTTGCATGATTTACCATCATCATTTTTACAAACCATTCGAAGGCCCATTGAAAATATTATTAATAGAAGTTATTTTAAAGTAAATGTTCAATATTGGCCTTACCATTGCAGCCAGTTTGCTACCAAAATCTCTCATTATGCTCCAGGCTGACTTGGAAGAGCGTCTGGTTCTGTCATCCATTTATTTTGGGCTTCTTCTATATCCTTTATTTTGAGATAATCTGGCAATTCAATTTCTTTTAAGGAAACCAGCTTGGCAAAACTTGGAAGGGCGACTAACTTTGGACAGCCACGTCTAATCATGGTCTGAAGCTTTCCAAGATCACAAATACCTCCGATGTCCTCCAGGACCTCACACTTATCTACTTTTAAGGTCTCCACTGTTCTTGGCAAGGTTTTGATAGCTTTCAAATGACGATTACGTTTAAGAACAAGAGTCACAAGGCAGGGACAACAGTCTTCAGAAATAGAAATCTCATACACCTTCGTGTATGTTATCTGTATTTTCTTAATCCTAGACGGCCCAAAACTCAACTCGTTGCAATGGCTGATTGATTTTGGTAAACAAGTCACATTTGAACAGGATATCCACAAATCCTCTAAGAGATTAAGATGTCCAAGAGAATCAGGTAAACATTCAAGGTTGGGGCAAAGAGAGATACGAAGTGAAGTTAAGGAGGACAAATTCTCAACAGAGGTCGGCAAATATTTCAACCTTGGACACTTTTTGATTTTAAGTGCAGTTAATGAGGACAACTCACCAATAGAGACTGGCAAAGCTGTCAACAAGTCGCTACTTATCTCCAGCACTGGCAACTTGCTTAGTTGACCAATTTTATCTGGCAATTTACCCAAGTTGGTTCTTTCCAAATAGAGCTCTGTTAAAGGCGCTCCATTGGGGAGGGGCAAATTTTCTAACTTCTTGCATCCATTAAAATTCAAGTACTTGAGCTTTGTCATATCTTCCAGAATGTCTAACTTATGTAACTGGACAGTGAGCTCAACACACTCCTCCAAGTTGAGATATTGCAGGAGTATCAGCTGCTTAAAAGAAACTGGTAAAAACCTCAACTGAGGGCAATAGGATAGATCTAGATGCTGCAAGCTGGTCAACTTGCCAAAATCACAGGGTAGAGATGACAGATTTTTACACCTCGACAATTTTAGGAGCTCCAGCGATTGGAGAAGGCAAAATTCTGCAGGGAGGCTCTTCATTTCGAACGATTCGGACTTTACCCTTATCTCCTTCAAGTGGCCCAGCCGTCCTATTGACTCCGGAAATCCTCGGAAAACTCTGCAGTTCTTGATAACCAGCTCTCTTAACTGCAAAGGAGGCTGCAGCCAGTTTTCGACTCAGTCAACATAGAATAAAAATAAAAACTAATTCGTAGATAGTTAAAGCAAGGTACTTACATTCGCTTCATCGTCCCACAAGTCTCTTAAGTTTCCCCCGCTAAAAAGCTGCAAAATTCTTAAATTTTGCATGGAAAGCCACGACGGAATATCGCTGTGCTGAAATCTGTAACAGCGAAGCCAGACCAGTTCTTTTAACAGTTTTTCATTTTCTTGATTGAGAAAATGCCCTGTACCAACTAAAATCTTTAATCCAACCGAGCAGGGCTTGAAAGCACGAGATCCTTGGCTTGTATTTACAATGATATTCCCTTGAGAGGAATAACAAGATTCTCCTGTTGCGTTTAATATTCCTCGAATTCGTATTCCTTCCTGCAAAGAAAGAACAAAAACAAGAATTTTGTTAAAGTCTTAAATTGTTAGGGAGGAGGAAATTCCCATGTCATGATTAATGGAGCCACAAAAGAAAGCACTGACTTCACCTGCTGAGGCTGAATCTCGATAACCTGCCGTCGAAACCACAGACGATAGGGTGACAGTTGATTTGCAATTTCCCTTCCCAGGTCTCTTAAATGATCATGCATTTTAATGCGATTCTTCTCATCTACTTCAACAAGACATTTATTCACAGGCCTTTGCCAACCATGTAGACCATTCCACTCTGATCCATCCCATACTGCAATCGCCCAACTGCTTCTCCATCCAATGAAGAAACATGATATATCCAGGAACATCTCCTTCTCTTCTTTATCTAGAGCATCATAGCTAATTCTGAGCCTCAATTTGATGTCGTCTGGCAATATTCTGGACAATTTGTCTAATTGAGCCTGCCAATAATCCTAGTTAGACTCCCCATAGAGATGACCCCCTAAGACCTTTAGTGATAAAGGCAGACCATGGCAAACATTTATGAACTTCCTAACAAGATTCTCGAATCCCAACAATGGAGAGGGTTGCAAGAATGCGTGCCAACAGAAAAGCTTCTCTGCATGAGTGGCATTCATAGCTTTCATTTCATAAATGGCAGAGATGCCCCAAGCTTTAAGAACACGCTTATCTCGTGTGGTAACAATAATCAAACTTCCATCGCCAAGACTGTCCCTTGCTGGCAAGAGAGCATCTAGTTGGTCTGTATGATCCACATCATCTAAAATGATGAGCACAGAAACAGATCTCAAACGCCTTTTTAGAACCTCTTTGCCTTCATCTACATTGTCAAAAGCTGAACGTTTGCATTTGAGGTCCAGGTCCTCCAAAAGCTTTTTCTGTTTCTCATGCAATAACTCCTTTCTTGCCGCTTCTCGAAGATCTGAAAGAACACTTGACCTATCAATTTTCGAGTATTTCTTGTTATAGAGTTCCTTCGCCAGGGTAGTTTTGCCGGAACCGCCCATTCCCCAGATTCCAACAATTTTTATCGGCCCAACAGATTGAAGTGCAATCGCATCAAAGTCTTGTTCAGCTTTATCCAAACCCACCGGATGCTTGGCAACCTCTAAAGGTACCTTCTTCATTTCTTTCAATACACGATTCACCACATTCTTCAACTCCCTCTGTTCGTCACTGAACATTTGGAAGGCAATTAAAAAAAGAGAACAAACTGAGAAAAACCAAGAACCAAAATGCGTGATAGGGTCTTAGAGTAACAAAGACAAACTCGGAGGTAGGATTTAAAATTAACGGGAAAAGTTAAACTAACAAATATTTTACTATTAGAATCACAAGATACGTGCAAATGGGCGTCACTGATAAACAATCTCAGATAAAAGAGTATACAGGTACTTACTCAATATTATTAATAATGCTGCCAAAACAACATGATACTTCTTGGAGCGCCAGTTTCCATCGCTGAAGCTCTTCTGAAGGGTATCTATTCTGCTTTTCATGCTCGGAGAAGGCATCTGCATATATACCTTTGCCTCCAACCGCCCATCTTAGAACAGAAGGCTTAACATAATAGAAGACAGGGATTATTGTTTTGCCGGTTCTGACCATAAATGCCAGTTCGGCCAAACACCAGGGAGATTCTGCATAATGCTTGGAAAAAATCGCTATATGAAGTGATGCATCACTCATTGCTTCTTCTATAACTCTGGGGAAGAAATCACCTTCCTTCAATTCCTCTTTGTCCAGAAAAACTCGCAGTCATGTAGCATCGAGGTAATTGTAGATGCTGCTGGCCAGTGTGTCTTTGACATCCTCTCCATGATGATTAATGAATACATCATAGGGCGGGCGTTTCGTTACCGATGAGGATGCAACAGAAGTAGATGCAGATGGCACTAGTTTATCAAAAGCATGTCCACGAGAAGTAGATGCCATGGACGTAAATTGAAATCCAAACAAAGAAAGAAGACGACAGAGTAAAAAGTGCTTTCACCGCAAAGGTTGTTACTGTGGCGGCAGAGATAAGATAACTGATAAATTAGCTTTAGCGTAAGTGGCCGGCATTTTGATGACTCCACGCAGGGATGTTGATTAGCTGCTGTTTAAGGGGGCCCACCCTCAACCAAAAGGACTTTTGAGGAGGGAAAGATAACTCGATAAATTACCTCAGAGTAAATGGCCGGCATTTTGATGACACGGTGCAGGCATCTCGATTACCTGCTTTTTCGTGGGGTCCACCCAATGGTCGTGATAGGTGAAAAAGGTTATAGTCAATAAAAGTTTTGTAGAAGGTAGAGGAATGCAAAAGAATATGTTTGAGTCTTAATAATTAGAGACGAAAGAATCTAGACAGGAACCTCTTTTGTTTCTAATCTCATAGGAATGTAAAAGAATATGTTTTATAGCCTCAATAATTTAAGACATGAAAGAATACAGGGATGAACTTTCTTTCAAGTTTAACCTCGTCGAAATGTGAAAGATTTTTCTTTCACGATCTTAATAATTTAACACAAAAATAATTAGAAATGAACTTCTTTTGTTTCTAATCTTATCTATCTTCCAATCTTTTCTTTTATTGACCTCCTTCATTTATATTCATTGAAAGAGTTGTCACCATAACCCTAAGTATCTTTGGAGTAATTTTTTGCATGTATAACTTACAAAAATGAGTTTTTTTTAGTAAAAAGAAGTTTACAAGCTTAGATTTGATCTTAGATATTAATAGCTATGTTGGTAAAAGGGATGTGGTACAATTATAGTCTTTACTAAGGGTTACATGTTCTAAGTGAAATTTGGAGGAGTTAGGTGATAGTAAGTGATTGTTAATTTTGGTATGAGCAACAATTGTGGCAAGATATTTGAATGGTCAAGGTTGTAAGTTAATGTCTATATGTTGTTGTTGAGTCCTAGTTTGGGCAATAATGGAAATGATGTTTAGCAAGAATAAACTCTACATTTATCAAGAACACTTTAGACACAATTAGTAGAAGTTGTTTGTGGCTAGAAATGGTAATCGGTTGTTTTGTAAACATCTAAAAAAAAATATAATAAAAAATATAATGTATCAAGATTGATAGACAAAATATTTATGGGCAATGTGCTAAAACATATTGAAAATATATCAAGTCTACTATCAATGAACATTAACACCCATTAAACTCCAACATTTTTTTATGATATTTTACAAACACAATGATAATCATTAGAAATATTTATGCATGACCTTTGAAGCTAAATCTTATCATAAGAAAATAACAAGAGCATAATGCAATTAAGGCTCATAGATTTGTTTATCAAATAAAAAACTTTAGAAGGTTGGACTACAAGGACACTAGGAACTATAGTCTTTGACATAAATCTTCACTTTAGTACTCAATTTGAAACTTTATATGTAAACACATATTGCAATTTTGCAACTACTAAAGCATTAAATAATGTTTTAGTTATGGATGGGTTTTCTAGATTTCCCTTTCTTCATTACTTTTTTCTCATGCTATGCCCCTAACCCTATAATTTGTATTTAGTAATGAGAAGTTGAATTGTGGCTACTTTAGCTCTTGAATATGTTAGATAATCATTATTACTATAATTATATATAAAATTAATGTTATCATAGGAGTTATACTTAAGCATGTAAGTCAAATATGGTGATATCTAAGGCATAAGTATAGTATATATAGGAGGTATAGGTTAGTTATTATCATCATGTTGAATATTGAGATCTTATTGAAAGTTATTGGAGTTATCCCCTTGAAGTGGTTTAGGTGGTTACCCCCTCAAAGGGGTATATTATTTTTAAGTATTTGAAATACTTTTCCTAATATATTATATTATGTAAATTGTTCCATAACAAGTAGTATTAGAACATGATGTTTGCACCATGAAGTCAAGGCACTTTTAAAAAATTTCAGAGGTCATTTTGGCAAGACCATATCTCTCAAATTTTGGACTTTTTTCTAATTTTTTTGGAAGGACATATTAAACCTTCTCAATCCAAAGTTAATATAATTTGGAGTAGAATTAAGTGATGTATTATAGTATTAGGGTTTCCACCAAATTCATTTTGGGAAGGACATATCTCTCAAATTTTGGACCTTTTTCTAAATTTTTTGGAAGGACATTAAACTTTCTCAATCCAAAGTTAAGATAATTTGGAGTAGAATTAAGTGATGTATTATAGTATTAGGGTTTCCACCAAATTCATTTTGGGAAGCACATATCTCTCAAATTCTGGTGATTTTTTTTCCCCGATTTTTGGAATTATTTTTAAGGACACATTGTAACCTATATACAGTCCAAATTTTATGGAAATTGGAGGAAAAGTAAGCGATTCATTGTAGAATTATTGTTTCCACCAAATTCATTCTCAAGAATGCAAAACAAAGAATTTTTATGAGATCCTTCTGGGAAGTGAGAGTGACAACCTATTAAGTTTTAGATTGAATGGATTTAGTTTGTGTGATTTATTGTGAAACTAGGGTTTACACCAAATTCACCTCCAAGGCTATAAATTACTGAAGTTACTAGATATTTTTTGGGAGGTTAGTTATTTACAAAAAAGGTAACAAAATAAGAAGAAAAAGTAGAAAAGTAAGAACAAGAACAAGAGCATGAGAAAGAAAAGGGATAAGAACAAGAGCAAAAGTAAGAGTAATAAAAAGAACAAGAGCATGAAGTAGTAGTAGAAGAAGAAGAAAAAGGGAAAAAAAGGGAGATGGAGATGAAGAAAAACTAAAATTAAAATAAAAGAAAATTAATATTAATATTTTATGCAAATGCATCTAAAATTAATTCTAGCATTGAGGATAATTCTTTTATAAAGAGGGGGGAATGTTATGCAATTGACCCTGTAGTGTGTATTCAATTGATTACATGGCTTGTGGTTACATTAACTCTTAAATATGCTATTTAATCATTATTATAGGTATCTATAGATATTTAGGTCATCATAGGAGTTATTCTTAAGTTTATAAGTTAACTTCAGAGATATCCAAGGTATAAGTATGGTATATATGGGAGGCATAAGTTAGTTATTATCATCATGTTGAGTATATCAAGTTCTTATTGAAGACTATTGGAGGTATCTCCATCGAAGTGGATTAGGAGGTTACCCTTTCAAAGGGACATTAATTTCAAGTATTTCAAATATATTTTCTAATATTATATTATTCATTTTTTTCTACATAGTACCTCATATTCCCTATTCCCAAATCCTCATATTGTCTTCCCCACCAAAGTTTAAATTTTTTTCATTCTAGTATCTATTTCTATAACCAACATACCTCTATGATTCCTCTTTTCTTTCTATTGGTGTTCACACTTAGGCATTGAGTGTTAACACTTCTGAGGAGATATAATATGGTCATTCAAATCTTGACATTCTCACACTAACTAAGCTTCTAGAGGAATGCACTAATATTACATATCCACCATCTTCTCCTAGTTCTTTAAAGTTTAGTGTAGCAAGATTGTATACCTTCTAGATATAGCTACTTGAGATGAGTACTTGATAAAAATTACAAGTTTTTTTGTGAGTTTCATCTTGTAGATTTGGACTGCTCCAATAAAGACATTAATCTCTTATTTGAGCTTAGCTCTTATGGAGTTGCATCATAATTTTTAGATGTAATGAGGAAATATTAAAACACTCTTATTTATTCTCCACCAATTAATTTATCACAACTTGGTATTATCTTAGAGATCCTTAAGAAAACATTTATATGATTTTTCTTTATCTTTGAATCATGTTCTACATTTATTTCTCATAGGTTCTTGATTGTCACTTTCTTTAATTTGACTTTAGATTTTTTATTTGATTATGAAACCTTTCAACTCTAACATGTAATACTTGATCAGATTATAGACACAATATATATCATGTTTTCTTCCCTCACATTCCTTTCAAGAATGAGAAGGTGTCTTATATTCATCTTTGGCTTTGGAGAAATATTGTTTGATGATTTGCGACCATCTTCAGTATTTGTCAACCATTCAAAATCAAAGCTAGAGATTCTACATTGAGATAACACTACATAGTATAGATTCTTCTCTCTTATATGGGACTTATTTAGTACAAGTCGTTTTATCATTCTCATACTTTTGGTAACATGTATTTTTTTCTTTTAGAGAGTAATTTTCTCTTCTTTTGTATTTGTGAGAAATTTATTTAGACAAAGGCACCTCATCTAACCTTGTATCTAAGACCAATCTAAGGAATATTTACATATTTTCATATTCTCCTTAATTTGTATTTAAGGATGTGTTGGTTTGGAAAAGGTATATTACCTAACTAGCTTCTCTTGTAGGTCCTTTTCAACCTTGTTATTTAAGTTAAATACTTGGAATTCTTAGGGAATTTACTTTCTATGTCTCAAATAATGAGATTAAGGCACATTCCATAATATTATGTTTTTGTATGTATTATTCTTCTTATTTATGCAATAGTTTCTAATTTTAATCATTCATTTATGCATTTTTCACAATTAGATCCTTTGATAGAATAAAATTATTCTCATTCTAGGTTTCCCTTATTCTTTTGTTAATTATCCTAGATCTTTTGTGGGTATATCCATAGATAAACCTTTCATACTATTATAAAATTCTATATAAACTATTACATATATGCATACTTATAAAATATGTTGATATATCCTGATACATTTGAATAAAAATTGGCTTACTAGGTTATAATGTAAGGGCTATATGAGAAATATAGTAGACCACTTCGAGGAGGTGGCCTCCTATAATCAAATAATAATATGTGAATTTAATAACTAATGCTATGGTGATATAGGAGAAACATCTCATTGTCTATAGGCTTAAGTATATAGGGACACAACCCTTTATTCTAGTTAAGAGAGGTTAAAGTATTAACTAAGACTAATGTTAAGGTTAAGCATGCCACATGTGCTTATCATTTTATAAGGAATATATAATATATGGTTATTATTATATGATGCTAAAATCATAACATGTTTTCAATTAGAGGCATGGTTGAACATTAAACATAATTCTATGATTCAAATACAACTACTTAGAAAATTAATTTAGGGATAAAATTATAATGAATTATCTTTTCTTGATCACCTTAGGTAGAGGCAACACGAATTTTAATAACACATAGAATTACAACAATCTAAACTTATTCAAAATGCTCAACTATAAGAACAAAATATCCAACATAAATATGAATTATAGATATACCATATTACAAATCAAAAATTAGCAAATTGGTAGCATAATGTATACTTTAATAATCCTTCAACTATGAGTTCTTCATTTAGGAGATGAGATTAAACATTCCCACTAGAAAGGAAACTCTTGGGAATAGAAATATATAGAAAATTGAATTTATATGGATTCCTTAAATATTTCAACCAAATATCAAATTGAATTAGGTTAAATTTACCTAATTTTTAGGGTAATACTAGATAAGAACACCTTAGACATTTTATCAATCCTATATATGAGTATGTAATTTAGGATGAATATATCATGATAAAATATTTGTATATTTTTTATAAGAGAGTTAAAAATAATGGTACAATATTTTGGTAGATAATAATATTGACTCATGGGATGGATTTTGAGATAACTCAAAATACAATATGGTAATATGGTGTGCTCTAAGTTTAACATCCTTGAATTTATAACCATTAAAAAGAGAGTGAATATGGTATTCACAGATCTTAACACTGGGTTTATTAAGATAATTATAAAGGCACCACCTTATTTCAAACCCAATGAATCAAAGTGTTTGTAATGAAGAATACGTGTTTTTATTTAGATTTTTAACCTAAAAATTTAACATTTCTACACTACTCCCTAGATAATATTATGTTTTTCTATATTAAATAATAAATTTTAACTCTACTACTATAAATACCAAGGCAAATAAAAATAGCATCTAGAATTATTTCTACTTTTCTACTTAGCTAAGTGAAAGAAAAAGAGAGATGTGTTTAAAACTAAAAAAATAGAGAAAAAATGTACCTACTCGAATACAAACCATAATGTAAAACTAAATAGTATAGAAAATAAAGAACCTAGATTTTGAATCTAAAGATATCTATTGAAATTCAACCCCAGTGGGTGATTGTATGTGTGATGCATTGTATTGTAACTTATGTGTTATAATTTGTGTTAGAAAATCTCATCCTAAAATATTGTAGAACACAAATTTCCATGTTAAAAATTGAATTTCTTAAATATTAAAGAGGACAAAACACAAGCACAATATCACTCCATAATATACCAAAAAATGTAAGCAAGCTAAAGAAATGCTAAATGGATGTAAAAGATTAAACTAAATCTTCTCATGGTAGTGATCATAAATAAACCCATATCTAAGAGAATGATAAAGGTGGGGATTTTGAGAAGCATTCCATGAATGGACAAGACCTTATTTTTTCTTATCAATATTCATAAGAAGCCAATTATAATGATAAAATTAAATGCATGAGTGTGTGCCTAGCCTTTGTACGTATAGAACTAGAAATAAAAATTAAATACTATGGAGATTACCTCTAGGTCTAAAAGGATCAATAAGTGAAAAAAGACACAATTTTTTTTTTTTAAAAATACTTGGAAATATAGAATTAAAGAGTAAGGATTGAACTCAAACACCTCACACCAATAAGAGAGATTAAAATTCTACAAGAATTGTAAGTAGCATGGTCTCAATGATGGAAGAAAACAAACAAAGACCCAAGATGAATAGTAGTGTTTTGAAAAACCTTTGATATGCTAGTAATATCACCAATTGATCATGGAACATGATAGCTTATACATACAAAACAAAATTAAGAGAGAGATTGATATAAAAAAATGATGAGATACATTGATTCTTTTTCAAAATTAAGGTAGGAAGGAAGAAAAAGAGGCTATGGATTTAAATTTTCTATTAGGATTTCACCTCTAGGTCATCTACCAAACCTAGCTATGAAGAGAAAGGTGGTAAAATATCATATAAATAGCCACTGTACAACTAATTTTTTGTTGATACTAGTGTGTCACCCACATGTTTACATGTTGTGCTAGAATTTCAATACACTAGAATTTTGAAAAAATGACATCGTACAAAATCATGAAACAATCATAGAAAATATACTAGTTTACATAAAAATATAAGTAAACATAGAAACATAAAACATAACTTGGAATCAATGGAAGGAAAGGATAATGCATGGGTCAAATGAGCCCAAGAAACACTAAGAGATCTACGAAAGCTAAATTAATCCCAAAACATAATGTGAAAATTGTTGAATGCACAAGAAAAATGAGAGAGGGGTGAATTAGTTTTACTTTAAACCTTCAAAACCCTCATAAAAATTCAGATCCACAATCATTCAATTAAACCTTAATTTTTTATGATGATTTAACATGAAAATAAAATAATAAAAATTGAAACAACTCAACACCATACACAAGAGAACACCTAATTTATGTGGAAAACCCAAGATGGAGAAAACCATGGTGAGGACTAGCTCATAATTTAAAGTAATATCGAAACTAGTTACAAAGGGATCATTGTCAAAGGGCACACTACCCAGAAGAAAGAAGGGCTCACTACTAGAATAGAAAAGATGATAAAGAAGAATGTTACAGAGAGAACTCTATCTCAATGCAATAGAGAAATCCACTACAATAACACCAACACCTTTATAGCTTGACTAAAGAATTGTAGACACCTTTTGCTCACTACATCTAGAAATGTAACTTGTGAAACCTCACATTTCACTTCTCAAACTTGCACACTAACACTCTGCAATTCACATCATTTACATCATATTTGTCTATCTCTTCATCCTTCAACAACTCAGTTCTCTTATTTATACCATCTTCAACCTTGAAAAAGTTCTCCAAGGTTGGCTATGAACCTCAAACATGTAAATTCAAAGTAGGTCAGCACCAAAACATTCATGCAGTGGAAAGGAATGAAAGTGGACCACAAAAAAACTTTGCTAGGACCTAAATCCACTCATACACACCACACCATGCTTCCAAAAACAACAAAGCATGTTCACATTTAGTGTAAACACTTAGATCAATCATTACCCATGTAAACACCATTAAAATTTTAATTACATGTTTTCTTTGATCCAAAAACATCTTGTGGACAATAAATGTCACCTAAAAACACCCTGAATTCCAAAAAAATCCTTCACAATAGATTTCACTTGAAGTACACACCTAGTACACTCAAACAACTCTTTCAATTCTGTAACTTAAGAAATTGAATTCTAAAGCACCAAACTTCGAACCACTTCAATTGAATAAATATACTAACACTATCAACACAATTTCAAATTTGCACTTGACTTGAAACCAAATTGTGGATAAATGTGAAGCACAAACATTTCTCCTAGACACCTTTGCAATACATAACTCACATACTGTTGAACACAACTTCCTCTACAAAATGATCCAACACACCAAAATACGGACATAACAAATATTCAACCTAGAAGAATTTTGAAGCAACACCAAAACACTACTTTGCAATCAAGAACAACATTGCAACAAACTATTTGCTCTTTTTATAATTTTTTCTTAAAATCACTTGGAAACCAAGCACCAAAGACACATCCTCATCATCATCATCATCACTTCCTCAACACAACTGAACCATAGATCCATAGACATATCTTATCAAAGAAACACTAGAGGTTAACATTAGGGTAAACCCACAATAGTGGGTTACAATTTTTTGAATGAAGAATAATTAGAAATGCTCATCAAAAAATTTAAAATGGTTTACCCCTTCTAATGAAGGGGGTTCGAATGAACCACCCCCCTTCTAATGAACCCCCCCACCTTCTAATGAACCCCCTTTTGCACCATATAAGGGGGGTTCGAATGAACCACCCTTCTAATGAACCCCCTTTTTTCACCTTCCCCTCCACCATTTCAAAATTTATGCATTTTTTTGACTATCGAAGCTTGGGAAGGAGGTGCAAATGGATTCAACTTGATAAACCAAGTTGGATATTGTAGTGATCGAAATGTGCTTTCCAACAACTATAAATTTAATATATTTTGTTTTTATTTTATATTTTATTTTTTAGTTTTACTGTACATAGGTTTTTCACCAAACATCAAGTTTGATGAAAAATCATTGTGGAAATATAGTAAATTTGAGGAATTTTTTTTTGAAAAATATATATCCACTAGGTATTGATGTCCTTGTTCTGACAAAAAAAGAAAAATTGAATTTCAATACATACCAAAAAAGTTATGCGAGCCGAAGTGCACCTATGTCTAAATTATAAATGTTTTGACTTCAAAACTTAATTAAAAGAAAAATATTCAACAAAATGCTATGAAACAAAATGAAATCCCTAGATACTTGTGTTACCAACCTAAATTCAAAAGAATTAGATTTTTATCCTTTGCAGAAAAAAAGTTATGCAAGTAGAAGTACACACCACCTTTTAAAAATGTTGTTTACTATTAAAATCTACAGAAAAAATATCACAAATCACTAGTTTGCGTCATTTTCAAATTCCTAATAGTTCACCTACTATAAATGTCAGAAAGTGAAGTTTTATCTGAAAATGTTGATTTCAATGTCAAGTTTGGCCAAAAAGTGTAACCCATTATTGTGGGATGACCCATTAGTATCTTACTAATGACAACATAATGCAACTAATCAAAGCATAGACACCACCAACTGCTCATACTTTTGCAACAATAATATCCTTCCTTCTTATAAAATTGACATAAATGATAACACAAGCTTTTTGACATCAATGACAACACCAAATACTCATAGTTGCAACAATCTCCCTCTTTTTCATTGATGGAAACACATGATGTGAAAAAATATTAGCAACAAACACAACTTTACTCCATACCTATTTCCTTTTATCTTTTCTCTTCACTCACTCTCCCCCTTTGAACTTATCTTTTTCACATGTGCTTCATTCTCCCCCTTTGTAGCTTGTATTTTCACATGATTCTCTCCCCCCCTTTGACATCAATGGCAAAGGATAGTAGATTTTCATCACTTGTGTTTCTCCTTTTACATCAATCAACCTTCTCAACTATTCACCACTATTATGCAACTATCTTTCCTTTACTACTTTGTATACTCCCCCTTAGAAGCACACACCAAACTACATCAATCAACAACCACTACATAATGACATAACTCACTCCCCCTAGTTGCAAAAACTAGTAATAGCACTACCTATGCCACTTGAGAGGTAACCTCCTATTAGCTCTCAAAAATGTAGGCAAGATGCCTCAAGATGCTACCAATCTCTTGATACATTTCAGGGTAACATACAAGGTCAAAAAAATTCAACCTTCTACTCTTCAGGTGCTGCTAAACCTAGGCGGGTGTACCTATTTGAATTGAGCAGAATTGACTTATGATTATCCTTCTGAAATGCTTTGTCCACAATGGTAGATGGGAGTGAACAAAAGAAATCAAACTTGGTACAAATAGCAATAGAAATCTTCTTGATCTAAATCCTAAAATGCTCAATTAACAGATGTAAAGAAATTGAATGAATCCAAATGATGAAATGAATAGACTAGTGCCTTATTGGGTATGCAAAGTCAAATGAAACAGAAGTGGACAACTTATCCTAGAAAAAACTAAAATTGCTGGCATATGTTCTATTTATAACTTGTATAAACATGCAAGACTGTAACTATTAAGCTCTACTTTAATAATCCAAATGAATCTCCCTGATTATTGTGATCAAATAAAAGTATTTAATCTCTCCTTGAGAGAACTAGTTAATTAACCACACAGATACATCAAATGTGCACTGATAAATTGAAGATAAACTTACATCAATTTAAACAACTAGAAAGAATCAACCTGGAGACAACTTAGCAATACTTTTCAATAAACTCAACAGATAATTGAAACTAGAGATAAACTACCACACCAACTGATTTTCATTGAAATCGCCATTTGAAAACATGCATCATAGTCTCTGATAAGAGAATTCTACTCTAGTGTATCCATCTCTAATCTATTGTATCTATCTAAGATCTGATGATTCAATTACAATCGGGAATGCATATTTATACACCAGCATTTAGAAAAACTCATTGCATCGAAATCATGTCGGCTTGCAACTACATTTAGAAATTCTCATGTCAACCACAGTGCTTGAGTCTTTGTTAATCATTCACTGAGACATCCAGATAGTTATGCTGAAGGTAATTAAATCACTGTTAGTCGCCCTGTGTTCATTGTGTTTCACCGAGACAACTCAATTCCTATGCAAACAAGATTCTCCTTTTACATTCCATTGGTGAGACCCCCGACACTTCACCAAGACCATACTATGAAGTCATATAAGTCTTACCGTGCAGTTCCTTCCATCTGTGCATCACCGAGACACATTAGTTCTCTCACCGAAAACCACCAATGGAAACCCTTTGTGCCCTGTCGGTGAGACCGAAGATATTTAGTGAAACCTCACCTCAAAATCCTTTGGCTTGGCCAAAATAAAGATTTTCTCAAGTCGGTAAGACATGAAAGACTCACTATGACATTATATCGAATGCAACATGTTTGGCCGATGGGATCCCATAATGTACTAGTCGATGAGACATTTTAAATTCGATAAGACACTACCTCGACAACCTGACTCCTGCCGATGAACCTTTCCATGCATTAGTCAGGGAGACATATTGAATTTGATGAAACATCATCCTGACGGTAGAACTCCTGCTGATATGTATCATCCTCTGTCGCCAAAACCATGAAGAAGTCCTGTCGAATGACCTATAGGTAAAATCTAGTCACTATGACATCCAAAAAATCTTGCCGATAGGCAACAAAGATGTATATCAACAAGGATACTCAATGGTTTAGGGAAACAATAAGGAATTCATGCCGATAGGAACAAGAATGTGCAAAATTTAGACGTAGATGATTTTATGGGGCTATAAGGCCAAAAATGGAGAAAAATGTGCTTCATGGTGGGACCAATTTGGAAAATTTTGAATATGAACAATATGCAAAATCATTAAAGTTTTACAGTTCTAACAGTGGCTCTATCTAGGGATGAATGATAGTAAGATCATTGCAAGGATCCAGATCTTTGGGTGAGTAGACCAGACACAAAATGATGAACCAGTGAGCAAAAATGGAAATGGACATGTAGCATGATGGAATGAAAGGAAAATGACTGCAAGAAGGAGATGAGAAAAACCCTAAACTATTGTGCATGGAAAATAATTTTAAAGAGGATCATCAAGAGTTGTCCATGCACTAGCAACCTTCAATCCTCTCTGTTTTAACTACACCTGTTTTGAGCTGTTATGATCTAAAACTCAAACCAAGCTTTCCCCTATCAAATACCTGGTTTTGTCTCAAGTTCATCAGATTCTTCTTGAAGATACTCATGCAATCTTTCCTGTCACTGTTATTGCAAGTTTTTAGAGTATCATCATGCTCGGTTTGGCCCAAAATGCCTACACCATCCTGCAATTCAAATTCTTCATCATCATGGAACAGACCCCTATTATTTTCAACATTCAAAATGCATGCATATTCAATACAAAATTTTATATTATCTCTCTCACTGTTATGAATTATGAAACACTCTCCCAACTGTATTGAAAATTTACCATCAAAGTGCTACTCTTGAGAATAATTATTTTTGTCATATCAACATTGTCTGAAACAAACAAATCTAAAACTTTTTGCACATCTTCGACATTACCATTTGGAGACAACATTGGATTATGACTCATATCTTCAATATCATGCATATGTGAACCAATCAAATTTGGACCTCTATCATCTTTGGTATGCAGATAAAAGTCTTCTCCACATGAGTTAAACATTTCAAAATCACATACCTCATCCTTAATGGACACAAACTTTTGCTCAACACCAAAGGTTTCACCATCATCTTGAGAAATGCACCGAGAGTCATAAGAATCATCACATAAAGATATTTCACTATTAAAACAAATGTAAACTGGAAAAAGAACTTCAGGATCACCTTGATGTGTATATCTTTGATATTCAAGAGTTAGCAAATCTGAAATTTGCTCACTACCAAGTGAACATGTTTCTATATTTTCATCACTACAGTTATATTCTTCACTTTTGTCATCATCAAAAAGAGGTCCAAAATTATCAGAGAATGGAAAATTAGAAACATTACCAGCACAGTCATTTGTTCCATAACTTGACACATCCCTTTGTTTATCTAAAAATACCTTTTGCTCAACATCAAGTGGATCAAAAAATATCTAAAATTCATTCTTGGGCATACCTTTTCAAAACATCATCTGATCCTCTTTTAACTCTTCATCATACAATGGGCTTGAAAATTTTTGGAAACCATTTTCAAATGTACAAACCTCATCATCATCAAATGTATCTTTGTAGCTTTCAACTGTAGCTGGAGGTATTGTATACTCACTATCAAATGAATCAACATTTCCCATTGCCTCTTCATCCTGATCACCATAAGAACTACAAGAATTTCCTTGCTGCAGATCAAAATCTATAGGTGCATCTTTACAACTGAATATTCACTAGATTCCTCACAACATGCACTGCCTTCCCTATCACAATCTATTATGCAAGAGAGATATTTTGTACCTTCATCTTCATCATGCAAGCTATCATATGAGTCATTCTGACTTGCACATGTCTCACCCTCTACTAGATACATTAACTGATCAATGTCTCTATACTTATCAGGAATACAACTATTGGATTTAACATTGATAGTATTTTCATACCTTATCCTCTCCATGGCATCAATGAACTTATTCACTCGATCAAAGATATGCTACTTTTCTGGCCAATAAATTGATTTAGGTTCCCATGCTCTTACAAATTGCTCAACAAACATGGCCCTTGTTGGCCTACAATGAGAAGGTACCTGCATACAAATATTTGTCATTCTATTGTATAGAGAATCCAAATCTTCTCCTTCATACCTCCTTATGTCAAGAAATGCATCCAAGGGTGAAAATCTACATCCTAAATCTGTGATGGAGCCCTGGCTTTGAGTATACTCATATTCTTCTACTTCAAATTGTTGATTCTAGCATACATATCTTTGCAAGTTTTGATTTTCTTGAATCTCCAATAACCCATGGGAAGCCCAATTTGGTGTAGACAGATTTCCATATTGTTCAAGAAATTGATCCTAAAATCCTTGGAGAGATTTAATAGAAGTTACTGATAGGCTATTGAACCAATCCCTAGCATCTTCAATAAGTGACATCATAAATAACCTCATATGTAAATCTTCATAAGGTATATCCAAACTTTGGAGGAAAGCATTGAAACTCCATAAATGATCCTCAACGAAAATTGCATTACTCCCTATAAATTTAGGGAGAAGGCTTCTCCAATTCATATCCATTAGGTAAGGGTACCGTTGAAACCCTGTCAGGTCGAATTGCTTGATCATTGTTCTGCATAGATGGGGAGGGATAGGTGGGTACTAATACTGGTACATCAGACCATAGCGCTGCACATTATGTTGTGGGACATAATGGTAACCATGAGGTGGCACATATATTGAGGGTAATCAGCTGTCTGCTCAGTAATTTGGACTTTCTGCAATTCAGCTTTTAGTTCTTCTATCTCCATCTTTTGTAATTCCAACCGTATTTTTACTTCTTTAGGAATTAAAAGCTCATAGTTTCTTTTAGGGCTTTCATGATTACCCTCCATCTCCAGATCATTGTGTGTCCACTTATTGCTGCCAGCAGGAGCTCTAGTATGACCTCCCCTAAACTAAGATCTTCTTCCATTCATGCTTGAACAAATGCAATGTTTCTTTCAGAGTCACCACGTACTTTTCCAAAAGTAGGAAAATGATTATTTCTGATGTTTTCCCCAATGGAATCACCCTTTCTAAATCTTCTCAAAACACAAGTGTTTCTTCAATGACTCTATATGATGGTCTTCAACTGAATTTTCTAAAATAATCCCTAGAAGAGTCGCCAATTTGTTAGGTCTCAAAAATGCAGGAAAGATGCCTCAAGAGGCTGCCAATCTCTTGATATGTTTTAGGGTAACAGACAAGGTCAAAAGAATTCAACCTTCTACTCTTCAGGTGCTGCTAAACCCAAGCATGTGTACCTATTTGAATTGAGTAGACTTGAATTATGATTATCCTTCTAAAATGCTTTGTCCACAATGGCAGATGGGAGTGAACAAATGAAATCAAACTTGGTACAAATAGCAATAAAAATCTTCTTGATCTAAATCCTAAAATGTTTAATTAATAGATGCAAAGAAACTAAATGAATCCAAATGATGAAATTCATAGACCAGTGCCTTATTGGGTATGCAAAGTCAAATGAAACATAAGTGGGAAACTTATCCTGGTAGAAACTAAAATTGCTAGCATATGTTCTATTTATAACTTGTATAAACATGCAAGACTGTAACTATTAAGCTCTACTTTAATAATCTAGATGAATCTCCCTAATTACTGTGATCAACTAAAAGGATTTAATCTCTCCTTGAGAGAACCAATTAATTAACCACACAGATACAACAAATGTGCACTGATAAACTGAAGATAAACTTGTTACATCAATTTAAACAACCAGAAAGAATCAACCTAGAGATAGCTTAGCAATACTTTTCAATAAACTCAACAAATAATTGACACTAGAGATAAACTACCACACCAACTGATTTTCATTGAAATCACCATTTGAAAACATGCATCATAGTCTTTGACAAGAGAATTCTACTCTACTATATCCATCTCTAATCGACTATATGTATATGAGATCTGATGATTTAATTACAATCAAGACTGCATATTTATACACCAGCATTTAGAAAAAATCATTGCATCAAAATTATGTCGGCCGACCATAGTATTTGGGCAAATCCATGTGGGCTTGCAACTACATTTAGAAATTCTCATGTCAGCCACAATGCTTGAGTCTTTGTTAATTGTTCACTGAGACATCCAAATAGTTATGCCAAAGGAAATTAAATCACTGTCAGTCGCCTCGTGTTCATTGTGTTTCGCTGAGACAACTCAATTCCTATGCAGACAAGATTCTCCTTTTGTGTTCCATCGGTGAGACTCCTGACACTTTTCCAAGACCATAGTCTGAAGTCATATAAGTCTTATAGAGCAGTTCCTTCCATCTGTGCATCGCCGCGACACATTAGTTCTCTCATCAAAAACCACCAATGGAAACCCTTTGTGCCCTGTCGGTGCGACAGAAGATATTCGGTGAAACCTCACCCAGAAATTCTTTGGGTTGGCTGAAATAAACATTTTCTCAAGTCAGTAAGACATGAAAGACTCGCTATGACATTATATCAAATGCAACATGTTTGGCCAATGAGATCCCATAATGTACAAGTCAATGAGACATTTTAAATTTGATAAGACACTACCCCAACAACCTAACTCTTGCTGATGAACCTTTCCATGCATTAGTCAGGGAGACATATTGAATTCAATGAAACATCATCCCAACGGTAGAACTCATGCCGATATGTATCATCCTATGGTAAAGGGTATTTTGAGCTTAAGTGAATGAGAATAAATTTGACTAATAATTAATTTAAAGATTAATTAACTATTAGCTAATGCATGATTACTCTAACTACAGCCATTAGATGAACGTAGGGAGTAGTTGAAAATCCTAAAAAGATAATGCTTGATGGGTCCCGACAAACAAGGCTTGGTGAGGTACCCATGTACAAATAAAAGAACTCTCAAAATTTGAGAAAATGAATAAACCACATGGGAAAAACTCCTCTCCAAAAGATAGAATGGAAAATGAATGATTCAAAATCCTCGAACTCAAGGTGAAAGACTAATAAGCATCCAATTGAAATAATGTTCCAAGAAAGAGGAACATGTAGTACATCATAGAAGCATGAAGAAGTTGCAAACTATTATCTAGAGATGACTAATATAGTGCTAAAATGAAGAACTTCTAGAAACATGAATGTAAGAGTGTCCATATGGTAAATGATTCATCTCACTAAATGCATGTAACAAACCATTGATGTATGGTGCATATAAAAGCACATAGGAACAAGAACTAGATACATAGATCACTCCAAAACAAAACCAAGGAAACATTAGCACCAACAACCCCCCCCCCCCCCATAATGTTGAAAAGGGAGAGCCAAGAAAAGTGCGCTCAAACTATGTAAAACCAAGAAGTGCATGTAGGAGAAACAACCTCCAAATAAAGGGGTGTGCAAACTAATGCAAACACACATGAGGCAAGAATTGTGAGGATTCATTGGTGTCATGAAAGAGAACTCACTTGAAAAAGGTGTGATGGAAAACCAAAGGAAAAAATCAACCCCCATGATACTTGATATCATAGTGTGAGTACAAAAGGCACAACAGGATGTGTGAAATCCCCAAAAAGATACACCAAAATGACACTTTATCTTAGTACATATACAAAAGATAATTTGAATGAAAAAGATGTCTACAATGCCCAAATAGGATAAAAAACTAGAAATACTTGTAGAATCACTCCTAAGTTTATCTTAAGTGCATGAGAATAAATTTGACTAATATTTAATTTAAATATTAATTAATTATTAGCTAATACATGATTACTCTGACACCCCTAGCTGCTTAAGATGAACTTAGGGAGTAGTTGAAAATCCTAAAAAGAGAATGCATGATGGATCTTGTCAAACAAGTCCTGGTGAGGTACCGATGTATAGATAAAAGATCTCTCAAAATTGGAGAAAAGGAATAAACCACATGGAAAAATCCTCTCCAAAAGAGAGAATGGTGAATGAAAGATTGAAAAGCCTCCAAATCAAGGTGAAGGACTAAGAAGCCTCTAATTGAAATAATGTACCAAGAAAGAGGAACATGTAGAACATCATAGAAACACAAAGAATTTGTGAACTGTTATAAAAATGACTAATATAGTCCTAAAATGAAAAACCTCTAGAAACAAGAATGCAAGAGTGTCCATATGGTAAATGATGCATCTCAATGAATGCATGTAACTAGTCGTTGATGTATGTTGCATCTAAAAGTACATAGGAACAAGAACTAGATACATAGGTCACTCCAACAAAAAATTGAGGAAGCATTAGCACCAACAATAGAAACCCCCCATAATTTTGAAAAGGGAGAGCCAAGATAGGTGCACTGAAACTGTGTTTAACCAAGAAGTGCATGTAGGAGTTCAACAACCTCCAAATAAAGGGGTGTGCAAACTAATGTACACACACATGAGGCAAGAATCACAAGGATTCATTACTGTCATGAAAGGGACACTCACTTGAAAAAGGTGTGATGGCAAACCAACGGAAAAAAATTAACCCCCATGACACTTTATATCATATTGTGAGTACAAAAATCACAAGAAGATATGTGAAATCCCCAAAAAGACACACCAAAATAACACTTTATCTTATTACATATAAAAAAGAGAATGTGAATGAAAAATATATCTACAATGCCTCAATAGGATTAAAAACTAGAAATACATGTAGAAAAATAAGAATTGAGTCATCCCATGCAAATGAAAAGTTTCTAGGAGATAATACTGCCAAGTAATTCATCAGTGTAAAAACACTAAAAATTGAATAAAATATACTTAGAGAGCAATATGGAATAGTGCATGGCTGGCTATGATGAGTTCTGAAAGACTGTCCCAATTCTAATAGAATTGTGAAAATTAGAGAAATAGGTTAAAATTTATGAGCTTGGGACTTAAAATAACACTTCTAACTTCATTAGTTTTAAACTATTTACAAATAACAAATGTAGGCACTGAGACCTACATCACTAGAATGTTGGTGGAAGCATCTTTTCGATGATATCTCGTTCACCCAATTGTAATATCATACGCCCAAGTTATGGCTAAAAGAAGAAAAATCCTTTAGGGAACAAAGAGGGTTAGAAAGGGCCCCTGTAGTAGATCGTACAAATGATGTCATGTTGACATCAACAAGAATATGTGGGGAATATTCCCATATGTCAAAAAATCTATCTACCCTCTTGAAAAAGATGGTGATATAGTGTGCTCTATGAAAAGGGGAATATTTCGTGCAAAAAATTCATTGATGCCAAGGTTGTTGAAAACACATGGGATGCTAGAAAGAAATCTTAAGAAACAAATTGAGTGCTAACAAAAATCTTATGTTGGTTGGGAAATGTTCTCATTACTAGAGAATGAAAAAATGACATGTTTTATGCTACCACTGGTGGTTCCCATTGTTGGTTGGCTTAAACATCCCCAGTCATGGGGGAAAATACTCCACTATTAGTGGGATCAGTGGGCTCACATGCCTACTATTGTAGGTACCTACGGGTACCACCAATGAAGGCACCCTCAAAAATGTATTTAAAAGCTACAAATTTATATATATATATATAAACTTCTATAAAATAAATTTAAAAAGAAAATCGGGCAACCTTTTATTTTCTTTTTTACAGTTGTTTTAAATGTGTGGAAGTAATTGTATAGGGTCTGTACAATCCCTATACACAAAAAAACTCCTTAGAATCCCCTGACAGTGAAATAGGGTGAATTTATAGTCAAAATTCATCTATTCAGCCTCTTGAATACAATAGTGAGGCCCTTTTCATTCCAAAATGCACCAAAGATGCAGCTACACCTTGGATCTAGCAAAAAAAATTTCTTCAAAGCCTTATAGATATGACCTCAAGATTCCAAATCAAACCAAACAAAAGGTAAAACTTTTCTGACAGCTTTAAATCTGGCAATGAGGTCATTTTCACACCAAAAAGCGCCTAAAATTCACCTATAATGCCCAAAATTTACTCTAAGACAAAACATAACTAATTTTTTTTTTTACATGTAAACTTTTTATCGTTACACTAATGAAGCACAACATGACGATGTATTACACACATTTGATGATGTTTCCCTTGAAATGAGATCAACAACACATCACTTAAAGGTGAGGATTGAGTATTTAGATGGTCAGGTATGTGTAGAGGCCATCATACATACCCTCAAGCGATCATGAGAAAGATCGGGGTCCAACATTGGAGTATGAGTGAGTTACTAAATAAAAGCAAGGATAGTGACGAAACATTATTTTACTTGTAAACCCTACCCATAAAACCATCTTGACAACATTGTTGAAATCCACCTGAAATATTCACCTCAAATTTTTAAAAATAAGGAAAACTAAAATAATTATTAAATTTCCATTTGAATTAATTTATTATAATTATCATTATTTAATCATTATTAATTTAATTATAATTATATATACTCTAGTATAGATTTAAAAGCTATAGAATTAAAGAGTAACTTATACACATAAATACTTTTTAAATCCCTTTACAATTACATATTATTAATTTGTTCAAATACCAATAAGTATTTATTAGTTCATTTACATATTACATATTAATACTTTTCCCATAAAGAAAAAGGAAAGGAGAATACGAATAAAGAGGAGGATTAACCTTCTTTTAATGAATTTTCTCTTAAACACTAATCTTTACCCTTGCTTAAAGTCTTATTTAACTTATTAGATTCTCTTTAAGGAATATGGAGACATGTTCCCCTCTCCTTTAAAGAAGGGAAATTATATCCACGATGGATTTTAGAATCAAAGAGTGAATTCTCATAGTGGACGACATGAAAACATGGAGGACCTACCGTGGAATGTTTTTCTACGTTTTTAGATAAATGAACATATGCGATAGTATGGAAGTCGCACAATATTATGCATTCTAGGTTCAAAGAGAGGGAAATTAAAATTAAGAGGAATAATGATGGCCCAAACGTAGGAGAATGATAGATGTTCGCTAAAAACAAGTAATACTACCTAAATCATTAAGACTGACGTGTAAGAGTCGTAATACATTTTTTTACTGTATTTGATTTGAAATGATATGGAACTGGAGTTACTATGAGTTAGGTATATAGTTATATCCTACGGTAAAGGATATTTTGCGATGGGGATTATAATGATAGTGACAAATGCATAACGCTGTCTACAAGTGATGATCATTGGGTGAGATAGAAAGTTTGACTAACTCAATGGGAGGATGAGTTGCAACAGCTATAAAAGAGAATTGCCCAGGCGATAACAGTGGTATGCAAGAGGTCCACTCAGCCAAGTGAATGGCATAAAAAGAAAGAGATCTATGCAACATACCAAGTACGGATGCTATCTATACAACCACTCGTTGGTGGAATCACCTCGTGATAGTTTTCTAATAACCACATCTCATATTCTTTCACGTCCATTTTGAAAAGAGTGGTTCAAGCGCTGATTTTTATTGAGATATTTTAGGTCAGTGAATGCATAACATTATGAGTCTGAAAAAAGTGAAACAAAATGGATTACTAGGTGACATAGCTATTACAGCCATGAGGAAATGTCCAGATAATGGCACGCAGGTGAGGATAAAGGCGTCTATGTTCTTGGTTGTAAGCTTGAGCTGTCTTATTGGCTATTATCTATGTGTATCCCCTTTGTTTGTTTTCGTTTCATTTTATTTTATTTTCGTTGGCTTGGGTACTATATAAAATTTCTATTGTCTATTTCTTTTATAACACATTTTGCTTAGGTGTAACAGGGAAGACAAGTATAAAATAATTACCAACTCTGCATTCTTCTTCTGTAAAACTACACCAATTTTATGCTACTGTAAAATGTTGTTATATACATTTTTTTCTTTCCTTTTCTTTTAAGTTCTAGTTATAACCCTGCCGTGATCCTGCAACCCTTATACTAATATTTTGTTTCTTGGTACTCTAAATCTTGTGCACTTTCCTAACATCATACAACTTGGGACGATTTAAGGAAACATGGACCTCTTTTATTCGTTGCAAATAGACACCTCTTTGTTTCTCTTCTGGAGATTGAATCAACAATCTACTCCTATATTCTTATTGATTAAATGAAATCTTCCCAGTGTAAATGCATGAATTATTTTAGCTCTTTCTTTATCCCTTTACCTGTCCATTCTAGCAACATGAATAATTTTACTCCTTTCGTAAGCCTAGTAACTTACTAGAGATTCTTTCTCTTCCACAAAATAGTACTTTCTCCTTTTTAGCAAAGTGTTCATGTAGTATTGTAGTATCACAGGATAAATATAGTTCAGGCATAAAAAAAATTACTGTAAGGAAAATATCTACCCTAATTTTTCTGTTCATAAATTACTTCCAAAATGACAACACTAGTTGTATACAGCTTTGTCAGAAAATATTCTTCATTCATCACATTCTAACAACATTGTTCCATCCTACTGTAAGTAAAGTAATATGTACTCATTTAAAACAGTAGCCATTTTGCTCAATATATTGACAGGAAATCACTTTCATGCATATTGTTTATTTTTTTTTATTTTTTTATTTTTAATTTTATAAACCAATAAAGTTTTGAGTTCTCTTCTCATACAATATTCTAAACAAAACCAATAGTTGATGGACCAAGAAAAATAATAAACATTTCCCAAAGTATGATTACAACTTCCTCTTTTCCTTTTAAAGGACAACATAAAATAAACTATAAGCATTTACATAATATCTTATCTTGCATACAAAATGACTCACATTAAACAAAAGAATATTATGACTAAAATGACTTCACACATGCTCTTTACAACAACCTTTCATGGCTATGACATACACTAATATTTTTCATACGATACATAGCCATTCCAATAACTTTTTAAGCTCCTTCCAATCTGCAAAATACACACAAACTTTTCTCTAGAGACCAGTGGGGAAGCTCACCTCCCAGCCTTTGGTTGGAAAACCAACCACCCTTGAGCTAGGAGGCAGCTTGGGAACCAAGTACAATCATAAAAGACAAATATATTTAACACAAAAAATACACACATAAATTTATACACACCCACCCAAGGGGAGTTTCACATAACAAAAAGTTCATTATGAACCCAAAACGGGGAATGGAGGAACATGGACTATGCAGTCCATTTTGGGGACTCCAAAGAAAACACCATGAATAACAATCACCAAGTTTCTTTCAACCTTTCATTACAACCCTTCTTTTTTCATCTCCTTATCCAACCCAACCATCATTCACATTTCACACAACACATGGGTACTCATACCCTCTTATTAACCTCTCCTTTTAAAGGAGGAATAACTTGTCCCCATGGAGGTTCCTACTCCAACCATCCCCAAACTTGGGATGCTCTTCCCAAATTTGGGTGAACCTATCCCATTACAACCCTTTTTCCCAACAACACTCATACAAAGAAAAGAAAACAAAATAAAAACAACGCTTAAGGGAAAAAATTTCAAACATACAATTACATGTACATAGCATACAAATTTGACAACATAAGAAGTAAAAAGGTTTGGTGATCCTACCTTAATCCAAGCTTGAAAATGAGTGATGAGGATGAGCACAACTCCACTTCCTCCAAGCTTGCTTTCCAATCTCTCCAAGCCAAATCCAAGATCTTCCCAAAAAAATTCAAGTCCAGAACCAAAGAATGCAAAAGAGAATCCCCCAAAACCCTTGTTCCTAGTTTCTCTTATAGAATTAAAGTTTGAATTTCTTTTGAATGGGGAAGTAACACTTGTCATTCATACATTCACCCTCCCAAGCACATTCATCCATGTGCTCTGCTCTCTCACATGTATGAGAATTTGGGGGATTCCCAAGACAACATAGATAAGTGGGAGTGGAAAGGGACTAGTCCCCATCGCACTTCTTAAAACCTTATTTTCGACAAACTTTTTTAAGGCCTCAAAAAAAGTACCCAATCATGAAACTAACTCAAAATTATAGGCTAAAAAGGTACCTAACCCATAGGTACTTGACCTAGGGACCTTAAATCAATAAAAATACTTTAAAAACTCAACTTTTCAACTATCAAAAAGTGCCCTAAAGATCAAATCCGAGTTTGTCCACTTGGGTGGACAACTCACCACTTAAATGGATTGACATAGAAATTAAAACTAGTTTACAAACATGCACAAATAACATTACAAAGAAAATACATTACAAAATGGAACTATAGTCCCTCCATATGGACTATAGCTTGGCTTCACTGGTAAATTTACTCAGGGTTCCCAAAGGTTACCTCCAATTTCCATTGGCCATGGAAAATATACCTGCACACTCAATGCGCACATTAATCCATCTAATAAATAATGTATCAAAATAATCAAATCACCACTTCATATACACAAGTTTCCATCCAAATCATTCATATACCAGAAGAATTGAAACACCATTTCATAAACACAAGTTTCACAATTTCACATAGCATATATATCTCATATCATAACAAAAAAAATCACTAATCACCCATCATATCTAGATCTTTTTCCTTAATTTTTAATTTCATCAAATTATAACATGGTTTATTCACAACACATATTTCATTTGTTCATCATTTCAAAATTCAAATTGAACAACCACAATAACTAGCATAATTTAGGTCAACCATCATAGTCATCTAGCTAAGCATGCAACATCATAATCAAATCATCATAAGAAATCAAATTTCTAAATACCATAATCAAACATCATAAGAACTCAAATGTCTAAGTATCATGTCATCAAAAGTATCTCTAAGCATAATCAATAACCACAACTCAAAATAGTCTAAATACTAGGTGTATCATTGGGGTAGGCCTCACATCCTCCCCCTCTAGGAATGAACTTCCTCCTGGAAGTTCTCAAAGAGGTGGGGATATACATCCCTCAATCGTGAAGCATCCTCCCAAGTGGCTGCAACCTTATCATATCGATCCCATTGGAACCTAACTTGGTTCATCTCTCGACTTCGAAGGGCCAATGTCTGTTGAGCCAAAATGCGTATGGGCTCCAAGGCTACCTGCCTGTTCGACTCCACCTGCAAGGCATCCCCATTCAAAACATGAGAGTCATCATGCACATAACATTGCAATATAGATACATGAAATACATCGTGGATACGCGACAGACTAGGTGGCAAGGCTAGATGATAAGCTACAGGACCTATCCGCTCCAAGATCTCAAATGGACCAACAAATCAAGATGCAAGTTTAGAGCCCTTTCCATAATGGATTGGACTCTTGTACGAACGCACTCTCAAGAATACACAATCTCCTACTGAGAAACTTTGATCAACCCTCTTAGCATCAACATACTTTTTCTATTGATCTTGTGCCTCTCGAAGGCGCTACCTGATCAAATCCACCTACTGCTCCATATCCTGTATCATCTCTGGACCAATTGCCACTCTATCCTCTATACGATCCCAACTCAAAGGAGTCTTGCATGGTCTACCATACAAGGCTTGATAAGGTGGCATACCCAAGGAACTGTGATGTCTGTTATTATAGGCAAACTCAACCAAATACAAGTACTCCTCCCATCGAGATTGATGATCCATCACATACATATGTAACATGTCCTCTAACACCTAATCAACCCTCTCTGTTTTCCCATCTGTCTCAGGATGGTAAGCTGAATTGAAGTTGAGCTGGGTGCCCAATGCCTTCTGAAATGAAGTCCAAAATAAGGATGTGAAAAGTGAATCTCTGTCTGAAATGATCCTTTGAGGGACTCCATGTAATTTGACAATATCATCAAGAAATACCCTTGCAACTGTCAGTGTTGTATATGTCGTACGCATGGGTGAGAAATGGGCCACTTTGGTCAACTTGTCAATAGTCACCATGATGGCATCATGATGACGTGAAGACAAAGGTAGACCAACAATAAAATCCATTGAAATGGTGTCCCATTTCCACTTGGGAATATCATTTGGGCACAATAATCTTGCTGGATGTTGGTGCTCTTCCTTGAATCTCTGACACTCAAGGCATCGAGTGAAAAACTCTGCAATGTCATGTCGCATCCTTGCCCAATGGTATAACTGTTGAAGATCAACATGCCTCTTCTTCACCCCTGGATGTGCTGCATACGATGCCTTGTGTGCCTCTAATAAGATGACTATATGAAGATCACCAATGTTAAGTACATAGATACAACCTTTGTGTCGTAACAACCCATCTAACTCTAATATGTACCCTGTAAACTTACCCTTGAGGGCTCTTTGTGACTGTAATTCCTGTTGTACCTCTCTATACCACTCATCCTCTACTAAGTGCTGAAGGATGCGTCCCCTCAAATCTGTGCCTAATGACATGGATGATAACTCATGTATCCTCCTACTCAATGCATCTGCTACCACGTTCTCCTTCCCTTTGATGTAATGGACATCAAAGTCATACTCACAAAAAAACTCCATACAACGCCTTTGACATGCATTTAGATTAGGCTGCATGAAGATATATTGTAGGCTCTGATGATCTGAATGTAGCTCGAAGTGGTGTCCTAAAAGAAAGTGTCTCCAATGGAGTAATGCATGAACTACTGATGCCAACTCTAAGTCATGAGTAGGGTAGTTCAACTCATGGGGTTTTAGTTTTCGTGACTCATACGTGATCACTCTACCCTCCTGCATAAGCATTGCACCTAAACCATCCCATGAGGCATTGGTACAAACTATGAAATCAGCTGATGGATCTGGTACTGCTAGGATAGGAGCGCTAGTAAGATTCTCCTTGATGGTCTGAAAAGCCCTCTCACACTGCTCTGTCCACTCAAACTTCTTCCCTTTTCGTTGAAGAGAAATAATTAGGTGTGCAATCCTGGAGAAACTCTCAACAAAGCATTGATACTAACCTACTAAGCCCATGAAACTCCTGACCTTTGTCACTGTAGTAGGTGCTAGCCACTCTATGATAGCTCTAATCTTCTATGGATCTACAGAGATACCATCTCCTGATATAATGTGCCCAAGATAATGAACCTCTGAACGAAAGAAGGCACACTTAGACAAGCTGCCATACAACTGATGCTCTCTCAAACACTGCAGGACCTGTTGTAGATTCTCCTCATGTTCCTCCTCTGAATGTGAATATACCAAAATGTCATCCAAGAACACTATCACAAATCGATCTAGAAAGGTACAAAATACTCCGTTCATGAGACTCATGAACACTGCAGGGGCATTCGTCAAACTAAATGGCACCACCGTAAACTCATAATGACCATACCTAGTCCTAAAAGCAGTCTTATGTATATATGCATTTGAAATCTGCAACTGATGATATTCAGACTTGAGGTCAATTTTAGAGAACACTCTAGCACCATGTAGTTGGTCAAATAGATCATCGATCCTTGGAAGAGGGTAACGATTCTTGATTGTCACCTTGTTTAACTGTCTGTAGTCCACACAAAGTTGAAGGGATCCATCCTTCTTCTTAACGAAGATGACAGAAGCACCCCAAGGTGAGACACTTGGAGGGATATGACCCTTCTCTAACAACTCCTACAACTATAATTTGAGCTCACTAAGCTCATGAGTGGTCATCCTATACGGTGCACGTGATACTGGCTCAACTCTTGGTACTAAATCTATGTGAAAATCGATCTCCCGTTGAGGTGGCATACCTGGTAACTCTGAAGGGAACACATCTGCAAACTCCCTAAGGATGGGGTGATCATCCAAAGATGTCTCTGACTCCTCAGTCATATCACTGATGGTAATGGCGAATAACTGACATCCTTTTTGCATACACCACTTAAGCTACATAGCGGATATCATGCGAAGAGATATGGGCCTCTATACTCCTAAAATTTCCACTAATGTACCATGGTTGTCTATACACTCAACTACTTTATGATGATAGTCTACCTTAGCTTGATGAGCGTCAAGCCAATCCATACCCAAGACTACCCCATAGGAGCCTAATGGAGTAACATGAAGATCCACTGAAGTAGTCCAATCTCCTAGTTGTAGTGGACAATCTTTGACCACTAAATCTATGGGCACCTTAGCTCTTGAAGCTAACTCAACCTCCCACCTATCATTCTACCTAGATGCCACTAGCCTGCTACAATCCAGTATAGATGGGGAAATAAAAGAATTAGATGCTCCAGAATCAAACAAAATAGAAACATGAATATTACCAATCATACCTGGTGTCTCAATGATAGTGGCCTGATGCTCAGCTTGGCGGTTCTTGACCGCCGCAAAAACTCTATGGGATTAGCCCACATCTCCCATGGTCTGCTAGGAACCTCCTGTCTATTGTCCTCTAGTTGCAGGTCCCTGAGAGAAATCCCTAGCTAGGTGTCCCATTGCACCACATACATAACAAGGGCCTTGAGTATACACCTGAACCAACTGTGTTATGCTAGGTTGTTGTCCCCCAGTCCTACTGGAACCACTAAATCCCCCACAGGAGGATTGCTATGAATGTGTTGGAGTGACACCCTATGTTTATGGACGTTGATCACGTCGAGGACCCTGTGGTTGCCATGCCTTGAAGTGGCCACCCTGTGAGCTCCATTGAGGCCAAGGCCTCTGACTTTGTTGTTGCTGCTATGGTGGTCTAGGTGGCCTAACTTGAGGCCTAAATCCTCCCTTCGAAGGAAGGGGAGGTCGTCGAAAGCTATGTGACTGTGGAATGTGGTTGCGGTTTTGAAACCGCTCTCGTGCATCTTGAGATTTCCCTTAAATCTCCTTTCCTATAAGGGCCTTCTCCACAGCAACTCGAAGGTTCTCTGGATCAGCCATATGAACTAGTCCTAATATACCTATATTTAATCCCCTGATGAAATAGTTGATGAGAAGCTTCTCATCATGCAAATAATCCACATATGGTAGTAGCTCCAAAAATCAACACTTATACTATGCCACTGATAAACCCCTCTGATGTAGGTCATGAAACTCATAAATACGATGCTATCTGAAATGCTCAGATAAGTAGCATGCTTGAAACCGCTCTAAGAATGTCTCCCAAGTGAGAGTATCTAAAGATAGGTGGTGTTTGTGCTCCTCCTGGCGCCACCACATAGATGTTGAACCTCGAAGTAATAGTATCACAACACGTGCTTTTAGATTGCTTGCATAAGCACGTAATCCCATGCACCTCTCAAGGCTAAGGAGCCAAGACTCAGCCTCTACTCTATCTGTGGATCCCTCAAAATTAGGTGGTTTCAATCGTAGCAACTCATGAATTTGATAGCCTAGGTCTTGATACGCTCTACCTCATCTAGTACCTCAAGATGGGGAACCTGTGGTGGAGGATCTAGATGGACTGATCCCCTCTCTCCCTCATCATTATACTCCTCAACAATACGAGGGGGACTCCTGCTACACTCTCTATGCTCTGACCTGAGTACCTTAGTTGAGTGTTGTGTCTGGTCTGGTCTAGGGTCCTCCTCTACCATTGGTAACTGAGCGTGACTAACCCTAATCAAATCCTCTAATGCATGCAGGATTTGGGAATTAAGATTTTGTGAAGGATCATGCTGTGGTACCTCTGGAACATGTGGGGCTACTAGTGGTGACTCAGCTCGCTCCCGCCCCGCAACACGTCCGCGCCCACGTCCACGCCCGCGAACCTTTCGTAATCGAGCTAGCATCCTACATGATAATGTCATAATGCATATTAACATGGTGAACACATATGCCCAGAGTCCCTGGTGTTGGAACCTAGGCTCTAATACCAAAAATGTAATGCCCAAAAATTACTCTAAGACAAAACAAAACTATTTTTTTTTTTTACATGTAAACTTTCTATCGTTACACTAATGAAGCACAACATGACGATGTATTACACACATTTGATGATGTTTCCCGAAATGAGATCAACTACACATCGCTTAAAGGTGAGGATTGAGTATTTAGATGGTCGGGTATGTGCAGAGACCATCATACATACCCTCAAGCGATCATGAGAAAGATCAGGGTCCAACATTGGAGTATGAGTGAATTACTAAATAAAATCAAGGATTAGTGACAAAACATTATTTTACTTGTAAACCCTACCCATAAAACCATCTTGACAACATTGTTGAAATCCACCTTAAATATTCACCTCAAATTTTCAAAAATGAAGGAAACTAAAATAATTATTATTTTCAAATTAATTATTAAATTTTCATTTTAATTAATTTATTATAATTATCATTATTTAATCATTATTAATTTAATTATAATTATATATACTCTAGTATAGATTTAAAAGCTATAAAATTAAAGAGTAACTTATACCCATAAATACTTTTTAAATCCCTTTACAATTACATATTATTAATTTGTTTAAATACCAATAAGTATTTATTACTTCATTTACATATTACATATTAATACTTTTCCCTTAAAGAAAAAGGAAAGGAGAATACGAATAAAGAGGAGGATTAACCTTCTTTTAATGAATTTTCTCTTAAACACTAATCTTTACACTTGCTTAAAGTCTTATTTAACTTATTAGATTCTCTTTAAGGAATATGGAGACATGTTCCCCTCTCCTTTAAAGAAGGGAAATTATATCCACGATGGATTTTAGAATCAAAGAGTGAATTCTCATAGTGGACGGCATGAAAACATGGAGGACCTATCGTGGAATGTTTTTCTACATTTTTAGATAAATGAACATATGCGATATTATGGAAGTCGCACAATATTAGGGGAGAGGACCTAGTAGTTGTGCACCCTAACTTCACGTTCTTAATTTTCCTACATGAAAATTTCAAATCACTCCCAATTTTTTACAGTGGCTTGCTTGATAAGTCCCCTGCTTACAACTTTCGTTTCAAGTTGTCATCATTAATTTTGATACCTTAATTATGCATTACCATAAAAAGTGTAAAAAATCCCTATTTTCTAACCCCCTACCAACTGTAGTGAATTACCACCCCCGATTCTTGAACACTTTACACCAATACTTGAACACTTTATCATAAAAATAAATCACTTTCTATTTTAAATATGATTGTACATTGTTGACAAATTAAACAACTTGTTACTAATAATTAATTAAATATGAATTACTTATAATTACTAATAATCTTTAAATAGCACATATTTTTTTTACTACATGAATAATTTTTACCTATAAATTATTTATAAATTACATATAATTGTGAATAAATTATCTATAAACTTGTAATAAACTACTATTCCTTATGACCTATTGCTTATAACCTAACTCTAATTTGTAATTTTTTGTTACCTCCTCATTTGGTCGATCCTGAAGCCGCCGTGTCCATTACTAAGGTCTTCAACCAATGTGCCCATTGTTGAAGCTCTACAACGAACGTGTCCATTCACGAGATCTGCAACCATGCAACGGAAGATGCTGACCAAGCAGGTAAGGTTGCATATATTTTTGTTTGTTATCTTTGATTTTTGTTCGGTGTTTTAACAAGTTTGTTGATTTGCAGGTCGCCTCCTCTTCCCATATTCATGAGCCCCCTGGGAAAACTAACTTCGTGATCCGCCGCCGGCTTAGTAGTAGTGTTTTCGAGTAAGGTGCACTTTGCCTCCTATGATGAGAATGTTGTCTACTATTCACTTCCCCGCCAATCCTGTGGCTGTCACCTGCTGTCGACCATGCAGCTATGTCTATGGACACAACCATTTTACAAGGGTTTGGAACTCTTTGAGCTGTAAGGTCTTTTCTGACCTTACTGGGGCTATGACCCATTTTCAGTGGTATTAATTTTTGCATTGCAGTTTATTTCTAAAAATTTAAGGTTAGGGTTTATGGATACAGTTAGTTGATATAAAAAGAATACAGTGAATTTGAAATGCCAGATTGATTTTCTTTGTTTTTCGAAAACCCACAATAAAATTTGGTGGTCTAATAAATTTAAGGCCTTCTTTTTCTCGTTGTTCTATCAAAAGATGTTTTTTTTTTGGGGAATACCCAACTAGAAAATTGGGCTCAGTAAGGTGCTAAAAGCATTTTAGGGTCAAACCGCTAACTTTTCTAAGCGTTTTCTGATAAAATTATAAGATGCAAAGTATATTGTTTCCTTATGTTTTTCCTATGTGTTTGAATACATGGCATGTTTCAAGAGGGCTTTGCCCACCTATATTATTATCAGACAAGCCAAGGCATATTTTTCGCATTTGAATACATGGCATGTTTCAATATACTATGCGTTTGAAAATTATAACATTATAAAAATCTGAGGTTTTCTGATAAAAGTATTGGTTTTGTTGTTACAGTTAGGTGCTCTAATACATATGCGCTTTCTGAGGTTTTTTGATAAAAGTAATGGTTTTCTAATGTTTATTGACAATACCTGAAGTAATGTGTTCATTAAGACATATGCAAGATATATGAGAGGAACATATTTTTGTCCTTTATGCTACAGCTGCATCTTTTTCTTAGCATTTTCTTATTGTTTGAATGCGTGTAGACTCTTCACATTCCCTGCACACAATATACTAGTGCAAAAAATATCATCTCCCTTGGCTGTGTACATAAAAATGTGTATTAAAGATAGAGATGAGGTGCAGACCAGTATATAAATGAAGGAAAATATTGTAAATGTCCAGTAGCGTCCCTAGTGGGTATTTGCAATGTATGCACCAAGTATAGGAGTGATCCAAATGGCACCACTCCAATTGTTTACATTCCTTGCAGAAGTCACTATGCCCTCATGCAACTTACTGGTTAAGTAATTCACTAAATTGGAGGAAATTCCATAGAAGGCCATCCTTTCAAATATTTCGTAGCCTGCATGTAAGCATCAATCTAGTCAATAATTTACTAGGAATTTATACAACTTTGAAGTAGAATCTATGAATGGCTTACTGGGATTTAACTGCAGTGTTTGAAGTTAATTTTTATGGATGTTTACAAACCCCATCTCCCCTAATCAATGATTATGAATAACTCTCTAGGGAGGTTGTTATTCATTAAAAGTAAATTGACATTGCAAAAACAAAACATATTTGAAGATGACTATTTTTTTAACTTATTTTACCTATGAGAAATGAGCAAGCTTTCCATCTTCCAGTTTTGGATCTGAGAACAGATCTGCCCTTCAAATCAACAGAGCCATCCATAGTGAATCCCTCCTAAGATTCCATACTAACTTCCTTTGTAACTTCCTTGCCAACCAAAATTCCTTTTCTTTATGAAAATTTTCACAAAATTATTGTAACAGTTTGATGATCAGTGCCAGAATGTTCATAATTAATTGAAAAATCATAATATAACTGATAGAAACTGATTTCTTTTTTTAAAATATTGAATTGTATACAATAAATTTCTCTGGGATCTTTGATTTGACATTGGGAATACTATATTATTACATTGTCAGTGGCTGACTCTTCTTGGTTATGTTTATTGGGCATTTCTTGTTGGGCATTCCTTCTGATTTATTTTTGTCAAGAAAATAATTGAAAGCAGTAAACTACTTTTTTAAAAGAAATTGATTCAAGTCACAAATGAAACTATAGCTTGAGATGCAACCCCACAATGTAAATAAAACACCAGATCTAAGAAGAATGATAATTGGCTGATTTCTTGCTCACTCTTCCAAATTCTGATTGTAGTTCTTCTTAATGTTAATCTTTTACAATACATGTTGAAATTTCATTATATTGGCTACAACTGTTTGCTTGAAAGCTCTGCCATTCAACATCAGTACAAAATTGTAAAATCATCATCCTTGATAGAACGTTGTTTATCCATAGAAATATTTTTGCAGAAGGAAAGTACAAAAAAATCATCTAATTTTTATCTATATGATTCAGTCTATAATTTTTATCTTCAGTCTCCAATGTTTATATATCAATCTTCATGATTGAAGACATGGTATCTTCAATCTCCAATGTTTATATAACAATCTTCATGATTGAAGACATGGTATCTTCAATCTCCAATGTTTATATAACAATATGCATAGACTGAAGATGGCATGCAATGAAAAAAGTTGATTCAACTTATTGTTATATAAAAATTATAGACTGAAGACATCATGCAATCAAAAAAGTTAAATCAACAAATTCAACAAATTGTTATATAAAAATTATAGATTGAAGATAGCATGTGAACATTGTACGCAAAATAGTTGTTTCGACACATTGTGATATAAACATTGCAGATTGAAGATAGCATGTGAACATTCAAAACAAAAACATATTTTTGAAGAGATCATTGAACATACATATATATTTAGTTACAAAACATTACATTTTAGATTGAAGATAGTGTGTGAACATTCAAAACAAAAACATATTTTGAAGAAACATTACATGCTAGATTGAAGATAGCATGTGAACATTCAAAATATAAACATATTTTTAAATAGATCATTGAACATACATATATATTTACTTACAAAACATTACAAAATGACCGGCCTGTACATGCTCCAAAATAGGCATGGTCTGCACAATTGTTACATGGTCATGCAATGATATATCCAGTTACAAAACATTACAAAATGGCCAGCCTGTACATGCTGCAAAATAGGCATGGTATGCACAATTGTTACATGCTCATGCATTGATATATTCAGTTACAAAACAAAATGACCAGCCTATACATGCTGCAAAATAGGCATGGTCTGCACAATTGTTACATGCTCATGCATTGATATATCCAGTTACAAAACATTACAAAATTACCATCCTATAGATGTTGCAAAATAGGAATGGTTTGCACAATTGTTTCAAGGATTGCAAATTGTAACCATTGCAGAATATACAAGGTCTGCTAAATCAAACATATATTACACAAATAGGCAATGCTAAATAGGTATGTAGAATTGATTAGTTTAACATAAATCCAGGGAATGGTTCTGGCTCCTCCTCCATAGGACTCTCTGTTGAAGTTTTAGTTGGAGTAGCTGAATCAACATGGGCTGTAACAGGGGTAAGATGACCAAACATATGTTCATCTAAAAGCCCAGAAAATTGGAACTGTTTGACAGGGGAGTGAGGGGGGCTATGGCTAGTAGCAACTTGGAACTTGGTAAGAGCAGCATATGCAGGGGTTAAAATGTTGTACATATCTCTTAAAATGTTATGGTGTTCAGGTAGGGGAGTTGATGGAGTACTCATCTGCTCAAAACTAGTTGTAACTTGTGTTGTATTACCAAGTAGGGGAGCTAGAGTACTTGTCTGCCCAAAACCAGTTGTAACATGTGTTGTATTACCAGGTAGGGGAGTTGATGGAGTAGTCGTTTTCCCAACACTAGTTGTAACATGTGTTGTATTACCATTCTTGACCTGCCTTTGTTTCTTTCTCAACTCTCCTTTTTTTTTGAAGCCTTTCCTCCTCCCTCCTCTGTCTCATTATTTGTCTTTCAATTTTTTTCTCTTATTTTTTCTTTGCTCAATTTGACGAAGCTTTTTTGCTTCCATCTATTTTTTCTTCCTTTCTTTCAGCTGTTGAAGTCCAATTTTCCTTGATTCTTGTTGTTCTTGCAAAGCTATATAATCATTTGATGTTAGAATTTGAGATGTTTTTCCCAATCTTAGTGCATTATTGTCAGAAGGGATGGACCTCTTTCTAACCCTTTCAATGGGCAACTTCAGAAATTTGCTTAAAGAGCCTTGACTACATAGCACCTCTTCATCTGCTGTTTCCAAAGCACCTTGGCTATCTTCAGCTTCATTCAATTCAGCTTCATTCAATTCTAAATTTGTAGAACCCCATATTGTTGTATTTGCATAATAATGAACCACCTCATTGCTTGGTATTGGAGGTGGAGAAGGCATGCTTAACGATATTTCCTCATTTTGGAAATCAATTTGTACTCCTAAGTTTTATGCTCTTTCTTTAACCCAATTTGGTGGGTCAAACTGAGTTGGTAGACTTAAGTCATTGTCATTTTGTGTTTGGCTGACATGAGTATGAGTATGTGAAATTTTGTCTTCATCTGGGTCAGATGCTGCTGTTGATTTTTCTGCTGTCATTTGTTTCAAACATTCTTCCACTTGAGTTTCTTCATAACCAGCCATCCTCAAGATGCTTGCAATGCCTTCAATCTCATTGTCTTCTTCTATATTGAATGCTTCACTTGGCTTCATGTCCTTACAAAGTGCATCTCTATCCAATGGCCAAATTCCAGTCCTACGAAAACCTGCTTTGATGTTTTCAGGCACAAGAGCAAGATTGAAAGCTTTGCTTGCAATTTCTGCCATTTCTACTCTTCTTATTTCTATGTGTGGATGTTTTGCCATCCACTTTGACCTCTCTGTTTTAAAATGTTTCTTGAACGGAGAAAAGAGACTTACATCCAAAGGCTGCAGTTTGTGGCTGGTATGGGCAGGTAGTGTGAGAAGATCAATACCTAGAGATTTGGATTCTTGGATAGTGGTTAAAGCCACATGGATTCCATGTCCATCAAATATAAGTAGTTGTTTGTTTGTGGGTGAAGCCCCACCTGGAACTGATCTAGCAAAGTGATGCAGCCAATTCAAGAATAATTCTTTAGTCATCCAAGCATGTGGTTGTGCTGCCATGCAAGCTCCTGCTTCACAATTAGCAATGTAATTGTTTAGTTTTTTTTTCCTTGAAAATATAGAAACCTGGTATGCTGTAACCTGCTGCATTAATACAAGACAATATTGTAATCCATTCTCTACTTTTAGATAAAATATATGGCACACTTTTGCTACCCACTTTTGCAAACACTTTCATTCCACAATTTCTGCCTGCTTGCACACCTGTTTCATCACAATTCCATATCTTGGTTGGCCCATATTGATTAGCTTTGTAAAGTTTTTCCAAGTTGTCATAGAAATCAGCCACAATACTTGGTCGCAACATTAGTGCTCTATCCCTATCTAGACCCTCGACTGTCCGTAGTGTCAATTCTAGATGACATTTGCGGAAACCCATCCACCATGATCTTCCTGGTAAACCATTCTTGAATGGATTTGGCCTATTTTGACAGATGTGGGCCACATGTGATGTTAGTTGAATAACCTCCAATCCATGACCAATTTGAGCTAATTCTTTGCACCACTCAACTACTTCTTTCTCTTCTTCCATAGACAGGATTGTTGGTGGTCCTTTTCTTTTTGTTGTTGTTAGTCCTGATAGCCAATATGTTAAACTAGTAGCAGGAATTCCCCACTTTTTAGATGTTGCTCTTATCAAAAACCCATAGTCCTCAACATCTTCCATGGCATGAGACATATCTTCTTCTGTCCATGTACTATTATTGCACTTTGTCTTTTTTCTAGAATGTTGAGAAGTTTGTACATCAACATCCATAGTCTTCGCATTGTTATCAGTAGGTGGGTTGGCTGAAGTCTCACCATCATCTGAGTCAACCACTTGAAATTTCACACCCTATGCTAAACGAATTCTTGACATTCAGTTTGTTCTCTTGCTTTTTCTCTTTCCTGCAGCCATAATGCCTAGAGAATAAATTATCAAATATTAGTTATTTTGTAAAGGCATGTAGTAATATATCAAGAAAAACCATCCAGACCAAGCCTTTACAAGCGATCCATGAATACAATGTTCACATCTTTCATGAAAGTTGCAGGTGTATTTGAAAGTCCAAATAAAAACACTAAACTCATAATGGCATTAGCATTTTTTATAAGATTTTTCAAAAAATCTTTTCTTAATCTATAATTGACAGTGTCTGAATCTCAAATCTATCTTAAAATAGACCATTGATCTTCTTATCTACCTTGCATCGGAAACTAGTTCTTGATCATACAACAGTCTATAAAAAAATGCAAGGTACAATTATTTTTAACAATAAGTAGCTTGGTTTTCAAAATATGTTCAAATTGTCACTTCCACTCATGTAAGTTTAGACACTTTCAACATGAAAGTATTCCAGAAACATGAACCAAGCATTTGTTCAAACATGTTTTATCAAAACTATAATTTTGATAATTCAAGAGCAAAGAACAAAACTATTTTTTTCTCACATCAAACATGTTTAACAAACCATGAGGTGTATTTATTTTATTAAGGGATAACTACAATTGAATGTGTTGCTTGAATGGCAAGCAACTATGATTAGAGCAATATCAAATGCATACTTTGATTGTTCTTGTGTTCTGTTCTATTTCACTGCTGCTAGTAACTGCAACATTGTTCTAGTTTCTGTTCATGTTACGACATCACTGCATAGTACCTAAATGCTCACTAGCTGAACCATCTTTTAGTAATATCTTTCTTTGCTAGATTACGTGTATAAGTATATTATGGGTACTAGGTATCAATATGTTTACAGAAGAAAGTAATTTCATTAATTGACTTGTTTCAAACAGAATTAATATAGGACATGTGAGGCAAATGGTTTCTCGAACAGTCATGAATATCCATAAGGAATACAATTATTTGACATGGGAGATTATATGAAAGAGCCCAAAATATGCACAAATAACTGGATCCTCTCCCCTATCATTTCATTACTATTTTTATCTTTACCGAACGTCTTTTTACTATTTTTAATTTTTTTAAATGATTTTTTTCTTCAACTAAATAAATTCAGTTTGGGAAAATTGAGGTTAGAACTTCTTCCATTAAGCCTGAAAAATCTTTTATGACTTCACTCTACAAATGGGTACAAAACATTAAGCACTGTATCCCCTTCCTCTACTCGTTTACTACATAACTGTGGATGCTTTCGAATAGAGAAGATAGATTCATTAAATTTGAGCAAACACTCGATGTTATAGAAGAAATGCTTAGGATTCAATGGAGGAAGAATTTATATGATTCTTGAAAAATGAGACATTTAATCAAAACATTTTTGACATATTTTGGGCTCTTTCATATAGTCTCCCATAATGTAGACTATATGAAAGAGCCCAAAATATGCACAAATAACTATCTCCAATAATGCACAAGTATTTAATAGATAATAGATGAAAAGATGAAAATAACTATCTCCAATAATGCAGTCTATGCTTGCAACTTTAAAAAAAATATCAGAAGATTTTTTATAAGGAATATTGACAAGAGTATTAAGAGACTAAGTTTGATGAAAACATTTGCTACTTCTGCTTTCCCAAAAATTTGAGTTTTCTGGTAATCTCTTTACAGCTCTGAAGTCAATTTTTATAAATAATCTATTTTAATTTATATTAAAGATCTTGGCTTATATGATTGTTGTTCATGCATAGCTTTGATTTCACATACAATCTACTTGGATATCTAATATAAATTAAAATAGATTTGTAATTTATACTTTTCATATGTAAACAAATTTCCTTCTCAGATGAATATAAATTAAAATAGACGAAGGAAAAAATAACATACTTGAACAGTAAACACCAGAACAGTCTGAATCTGCAATCTGATATGTTGAGTTGTCTGGTAATCTCTTGACAACTCTGACAGTATGCAGAGAGAATGAGAATGTATGCAGGGAGAATGTATGTAGTCTGATACAGAGAAAGTAAATGGTTTTATTGCATTGCATGTCATATGAAATTGAAATTGAAATTGATTTGGTTGATCCATGGCTTATATGAAATTGAAATTGGTTTGGCTGATCCATGGCTTGTAAATTCTGCATTCTTATTGGATAAAATAAGATGTTAGAGATTGAAAGAGGCAATTTTAGATTTTGTCATAGTAGTTGGTTGATATTGCTGGAATTGGTGAGTCTCAGAGCTGGTATTTGAATTTTTGCAAGTACTAGAGGCTCAACATTTATTGGTGAGAAGTATTCACAGATAGTACGAGTGATTGATAGGAGAAGTCTACACTACCAACAATTTTTGTTCAGATTTAATGAGAGATGGTAGTAGATATTGAAAATAGAGTTTTCTATATTAGTTAAGATGTGCACTAGAACTTGAAGGGATTAGCCTACTTACTAAGTAGGTAACAAGTACAAGTTTGACTATTTTGTTCATTTGTTTGGACAAAAGTGAATGTAATTTTTAATATTAGTTTTGTTATCTGTGCAGAAGTATTCTGAAGTTGTTATAAATAATATTTTATTTTGTGTCATATTCAATGTGTAATGAATGATAAATGTTTATTATTTTTTTATTGATTATTAGTAGTTGCACAGTTTTTAGTATCTCTATGATTAACACAAAAATATTTAAATATTAATATTTAAATGTTCAATTAATAGTTTGTATTTGTTCAATTAATACATAAAAATATCACAACAAGTATCACAACTATTAGAACACGCTCCACTACTGTTTCCTCTCCCCTATGCATTCTAGGTTCAAAGAGAGGAAAATTAAAATTAAGAGGAATAATGATGGCCCAAGCATAGGAGAATGATAGATGTTCGCTAAAAATAAGTAATACTACCTAATAACATTAAGACTGACGTGTAACAGTCGTAACACACTTTTTACTGTATTTTAATAACATTAAGATTGACATGTAAGAGTTGTAATACATTTTTTTACTGTATTTGATTTGAAATGATATGGAACAAGAGATACTGTGAGTCAGGTATATAGTTATATCCTATGGTAAAGGATATTTTGAGGTGGGCATTATAATGATAGTGACAAATTCATAATGCTATCTACAAGTGATGATCATTAGGCGAGGTAGAAAGTTTGACTAACTCAATGGGAGGATGAGTTGCAACAGCTATAAACCAGAATTGTGCAAGCGATAATAGTAGTATGCAAGAGGTCCACTCAGCCAAGTGAATGGCATAAAAAAGAAAGAGATCTATGCAACATACCAAGTACAAATGCTATCTACACAACTGCTCGTTGGTGGAATCACCTCATGACAATTTTCTAATAACCACATCTCATATTCTTTCACATCCATTTTGAAAAGAGTGGTTCAGGCGCCGATTTTTATTGAGATATTTTAGGTCAGCGAATGCATAACATTATGAGTCTGAGAAAAGTGAAAACCTAATGTCTACCATACTTTTCATTTTCTAAAACAAAATGGATTACTAGGCAACATAGCTGTTACAGCCATGAGGAAATGTCCATATAATAGTACACAGGTGAGGATAAAGGCATCTATGTTCTTGGTTGTAAGATTGAGCTGTCTTATTGGCTATTATCTATGTGTATCCCCTTTGTTTGTTTTCGTTTCATTTTATTTTATTTTCGTTGGCTCGGGTACTATATAAAATTTCTATTGTCTATTTCTTTTATAATGCATTTCACTTAGGTGTAACAGGGAAGACAAGTATAAAATAATTACCAACTCTGCATTCTTCTTCTATAAAACTACACAGATTTTATGCTACTGCAAAATGTTGTTATATACATTTTTTTCTTTTCTTTTCTTTTGAGTTCTAGTTATAACCCTACCGTGATCCTGCAACCCTTATACTAATATTTTGTTTCCTGGTACTCTAAATCTTGTGCAGTTTCCTAACAACATACAACTTGGGATGATTCAAGGAAACATGGACCTCTTTTATTCATCACAAACAGACACCTCTTTGCTTCTCTTCTGGAGATTGAATCAACAATCTACTCCTATATTCTTATTGATTAAATGAAATCTTCCTAGTGTAAATGGAAGAATTATTTTAGCTCTTTATTTATGCCTTTACCTGTCCATTCTAGCAACATGAATAATTTTACTCCTTTCGTAAGCCTAGTAACTTACTAGAGATTCTTTCTCTTCCACAAAATAGTCTCCTTTTTAGCAAAGTGTTCATGTAGTATTGTAGTATCATAGGATAAATACAGTTCAGGCATAAAAAAAATTACTGTAAGGAAAATATCTACCCTAATTTTTCTGTTCATAAATTACTTCCAAAATGACAACACTAGTTGTATACAACTTTTTCAAAAAATATTCTTCATTCATCACATTATAACAACAATGTTCCATCCTACTGTAAGTACAGTAATAGGTACTCATTTAAAACAATAGCCATTTTGCTCAATATATTGATAGGAAATCACTTTCATGCATATTGTTGTCTATTTTTTTTTTAATATTTTTTTAATTTTATATACCAATAAATTTTTGAGTTCTCTTCTCATACAATATTCTAAACAAAACCAATAGTTGATGGACCAAGAAAAACTATAAACATTTCCCAAAGTATGATTACAACTTCCTCTTTTCCTTTTAAAGGGCAACAAAAAATAAACTATAAGCATTTATATAATATCTTATCTTACATACAAAATGACTCACATTAAACAAAAGAATATTATGACTAAAATGACTTCACACATGCTCTTTACAATAGCCTTTCATGGCTATGACATACACTAATATTTTCCATACGATACATAGCCATTCTAATAACTTTTAAAGCTCCTTCCAATTTGCAAAATACACACAAAATTTTCTCTAGAGGCCAATGGGGAAGCTCACCTCCCAACCTTTGGTTGGAAAACCAACCACCCTTGAGCTAGTAGGCACCTTGGGAACTAGGTACAATCATACAAGCCAAATATTTTTAACACACAAAATACACACATATATTTATACACACCCACCCAAGGGGAGTTTCACATAACAAAGAGTTCATTATGAACCAAAAATGGGGAATGGAGGAACATGGACTACGCACTCCATTTTGGGGACTCCAAAGAAAACACCATGAATAACAATCACCAAGTTTCTTTCAACCTTTCATTACAACCCTTCTTTTTTCATCTCCTTATCCAACCCAACCATCATTCACATTTCACACAACACATGGGTACTCATACCCTCTTATTAACCTCTCCTTTTAAAGGAGGAATAACTTGTCCCCATGGAGGTTCCTACTCCAACCATCCCCAAACTTGGGATGCTCTTCCCAAATTTGGGTGAGCCTATCCCATTACAACCCTTTTTCCCAACAACATCCATACAAAGAAAAGAAAACAAAAGAAAAATAACACTTAAGGGAAAGAATTTCAAACATACAATTACATGTACATAGCATACAAATTTGACAACATAAGAAGTAAAAAGGTTTGGTGCTCCTACCTTAATCCAAGCTTGAAAATGAGTGATGAGGATGAGCACAACTCCACTTCCTCCAAGCTTTCTTTCGAATCTCCCCAAGCCAAATCCAAGATCTACCCAAAAAATTTCAAGTCCAAAACCAAAGAATGCAAAAGAGAACCCCCAAAAACCCTTGTTCCTATTTTCTCTTATAGAATTAAAGTTTGAATTTCTTTTGAATGGGGAAGTAACACTTTTCATTCACCCATTCACCCTCCCAAGCACATTCACCCATGTGTTCTCTCACATGTGTGATAACTTGGGGGAATCCGAAGACAACATTGATAAGTGGGAGTGGAAAGGGACTAGTCCCCATTCCACTTCTCAAAACCCTATTTTCGACAAAAAATTTTAAGGCCTCAAAAAAAGTGCCCAATCATGAAACTAACTCAAAATTATAGGTTGAAAAGGTACCTAACGCATAGGTACTTGACCTAGGGACCTTAAATCAATAAAAACACTTTAAAAACTGAACTTTTGAACTCTCAAAATGTGCCCTAAAGATCAAATCCGAGTTTGTCCACTTGGGTGGACAAATCACCACTTAAATGGATTGACATGGAAATTAAAACTAGTTTACAAACATGCACAACTAACATCACAAAGAAAATACATTACAAAATGGAACTATAGTCCCTCCATATGGACTATAACTTGGCTTCACTGGTAAATTTACTTAGGGTTCCCAAAGGTTACCTCCAATTTCCATTGGCCATGGAAAATGTACCTGCACACTCGATGCACATGTTAATCCATCTAATAAATCATGTATTAAAATAATCAAATCACCACTTCATATACACAAGTTTCTATCCAAATCATTCATATATCAAAACAATTGAAACACCATTTCATAAGCACAAGTTTCACAATTTCACATAGCATATACATCTCATATCATAACAAAAAAAATCACTAATCACCCATCATATCTAGATATTTTTCCTTAACTTTCAATTTCATCAAATTATAACATGGTTTATTCACAACACATATTTCATTTGTTCATCATTTCAAAATTCAAATTGAACAACCACAGTAACTAGCATAATTCAGGTCAACCATCATGGTCATCTAGCTAAGCATGTAGCATCATAATCAAATCATCATAAGAACTCAAATGTCTAAATACCATAATCAAACATCATAAGAACTCAAATGTCTAAGTATCATGTCATCAAAATTATCTCTAAGCATAATCAATAACCACAACTCAAAATAGTCTAAATACTAGGTGTATCATAGGGGTAGGCCTCACATCACCCACCTCCAAAATTTTCAAAAAAAAGAAAAGTGGATTCTAGATTTGAAGCCTATAACCCTTATTGAAGAAAAAAACCTCATAAATTGAGAAGGGGTTCATTGAATCCACACTCTGATACCATATTATAATTGTGAAGAAAAAACCCACATGATCAAACAACAAATAAATACACCTTCCTCACAAGAGATCTAGGAAAAATATATGTAATATTCCTCAACAAGAAAAAGCTACAACAATGAACCTCAAGAATCTTCAAGGAAAACAAAAGTCCTCAAAGGTTGATTGTTCTAGCAAAGACATCAAAAGCTCATGAGGCAATATAATCAGGGCTGAGTGTTATATAGGAGCAAACCTAAATGGTAAAGGGAAACTAGATCACAACAAGTGTTAACATCTTATGCAATGAGATATAATGATATAATAATAACTCTCTAGTTAACATAGCGAATCACTCCTAAGTTTAACTTAAATGTATGAGAATAAATTAGAGTAATAATTAATTTAAAGATTAATTAATTATTAGCTAATACATTATTACTCTAACAAAATAGGGTACAAAGGGAGGGAAAATGGAGGAATGGTTTTATGAAACCATGATTAAGAATGTGATTGTTGTGCTTGTACATCATGAAATTATGCTTGCACCTAAAAAAATGCTTGCATTGTAAAATTGTGCCCAAGTGCCACCAATGGGTACCTCCAAGGGAAAATGCACTTGCACAATAAACTACACTTTTGACTAAGGTTTTAGCACTTACATTGGTTGAAATTGTTCCTACATGCCTATATCAAATCTTAAAAAAGTTATGCACATGCTTTCATAAGATCATATGAACTTGCACCTGGAAAGGTGCTTGCACTAGGAAAGAAAACATTTGAATCTAAAATAGTATATGCATATTGTAAGGACACACTTGCTTAGGGGAAAGATGCACTTGCACCTAGAAAGGAACTTGTGTGGGATAATAGCATGCTTATGTTAAAATGATAGTTACATCCATAGAAATTAGAGATAAAGGAGCCATTTTTGGTGAAATTGTTGTGTGTTAGATGGATGCAAGGGACCTTGATGAAACCACAATCACATGAGCAATGATTGAGGGTGATGACTCACCTAAGTTACCAATTAGTAGAGATTGATGACATATGGCTAGAGATGATGGGCCTATTATATATTTCAAGGATGTCTCGACTAAAATCCCATTGGGCTATAATGATAATATTTGTGGAGTGGTGGCACAATGACACCATGAGTTTCCAACTCCCTAGAGGTGAGGCTACGATTATATTGGAGGATGTATGACAAATCTTGCATATCCCAATCTGGGGTGAGGTAGTGGACTACGATTTGATGCATGTGAAGGTTACATTATAGTGATTGTTCATGACTGATGACCTACCATTTAGAGGCATTGAGCTCAACCTAGATGCCAGGATGGTCATCCTACTACAACTATCCTTATATGTAGCTATATTAAAATTACGATTTTTAGTGCCAACTTGAAGACCCCATGGATTTGATATTGGAGTAAGTGCACAAAGATGGGAAGCTAAAAAGTGGCCACTCCACTTCTCTCTCCCAAAATAGTGAAAATGTGAGAACATTATAACAAGAAATGTTGGGCGACTGTCTAAGGTCATATCATTAGAAAATGTAATTATTTTTGGCTATTAATGCTTCTTTTTCCATTAGTTTTTAGGTTGGGTAGTTGGGAAACAAGAATGTATCATTACATTTAGAAATTGTTTAGTAACTACCAAGATAGGGAAAGGTTGTCTCCCTATATCTTTTTCTAGAATGAATTTTTGGGGCTCCAAATTTTCTCAGGTGCACTATGTTGTAACAGAGGAAAAGGAACAAATTTATTTCTGTTTTCAATTAATTCATGTTTGCAATTACTCATAGTCTATGAATAGTGGGTTTGGAATGTGGTGTTGATCATACCAATCTATGTGTTGTGTGTTTATCTTGAGTACTTTTTTCGTGAAACGTATCCTTTGTTGCATTATATTCTTTTATTTCAACTATGAACCTATCTTATCCCCATTTTAACGATCATTGATTATTCTAGTCTTTGTGTTAAGTGATCTACGATCTTCTTTAAATTTACTTGAATTAACTTCATTTTTATGAGTTATTGTTTGTTGTGACAAATGAAATTGTGAAATTTCCTAAGCTATTACCAGTTTGGCAGGTAAGTGCACAAAGTTGAGTCCACGAAACGTGGAAGTTTTTTCCTTAGCCAAAAACACAAAATTGGCATTGCAAAAATGGGATCCCAATTTTTATAAACAGGATCCCGGTTTTAAAAAATTGAGGTCCCATTTAGCTTCGGGATCCCAAGCATAAATTCCAAATGCGATCCCATTTTTTAAAAATCAAGATCTCATTTGTTAAAGGGTCCCAAACTAACGGACGTGGAATGGGATCCCGATTATTACAAAATGGGATCCCAATTTGTAAAAATTGGGATTCCGTTTTGTAATAATCAAGATCTCATTTTAAGATGGTATTTATTTTGAAAAAAAAAACAAAACTTCATTTTGCTCTACATAGGATTCCGATTTGGTGGGTCACAAAAATTGTTAAAAATGACCTCTAGGTACGCCTCCACCCCCACTTTTCTTCTTTTTTTCATTTTTTATTGAAATTTTTAGTAGAAGAATAAATTTTACCATATTTTTTCTAATTTATTTGGCGTTTTAAGAATTTTATTTTGTGTAATAGTAGAAATGATGATTTGTAGAAATAGATGAAAAAATGCAATGAAACCTAAAGATATTGAATAGAAAGGAAAAATGAACCTTAAATTGTATTTTAGAAACAAAATTTATCTTTTGAAACCTAAATTATTCAATCAAACCAAAAAAAATTGCATTTGAAAACCCTAGTTGAAAGGAAACAGAACAATTTGTATTTCAAAGCCCAAAATTAAAATTAAACAATCTTTTGAAACCCCGATTCAAATTAAACCAAAAAAAAAAGATTTGAAAACCCTAGTTTGAAATGAAACAAAAAAAAATTGCTATAAAAACCCTAATTGCTTAGATTGAAACCCTAAATTGAATTGAAACAATAAAATTTCTCAAAACCTAAATTGAAATCAAACAAATAATTTTTCATTTGAAAACCCTAATTTCAAGCTCAAGAATATTTGATAATGGAAAAACTCCATTTGCATTGCTTAAATGTTTTAAATTTCATTTGCATTGTATGGAGAAAACAATATGATAAAATTTAATTTCAATGTTAAATTATAATTAGATTAGAAAACAATATGTTATAGAATAGTTACAATTCATAAATTTTATCAATGTTTGTTTGCAAATTTAGTTAGAAAATTCCTGAATCCTTGTACAATCTATTTCCAGTTGTCACTTAATTAGATAATATTTGCATTCATTTCTATTTTATGTTTTGATCTCTCTTAGTCATGCCTTGTTTCCATTTCTTGTTTTCATGTGTTGTCTCCACTCCAACAATCTTAAACCTCATTCTAGTCAATTAGTTGTTAATTAGGCTTATAGTTTAGTCTAAAATCTCAATTTGCACTAGTTACCTAGACACTAAAAGAATCTAAATATTTTTATTTTCTTTCTTTTAGGTTCTTTCAATTCCAAACAATCCAAAATAAAATACTTGATTCAACATTAACTAATTTTATATTATACATTATATATCATAAAATTCATTTAAGTGGTAAATATTAATGAAAAAAATGTGAAATAAAATAATCTTATATTCAATTTAAAAAATATCTAGTTAAAATATACATCAAACTCAATCTATTCATAAAATCAAAAACATTCATAAACTAGTCACTAACTTACAAGTCCATTATTCCAAGGGCCACCCAAACTTCACCCTAAGTTCCCTAAACCCTAAACCTTGAACTCTAAAATCTAAACCCTTAACTCTAAAGCATTCATTTCGTCCTAGTTTCTTAAAATAAATTTTATTGCCTTAGGAAACTCTACCAAATTTTATTTCCTTAAGCCATGTCATTTTGTTGTAGGACCTTACTACATAGATCCTCTTGAGCCATATATTACCCTAAAACCTAAAACCTAAAGCCATCCTTTTTTCCTAGGCCCTTAATGAAATTTGGTTGGCTTGGATAACTTCACCAAATTTTATTTAGTTGAGCCATTTCATTTTTTCCTAGGACCTCACAAGACATATCCCCTTAAGCCATCCTATCACCCTAAATCATATGTCGATGTCTTAAGGGGTCCTAATATGAAATTTATTTAGGGGATCAAAGAATTTCTCAAAATTTGGTGAAGCTTCCCAAGGCAACCAAATTTAACAATAATAAGATTGTGCAAGATTATAATGTGAATGAGATTTCATGATCTAGGTTGGTCAGTCAAAATAAGAGCTATCTAAATCAACTGTTCCACAAGAAAATATGATAGGATGGCTTAAGGGGATCTATGTCTAGTAAGGTCCTGAGACAAATTGACATGGCTCAAGTGAATAAAATTTAGTGAAGTTGCCTAGGAGCTTAATGAAATTTGGTTTCCTTGGGCATATTCACCAAATTTTATTCACTTAAGCCATGTCATTATGTACTAGGACCTTACTACATATATCCCCTTAAGCCATACTTTAGGATGTCTTAAGGATTCTAATATGATATTTATTAAGGGGATCAAATAAGTTCTCAAAATTTGGTGAAGTTTCCCAAGGCAACCAAATTTAACAATAATAAGATCATGCAAGATTATAATATGAATGATATTTCATAATCTAGGTTGATCATTTTACGGTTTAGGGTGATAGGATGGCATAAGGGGATCTAGGTCTAGTAAGTTCCTAGGACAAAATGGCATGGATCAATTGAATAAAATTTGGTGAAGTTGCCTCAGACCTTAATGAAATTTGGTTTCCTTGGGCATCTTCACCAAATTTTATTAATTTAAAGGCCATGCCATTTTGTACTAGGACCTTACTACATAGATGCCCTCAAGTCATCATATTACCCTAAAACCTAAATCCTAAACTCTAAACTGTAAACTCTATAGCATTCATAAATTGTCCTATATTAATAGTTAATTGTTTTTTCATTCAAGTAACATGCCTTAGACATAAATGAGACTTACATATTTTATCATTTGAATTCAATTAGGCCATTTATATTGAATGGTTTAAGGGTATTTCCTAAACATGTATCTTACATTTTGAAATTACAAATCTAATGGAGGTTCACTTATATCTTAGAGGTCACATGCATCGATTCAATAATATTCGTAATCCACCTCCACACCATCCATATCCATGACCTTCACCTCCACCTCCGCCCAATCCACCTCATAACCCCCCATGTCCACCACCTAAAATTGACGGTGCTTGCTTGCAAGCATGAATCAATGCCAACGTTAGAACCATCCACTTGATCAAATCAACATTATTCAAAATGAAGAATGTTTTGCACCACCTGTGAGGATGTTTTGATCTAGGATGCAAACTATTGTTGATATTTTCAGGGCTATGATGGGATGTAAGGGTATGTGTAGGATCATCATGAAAAAAATAGGCCCTTAAGTGGTAAAAATTTTAGAAAAATCAAAGTTAGGCAACTTGACATAAAAATTTGAATAAGTTATCTATATTATTTCAAAAATATGTAAGAATAGAATCTGTAGAAAATTCAATGTAGTTTCTAAACTACTAGGTTTATTTAAAAAAGAAAAAAATTTTGGTGAAAATTTAAAATTTCAATGTAGTAGTACTTAAATTTTAGGAAAAATAAGTAGGTGTCTATTTGACCACCCTAACCACAATAAAATGACAATATTTTTTTATAATATTTTATATATAAGTAGAGGACTCATGTCCGGATGTGATGAATAGTTTTTTGTAATTTTTTTCCAAGTGAATAATTAATTATGAATTTTTTATTACAAATTTTTAAAAATATAAAAACTCATATATCCAACCACCTTAACTTGGTAAAAAATTCATGAAATTCATTTTTTCTTTTTTTAATCCTGTAGTATGCAAAGCATAGAATGTGACACATGTTTTAGATTAAAAAAATGTGATACCGTTTTAAAGCTATAGATATTTTTCAATCAGCCTATCAAATAGGACTTTTGTTGTAAGTCAAATAGAAAATGAATAATAATTATTTATTAAATTCAAACTATAGCATAATTTATATTGGTTGAAATTTGAGAATCTCCTTTAAAAACCCTTTTCGTTTCATCAATTTTGGGTTAAAAAAATTCGTCAACCACACCTACACATACCCATTATATCTCCACTTTTTGGCCTATAATGACCCTGCACATACTCATTAGATAAGCATTGATAATGGCTAGAGGAGAGGAGAAATTTCAATTGTAAAAAGGAAAACACAGAGAAATGAAGAGATGCAATTGAGAGCCACAACAATTTATAAATTAAGATAATGATCTTATAGTTATGAATTTATGAATTTGGTTTGATGGATATTTTGTGACATGATGAGTTTATAGATTTGGTTGGATGGATATTTTTAGTGATGTGAATTTATGATTTTGGTTCCAAATGGATATTTTTAGTGACATGAATTTATGAATTTAGTGGAATTTATGAACTTATAATGATGAATTTATAATAGTATATATTTTATGACTATCTACTAGATCATGATTCTCCTATTGGAAAAATGCAATATATATATGCATTAGAAATAAAATGAGATTTTTGTGAATGTTTCAAGTTTATTTTTTAGTATGTACATGTATTAAAATTGCATAGTTCTAGATCTTAAATTTTGAAATTTGTATGTATGTACATAGTTTAGTTTAATGATGTATACCTGAAAATTATGCATCATATTTTTTATTTTAAATGTAAGTACATGTTAAATTTTGAATTTTGTATGTGCATGGGTATGTGTAGGATCATCATGGAAAAAATAGGCCCTTAAGTGGCAAAAAATTTAGAAAAATCAAATTTAGGCAATTTGACAGAATTTTTTTAATAAGTTATCTATATTATTTCAAAAATATGTAAGAATAGAATCTGTAGAAAATTGAATGTAGTTTCTAAACTAAACTACTAGATTTATTTATTTTTAAATCTATTTGGTGAAAATTGGAAATTTCAATGCAGTAATACTTAAATTTTAGGGAAAAAATAAGAAGTAGGTGTCTATCTGACCACCCTAACCACAATAAAATAATAATATTTTTTTATAATATATTTAGATATAAGTAGATGACTCATGTCTGGATGTGATGCATAATTTTTTGTAATTTTTTTCCAAGTAAATAATTAATTATGAATTTTTTATTACAACTTTTAAAAAATATAAAAGCTCGTATGTCTGACCACCTTAACTTGGTCAAAACTTCATAAAATTCACTTTTTATTTTTTTATTTTTATAGTATCTGAAGCATAGAATGTGACACATGTTTTGGTTTCAAAAAATATGATACCATTTGAAAACTATAGATGATTTTCAATCAGCTTATCAATCAAGACTTTAGTCATAATTTAAATAAAAAATAATAATAATTATTTATTAAATTCAAAGTAAAGCATAATTTATATTGGTAAAAAGATGAAAATCTCCTTTAATAACCCTTTTCATTTCATCAATTTTGGGTAAAAAAAATTTGTCAGCCGCATGGGCCATCATATCACTTACATATTGCCACTTTTTAGCCCATCATGATCCTGCACATACCTGCATGCTCAAGTTCAATCAATGTATATGTATGTGTATGCATATGTACATGCACATCCTATTTAAACAAATTTGCATACATGCATTTCAAATTTAACTATTTCTTGTAATTTTGTAAGTTTATATGTTAATTTTGTATAATTTAATGTTGGTGCACTTATATTTGATATCATGGATCAATTTAACATTGATGATATCCTCAATCAAGAACTTCAACCACCTCCACCTCCCCCTCCAACCCCTCAACCTAATATCCCACCTCCAACACTCATTGCATCTAATGATGCTCGCTTGCGAGCACACATAAATGAGCAAGTTGCATCCATTCAATATCAAATGAATACTATGCAAAATCAAGAATTGATTCCACCACACATGTTATGTTTGCATCTATGATGCTAAACATTGTGGATGCCATTAGGACTATTGATTTTGATCTAGATAGGCACTATCGAGATAGAGAGTAGATGAGATAATTGTATATAGACAATCTCTCCTATAAACAAAATTTAGACCTTAAAATAACAAAATTCCACCTAGCCCCTTAATTTCTCAACCCTATTACTTGACAACCCATTCCTCCTAATAAATCTAGAATATCCATGAGGTGGTGTATACATCCATAGATGAGTGCACAGTTTTGGAATAAATGGTATATGGTTTTTGACACTCCACCACATGCTAATTGGGAGGTCCCATTGTATATTTTTAGGAAATTATATATATGTATAGTTTGTTATGGGGAAAAAGTCCAATTAGTTTTATTTTAAATCATTTCAAGGTGTTGGTGTTGGCATGCCACAATAGAGGTTAGGGGAAAGGGTTGATCCCCAAGACCCCGTGTATGCACAATCCCTTATTTCTCCTCTCAGTCCTACCATTCCCACACTTGTGCATTAACGTGTGGTGGTCTCGACATTAGAATCCCATAGTATGCTCTCAGGAGACCTTGATCAACATTCTTTGTGATAGCTATTAGGGAGCATAGAGATGATGATGATGGAGGTGTGTGTTGGCAGAACAAGGATAAACAACTGAGAGGGGGGTGAATCAGTTGTCACAAAATAATAAACTTTTCAAAATTAACTTAACTTAATATTAGATCTAATGAATAAGCAATTAACACATTAGAGAGATAAAGAACACCAAGATTTTTTACATGGAAACCTTGTTAGGGGAAAAAACACAGTGGATGTTAGTCCACACTATTATACCCTATTAAAAGTATAATGAAAACAATAAAAGGGAATGGACATGCATTTAGGCACACTTACTAGAGCTCACTACTCAGTTACAAAAGGGGCTCACTGCCCAAAAATATAGAATAGGATTAAATTTAGAAGGTACAAACTGAGAAAATAGCTTCTAAATAACCCTGATTATAGTTCCAATTAAGCACAAAAAACTCCACTTTTCACTCAAACTACTTCACACTTCACTTGATCTTCTTCACACTCTACTCTATAATTGAATGATATTCACACATACACACATAGGAGTACACCCAGTACATGAAGCACACTTTGCACCAATGAAACAGTCACTCTTATATATCTGCTACATGAGATTTCATTAGCAACTTAGTTGGCTAGAAAAATAAAACATATTCGCAATGTTGGCCCAAATTTATAATTAAATTTTCAATGTGGATATAAACACCATCATCCAAAATAATGATGCAACCCAAAATAATATTCATGAGTGTGCCAAATAGTCAAATTTTACTTTTCAAGGATCCATAGTAGGTTACCACCATCATGTCGGCCAAGAACATGAAAAATCAAACATATAGAGAAAAATATTTGACCACGAGCAAATGGAACAATGTGGATGTACCACAAAGATAGTGCATGATCTAGAGACATCTATAACACCAAAAAACAATAGCAAAACATCCACAGTAACTAGAATTACTAGAATCACACAAAATTCACTCAGGAACACTGATAGAGACCATAAAAATACCGTCAGACCACAACATGATCATATCTATATGCAGACCTCTAAAACTTCCAGTAGATGATCTAGATACTCTCAACAATAAACCCTTAAGTCTACAACAACTGATCTTCAACGTACAGAACAAGACACCTCCATGACCTACACAGTTCCACTAGGAACTTAGAACACTTTCTTTTACAATTTTCTCAATATCCTCGACATATACAACATCTGATGTATTGAAGGCTAATAGTTTTGACATCAATGACAACCACATATTAGCAACACATCCACAACATCCAATAAAGTGTTTTATGGAGTTGGTCTGAGTACCACTCTAGAAGTGTTAAGGGTCCCACATGTATGTACTAGTTGCCATCAGTTATGCTATGGACCCGATCAGGCCACACCTAGTTTGGGTGGACATGGAGGTTTGAGTGGTTCATCTAGCCGCCTCAGTTCATTTGTGTACATTTTAACAATCAAAATTTTTGGTGTATAGATGACACTAATGACAGGGAAATCATCTACTCTGTGAGTACATACATCGACACCAGTTCTAGTTGGCAACCCTTTTGGGGTATTTTGTTTCAATTTTTTAAATTATATATGAAATGATTTTTAACTTGAGTTTTAAATTTATAATTGAATCATGAACATATGTTTGTAAACAATATTTATGTTGGTTTAGCAAAGTCAATCGGCTTCCACATCAATTCCACCTGAGGGGTTGTTGAGCACTCCTCCACTATTAGGTGTCGTAGACCAGGGATAGGTACATTTACATTGTAAATTGTTTAACTTACATTAATATAGTTACAATTATAAATTTTGAATTCACACTATATCAAATGTGCATGTACACTTGTAAATATTATAAGGATTAAAAATGTCTACATGTATTTCTAGGTTGATAGAACAATGAGAATGGGCATCGGGAAAACATTAGATGTTGTGGCTACTTGTGAGGCCTCTGATTTTCAAGTTTTTTTTTTTAAAATCTACACAGAATGTGCAAACTTGAATATATATATTTTAACCTAATTCAAGTGTACATGCTTTAAATTTGATCTTGTAATACTTTGTTAGTGTAACTTTCTGCCATGACCTAGTCATAGTTACACCTCCAAGAGGACATGCAGAGCAGGCTCTAAAGTTCATGGTAATTTAATTATATATATATATATATAATATGAGCTAATACATGTTTTAAATTCTTTTTCTTTTATAGCATGAGACACATCTTGTAGTTGAGCATGTACAAATAGGTCTTGGAGAAGAGGGTACACAACCTCAGAATACGGTACAATTAAAATATGATAAATTATAAATTAAATTGAATTAAACAATTTTTAATTGTGGACTTACATCCAATTTCAACTTTCTTTGTCTTGTTTATGTAGATTTATTCAGAGAGTTTAGAGGTTGGTTTAGGTGCACTAGATCATCTTGACCCAGATATGATGGTAGTTTAATTTTATGATGACTTATAAATTAAATTGTCATTAATTTTTTTTCATCGTCTTACATCTGATTTCATCTTTCTCTTGTATAAAGTGTTTTAGGTCATCCACATAGTCCACATGGTGTGAAGAGTTCTCTTGATTATAGAGACAATGCATGACCTAAACATTATTTCATGGGTTATTTTTGATCATTTCATGGACTACATATTTGGTTTCTCATGTACGTTGTTGGAATTTATATTTCATGGCTCAAGTACTTTGTTGGACTTTAGTTCATGGGTTGTACTCTGATGGACTTTATTTCATGTGCTTAATATATTGTAAATTATGGACTTTATTATTGTTTAAAATCTTAATTTACACATGTACATTTATGCATTTTATGCTCATAGTCAAGACATGAATATAGGACATTAATGTGAAATTAAATATAAATATGAAATTAAATATAAATATGAAATTAAAGTTGAAATTAATATGACATTTTAATATTTTTATTTTACAAATTTAGTGATCACATACAGTATATACATGATATGTAGATTCAATAATTAGCAATAATCAGTCAATAAACTTATTCAATTCATATCAATCAATAATTAGTCAATAAATCATAATTTACAAACAAAAGCAATCTATTTATATACCACAAAAGATGACAATACCATACAAGATTAGAGAACAAAAGAATTTATAAATTCTATAAAGAATAGCATCCAACACTAATTTATAAGATGCCAAAACAAATAATAGCATTGAATACTAATTTATAAGTTTTCAAAAGAAATAATAGCATCCAATACTAATTTATAAGTTTTCAAAATAAATAATAGCATCCAACACTAATTTATAGGTTGTCTTAAGGGGTCCTAATATGACGTCTTAAGGGGATCAAAAGAGAGTATAATTAAGTATCAATATTAATTGATATAAACAAGTATTATACTTTACGGTGAGTCATCATAATGAATGATATAATTAAATATAATATTTAGGATATGTGATAATATGACACATCTTAAGGGGATCAAAGAAGAGTATAATTAAGTCTAAATATTAAGTGATATAAACAAGTATTATAAGTTTTGGGGTGTGTCATCATAACAAATGATATAATTAGTATAATATTTAGGATATGTGTTAATACGAAATGTCTTAAGGTGATGTCTTAAGGGGTCCTAATACGACGTCTTAAGGGGATCAGAGAAGAGTATAATTAAGTATAAATATTAAGTGATATAAACAAGTATTATGAGTTTTAGGGTGAGTCATCATAACAAATGATATAATTAAGTATAATATTTACGATATGTGTTAATATGACATGTGTTAAGGAGATGTCTTAAGGGGTCATAATTTAACATCTTAAGGATATAATTGATTTAACAATAATTTATGCATGATATTTAGTGATTATACAATCAAATATAAAATTTTAAAGTAGGAAAACGTGCACATTTAACAAACAAAATATATAGAATATTGATTTTGATACATAAAAGTACATACAGTACATAATTGTGTATGTACATGTATTTGTAATTTGTACAAAATGTTTAATTGTGTAAGTATGTATGTACACATATATCATCTCAAAACAATGTTTAAAAAATTCAGATATGCCATCTCAAGAACATCTCAAACTCATGCCTGGAATGTAGTAGGTCTTAATGCCACCTGATATAAAAAAGTTACAAGAAATATCAATGAAATCATCAAAATATACATATTTTAATTTATATAAAGCTATCTATATGAGTGATAGGGAAAAAATACTTGTTAGAAAATGAGAAGCAAACAAAAGAGTGCAAATAACAACTATGAACACCCTACACCTCAAGATTGGCCTAACTGGATTAAAAAATAAAGCAAAGATAACAAATGAATTTGATTCACCTTGTCTTGAATCGATCCTATGGTTGGCCCTTCGATCTTTGATGTAGTGTATGCTCATTTGATGACAAGAGATACAAGATGAATGCAAGATGAATAGAAAATAGGTGATAATGGATGCAAATGCAAGAATTTGGCTAAGTATGGCTCAAGATAAAGTTTTGCAAGAGTTTGTCTAGCATAATGATCTCCCCCAAAAATGAGAGAAAAGAGGGGTTATTTATAGATAATTTTAGATTCTCTAGAGAAATGGATAGTTGGGATTAAACCGACAAGGCCAAGATGTAGGGCTATGGTGAGTTGAAAACTCATAAGCTCTCACATCTTGACATGTGGCATGTGAAGTGGCTTGAAAAGGATGATGTGTACATGAGTTGGAAGGAGAGTACATGACATGGAGGTAGTAAATAGTACCTTGGGATTGGGAAAAGATCTTATCATAAAGGAGGTCCTTGTCCCCATGTGGGTGAGAGGACGTGTGAGGAATTAAAAATTCCTCAAATATCCTCATGGGGATGAGAGAAGGGATTTAAAATTCCTTGAAATGCATTGGGGGATTAAATGTGAATTAAAAATTCACATGGGGAATGGAGTGTTTTCTCCAAATGGAGAAAGCCTTTAATAAGGTTGAATTAGGACACATTCCATAAATGACATGGAGATTAGGTTGACCTAATTAAGTGATTAAGGTTGTGCAAGTACCTAATTAGACAAATTAATGATAGATTATAGGCAAGTGGGAAATTATGGAGGATGGGACCCTAATGATGATTAGGGGTGTGCACATCTTAACCATAAATTAATTATAATGGTTAAGAGGGATTAGAAACCAACTTACAAAAGTTGGTGGATGTGACAATGAGAGAGAAAGTGAGGAATTAAAAAATAAATTTAAAATTCCAACATGTAATATAACTAAATTAAATAAAGTGATATATTTATTTAATTTAGAGAGGAAAGAGGGGAAAGGTATTTATTAAATTAAATACTTTGGAAACCTTATGTAGGACATGAAATATTAATTAAATGAATGATTTAATTAATACTGACAAAGAGGATGAAGTAAATGAGCAAAGGGATGATTAAGGAGATGTCTTTGACCATATGGAAGTGTTCAAATTTAGATGTCTATATTTTTCCCCTCTTCAAAACACTATAATTAGGATAATAGGGTTTCAAAGAAAAATAAAATATAGATGACTCTATAGAGGAAGTGACTATGAAAGAGATACCATAGGATGGGAGAGTTTGGATGAGCTACCCAAATAGAGGGGAATTAAAGGGGATTCCCCTGTCTCTTGAGAGTAGGTTTATGACAGAAGATTGGGAGAGAATGGTAGGGTATGCCCCCTCGAGAAGGCAGATGGGGAAGGAAAAGGGGCTCGGGGAAACTTCTAAAAAGTATGGAGTGGTATATGCCATTGGAAAGAGCACCAAAAACCAAGAAGATTGGCACTTGAATGGAAGAAAACGGATATACAATGTGCAAACGACAGCCTTGAGAAGATAGAGGATGAGTGAATTTGTTGGGGGAAAAAAGGTTAAATAAAGGAAAAAAATTCCCTTTATTTTAAAAGGTAAAAAAGGGAGGGAAAAAGGCTATAAAAGGTAATTCTAAGAATTACCTCTCCTCATGCGGACAGTTGTCAAGTGAGGAGAGGGAGAAAAGGAGAGGATGAGAGTGAAAGTGCATGATGCCAGAGTAAGATACCAACATCATCCACTGGGGGGACGAGAGGCAATGATTCTTCAATGAGTGTGTCGTGCCACACCAGGTTAGCCCCAGATCCAACTTTGTAATTTTTTTCATTTCATTTAAGTTTTTCAAAAAAAATGAAAATATGGGTTTGGCTGGGGGAGGTAGGAAAGAATGGGTAAATGGAAAAAAAAGTAGAGTGGGGAGGGGGGATCCTTGATCAGGCACCGAAAGAGCCGAGTGGTCCATGCCCAAGCAAGTCTGCTCATGGACATTGGTAGGTCAGCTTATGCCGAGGGGGTCTTCCCACGGACATGTGTGAGTTCGCCCATGCCCTGGTGGGTTTGTCTGTGAACATGGGTGGGTCTGCCCATGCTCGGGTAGGTCCACCCATAGCTGGGCGGGGGCCCACCCAGGAACTCGGGTGGGTCCGTCGCCAGCTGGGTGGATCCGCCTGTAACTAGGTGGAAGCTTGCCTAGGAACTCGAGCGAGTCCACCAAGCAACCCATGTAGATCCACTTGCATTCAAGTGGGTCTACTTGAGGGCTTGGGTAGATCCACCTAAAGTCGAGTGGGGGCCCACTTGTGAGCTCGGGTGGGTCCGCCTAAGCTAGGGTGGGTCTGCCTAAGGACTAGGGTAGGTCCACCTAGGAACCAGGGCAGGGTCACCCGAGGTCTCAGGAAAAGAAAGGGGCTTGGTTAGGGATCCGAGGGGACCGATGAGAGGGGGAAATATGAAAAAAGGAGAAGGAAAACAAAAGACAAAAGAAAAATGGCATAGTGGCTATGTTATGGATGCAAAATGTTGAGAATTTGCAGACATAGGAGAGATGATATGAGGTATTGAAGAGATGCATGGTGGTGATGACAGACACAGATAACTAGAGGTTAGAAGAGGTAGGAATATTCCACATACTATCTTATTTGACTATTAAGGCCCATAGGGCCATGTTGACAACATTGATAAAGCACTAGGACTTAGTGACATTGACATTTCATCTACTGACTAGGGAGATGACTGTTACCCTAGAGGATGTATGGCAGGTTTTGATGCTCCTGATAGTAGGGCTCATAGTTAGTGAGTGTTGGATAGCGGGCAAGGCACTCGATGAGTCCATGCAGGTTATATTTGGTGATGATGAGCTATCAATTCAACAACAGCAGCTGGACGTGGATAGATGGTTTTTTTTGTAGGGTATCGACATTATCATTGTACCTAGTGAGGTTGATTAGTGGGATATTGGTGCCAGATTGGAGTGCTCAATTTTTGCATCTTAGGTTTATTGAGGTGATCCAACACATCATCGAGGGCCGAGAGGGTCAGTTTGTGTGGGGGACCTGTATGCTAGCATAGTTGTATTGAGATATGCACGAGGTATGTTATCGATAGTCGCTAAGTGTGACACATGTCACACTACTATAAGTGTGGGCATGAGAGCACATTAGGATGACCATGTTGGTCATGCGGAGAGTAGGAGAGCAGGATGACAGAGCAACCATAGCTTGGGGATGGGGAATAGAGGCAGGAGCGATACTATGATATTAGGATGTTAGAGATGATAGGATGATGTGCAAGCAAAGATGATAGTATGGCATTCATATATGCTATGAAACTTCAGGGGTTGGAAGGATGATGAGGAGCCACATAGGGGTTACTTCTTTACTTGATGCTATATTATTAGGAGAGGTTCGTGTGTAGTGGAGTTGTACAGACCCGATCAGGTGATGCAATAGTTTGGAGTGAGGTAGGATATTCCTGCGGGGTAGGTGATGTTCCAACACTTGACATGAGAGTAGCCATGGGGGCTGAGTTAGATCTAGATGTAGTGTGGGAGTTGGAGGCACTACAATTTTTGCCATACCCAGGCAAGTGGAAGGGGCTGAGAGATGTAGGGATGAAAAATCGATATGGTCAATGGTTCAGGTGACATCTTCCCCCATGGATTACACCAGTGGTGCTAATTGAAGGGGAACTAGGTTTTAGGTCAGAGGATGAGAGATGACTAAGGGTAGAGGGACAAGCTCGATGAGGATAACACAAAGGAGGGTAGGAGAGAGGACAGTGGGCAGTTAGAGCAATGGAGGAGCTGGTGAGGGTAGGCAGGAGGAGGAGATGATGGCCTAGAGCTCATGGAGGAGATAGAGCATAGGAGGGAGAGGATGAGGCCAGGGTTGTGGTGAAACAAGATAGGGGGTAGGAGGTGTGTGCATCCATAGGAGGTTGGCAGTAGGAGAGAGAGGAGGAGGTCGAGGCCAATGAAGAGGAGGGATAGGAGGTAGACGGGGCCAGTGAAAGGTAAGTCTAGGGAGCTCACATGGTGATTGATAGAGGCGTCGACAGGAGTGAGGGGTATGAGCCACAAGAGATGGACATTGATTCTGATGTGTATGACATCCCACCACTATCGATAGTACTACCTAGAGGAGAGGATCCCATAGTGATATTGAGAGGGACCTTGGAGAGACTATGACTCAGTGAGCAGTGATTACGATAGATAGAGGCAAAATGAGTCAGATTAGAGGTAGAGATGAGGGAGCTACAGGCATGATTTTCCCAGAGTGAGAGGGACTACTCAGATCTATCCATGATGGTGATAGAGGTGGAGAGGGGATGGTTGAGAGAGAGGGATGATGCATGAGATGAGGTGGTTGACTTGAGGGTAGAGGTAGAGAAGTTGTGAGCGGAGGTGGCTAGGGAGCATGAGAAGGGGGATGTGGTAAGATAGGAGAAAGACCATTTGGTGGTGGAGGTGGTGATATGATAGGCTATTGGAGGAGGGATAGGGTAGGAGCTAATAGACATTGGCTTAGGGGCTGCAAGAGATATAGAGGGTTTGTGGGGACAACTAGAGCAGTTATAGAAAGAGAGAGCAGATCTGCACTAGGAGCAGGTTGAGCTTAGGGATAGAGTGGACTATTTGGAGTAGATAGTTGGGGATATGAGATTGATGTAGTAGAGAGAGGAGGAGATGAGAGTGTAGATATGCCTACTGCAGACAAAGAGATATGTGGCGCAAGCACATGTATAGGTCATAGAGGCAAAGAAGGATGTGGTGCAGGCACGTACTTAGGTTTTATAGAGTCAGAGGCATGTGGCAGAGGTAGAGGCTCAGTCTCTTTAGAGACATATGGATGTAGCAGTGTCACAAGGTGTTAAGTCTTCAGCGAGAGTGAGATGCTACCAAGTTGATATTTCAGGCACTTCAAAGGGACAGGGATGCAACGGAGGCTTGGGCATAGGCCACACATAGGGAGAGAGATGTTGTAGAGGTACGAATGTAGATGTTGAAGAGTGAGCGGGACATAGCATAGGATCAGCTGTAGGCAACACATTGTGAGGGGGGCGAGCCAAAGGTAGAGGTATAGGGGTTATGTGCACAGTTACAAGCTATAGAGGCTAAGAGAGATAAGGCTACATAATAGATAAAAAAACTAATATTGGCACAGGAGACCTAGGGATAGGAGTAGAGAGCCATTAGTGGGGATTGTGATGAGTATAGAAATGAGCAGAATGTTGCTAGGCATCAAGTGCGTAGTGGGATGATTATATGCATGAGATGAGTTACTGGAAGTGTGCATATGAGCATGTCATTCCAGATCCAGCATAGCGCACAACGTGCGGTACATCAGATAGGCACCACAAATGCTAGTACTGTCCCAATCATTAGGGATAGGTACTCATGGGTATAGTGACTATTGGCAGACACCCTCTCCTTACGGTGGTTATTAGGGGACTCCTACCCACAATTTTTAGGGGAATTGCATGCATAGAGGGCCAGTGCCTAACTCTCCTTAGAGATCAGACGTGGCGAACTCATAGTAGAGTAGTTAGAGAGTAGATGACAGGATACTAGTTTTTTTTTACAAAGACAGGATGGAGGTTGAGTACTTATCAATAGAGATCAGAGGTGATCTACATCTCTAGTTTTTTTACCTTATTTGATGATATATGATGGATATGTGATGGATTATGCTTGAGACATTATGACAAGAGGAACATTGTATTATTTTGATTATGATATGTGATAGCCCTTATTGACACTATACATTATGTTTTTTGTGATGGATGATTCAATTTATGTATGCACATGTATATGATATTTCATGCTTATGTGGATGGATGATTATGCATGTATTAATATTGATAATGCAGGATGAATGCATGTGTTATGTAAATGTTAATATGGACATGTATGGGCTAAATGAAACTATGATGCTCAATCTAATCAATCTATGAACTATGAAATATATTGAATCTATATTATAAATGAAATATGAATGAAAGATAAGTTCCTAAAATGCAAACCTAAGTGTCAATAAAGACTTGCATGAGAATGTAGATAGGCAATAGGTGTGATATTGCACCTGTAAAAAAAACCAATAGTACCCTAAGAGGAAAATCAAGAGGGAAAAGAGTCAAAGTTTTGCACAACCTAAATCAAAAGTCATGGGTCATGAAGAAGGCTAAATGAAGAGTGTATGTAGTGAAAGAAAATGTAGTCAAAAATGCAATTTCCATCTTCAAAGCATTGATTTTTTCTATAGCATGAGAAAATGAATACCTGATATGTAAGACCAAGGTGAGTTGGAATCCAATGCATGAAACAAACACAACAAACAAAAAAGCTATTCTGACACCCCAAGGTCATGATGACCTAGGTTGAGCCAGGTATTGGGATAACCACAAACACACAAGAATGCCCCAACATAACACAAGACCACAGGGATCTTGGTGGGTACTACATGGGACAACTGAGAAGGAAACAACAAAGAAAAGATCAAGAAACACCCCTATGTTGACAAGTAAAAGCACACCATGATGTGATGGATCAAGGAAACTATGAAAATTGTTGATAGGGAGCTCAAATGATAAACAAAGTCAAAAAGCATCAAAAGATCACAATCAATTTCAAATTTCCTTTGCCATAGGATCAAGGGGATGGATGGGATTGATGTGGTTTGCTAGGAAGGATGCATCCTGTTGAGACAGATGATGGATACTAAACTAGAATGACCTAGTTTGACACAAGATATTTTTCGTTAACCAGATCTCTTGACACTAGGGGGTTTTTTTTGTGAAGAATGAGCCAGACAAGGACATGGATTGACACACCCTATAGACCTAGGGGCTCGGGGGTTGATCAAAGATTAACCTTGCCTACTTGAAATCATATATCCCTTATAGTTCAAGAAAAAACCATGGATAAAGTAGAAAGAGGATGATGAAGGCAGATGATGGACGACCAACATGGGATGGTTAGAATACCCTAGGGGAAGATCAAATGATCAACCATGCCTACATGATAGCGTAGGGGCAACGTAGTTCGACCAAGGAAGCAACAAGATGAGATCCAGATGGGGACTAACATGATGGGGGGGATACAGAGAGACAAACTGACTGACTATTAGATGAATGAACTCAAAGTAGGATATTGAAAAGCTCAGGATGAGGGATAGCCTGGATGGATCATCTAATGCTTAATCAAAAGATATACCAAGCGACTGGGGATGGGATGGGTGAGGATGATATTGTAGATGAAAGCATAAAATAACTAGAACACTAGGTAGATAATGAATAAGCCCTCTATGGATGACGCCTGTTACTAGGTTTTTAGAACCCGTACCTATCCAAGGTGCCACCAAAAAGTGGTTTTCACCATAGGATGAATTTATTTCTCTTTACTATTCTTTTTTTTGGGTACCAAGTGGACTTAGGTGTAGAACCTCTTTAGAGGCATGATATTGATTGGTTCTTCGAGGGGGTCTCCTTCAAGGGTAGTGAGTCTATATGCCCCATATCCATATTTAACAGTTATGATGTAAGGACCCAACTATTTTGCCTCAAATTTTCCTTTTTTATCATAGTCCTTCTGGGTGCATTGGTTCTCTTTAAGGACAAGATCACCAACCTAGAACTGTCAAGGATGGACCTTCTTATTGTAGTTATGCTTGAGGTAGTCTTGGTATGCTTGCAAATGATCATATGCTTTGATTATTCTTTCATCAAGTAACTCTAGTTATGCAAGTCGTGCAACACGAACATCCTCCTTGCTGATAAGGTTCTTTAGAGAAATTCGTAGTGATGGGAGCTCAAATTCGATTGGAAAGATGGATTCAATGTCATACACTAAAGAATAAGGGGTGGCACCTATAGGGGTGTGGATGGAGGTACGATATGCCCAAAGGGTGGGATGAATATGGGGTGCCAATCTCGACTAGTGTTATTGACAACCTTTTTGAGGATGCAGATGAGGGTCTTGTTGGTTGCTACTGCCTAACCATTACCCTAGGGGTAATAAGGCGTTGAACAATGATGTTGGATATGAAAGGTGTCACAAAGGTGTTTCATTTCTTTGTTTTTAAAAGGTTTCCCATTATCAGAGAGGATGGTGGATGGAATACCATATCTATAGAGAATATGGTAAAGGATGAATTTTGAAATTTGAGTACCAGTGATTTGTGAGAGTGTCATTGCTTCCACCCACTTGGTGAAGTACTAAGTGGTAGTAATTATGAATGTATGTCCATTAGAAGATGGTGGGTAAATGTTTCCAATCAAGTCAAAACCCCATTGAGAGAAGGGCCACAGTGCTAGGAGGGGTTGAAGGTCCTGTGTTGGAGCATGAATCAAATCTACATGTTGTTGGCAAGGAAAGCATTTCTTCATTAATTCACAAGCATCACACTCCAATGTAGGCCAATAATATCTAGCTCAAAGAATCCTTTTGGCCAAATCCATACCATTTGAATGAGCCCCCAAAACACCACTATGTACCTCTGTTAGCACAGTATGGGCTTCAGTCTCATTCAGAAATCTATGGAGGATTTCATCATACTCGTGATAGTAAAGCATACCACTGATGATAATGTATCAAGAAGAGCATTGAACAAAGGATTTACGTTTATTGTGTGTAAGATCCGGGGGTAGAAGATTAGCATGCAGATAGGTATATATGTCTTGGTACCATGGGGAAGTAGGACCTACAATGTCGCACACCATGTCAGTCTCAGGGATATCACATGTTGGGATTAAAAGTTGTTCCACAAGGAACTCACACTCTATTCAATCTTTAGGCATGTTGATTAGGGAGCCAATAGTAGCCATTGCATCGACTGCTTTGTTCTGTGCTCTAGGAATTTGGTCAAATCATATGAAGGTGAAGTATTTCTTGAAATCATCTACCATGGGCTTATAGGGTAATAGCTTATCATCTTCTATCAAGAATTCATCACTAACCTACTTAATGACCAACAATGAATCCCCATAGACCTTCAAGTGAGTTATGTGTCATTGCCTTGGAATTCAGAGACCCGTGAGAAGGGCTTTGTACTCAGCTATATTGTTGGTACATGGGAATGTTATCCCGAATGATTTTGGAATGTAATCATCTTGAGGGGTAACTAATAGAATTCCCACACATGACCCATTATGAGTATATGAGCTTTCAAAATACAATATCCAGATAGGTACCTCTATAACTGTGAAAATTTCTTCATCTGGAAGTTCAGTGACTAGAAGGTTAACATCCACTAATGGTTCCTTATCCAGCTGATCAGCTATGACTTGTCCCTTTATGGCTTTGTGATCCATGTAATCTATGTTGAATTCACTTAGGAGCATGAACCACTTATCCATGCGACTAGCTAGAGTGGTTCTAGATAATAGATACATCAGCGGATCTTTTTTTGCTATTAACTTGACTGGATGGCTGAGCATGTAATGTCAGAGTTTTTGTGTACTAAAGACTACTGCAAGGCAGGATTTTTCCATGGGAGAGTACTTTAATTGATAGCTGACTAGTTTCTGACTAATGTAGTAGATTGTTCTTGCTTTTGATGATTCATCATGTTGTGCCAACAATGCCCCTAGTGCGACTGAAGTGGCAGAGATGTAAATAGGAGGGGTTTCCCTAGAATAGGTGGCATCAAGATTGGTGGATGAGCTAAGTATTCCTTGATTTTATCAAAACCTGTGTGAAATTGTTGATTCCATCAGAAGGTGCAACCTTTTTTCAGAAGATGGGTGGATGACTGACACTTATCTGCAACCTAGGATATGAACCGAGGAATGGATTTCATCTTCCCTTGAAGACTTCTTAACTATTTCAGATTGCACAAGGGTGGCATGTCTAGAATATCTTTCACTTTGGTGAGATCAACCTCAATAGCCCTTTGAGATACTATGAAACACAACAATTTTCCTGATGTGACACCAAAGACACATTTTTTTGGATTTAGTTGTAGCTTGTAATGTTCTAACCATTTGAAGATCTTTTTCAAGATGACAGGATGCTCTGTTCAGGTTTTCAATTTTCCTAGCAAGTCATTGACATAATCCTCCATGATAATATGGATTAGGTCATGGAAGATGACAATCATTTCCCTCTTATATGTTTCCCCCGCATTCTTAAGATTAGAGGGAATAACATTGTAATAGAAATTATTCCAAGGTATCATAAAAGTAGTCTTGTGTTGGTCCTCAAGTGCAATCTAGATCCGATTATAACTAGAGAAACCATCCATTAGGGATAAAATCTCATGTCCTATAGTAAGGTGGACCAACATGTCAATATTGGGTAGCAGGAAGTCATCCTTTAGGAAGACCTTGTTAAGATCACAGAAGTCTATGCAAATTTGAATGTCTCCATTTGGTTTGGCAACAGGGACTACATTGGAAATCCACTCAAAGTAGTCAATGGGTTTGATAAAACTGGCATCTAGTAGTTTCTCCAATTCCTTCTTGACTAATAATTCTACCTATGGATGCATCTTGCGAAGCTTTTGTTTGAGAGGCTTGGCATCTAGGTGAACATCCAGATAATGAACCACTAAAGCGGGATCTAAGCTTGGCATGTCTGAATATGACCAAGAAAAGTTAATGATACCCTCTTGGAGTATCTGAACAATGACTGCATATTCTTGATCTAAGAGTGATTTGGCTACATAAGCGACTTTAGGGTTTTCGATAGTACCTAGATAAAATTATTGAGTCTCTTCTATTAGGATGGATGATCGAGTACATAACTAAGTTCCCACAAGGGGAAGATGAACATATCCATCCTCCAGTGCCTCTTTGGGGTTTTCACTATTGGATGCATCATTTATTTTTACTTTTTCAAGGTCAGGAAGTGCCTTGGGGAGGTTTTCACTAGATGACTGCTTTTTATTTTTCTTGTTCTTATTTTTGTGACTAGAGTGTTCATCCTCCCCCAATCCCATGAGGTTGACATATGTATCCATGAAGATATTGATAGGTGTGCTGACATGTAGGTCCCAATCAATAAGCTCAGGATGACAATAGGCTAATGGTATAGACAGATAGACATTCTAACATGGATTATATGTCTATGTGATCAATGTCATTGTATGCACGTATGATGGATTCCTCCTCGGGTATGTCTTCCACTGAGTCATCATCCATAGAAACACTATTGGAAGTATTAGATGATGTTGCAGGGCCTTTCTGGTTTCTATCGTATCTGATGCCTATGTTGCTCGGTAGCTTTCATGCATCAATAGGCTACAACAACCCTTGTTCTTCTTTACCTAGGCCCTCGCCTTGATAGTTATGCTTTTCTGCAAACTTAGCCAACCAAGGGTATACTTCCTAAAAGTATTCCTCTAGAGGAGGATTTGGTTGGGGTTCTTCATAGTATACCCACTAACTAATATCTTCTTCTGGCACATTTATCTTAATACTAGGGGACCGAAAAGTAGTAGTAGGAATTCTTTTTGCACTGAAGGTGATATTCTTGTCTTCCTTTGGAGCAACATGTGAAGGTTGACCATACTCATGTGGTGATGGTGGCATGGTTGCTACATTTAGAGCAGTATGCATTTCATATTCACCACACCCCTTGTTAATTATCTAGACTTTTGTGACTATAGGATTAGTGATTGAAGATGGAGTGGTTGTCATGGTGGAGGTTGGATTAGCAGATGATGATTGAGATTCCCCCATTTCAACCCTAGGACAATAATGTAAATGGGGAAATGATGCCTCTAAAGTGTGGCAGTATTCAAATGGTTGTGGATCAACATAAATGGTGATCTCTTGTCCATTAATTGGGATTTTTAGGCATTGATGGTATGTGGAGGGGATGAATTGCATAGCATGGAGCCATGGGCGGCCAAGGAGGAGATTATATGGTAAGTCCATATCAAGGACATGATAGGTAGTGTACTGAACTACATGTCCAACTTAGATAGGAAGACTGATAATTCCTTCTGAATTTCTTTCTGCATTATCATAAGCCTTGATCATGATGATTTGATTACTTAAGTCCGGTTGATTGTACCCCACTTGTTTTATGAATTTTAGAGTGCATAGATTGAGGGTAGAGCCATTATCCACTACAACCCTTCTTATTTTATGACGGGGAACCAGGACTTCAATGTGCAAGGGATGGTTGTGATTGGCATCAATATTTGGCATATCATTTTGGTTGAAGTGTAGCTAGTAAGACAAAGCTAAGTGTCCCACTAAGGCTTGGAATCATGTGGGATTGATGTCATTAGGTACATAGGTTTCCTATAAGGCTCTATTGAGAATTTCTTGATATATGAGAGAAGACTTAAGCAAATCCAAGATTTAGATCTGAGTAAGGGTCTTTCCTAGGTGATCAAGAATGTTGTACTGAGAATTTACATGATTTGATTGAGTGGATGTGGAGGCTACCATTATAGTAATATGAGATCATTGTGTAGTAATAGCACATTGAGGATTTTTAGCTTTAACATGTATCATAGACACACAAGGTTCTACTTGCTCAATGTAATGGACAATGTCATCATAATTGAGGGGTACATTTTTATAGCTTATATTATTTGTGTTGTTGCCTTGGGGATTGTTGTTGGAGGTGCTTGCTCCTTAATTATGGTTAGGGAAGGAATTTTGGTATATTTGCAATTGAGCATTGGAAAACAAAGCCTGACTAGTGTTGACTTTGATATCTCCTTGATCGATAAGATCTTCGACATATTTTTTGAGACCTTGACACTTATTCAGAGTGTGTCCTTTGATTTTATGGAACTCACAATATTAATTTTCCCTAAACCATGTAGGTTTAGGTTTAGATTCATCAAGTGGTTTGGTGATAGGATACGTGATCAAATAGTTGACCTATAGCAATTTATTGAAGATGACACTCAAGGGTTCTCCTAATTGAGCATACTCGTATTTGTCATTCCCTTGACAATTTTGGTTTGATTGTTGAGAAGGACGAGATGCCCCCTATGACATAGATATGGCATTAGGTATAGATGGTTGTTGTCACTAGGATGTATTAGCTACCTGAACATGTTTAGTGTTAGTGACACCATCATTCACTGCATTTTTGTTCTTGTTCCAAAAGCGAGACTTATCACTGAATGGACTTTCTTTATCATGGTTGTGTATCTTGATGTGCCCTTGGCAACAAGGGTGCTGTTAGCTCTCAAAAACATAGGCGGGATGCCTCAAGAGGCTGCCAATCTCTTGGTACATTTTAGGGTAACAGGCAAGGTCAAATGAATTAAACCTTCTACTCTTCAGGTGCTGCCAGACCTAGGCAGGTGTACCTATTTGAATTGGGTAGACTTGACTTAAGATTATCCTTCTTGCAGTAATTTTTCCACAATGGTAGATGGAAGTGAACAAATGAATTCAAACTTGTTATAACTAGCAATAGCAATCTTCTAATCTAAATCCTAAAATATCCAATTAACAGATGTAAAGAAACTGAATGAATCCAAATGATGAAGTGCAGAGACTAGTGCCTTATTGGCTATGCAGAGTAAAATGAAATCAATATGACCAACACTTCTCTAGAGAAAAATTGAATTATCTGGCATGTATTCTATTTATAACTTGTATAAACATGCAAGACTATGATTACTAAGCTCTAGTTTAACAATCCAAATGAATCTCTTTGATTACTGTGATCAACTAAAAGGATTTCATCTTTGCTTGAAAGAACTAATCAATTAACCACACAGATACAACAAATGTACACTGATGAATTGAATATAAACTTGTTATATCAATTTAAACAACTAGAAAGCATCAATCTTGGAGACAACTTAGCAATACTTTCATTAAATCAACAGAAAATTGACACCAAAAATGTGCAACAACCTCAATTGAATTTTATAAATACCTCCATTTGAAATCATGCATCATAGTCTTTGATTTGAGAATTTTACTCTACTGTATCCATCTCTAGTCTACTTACTGTATCAAATATCTAATAGCTCATGATCATTTTACAATCACAAAATGCATATTTATACACCAGCATAAGAAAAACTCATCACCACAAGATCCCATGTCGGCCTACTATTGCATTCAGGCTCATTTCATGTCGGCCTACAACAATATTCAAGTATTCACATTCAGCCACAGTGTTTGAGTTTTGTTAATTATCAACAGACATTCGCTGTAACATTCTGGTAGTCATGCCAAAGGCAATTGTATCTCCGTCAGTCATCCCTTAGTTCTTTTTTGTTTTGTTGTGACCCATGGAGTCGGGGAGATGTCCCACAGTTCACAAAATATGTCACTGATATGTCTTTCCTAATGTGTTTTCCATTCACTGAGACACAAGTAAGTTTCTCACCGATGTTCCCTTCTTGTTTCATTCATTGTCACCATAACCTTTTGATATTGGGGAGATGCTATATAGATCACTTCATGCTTCACTGAGATACAACTTGAGTCTCATGATATATTTTGGTCGTCGTGACATAAGAGTTCTCTCGCCGATGTGTCCATTTGTCTCATGCATATCGTAACTTCCTATCATCGGGGAGACCTCTTGTAGATTGTATTATGTCTTAATGAAATGCCCCAAGCTCACTTTAGATTGCCAAGACAATACCAAGTTGGGAAGAGGCTTCATCGATTATCCTATGTTTTACCGAAAGTTACTTTAGGTTCACACTTTGTCGTCGGGACAATAATCAATTTCATACTGATAGAGTTATTTTTGTGCTTCATCAGTGAGACCCAAAGTATTCATTGAGACAGTACTCTGATGCTTATTACTCTTACCGATATACACATCCTTCTACCACCGATCAGTGAGACAATGTGAATTCGTTGTGACCTCACACCGAATACAAATTGCTTGGCCGAAGTAATCCTTCAATGTGTTGTTCAGTGAGACTCTTCCCGATAACTTGTTGAGAAAACCCTTTGTTGGCAAGACCCAACAAAGTCATTGGGACATCATTCCAAATATCATTAACTCTTACTGATATAACCTTTTGCACAAGTCAGTAAGACACCACAAAATTGCTATGACATTTCATCGAAGCTATAACTTTTTTCGATAAGACTTTTCGGCGCACAATCGGTGAGACAAGATATCTTTGATGAAATATTACCTCGATGAACCCTTGGCTCTTGCTAATATATTTTTGTCGTCGAGACAATGAACATGTCACACTGATAGCTACCTATGAATGAAATCAAATCACTATGATATCAAAAAATTCTTGCCAAAATGCTACAACATACATACGTTAGCACAAAAACATAATGGGTTGGGGAGACAGTGATGAACTCATGCCGACAGGAACTAAAATGTGAAAAATGCAAACTTCATGGATTTCATGGGACAAATATGAAAAAACAATGAGCAAAATGATATGAAAAAAAACCCTTGTGCTTATGATGAGGACTCTTATGGAAACTCAAGGGTATGAAAAACTTGTGAAATTATTCAAAATTTTACAGTTCTAATAGTGGTTTCATTTGGGGATGAATGGTTGTGAGATCATTGCAAGGATCCAGATCTTTGGGTTAGTAGACCAGACACAAAATGATGAACAACGAGCAAAAAAGGAATGAATGGTAATGGAAATGAATGAAAAATGGAGATGAACAAAACCCTAAACTACTGTGCATGGAAAATAATTTTAAAGAGGATGATCAAGAGTTATCCATGCACTGGCAACCCTTTATCCTATGTGTTGCTCAAGAGAAAAATTGCTTCAAGAATTTCCCATGAACAGGAAACTCTTGGTCTTCACCAGCCATATTCTGTAGATAGTATGAGTCTTTGCCTTTCTTTCCAAAAACAACAAAAGGTCCCAGCCACAAAGCTTCAAATTTTCCATGCTTTCCCTTCTCCTGACACCTTGCATTCCACATCATCTTCTGAATTAACTGAAGCACATCCCATTGTCTATGATTAACCTCAATGGTGTACCAAATTTGGTGATGATGTTTTCCATTAAAATTTTTTTCACCACTTTACTTGTAGCTTGCTTAGTTGGGATTGCTTCTACCCACTTGGTAAAATAATCAGTGGCCATCAGTATCCATTTGTATCCTCCACTTTATTTTTCTTGTATCTCTCCAATGAAATCAAACCCCCATTGATGAAAAGGGGCATCGTCCTGGAAGGGTCGAAGTGGCAAAGCACCCTAATACTTCAGTTTTCTAGAGAACTTTTGGCAAGCTTCACATTTCCTTACATGTGTAAAAGAATCATTAAAAACTCTAGGCCAATAATAACTTGCCCTAAGAATTTTATGTGCAGTTTTTTTTGTTGAGCAATGTCCTCCACAAACTCCTTCATGCATTTCACTTAAAATGTGCTTGGCCTGTGACTCATCCAGACATAACAATAGTACACCATCTTTGTTCTTCCAAAAAAATCTCCATCCATGAAAACATATTTAGATGCCTACAGCTTCAAAGTTATTTTCTGGCTGTCACTCAATCCCTCTGGACACTTCATGTACTTAAGGTAATGCATGATTTCTGTATACCAAGGAGTGTGCTCAATTCTTGCAATTGCAGTCCCTTCTTCTATATTATAGACTTGATTTGTTTCAATACTCGCTTCTGCCATTAACCTAGCCAAGCCTTGACCTCTCCCTAGTTTAGTAATCTATATCCCCATGTCAAACTCTTCGATTTTGTTAATCCACCTACATCTTTTTCCTGTTACTTCAGATTGTGTCAGAATATCTTTGACGGCTGCATGGGGGACATAGGAAATCACCTTTGCTCCAACAAGATATGGCTTGAAAGCTTTTGTAGTTTTTACTAATGCAAATGCCTATTTTTTCATTATGTCATACTTCAATTCAGACCCTTGTAATGACTTACTGAAGAAAGACACAAGTTGTTCATGACCTTCCTCATTCTTTTGTAGCATAACAATAGTAATAGTATGCATTGAAGCAATGAAAATATCTAAAAAGGCTTTGCAAAATCTGGAGATTTAAGGATAGGAGCCTTCTTGATGGCCCTTTTGATAGATATAAAAGCTTCCAAGGCTTTTGCAGTCCATTCCATTTTCTATCATTTCTTCAACATTTTTGATATGGGTTTAATAATCTCAGCAAAGTTAGAAACAAATCTCCTAACAAAATTAATCTATCCAAAGAATGATTGTATAGCCTTAATAGTTTTGGGAACATGAATTTTATCAATAGCTTCAACCCTCTCAGGATCTATCCTAATCCCCTCTTTTGAAAAAATATGTCCTAAAAGCTTACCTTCTGTGACTGCAAAATGACACTTCTTAGAGTTTAAATTGATACCCTATTCTAGGGCTTTAATAAATACCTTCTCCAGATGTTGCACATGATCTTCATCCTTCGAATAAGCAGTTAGGTCATCCTGGTACATCGCCATGATAGCATTAATCAAATCTACAAATGCCACGTTCATAGCTATTTGGAAAGTTGCTCCAGCATTAGTGATACCAAATGGCATTCTTATGTATACATACATTCCCCAAGGAGTTGTAAATGTTGTCTTATATTGCTAAGATTCTTTGACCTTGACCTGGTTATACCCTAAAAACCCATCCATCATAAACAACAGCTCGCACCCTGTTACCTTATGCAATATAGCCTCCATATTGGGTAGAGGATAATTATCCTTGAGAGATGCCATATTCAAATTCCCGAAGTCCACACATAGTCTAATATATTTGTTTTTCTTCCTCACAGGGACCAAATTTGAGACCCACATTGAATGCTTAATTGGTTTGATGATTCCCCCATCTCTGAGCTTTGTCAATTCTTCTTGCATTTTAGGCTCCAGTGTTGGATTTATGGGTCTTTGCTTTTATCTGAATGGCTTAGCATCTAGCTTCAATGGTATTTCATGCTGAAACAAATCTTCCCTGTATTCTTTTAGATCCTCATAAGACCAAGAAAAGACATGTTTATATTTTCTCAGCAACTCTATCAACATTCTTCTAATTATAGGGCTTATCTTCTTCCCAATGTACACGTTTCTTGGTTCCATCTCAGTCCCCACGTTAATCTCTTCAATATCTTCCCTTTTGACTAGTGTTTGCTTCACGAGGGTCTGATCATTTCCATCTTACAGCCTCTCCAATGCCACTAAGCCCTTAGGAAGCTTATTTGTTTTGAGCTATAAGATCTCCTTTCCAAACACTGTTTGCTTCCTATCCACCTCTTCAACAAAGGCATTGAAGTCAATTTCTTGGGCTTCATATTGATCTATACAATGGAGGAATTTTAGAAGGTCAGTATCATCATTGAAGACCTGCCAATTATATATGTTATCAAGCACAATAGGTCTTGTCTTGAACTCAATCTGTGATTACCCAACCAATGTCATATCATCTCTTTTTAGCGCCACATTTGCTAAAAAATAAACCATTATGTTCTTTGATTTGTCAATCCACTTAATTGAGAAGGCATGAAACAACTCAATTTTGTCCCATACAAAATTCCTATATTGTTTCAATCTTTTGTGTTTTGCTACATACTTTGACTTAATTTGTGAAACAACCAACTCAGAATCACCCAAAATAGCCAGCAACTTGATTTTATGTTTCACAGCTATGTTCAAACTTGTCAATAAAGCTTCATATTCTGCCACATTGTTTTTGCATTCAAATGTCAACAAGAATGAATATTTAAACGTAATACCTTCAGGTGAAACAAATACTATCCCAGCTCCATTACCCTCTTGGTTGCATGCTCCATTAAAATACATTTTCCATTCTTCATTGTAGTTTTGTGCCACATTCTTTTCAATTGGATCTCCATTGGTTAATTCTGGCTGGGCTGATTCTATATTAAAACTTCCAAGATCAACATCACAAAAACAATTGATCTAATCTTGTGGTACATAGTCAACAAGCTAGTTCATTCTTGGCTCCCTATACAACTTGACCTCTTGACCATTCACTGGAATAGTTGCATAAGATAAATCAAATTAGATGTTTCCCCCAACTACTGCTATCCACTACCTTGACATAAGCATCCCAAACTAAGGAGGGTTGTCAATCACTGTGATATCTATATTATAAGCCACCTGTGGATAAGTAGCTAGTTTGACTTCAACAGCTCTCATAATGGCTACCATAGGAATAGGTATGTTATCCATTGCATAGCACTTCCCTTCACATGTATCAATCCACATGCCAAGCTACTTCATGACTCCTACTGACATGATATTTATAGCAGCACTAGAGTCTATCATGCAATTCCTCAACAGTTTGTTATTTATAAGTAATGTAGTGAGAAAAGGATCAACTTGAGGGGGAGCTATTAATATATCACTCAAGCATACTTCTGGGATATTTACTTTCTCTTGCCTATTGAATGCTTTAATAGCTACTCTATTTTCAATATTCATATGTTTTTCATTTCCATTTGTTATCAATTGAAAAACACTATCTCTGTATTCCTTAATTTTCATCATTTCAAGTAGTGGAACATACATTTTTACCTAGGATAATGCCTTAGTGAAGTCAAAAGAATATCCCTCCACTTTAACAATCTTCTTCTATTCTGGCGTTTCTCCTTTGTTTTCTTCCTTCTCTCTTTTACTAGGCTGGTAAGGCTTTTGCATCTCTTTGTGTAATTCCTTCATTTCCTCCTTTTGGACAAGCTTCTGTTCACTCTTACCAGGCTGTCTATTTTATGAGTTCTTCATAGTTCCTTGTGTCACCTTCTGATCCTTCATAAAGATTCCCTTAGGGACAACTTCCTTCTCATTTACTGTCCTGTTTCTCAACCAATATTTACTCTTTGCTTCCTTGACTATAGCAACAGCTAGTCTCTCTATTTCCTCTTTGGTGAGTCTCCTCATACTACATTGAGCAGGCACCTCAATAAAATGTGGCTCTATATAATCTTCTTCAGAGTCAGAAAGGACCTGTTGTTCAGCCATATGGACATTGTATCTCTGATTTGAAACATCATACTCATAACCTTCATCCTCTGAAGATGAGTACCTTTCCTAAACATGGTGAAAGGTATTTGAAGTCAAATACACTATATGTTCTTCTCCACTATTTCCCATCAACATTCCCTCTTCTTGCATTCTTTGGGCTACAACACAATAGTCTGGGGAATGTAGCTTATCATAGGATTCACAGAAATAATTGTTGCTCACCACATAGGTTCCCTTCTACCTCAATGGATCATGAGTCTCTTTGTTTCCTAGCCTAGCTTTTATAGGTTTTCCATCCTTCTAGTTTGTATTATAAGGCATGTCATGCAACCTCGACCTTTCATCCCTATATGTGCTTTCCTATCTGTACTGATAATTGTTTCTTTGCTGAGGAGCCCTAGGGTTGTCTCTTTTATTGATTATACCAGCAGCCTTCCTGTTGTTTTCAATTGTTAGTACTATCTTCTGTGCTTTAGCCAAATCTCTTGGGAATCTATTTCTCAGTTCATACCCTATTTTAGGATCAAATGCATTTAAATAAACACTCAATTCTATAGAATCTGGAAACCTTGATCCACGAAGTATTTTAGTTTGTAATTTGTTGAATCTTCGGTTGAAATCATAAATTGAGTCATTCTAATTTTTTTTAATTCACATCAATTCACGAAGAGTAGCATCAGGTGCACTTTGACTCCCATATTGCTCTAAGAATCAGTCCTGATATGTCTAGAGAGAATCAATAGAGGTTGTTGTCAGGCTGTTGAACCAATCTCTAGCCTCTTTAGTAAGCAACATCATGAATAACCTCATATGTAAATCTTCATAAGGCACATCCAAATCTTGAATGAAGGCATTGAAATTCCTTAAATGGTCTTCAATAGGAATTGCACTACTCCCTATAAAATTAGGCACCAAACCTCTCCAACTGTCATCCATAGGGTAAGGGTATAAATGAAACCCTACCAAATCAAACTCTTTGATCATTGTTGTATACTGGTGAGGAGGAGGGATAGGTGGGTACTGATATTGGTGCATAGGGTTATTGTATTGTGCATTATGTTGTGGGGTATAATGCTAACCAAGGGGTGGTTGCATACTTGTATGCTGTGAGGGAATATGAGGTGGATGATTTGGCTACCTATAGTGATTCTCTGTCTGATGGTGAGGAAACACTGGTGGATTAGAAGGCCCTGCACCATGATTACCCTGCTTATGAGGTGGTACATACTTTGGAGAGCAATCAGTTGTTTGAGAAGTAATTTGAGATTTCAACAATTCAACTTTTAGTTCTTCTATCTCCTTCCTCTGTAATTCAAATTGTGCTTTTACTTCCTTAGGAATTAAAAGCTCATCCTCCATTTTTTGGTCATATTCATGCTGATTTCTAATTTGTTCAGTGTCAAGTCTAGCTCTAAACTCAGCCTGCTTCTGAGGATCGAGAAAAGAGAAAGGATTTCTTTGATATTCTGGGGTACAAATCTCTGTGCTCGAATTATCTTTCCATGTATCATAGCGATCATATGTTTCACAATGTGCTCTAGATGTCTTGTCTTTGTTTGTTATGCACATGTCCTCACTTATCCCTTTTCCCTTATCAACTTTGTCATCTTTGTGTGTCCACTTACTACTACCAGCAAGAGCTCCAGTATGACCTCCCCTGTATTGAGATCTTCTTCCATTCATGTTTGAATGGCTATAAAGTTTCTATCAGAGTCACCACTCACTTATCAAAAGTGAGAAATTATTTGATATTTATTATTCCTAGTGTAGTCTATATAAAGTTTCTGACTCTATGACTAAGGCCTTGATTCTGAATTGATTTGTTCCCTCGCGGAGTCACCAATTTTTTAGCTCTCAAAAATGCAGGCGGGATGCCTCAAGAGGCTTCCAATCTCTTGGTACGTTTTAGGGTAACAGACAAGGTCAAATGAATTAAACCTTCTACTCTTCAGGTGCTACCAGACCTAGGCGGGTATACCTATTTGAATTGGGAAGACTTGACTTAAGATTATCCTTCTTGCAGTGATTTGTCCAAAATGGCAGATGGAAGTGAACAAATGAATACAAACTTGTTATAACTAGCAATAGCAATCTTCTAATCTAAATCCTAAAATGTCCAATTAATAGATGTAAAGAAACTAAATGAATCCAAATGATGAAGTTCAGAGACTAGTGCCTTATTGGGTATGCAGAGTCAAATGAAATCAAGATGAGCAACACTTCTCTGGAGAAAAACTCAAATTATCTGGCATGTATTCTATTTATAACTTGTATAAACATGCAAGACTGTGATTATTAAGCTCTACTTTAACAATCTAGATGAATCTCTTTGATTACTGTGATCAACTAAAAGGATTTAATCTTTGCTTGAAAGAACCAATCAATTAATCACACAGATATAGCAAATGTGCACTGATGAATTGAATATAAACTTGTTATATCAATTTAAACAACCAAAAAGCATCAATCTTGGAGACAGCTTAGCAATACTTTCATTAAATCAATAGACAATTGACACCAGAAATGTGTAGCAACATCAATTGACTTTCATAAATACCTCCATTTGAAATCATGCATCATAGTCTCTGATTTGAGAATTTTACTCTACTATATCCATCTCTAGTCTACTTACTGTATCAAATATCTAATAGCTCATGATCATTTTATAATCACAAAATGCATATTTATACACCATCATTAGAAAAAATCATCACCACAAGATCCCATGTCGGCCTACCACTGAATTCGGGCTCATTTCATGTTGGCCACAGTGTTTGAGTTTTTTAATTATCAACAGACATTCGTTGTAACATTCTGGTAGTCATGCTGAAGGAAATTGTATCGCCGTTAGTCATCCCTTAGTTCTTTTATGTTTCGTTGTGACCCATGGAGTCAGGGAGATGTCCCACAGTTCACAAAATGTGTCACCGATATGTCTTTCTTAATGTGTTTTCCATTTGCTGAGACACAAGCAAGTTTCTCACCAATGTGCCCTTCTTGTTTCATTCACTATCGCCGTAACCTTCTGATATCGGGGAGATGCTATATAGATCACTTCATGCTTCATTGAGATACAACTTGAGTCTCATGATATATTTTGGTCACTGTGAAATAAGAGTTCTCTCACCGATGTGTCCATCTTTCTCATGTATGTCATTGTAACTTCCTATTGTTGGGGAGACCAGACTGTATTATGTCTTAACGAAACACCCCGAGCTCACTTTAGATCACCAAGACAATAATGAGTTGGGAAGAGGCTTCATAGATTATCCTATGTTTTACCGAAAGTTACTTTAAGTTCACACTTTGTTGCCAGGACATAATCAATTTCATACCGATAGAGTCATTTTTGTGCTTCATTGGCGAGACCCAAGGTATTTGTTGAGACAATACTCCTATGCTTATTACTCTTACCAATATACACATCCTTTTGCCACCGGTCAATGAGACAATGTGAATTCGTTATGACCTCACACCGAATACAAATTGCTTGGCCGAAGTAATCCTTCAATGTGCTATTTGGTGAGACTCTTCCCGTTAACTTGTTGATGAAGACCCTTTGTCGGCAAGACCCAACAAATTTTTTGGGACATCATTCTAAATATCATTAACTCTTACCGATATAACCTTTTGCACAAGTCGATAAGACACCACAAAATCGCTATGACATTTCATCGAAGCTATAACTTTTGTCGATAAGACTTTTCGGTGCACAGTCGGTGAGACAAGATATCTTCAGTGAAACATTACCCCGATGACCCCTTGGCTCTTGCCGATATATTTGTCACTGATACAATGAACATGTCATGTTGATAGCCACCTATGAATGAAATCCAATCGCAATGATATCCAAAAAGTCTTGCCAAAATGCTACAACATACATATGTTAGCACAAAAACATTATGGGTTGGGGAGATAGTGATGAAATCATGCCAACAGGAACTAAAATGTGAAAAATGAAAACTTCATGGATTTCATGGGACAAATATGGGAAAAATATGAGCAGAATGATATGAAAACAAACCCTTGTGCTTATGATGAGGACTCTTATGGAAACTCAATGGTATGAAAAACTTGAGAAATTATTCAAAATTTTACAGTTCTAATAGGCACGTTCAAGGATGGGTCCTTTTTCCACTATCTCAGTGAATGTGGTGACATAATGTAATCTAAAATTATGAGCCATGTTGGGATGAGAGTTCTCCATGAAGAGGGTGACAATATCTTTCTCTTTTAGAGGGGTTTTCATTCAGCTCACTAGTGCATGCCACCTTTGAAGGTAGCTAGCAAAGGTTTAACCTTCCCATTGTTTCTCTTTGATGAGATCCAAGGTATTAGTGTCCTCCAAATTGAAGGAGAAGTAAGAAATAATGATTTCTAAAAGATCTGCATTGGATTTAATGGACCCTCATTCTAGACCCATGAACCATTCTAGGGCATTACTAGTCAGGCTCCGTGGAAACAAATGCAAGAGATAGTTGTCATTGTTCATAACTTCCTAACACTGGGAGTAAAAATCTTGCAAATGGGCCTTAGGATCTTTGTTTCCCTTGTATCTATTGAATTTTGGTATTTCGAAATGTTTAGTGAAGGGGATTAATGGGATGGAGGGATCAAATGGGTTGGGACATATGAGTTCAAATTTGAACGATTGTTTGCTAGTCCCAACTTGAAGATCTTTCAAAGCAGATTTGAGTTGACTGGTGGTGCAAGAGCCAAGGATGGGTTTGATGGATATGGGTGGTAGGATGATAAAGGATCTTACTGAGAGAGTGTCTAAATGTTGAGGTATGGATTTTGATAGTGAGACGATAATATCCCTTGCTGGTATGTCGAGGGATTTTGTTGGTGTTGGGGTCGTTGTTGTGAGATATAGTATGGATTCGTTTGATAAGAGTGTGTGGTGAGATGATGAGGAGCTTGAATGTGATGTTGTGGATTGGGTTGTTGGTACTAAAGGTACTTTTGTGACTGTTGGGAGGCCACATAAGGTGGTTGTTGGTTAGGATAATAATAATGTTGGGGAGGTTATTGATGCGATGTGAGGTGTTATGTGGGTTGAAACGAGATGTTGTATTGTGATTGGACTTGTGGACATAAAAGGGATGTGAGGAACAGGGATATGGTCTAGGCGGGAGGTTAGGATGGATTTCCTTTGGATTGGTGTGGGGGTTGTTGTGAAGAGATTAAGGGGTTATGTAGAGTTTGTTGTTGATGAGGCAACTAAGATAATGTAGAGGTGTTGTACGATGGAGGTTGTTGGGTACCAAAGGGGACACTTCATTGGGATGTACCTTAAGGCAATAATGGAGGTGGTATGTTAGATTGGGGAGGTTGCTGATATGTGTATGAAGGAAATGGTAGTTTGTGGCCCTAGGAGGTGGAGGCAATGTGGTAAAAGGGGTGCCCCTAGTGTTGAGGGGAGGTTAATTTGAAAGGGGTGGTGTTGTTAGCATTAATGGCAGTGGTTGCAGAATGTTTTGCGGCATGTCGTAGGAAAAAGGATCGTTAGGATTATCCACTTGAGGAGCTCTCATGACCAAGATTTTTGGGTGTGGGGAATTGTTAACATGATACAAAATGGAGTTGCCAAATTCAAGTTGATGCCAACCTTCCACTAGAGGAGCATTGGGGACTTGCGAACTATCTGGTGCATTTTGTGAGCCTTGGGGTATGTTAGATGTGAAGCTACTATACTTGGACGGGTCAACACCTAATGGAGGCTTGACACCTTTTCCAATTAGGTGGGCCAAGATTTCTTCCCCATATTTTTCGAGCAAACAATCTATCATTTGCTCATTGATAGGGTTACTAAAGTGTTCCTCAAATGTAAGTTCAAGTTGGTTGACCATGTTATCATCCTTGGGTGGAGATATGTTTTGACCATCAATGTTCGACTAGGATGATGTACCATTATGAGGATCTCGAGGAATATTTGTACCATTATTGGGATCTTGTGGGACATTAGCTAGGTTGTTGGGATCTTGAGGGATGTTTGGTTGGGAATTTTGGGCTTATTGCTCAGCCATTTTTCTTGTCTACAACCAGGTCTAAATGGGCATGCAAGATGATATGATGGACTGGGATGTTAGGATGACCTTGGTGATGAAAGGATTGATTTGATTCAATGATTGATTAGCCAACAAGAATGTGGATCAATAGGATTGATTTGGATGATTGATTTGATTGAAGTAGATTTGTTTGATGAGATTAGGTTGGGTTGATTAGGAAATCAATTAGTCAACCTAGATTCAATGATATGAGGATTTTATTTGAACTAATGATCAATTAGGATGAATGATAATGACTCAGAATCCAAAACTAAATTTAAGAGTGATCCTTGGTAATGTTAGGTGTTGATTAAAGGGTGGATGCATGATAATGGAACTGAATCCAACTTGTGATAGAAGTGGATTGATTGGGCTGAAAAGGATGACCAACCTAGGATGGATGACAATCCTAATTCGGTTGTGATAGATGACAATTAGAGATGAACACCTAGGTCGATTTGGATAATTGATTTAATGAAGTTTTATGAAATACTGGTGATCTGAAATGGGGAAATAATATCTAGAATGTGGAGAACAACTGAGTGAACATGAGTTCAAAATAGATAGATGAGGGATTTGAATCAGTGAATGGATGCTCGGACTGAGGGGATGAATGTTTAGGATGGAGAATGGACTCTCAAAATGGGTATATGAATGATTAGAACAGTGAAACGGGTGCGTGAAATAGTGAAAAGGATGTCCTGAATGACAAAACAGATGATAAAAGTAGCTGGTGAAGGGTTAGGTCTACCTCTGGGGTGGGTTAGGTCCACCTGTGTAGGGTAGGTCCACTTTTCATAAGGGCAGGTCTGTCTATGGAGCAAAATTGGTCAAAATTGGCTAAAACAAGCTCCAAAGCACTAATTTATAGGTCAAGTCTACCCTTGGCTGGGTCAAGTCCACTCCTAGAGGATAGGTCCACCTGTCGAGAGGGAAAGTCCACCTGTAGAGCAAAAGCTAGTCAAAATTGGCTAAAATAGGCTCTAAAGGACTGGTTTATAGGTCAAGTCTGCCCCTGGATGGGTAAGGTCCGCCTGTCGAGAGGCCAGGTCTACCTGTTGGGAGGTTTAAACTTGACTTTTGAAAAGATGACTAAGGAAAAGGAATCAAAACACAACAAAACATCAATCAAAAGGATATGCTTGAACATAAAATTACTAGTTTTTCACAAAGAAGATAATTCAGACAACACAATCCTAAGATTAGTAGAAAGGGGGATGGCTTGACAAAGTTTTCTATTCTAGAATGAACATGGTTGCTAAGGAGTCCTTAATATACACTTGGTACTTGAGACCCAAACCGTGAACACCAACTCGTTACAAGCATGAGTCAAGAACCTTAGTGAGATACTAGAGGCTCAAACCAACTGTTCACGTCATCCTGACGCTTTGCCAATTACAACATGGTTGGATTGAGGTACAAATTTTTCTCTCCTTTATATACCTTGTGAGTACCCGTGGTTGGAAGCATCCCTTGGGGTGATGAAATCATGAAGCAGGTCCCGCTAAGAAAAAGGAAAAGAGGATGACTCAAAAGTACTTGGTAAGCTATGATTTCTCATCACCTAGGATCGCAAAATGGTACAAGGGGATTGGATACATCAAATATCTTACCAACAAGCATGACAAACAAGATTCATTAACACCCCTAATTAGAATATGTGCTTAAGTTATGCAAAACAACAAGTGGCTGGTAAGTAACTAACCCTACAAGAAAAATTGTTAGCGAATCACATCCTTGTTCATCACCAAATGTTGATTAGATGCTTGTACCAATTCACACAAGACATGTTAGGGGGTTAGAAACACTTAAAATAGCCAATAAGAGTGTTGAAAACTAAAATTTCACCTTTTGGAAAAAGCTGTCTAGGTCAGGTCTGCCTATTTGGAGGGTAGTTCTACTTGTTTGGAGGGAAAGTTTGCTTGTCTAGAGGGCAGGTTCACCCCTCTATGAAAATTCTACAAAAATCAACTTCTGGAGTCTATGGAGGGCAGGTCCACCCCTAGGCAAGGTCAGGTCTGCCTCGGGAGGTCAAGTCTGCCTACCTGTTAGGTTAGGTCTGCCCCTCTAGGTTGATTCCACCCTTGGATGGTCGGGTCCACCCCTAGAAGGTCAGATCTGCCCCTCTACAAATTGGGTTACCCCGTTTGTAACCTACACCTGCAAAAAGTGAAGAAACAACAAACGTGAAAAATACAGACCTATTTGTGGGTCCCACCGGGTGTGCCAAAAATGTGATAGGGAAAAAATACTTGTTAGAAAATGAGTAGCAAACAAAAGAGTGCAAATAACAACTATGAAAACCCTACACCTCAAGATTGACCTAGTTGGATTCAAAAACAAAAGAAAGATAACAAATGAAGTTGATTCACATTGTCTCGAATCGATCCTTTGGTTGGCCCTTCAATCTTTGATGTAGTGTATGCTCCTTTGATGGCAAGAGATGCAAGATGAATGCAAGATAAATGAAAAATAGGTGATAATGGATGCAAATGTAAGAATTTGGCTAAGTATGGCTCAAGATAAAATTTTGCAAGAGTTTGGCTAGCATAATGATCTCCTCCGAAGATGAGAGAAAAGAGGGGTAATTTATAGAAAATTTTGGATTCTCTAAAGAAATGGATGGTTAGGATTAAACCAACAAGGCCAAGATGCAGGGCTATGGTGAGTTGAGAACTCATAATCCCTCACATCTTGACATGTGGCATGTGAAGTGGCTTGAAAATGATGATGTATACATGAGTTGGAAGGAGAGTACATGACATGGAGGTAGTACATAGTACATTGGGATTGGGACAAGATCTCATAAAGGAGGTCCTTGTCTGCATGTGGGTGAGAGGACATGTAAGGAATTAAAAATTCCTCAAATATCCTTATGGGGATGAGAGAAGGGATTTAAAATTCCTTGAAATGCATTGGGGGATTAAATGTGAATTATTAAAAATTCACATGGGGAATGGAGTGCCTTCTCCAAAAGGAGAAAGTCTTTAATAAGGTTGCCTTAGAACACATTCCATAAATGACATGGGGATTAGGTTGACCTAATTAAGTGATTAAGGTTGTGCAAGTACCTAATTAAACAAATTAATGATAGATTAAAGGCAAGTGGGAAATTATGGAGGATGGGACTCTAATGATGATTAGGGGTGTGTACATCTTAATCATAAATTAATTATGATGGTTAAGAGGGATTAGAGACCAAATTGCAAATTTTGGAGGATGTGACAATGAGAGAAAAAGTGAGGAATTAAAAAATAAATTTAAAATTCCAAGAGGTAATATGACTAAATTAAATAAAGTGATATATTTATTTAATTTAGAGAGGAAAGAGAGGAAAATTATTTATTAAATTAAATACTTTGGAAACCTTATGTAGAACACGAAATATTAATTAAATGAATGATTTAATTAATACCAGCAAAGAGGATGAAGTAAATGAGCAAAGAGATGATTAAGGAGATGTCTTTAACATATGGAAGTGGTCAAATTTAGATGTATACAATATGTACACAACTCAAGTACGTGCATTTAAAAGTATTCCAAACACATGTGTAGGTTGAATCCAGGAATCTTCTCTTTTTGTTTCAAAGTATGAGATGAATGCAATGATGGCTTAAGGATACAAAAAGGGATAATAAATCAATTTTAACTATTAACGTACAAGCAATATCAATATATAATCAAAACATGTATTTAGATATAATTTGCTTAATAATTACCTATTTTTACCAAGTATTCCATGTTGTCTAGGTTGAATCTGCATGGACTAGATCCTTTTTGTGATTATGGCTTAACGATCTATAAAAGGAAAGTTTAAATCGATTTCAACTAATAACACACTTGACGAATATCAAAACATGTATTTAATCTATTTAGAAGGAAAATTTAAACTAAAACTATATTTACCTATATTTACTTATTCCATTAAACCATCTACATCCTCTCTTTTTTGCAATGCATCTATGATTGTCTGATGCTCTTCCATAGAAAATTTTCACAACACTTTATTTGTAGGTCTTCCATGATACCAATCTATTTTATATTTGTTGCCACTGCCAAATGTGAATAGTGTATAATCTTTTTATGTGTTTCATAATCTTTGAATGCAGGTAGACCATTCTTCCTTGCTAGGTATTTTTGTAGCCAAGTGCCAAAAACCACCACTGATCCTATCAGAAAACTTGAAAACCATCATCAAATTAGTTCTCAAAATTTTCTTAAGGGGATCAAAGATTTGTTCTTAAAATTTGCTTAAGGGGATCAAAAACTTGTTATCAAAATTTTCTTAAGGGGATGTCTTAAGGGGATTACCATGCCTATTGGATAACGATAACCATCATCATCTTCTTTAGGTGCTATTAACTTATGTTTAGTCTCCACACAATGAACCAACAAATATTATATTTCCTATTCATTCTCCTCAAGTGCAACAACATATACATGTCCTGCAAACAAAATTTGATTTAATAATTTAAGCATATCAATATAAATAATTTAGTATTACAAAATAACTTAATAAAGTGAAATAAATTGAATTATATTACCTTCTTTTACAACATCTAAAACACGTTCATAGTCTCCAAATGCAAACACTTGATCACTTTATTCAATAGTTCTTTCATATTGATTGTGTGTGTGTGCAGGTGTCAATGATCTTTGCTCCCAATATTCAACCCATTCTATATTTTCACATGTTTCCCAATCTTCTGAGGTACAAAAACATGCAATATCCCTTGTCCAAATAGTCCATGTGCGTGTTGTCGAACTCCTAAATGAATGACATTTAGTAGATCCACTGATTGTCTCACAATCAACTCTAGGTACAATGTTCTCTTCTTCAACCAACCAAAAAGAATAAATGAACTATAGGGTACTAACTTGAACCAGGGGTAGATAATATTGTATTGCACCAATCTATAATCCCACATGCATCTTTAAATTTTATTGCATCCTCAAATTTTAATTGTTTTCTAGCAAGAATTCTTTTGACACACACACCAGCTCCATCATGTTCTCGTTTACCATGCCCAGCTTAAAAAAACTCCATATATGTTGTACATTAAGTTCCTTGTGAACCCTCATTAAGAAATATAACATTTGAGCATTCTTGAACTACTCCGTATAGTTATCTAGCCATATGAGGTGTTTTTTCATCTAGATTCCTCTTTCTCTTAAATTTCTATGAAATATATTGAAACAGTATTGAACAAACTTTGACGAGTGTAACCGGTTGTCACTCAAATAAAAATGATACTCCCTCAAAAAATTTATATCATCCTCAGTGCTATCACCTGTATGTCTATAAATAATATGGACAAACATAGCTACTTGCATTGAATTATAATACTGTGATTGAATTTCCCCTTGTGGAGCTAGAGTATAATTTTATGCAAAATCAACCACTGAAAGTATAGTACCAATTGGAAATGTGTTTCTACATGTGAAAAATTGGCCATCAAGCCATCGAGCATGTTGAGAGTGCATGGCATATTTTGGTACAATCTTATTCTTAAATTCACTTATGAATGCATGTACACTAACTTTTTTTGTAACTAAATCACAATGCTTTCCTATTTTTCCATCTTTCAAAAAATAGTGAACATTCTTAAATCTTTTAACATCTACAAATTTTTGTCTAAAATCATTAACAAAATTTTCATGCATACAAATTCTCAAGAATGAAAGATTTCCACAGCTAATGCATTGCCCAACAATACAATAACTTAAATAAAACAATTTACCATTATATCTTTCACAAAACAAACCTGATATAAACTTCCTTATTGCTTCGGGTGGCATATTAATACCACATTCCTGTATAATCATTTTAGTATCCAAGGTACAATATTTATATCTAAAAAAATCATAAAAAATAATAAAATTGAACATGCACTTTACGACAAGATATTCATTGATCTTTAATTTTTACATGTACTAGGGTATACTTTGTTCAAAAGACCTTTGACTTGTTTTAATATTACTAGGTAACACTAAATCACCACAAAAATTTCTATAAAGTTTAGTTTGTGTTGTATCTAATAGGTGTTTTGGGTGAGGATTGTGAACTTTGGACCCCACCCTTAATTTTAAAACATCTCTAGCATTAGATGATACCCTAGTATTATCATTCCAAAATTTTTTGATCAAAGATTTAATTTCAACATTCAATTTCATATCAGATCTCAGAAGTCAACCACTAAAACTCCATCATTGGTTGATAGGATCATTTTCTATGCTTTGACTTCTTTTTGCTACTTTTAGCAATTTTTTAGGATGTATTTTTAAAACTTCACTAATATTGCTTACCATTCTTTTATTCAAAGTTTCTTTATTAACTATAGCATTTGTTATACTCTTCTTGTTGTATTTTTTAATCTTTAGATTGACTATTTTTCCCAATAGATTGAATGGCACTAGCAACAATAAACATAGCATGTTTTAGTGATTGGTTTTTTCTTTTTGGTTTAACAAAAAAACCTAGCCTTTTCATTATTTTCCTCATTTTTTGCATTCTCATCTATTGCATCATTAGTTGACATTGAAATGCAAGTTTTTAATGATAATTTTTTTTCGTATATTCTATTTGCATATGTTCTTATTTTCCTCCAAGAAATCTTACCAGGAAGATTATCCAAAACATCACTTTCAATTTTTAAAAAAGTATTTTCATTAAATTCAACATCACATTCTATATTTTCATTTGCATTTTCAACTTCAAATTGATTTACATTTTTATCTTCATTTTCATGAACAAAACAGTTTTCATTTTCATTTTCATCAACAAAAAGGTTTTTCATTTTCATTTTCAACAAAAGGATCATTCTCTTTTTCATTTTTAACAAATTCTAGAAAAGTTTCATCTCTCTGAATATTATCAATGCCAACATTGTTAAGTCCAGTATCTTGTAAAACTTCTACATATGAATTTACCATTTCACTAACATGTGGATTTGAAGATGTACTTGGATTTGTGCCTATTGAAACATTCTCCATAACATTGAAAGAGGGATTTGAAGACATAGTAGAACTTTTTTGTATAATCATATTATTTTCCAAATTGAATTCTTGCAAATTAGCTTCATCTACATCCATTGTATCCTCAATGTTTTCATCTTCAATAGTTATGGAATTAGATGCTCCACCATCATTCATTGATTTAATTCTCATTCTTCTTTCTCTTTTTCTTTGTTTCTCCTTCTCTCTCTTTGCTTGAATTTCTTCAAGTGTTAATATCTTCCTATCTTTCCTCTTATTACAAGCTTTTGAACCCATGATTATAAAATTCTCAAGCACAAATGAATGTTAATAGTGAAATTCTTCAAAAAATTCAATCCAAATTGTAAGTTGAAGACCTATAAGGACAAAATTCATCCTCTTGTGTTCCTCAAAACAAGTTGAAAACTAGCACAATTCCACTTAAAAAGTTGTTTTCTTCATGCCTCTCAAAAATTTAATCCATATTGCAAGTTGAAGACATTTTGTTCCTCCAAATGAGTAGAAAACTAACACAATTCCACTTCAAAAATTCTTTACATGATGCCTCCTTTGAAAAAATCAATCCAAAATGCAAGTTCACCACCTATAAAGACAAAAGTTCAAGAAAACTAGCTCAATATGTCATAGTCGGTCGCACATGTGAAATTGCAGAATTCATAGTAAACTTTGCTAGTAAATTTTAAAAAAATAGTTAAAAAGAAATGAGATTCCATTTATAAAATAGGACCTCATTTATAAAACATCTTGTTCCCCAATATTAAATGTGGGGACTGTTGACAAAGGAATGAGATCCTATTTCTAATGTGGGGTCTCATTTCCCTATCAATAGTCATCGCATTTATTATTAAGAAATGATATCTTGATTTACAAAATAGGATCCCATTTTGTAAACAGGATCCTATTTTGTAAATGAGATCCCATTTTTAAAAATTTGAAATCCCATTTGCTTTGTGGTTGGGTTTTTGACTTGTATTCTAGTTCAAGAAAAGCATTGGGAATCTAAACCTAGGCCTTCAACTTGGTTTGACTTGCAAGTTGAAGGTCCTAACAATGTCAGAGAAAAATACTGAGTTTGGACATATGGTTGATGACTTTTTTGTAGAATTTTTCAATGAAATTAAAACCCATTATAGATGACATAGTGTAGATTCCAAATATGTAATTTTTTTCAGCTAGATTTTTTTTTTAATTTTTTAATTAATTTCTGATGAAACTGGTCCATAAACTTTAAATATCATAGTTTTTAACTATTTTAATAACTTTTTAACATAACATTTTCACGAATGGATTGCATGAGAATGTACTTCAGACAATTCTTTTCAATTTTTTTTTTAAATGATAAGTTTAGGTCATCTTATGTGTGATGTACATGCCGATTTTTCAAAATGACAAATATGGCTAATAAAAAATTAACAAAAAAAATATTCAATAAAAAATTACAAAAAAATATTGAAAACATGCTTTAGTGAGTTACAATCTTTTACAAAAAGGATTTAGAAAAATACAATAATTTAGGTCAAAATATGGATGACGTACACATGCATGGTATAGTTAAAAAAAAGTGACTTTTAAATAGTGGTTATTAGAAATGCCTATTGAAACTCATTTTGTACCATTTAGGTATTGAAATAAATTACATATTTGGAAACTAGACTCTAATTACTTCATTTTATGATCAATGAGTTCTTTGAAGATTCCATCTCTAAGTGCTTCAAATTTTAAGGTCAAATGTGTCAAATTATGAAAAGCAAGGAAAACACTTACACTTTTTGGCCAAAAAGTGAACTCAACTTCTTACCAGCTCCTTGGCCCCAGTGAATCATGGGAAATAGAGTTAGTTTTTGAGTTATATTTGAAAAGGCCAATTCATTTGCTAACAATATGTAAAATATTAAAGATAATTGAAGACACCATGAAAGTGTTATAGGCTCAATAATATGTAGGGAGGGATGTTGAGCATTTATAGAATTTCTCTGACCATTCAAACACCTTTACAAGTTTAGGAGTAGTTGAATTAGTTACAAGACTCTATCCTCCATTAGACCCATATACAAGTCAAAAATATCCATCAAGTTTGTAAAAGGCTTTGAAAATTGAGCTTGTTAACCTAAAAAACTTATAAATGGGTATGTGCAAGATCATCATGCAAAAAATAGGCCCTTAAGTGGCAAAAAATTCAAAAAAATTAGTGTTAGGCAACTTGACGTAAAAATTTGAATAAGTTATCTATATTATTTCAAAAATATGTAAGAATAGAATCTATATAAAATTGAATGTAGTTTCTAAACTACTAGGTTCATATAAAAATAAATAAAATCTATTTGGTAAAAATTTGAAATTTTAATGTAGTAGTACTTAAATTTCAAGGAAAAAATAAGAAGTAGGTGTCTGTCTGACCACCCTAACCATAATAAAATGAGAATATTTTTTTATAAGATTTTATATATAAGTAGAGGACTCATGTCCGGATGTGATGCATATTTTTTTGTAATTTATTCCCAAGTAAATAATTAATTATAAATTTTTCATTACAAATTTAAAAAAATATAAAAACTCGAATGTTTGACCACCTTAACTTGGTCAAAACTTCCTGAAATTTAATTTTTCTTTTCTTAATCCTATAGTATGTGAAGCATAGAATGCGATGCATGTTTTGGATTCAAAAAATGTGATACCCTTTGATAGTTATAGATGTTTGTCAATCAACCTATTGATTAAGACTTTAGTCGTAATTCTAATAGAAAATAAATAATTATTATTTATTAAATTCAAATTAAAGCATATTTTATATTGGTGGAAAGCTGAGAATCTCCTCTAAAAACCCTTTTCGTTTCATCAATTTTGGGTTAAAAAAAAGTCATCAGCCATATACCCTACAAATACCCATAATATTGCCACTTTTTGGCCCATCATGATCCTGCACATACCCAAATCTAGATGACCATCAAATTCCTACAATTCTAAATAAACAATTGCCATTAGACCCATGCAAAAATTATAGTAGCATTAGAAACTTTAAACATGGTCGAGTTTGCTAAAAAAATCCTACAAAACTAGATAAACATGAAATTCCCATAAATGCAAAAAAACTGGTTACCATTAGCTTCATAGGAAGATAGCCTCCATCTTCTCGTAAAGTTATACTTAGTTATTTTACATGGTCATTCTAAATGCAAAAACTTCATCAGAATTGAGAACTTGTTGGTGAGAGCCAATCTATGAACTACATATTTTACTGTCAAACTAGTTCACATGGAAATCTCCAAAATCCTAGATGCACATGAAAATTCCATGAACTCTTTGCTTATGGTTTCTAACCTCAATAATTATCTATATAGGACGTTTGTGTCCATCTTCCTCAAAGGTTCTATTTAGTTATTTTTGTGATTTTCCTTCCCTTGTAGGAAAAGTAAGTGGATTTTCTTTTGCACAAATTCAAGGTGGTGAGGTGTTGTGGGGACATGAGAAAAATTAGAGTTATGCAACTTGATGTAAAAATTTGAATAAGTTATCTATATCATTTCAAAAATATGTAAGAATAGAATCTATAGCAAATTGAATGTAGTTTCTAAACTATTAGGTTTATTTAAAAAAATAAAAAGTCTATTTGGTGAAAATTTGAAATTTCAATGCAGTAGTACTTAAATTTCAAGGAAAAAATAAGTAGGTGTATGTATGACCATCCTAACCACAATAATATGATAATATTTTTTTATAATATTTTAGATATAAGTAGAGGACTCATGTCCCAATGTGATGCATATTTTTTTTAAATTTTTTTCCAAGTAAATAATTAATTATGAATTTTTTATTACAACTTTTAAAAAATATAAAAACTCGTATGTTTGACCATCTTAACTTTGTCAAAACTTCATGAAATTCTTTTTTCTAATCCTATAGTATGTGAAGCATAGAATGTCACAAATGTTTCAAATTAAAAAAAATGTGATATTGTTTGAAAGCTATAGGTGTTTTTTAATTAGCCTACCAATCAGGACTTTAGCCATAATTAAAAGAGAAAATGAATAATAATTATTTATATAATTCAAAGTAAAGAATAATTTATATTGGTGGAAAGCTAAGAATCTCCTTTAAAAGCCATTTTTGTTTCATAAATTTTGGGTTAAAAAAAGGTTGTCAGCCACATACCCTACACATACCCATCATATCGTCACTTTTTTGTCCATCACGATCCTACACATACCCCCATGTTCATGGGAAGTGAAATAGAAAATAAAAATTTGTAGGCATCCAAAAATCTATTGGAGTTCATCCCAAATATTTAGAAAGAATATATCTTACCCACTTGAATTGATTATGACTATAGTTATATTTTAAATTAGATGGGAATTTTTTTTATCTCTTCTCTATAATCATCTTCATGCTTAGGAATAAACATGACTTGGGGTGACTTGTTGACCTCCAACTAAGCTAGATGTCTAATAGGACATCCTTTTGAAAGTTTTAGGTCTAAAAAACCAACACTAGATTGATGTGTGGGCATCACCTCTTTATTTTATTACTAGCCATTAAGGATTGGTTTTTATCACTCATATGGAAGTATGGGGACCTTGTCCTCTTGCTGCTACTACTCATTATCCCTTAGATTAGTAGATGATGGATTTATGTCAAGGTCTAAGAAAAAGTCCCCTAGCTTATCCTAGAATAGGTCTTCATCAATCTTGTCCTTGTTACATTTTGTGAGATGAATTCAATTCATTGTGGAAACCTCATTGATTTAGAGATACCTCAAGGTTGTTCCTCAGGAATATAGGCTTAAATTTAATATCATTCTCAAATTGATGAGGAACCTATTACAAATCAACCTTCTCTTCCTTTAGATTAAGAACATCCTCATGAGATTCTTCAACCTCAAACCTATCTTCCTGTTATTTTTTGTCATCAAGATCATCAACATCCTCATGTATCACTAAGAAATTTTTTGTTGGTGAGAGAATAGATATGATATTTGCATCCTCATTTTCAAAGAAATAAGGGAGCTCATCAAATGAGAGGATCAATTCCTTTCATTCACCAACATTCCCTACTTTCTCACTACTTTGATGCTTCATTTTTTTCTATTCAATGTTTTCTTACATCAAGTATATACTTTCATTCCTTAGAGAACATGTTGACTCAAGAACAATAAGAACTATCTTTGGGTATGTGCAGGATCATCATGGAAAAAACAAGCCCTTAAGTGGTAAAATATCAGAAAAATTAGAGTTAGGCAACTTGAAATAAAAATTTGAATAAGTTATCTATATTATTTCAAAAATATGTAAGAATAGAATCTCGAGAAAATTTAATGAAGTTTCTAAACTAGTAGGTTTGTTTAAAAAAAAAAAAAATCTATTTAGTGAAAATTTAAAATTTCAAGGAAAAAATAAGAAGTAGGTGTCTATCTAACCACCCTAACCATAATAAAATGATAATATTTTTTTATAATATTTTAGATATAAGTAAAGGACTCATGTCCTGATGTGATAAATATTTTTTTGTAATTTTTTTCCAAATAAATAATTAATTATGAATTTTGTATTAAAAATTTTAAAAAATAAAAAACTCGTATGTTTGACCACCTTAACTTGGTCAAAAATTCATGAAATTCAGTTTTTCTTTTTTTAATCCTATAGCATGTGAAACATAGAATGTGATGCATGCTTTGGATTGAAAAAATATGATACCATTTGGAAGCTATATATATTTTTCAATCAGCCTAACAATTAAGAATTTATCTTTGTAGCTTCTGGATTTGATTGTGTCAAAAGATTTTGCATCAACGTTTCGGATCACACTCTGTGATCCATCATCAGGATGAGAGAGATGAGAAGATGGATCACAGAGTGTGATCCGAAACGTTGATGCAAAATCTTTTGACACAATCAAATCCAGAAGCTACAAAGATAAATGATATGGATTGTGGAAACTTATTATCATTAATTAGGAATTTAGTCATAATTTGAATAGAAAATAAATAATAATTACTTATTAAATTCAAAGTAAAGAATAATTTATATTGTGGAAAGATGAGAATCTCCTTTAAAAACCCTTTTTGTTTCATCAATTTTGGGTAAAAAAAATTCGTTAGCCACATGCCCATCATATTGCCACTTTTTGGCCCATCATGATCTTGCACATACCCCTCCTCTTCCTTAAATGTTTCTGTCTTTTTCTCATCAAACCAACTATCTTACTAAATTATAGTTCCACCTTTGAAGAGGGAAATAGTGTTAGGACAAGATAACTAATCATCTATAAATTTATGCAAGGGAAGAAAATGGGTTTAATGAGTCTCTTAAAGAGAAAGAATCATATGAGAGGGTTTAAATCTTATGGCACAATAGATTGAAACTCCCAAGTTGCAAGGAAAGTTGAAGGAACCTAAAACTTGGAACTTTATAAATGAGGATCCTGAGGAAGTATTTAGCCTCCTACATAAGTTTCTTCTCGCTAGCTACCAATAGCATTATTTATTCCTCTTCAACAACAATCTATCTTGGATAAAAATCCTCATGTTTTCTTCTATGGCCATCCATTTATTTCTCATACCCCCATTGTGTCTCCACCTCTAGTCAATGAAGATAGATTTGATGATTACAATCTTCTTTCTATAAGTCATACTAATACTCACACTCAATAGCCTTTAATTTTTCTTTGAAATTCATAATTATATATTAGATGGTATTTTTTTCCAAGTTTTTCTTGTTTTGAGGCTAAATGGGAGGGTGAAAATACTAATTAGAGGCACAAAAGGCCTATTGAGGCTAATGATAAGGTGGTGTAGGCTACCAAAAAGGCTAAGCAAGGAAGGGTGGGAGACAACTATTTGGAAAATATTGATAAAATTTTGTAGTATGGTTGTAACGCCCCGCCGTGTGAACCCCAAAGGACAATTACACAATAATTATAGCACAATTTTTTAATTTTTTTTAGATAACATAACATACATGTAAAACACATTAAGTCATGACATAAATTTCATTTAAGTAGATTCACTAACACATACATCCCTTGGGGTACACGAGGAGTCATTACGCAACTTAGATCCACACAACGACAATAAAGAATAAAAGACAAGGATATAATCCATAACAAAGTAAACATTAACAGAAGTAACACATACATGATAAATCATTGATAAGCAACCATATGTGTACATAAATACAACATATGCATGATTAACTTAACACATTAAATAACAACTACCAAGGCCAATATCCACACAAGATTTAACGTTACATTATAGTACAATGTTCAAGATGTACAATGATACAAAAAGTGTTTCCAAACATAAATGGAACAGTACACAAGATACCATGATACAAATAAATAGATGAATACAAAGTATCATAACTAGCTCCAAGACAAATACAACTTTGGAGTCGTTACAATAGCACCAATCCGCACCTCTCAATCCTTGACTGGGGACCCAATGGGGTGCTTAGCACGTTCCACCTGACCATGTGAGTCCGAAGACCCACCCCCCGTGCTAAGGAGCTGACAAGAAAGAGACCTCAACCAAGAACATCCAAACATGGAACCACAAGACTCAACATCATACAAAAGTATCATAAAACTCAAGGATTACAATAACATAATCAACAACACCCAAGAGTCAACATAATAACTTAAAGTCATAAATCTCATCACATTAAAAAAAATGATAACCAGTAAACAAGTAACCAAAGGAAGATCATGAAACACTTCCAAAACAAACTGAATTAATAAACATAATACAATTCCAAATAACATCATGTCACAGTACCATAAGAGTGCAAGGTCATAAGTCAAATATCAATGGAATCATACAAGACCACAAAGTACACCAAAGATGTATCAAGGAAATACTCCATAAATCAATATAAGTCCATTCAACCACAATCAAAACCAACTCCCATAACATACTTCCAGAGGAACACAATAAAGTAAAACACCTGGGCAACTAGGGGAGAGTGTCATTGCATAGTCCTACATGGGCTATCCTGTGCTCTTCTTCCCAACTGGAGGCACCGGTCCCATCTATGGCTATCCTATGCCCTTCCTCCCAACTGGAGGTGCCGGTCCATAGGGTGACTCATGCGGAGCTATAGACCTCTCGTGAAGATGAGGTCACGACCTTGCCAACCACGGCCTTCTCAGCCTTCCATTAGTCTGCGGAAGCACTAATGAAGATGAGGCATCCATTTTTAAAAATATTTTAATGATATTACTACCCAACCCTCCTAAGTTAATTATTAGGTTTTCACTTGATTACTAACTCACTCGTGGGTTATCCTGTGCCCTTCCCCTTAAATGGGGCGCTGGCCCCCACGAGGAGCCACTCTCCCTAGAGACCCAACAACATAAAAACCAAGGGTTGTACCATCATAATTTGAATGAATAATCACAACATAAAAGCATTCGAGGCATTACCCATCTCGCTAACAAGTACAAAATGAAAGTCTCACAAAGTTTTGTACAACCCTTTCAAATAATGATACCAATATCTTGTCATGTCAAGAACGCAAACAAATGAGGAACATTTACCAACAATAAAATCAAGCCTCTAGAAAAATCTCAAAAGGACTTACACTGGGGTTTTCCAAAGAAGAACTGACAACAATAAATGCAAGACCTCAAAGAACTATTTTCAATTCAAACATAATGAGTGAATAAACCAAAATAAGATAAACAACTCCATCCAGACTACATAACCAACTTTGATATGAAATAAATCAGAATTTCAAGAAGATCAACTATCCACAACTCATAAAAAAAACACGAGTTCCCAATTACATTGCAACACAAAATTAAATGACAAAGGATTCCTTAAATCAACATTAATCTCCAAAGGCATTCACACCAACATGGAACCATCCAAAAACAATCCTTCAACAACAAAGGTAAAAGCATAAAACCAGGCATCCAAGGGAGACCTCAATTTCCTCCTCACAAGATACCCGTACAGTTGGAAAATAAATGACCTTTGACAAACATCAACAAACATGACCACGATATAATTTAATGTTTCACCAAAATAATAAAAGTGGAAAGACTACATACAATAAACTTATCACAACCAAGCATCGCATTAGTATCCAAAATACCCCACCACAAAATCAATTAATAAGACCCCCATAGCAAGTCTTGCAAGTAAAAACATATTCCCTCAAACCTCTCAAGACACCCAATCACAATATATTTGACAAACTTACAGTGTGTCAACAACTTAATACACAATAGAACCCAAGTATTAATTTTTCATCTATAGTATACATTACATTGATCTTATCGAAAATGCTCAATTCGCACAACGAATTCAAGGACATAGAAATAAGTATAAAAGAATCCTACATCTATCTACTAAGATAATTTTTTTTTTTTTTTTTAGAGAAATCCATTAAATAAACAAGAGCATAAACAACTCACATAAAGGTATTATATTTTCTTTACTCAGTAAAGCCTTCCATTTTAACAATAAGACAATATACCTTATCTCTGCTTCAAGCAACTTGATTCTTCTAATAACTTAATATTTCAATTTCATTATTTCCCATAATCATCTAATTTAACATCCTATAACTTGTTAGCAACAATTACCTATTCAACAATTGAATTAACCAATATCTTATTACTAATATTATCATTTCTTACTAATCTTAAGACACTAAAAAAAGAGCTTAGTCAACAATTCTATTCTATCAATTGCAACTTACATTTTTCCAAATATACATTGTTTTATGCATTCCCTTTTATTGATCTAAATCAATAAAAATACTCTTCATTTTATTTATTTATTATTTTCAAATTCACTAACTATAGTTTCTAATGAATACAAGACAAAAGGTCTTCTTTCTTGAAATCATAATATTTATATACCCAAAATTACATATATATATAGCACACCTAAATATACATCTTTATTTATTTCTCTATTCCCATATTTCCTGATTATCAATCTAAGGATTTGTTTTCTAAATGCCAAATACAGATTAACAAGTCTATCAACCCATGAGGTACATAGAATAAATAAGTGAAATTTCATTACAAAGCTTACAGGGAGTTAAATACGATATAAGGAATATAAACCACAGAGAGGCCATGGCTATCAGTCCAAAAATATTAAATGCTACGGCTGAGACTAGATGAAAATGAGATAAGAGAGATTACTTAAATCTATACACCCTACCATGATCAGGTGCACTGCTGAGACGGTTACCAATGAAATCAGAGAGATTATTTAATTTACTATACCTCTGCAAGTCTAAAGTTGCAGCTATGATGGGTTGCTAATGGTTTTAGGGAGACTATTTAATTCTGTATAATGTCTCAACTCTAAATGCCGAATAGTGAGAGGTTGCCAAATATATCAGAAAGTGAATATTGGAAATTGAAAATATCGCCATCTACTTGCATTATTATCAAATCTCACTTGTTATCCACAAGACGGGGAGGAAGGAGAAAGGTGAGGTGCAAATACGTGACTTAAGAGGGAATCATATATGGGTACTTAGAAAAGGAGCCTCAAAGTCTTGCAATTAACTTGTTAATTTTCTGATCACTATGCAAGGGAACTTATCTGCATACAAGACAGAGAAAATAAAATTAACTAACCTCATTTATACTCGTTGCAAGTAGCGTGGAAAGCCAAGAAAATTGAATGCTTCAGCACAGTGAGGAGCTCAGTCGAGTTTCATGAGCTAACAGGTAATAATGTTCTCATTATGGCATGGTTCGTTGCTTCCGCTTGTCATCCACTGGTATCCCTCGAGATACAATTCGACTTCTTTATCATCTATAACTTTTGCATTCATTAGGTTGCCCCGTACTATAACTGCATGATGGAGAGATGTAGATCTGTTTGAAGAAGATTCCAATTCATATCATCAAGAGGAATAGTTTGATCACTGAGGAATTTATTTCATCTTTTTGATCTTGTAGGACAGTTCTCCAGCTCGTGCAACTATTAGCTCTTTTGTCATCTCCTCAAGTCCTTCTTCACCTTTGAGTATAAGCTTGCAATGTTATCTGGATCAGAAACCCTGGTCAGGCAAATTAAAGAAATGCAAGGGGCAGTCCCACAAAGTGTCTTCCTAGAACACCGCTTCACTTGCTAAATTCTGAAGCCAACCACAATCCGTCATAATCAACAAAAAAAACTTCATTGCAGAGATTGCATGCTTTTTCCTTCCATTTATCTCCAAAAGAACCCATGTTCTCTTTCCCATTCCATAACCCACTGATTCATCGTCCTTAGATGATCAAAATCCATAGCACAAAATCAGCCACTCCGATTTATGTTTGTTAAGCACTGTCTTGAATATTAAGGTAGTGATCACTGTGGATTTTATTCCTTTTACATTCGAGAAAGTCACTTAAAAAGAAGGAAAGCACGGGGAGCACATGGGAGAAACAGTCATACAATATTAGCTGGATTCAAGATCATATGATAAAATATTATAGTAGCCTATGGAAAGATGATATTATGCAACGTAAGTGATGCTAATATGTAATCTCAACTAGACAACCGATCGGAAAGATATAAAGCTTCCTCCAAAATAATCCAATTCCTACGAAGTTGATCTTTTAGCTATTGTCTGTTGCGTTCTAGATTTCTATTCAGCTATTACAAAAATGGACAGCACTAACATCCCATTTCTCAACCTTCAAGTTTGTGCATCACAGAGTCTTCGATAGCCTCTCCTCTCTCCCTCTCTCTCACACCCCCCCTTTTTTTTTTCCTGCAGCGTGTCTTTCCTCCTTCCCCCTTTTCTTTTTCTTTTTTCCCCTGATCTCTTCAACTTCCAAATGCACTATAGGTGCAGTTTCATTTCTTGTTTTAAAACACTTCAGCTTCCTATCTCTTTATCTATTTAAATTTCTTATTATAATAATTATCTTTTCAAGATTATTTTGTTCATAATTATTATTAACTTCAATTTAACAATTTAAATCAATTTATCTAATAATATCACTTTTTACTTTTAACGAATTAGTTTAATTTAATCATTTGCTCTAAATCATTTGATTTAATTTAATTGATTATTATTTTTAATTTCTAATTATATTTTAAATAACTTTGCAAATCACTTATGATTTAATTAATTATTTAAACATGATTACTAACATATGATATTTTTCACACAATCAAATAACACAGTAATCAATGCAGCTCACACAAATACTCACTGAAAAGTCCAGAACCACTGACACGGAGGGGCACTACAATGGTTGTGTGGAATAAAACTATTAATATTTATATAGCTTGATATTATTGGAAATAAAGAGTAAAGTCTATATTTTCAAGAAAGGGAGAGGATATTTGGTTTTTCCATAATATCTTGACATGTTTAACCATAAGAGGAGCTAGAAAACTCAAAACAATAAAAAAAGAGAAAGAAGGTCTACTCAATCTAGAGAACTAGGTACATACCAATATAATCATGGAAATTTAATTGTAGAGTCACTAGGTGTTTGAATAATTATCTTGAATGCTAAGATACAATGAAGAAAACACCAAATCCTTCAATGGGTGATGTCTCATGAACTTGGTCCCATTGGGTGTATCAAAAAATGTTACCATGAAAAATTCTATCTTTTTGAAATAGTATTAGTATTCCAAAGACACAATGGGAATGATCTCAAGTTGTGGGACCTTTGCAGATGAGATCAAAACTCTCGAGAAGACTATCTTTGTCCCTAACCTAGATACAAGAGATTTGGTACAAACTAGAATTGAATTAGCTCTAAACTAATCCTATTATATAAACAACTATAAATAGAAAGAGAATACAAAAAAATAGAAAATAAAGGGAAGGTGATGCACCTAGATTAATGGTGTTTCTTCATCCCAACATTTCATAGAGAATCAATGAAATTCATTGGAGAAATTCCCAAAATTCTTTATTTAATTAACTCTTGGGGGTAAGAATAGAGGTTAGGCCTAAAGGAAATCAAAAGGAGTAGAAATAACCATTATTAACACCTACAACAAATTCACATATCATATAGACCTAAAATATATCATATAGACTTGAAAGAGACGATAATGTTGGATGTTGTGGATGTGTTTCTGATATGTGGTTGTCATTGATGTCAAAAATATTAGAATTTGGTGTATCAGAAGCTGTATATGTCGAGGATATTGAGAAAATTGTAAAATAAAGTGTTCCAGGTTCCCAGTGGAACTGTGTAGGTCATGAAGGTGTTTGTTCTTTATATTGAAGTTCAACTGATGTGAACTAAAGGGTTTATTATTGATAATATCTAGATCATCTACTAGAAGTTTCAGAGGTTTGCATATATATTTGATCATGTTGTGGTTTGATAGTGTTCCTGAGTGAAGTTTGTGTGATTCTAGACATCTTAGTTGTTGTGGATGTTTCTCTATTGTTTCTTGATGTTTTTGGATGTCTCTAGATCATTCTCTACCTTTGTAGTATGCCCACATTAATTGGTGTGCTCGCGGTCAAAAATCTTTTCTTGCACATGTTTGGTTTTTCATGTTCCTAGCCGACATGATGATGGTAGCATGTTGTGGATCTTTGAGGTAAAATTACTTGAAGTCTTTTTTGTGTTGAAGATATTAATTTGGGTCTCCACTATGTTGTGGCCAACCTTGGTGGATTCACATTAAAATTTTATTTGTAAACTTGGGCTAAGATTGCACATATATTTTATTTTCCTTGCCGACTAAGTTATTGATGAAATCTCATGTAGCAGATATATAAGAGCGATTGCTTCATTGGTGCAAAGTGTGACTCATGTGTTGGGTGTTCTCTTATGTGTGTATGTGCGAATATCATTCAATTGTAGAACATAGTGTGAAGTAGTTTGAGTGAAAAGAGGAGTTTTTTGTGCTTAATTGGAACTATAATCAAGCTTGTGCAGAAGCTATTTTTTTGGTTCATACCCTCTAGATTTTAATCCTATTTTGTATTGTTGGGCACCCCTTTTATAATTGAGCAGTGAGCTCTAGGCAGTGTGCTTGAATGCATGTGCATTCCTCTTAACTAATTTCATTATACTTTTAATAGGGTATAATCTTGTGGACTGACATCCACTGTGGTTTTTCCCATAACAGGGTTTCCACATAAGAAATATTTGTGTTCTCTATCTCTCTGATGTGTTAATTGTTTATGGTTAATTTCTTATTCATCAGATTTGAGATTAAGCTAAGTTGGAAAAGTTTATTATTTTGTGACAATTGATTCACCCCCCCTCTCAGTTGTTTGTCCTTGTTTTTCCAACAATTAGTATCAGAGTAGGTTTCTGTGAAGAAGTCTAAAAGCTTGAGGTGATCCGAGATGGCAACATTCAAGGACAGTCCAAGATTTGATGGAACTAACTACTTACTATGGAAAGATAGGATACAATGTCACTTAAGGCTTATTGGTGAAGCCTACTAGAAGATTACAAAAGATCCATATGTTATTCCTCATTATGGTCCCTCAATTGTTGATGAGATCAAAGATGTTGAAAACAATATCAGGGCTATTGAAGCTTTGGTGAGTTCTCTGACAGATTTAGAGATAGAAAATGTGTTAGGACTACAGACAACTCATGAGATTTGGAAAAAGATAGAAAATTTGCATGAAGGAGGTGCACAAGTTAATATGGATTAGCTATAGAGTTTAAAAGGAAAGTATGAGAATTTGAAGATGGGTGAAGATGAAAATATCACTTCTTTTATGCAAAGAGTAAATAAAATACTGATGGGTATTACATGTTTCGATGGTACTCCAGATAAGGATGAAATTGTGGCTAAGATACTAAAATACTTGCCTCCATCCTACAAAGTGAAGGCTCATGCTATTGAAGATCTTAGATCAGTAATAAAGATGCCAAGAGGCACACTAGTTGATAAGCTTGCTACTTTTGAATTAAGTGAATTTTGTGAATTTGTTCTGAAAACTAAATCTGCATTCAAGGCTACTATATCTAAAAGTAATAATCAAAGATATGGTCTGAGAGAATCCTCCAGAAAGATATCCAAGTATGATGAATGTGAACCAAGATCCTAATACCTGTAAGAACACAAAAAATGAACACATTAATAAGATCAAATGCAAGTTAGAATAGAGGTTCCCCATAAAATCCATTTAACCATATTCAAAATAGAAATAAAACAAGAACACAATGAAAGAAGATGAAAATAAGCTAAATCCTATTGAGAATATTTAAACTCTTGATCTTATGGGGGAATTGGTGCCAATTTGATGTGAAAATTGGCCCTTTCCCAATTCCTATGATGCAAGCTTGATGTGTTGAAGAGATTTGATCCACTTTGTTGATGTTGATGAATGGTCCAATAAGAAAATTTGCATAACCTAGCTATGATTCAATAAAAATGGATGAGGATTGCTAATTATTTGAGCATGGTAACTTTGCATAATTTGTGGATGATCAAATGAGGATACGAGCTCTTTATTTATAGAATGCCAAGATGGATGAATGTCTAAATTTGAGCAATGTGGGACTAACATTCAACCAATGGCAAGATGCCACTTGTCAACTTGTGAATGGAGGAAGCTTGAGCACATTTTGATCAATGTGCAAGTTTAAAATTTAAATTTGATGAAATGACATGTGTAGGGGGAATGAAAGATGAGTTAAATACCAAGTGGGAGACATGTAAGAGACAATGTAAGAGCTTTAAATGCTTTGTTAGAAGGGACAAGTCCTTTTGGGGGAAGATTTAAAATTTGATGAAATATTCCCTTTTTTATGCCATTTTGAAAGTAAATAGAGAATTATTAAATCAAATAAATGATTTAATTGTACAAGTTGCATAATCTAGAGGATTGGAGTGATTAGGATTAAATTAATCAATATTTGGCTAATTTAATGAGGGATTAGCTGATTTGACAATTTTGACCTAGATTTTTGGATTAGTTTAAATCAAAAAGAGAGGAATAATGATTTAGATTTAATTAAATAGATATTTTAATTTATTTAACTAAAGAGGGATGATGTTGGATTAAATTAGATAAATGTTTGATTTATTTAATTTAATTAGATGAACTTTAGAGATTTAATCAAATAATATGGATTATTTAATTAAATATAGATAGGAAGATGAAATGACCTAGCTAATTACACAAAGATAATGATTTAATTAAATTGAGGGATTTATTTAATTAAAAGGAGAATTACGATGACTTTAATAAAATAAGGCTATTTGATTAAATGGTTAGACAGAGGAAAAATTCAGGATGAATTGTTGTTAGTAGGTTAGGATCAAGTGTGCAATATCAATCTATATATTTTCAATGTCTACATTTTTCCCCTCTTTGAAGTGATGCACTTGTTGCGTTGGTTCAAAGAATAATGTTGCCATGATCAAAAGTAAAAAATTCTCTAATTTTTTGGATGCCTCACTGCTGCCCCAACGAATAAAGAATTACACTGGTATACTCCCCCCTCAAGAGATCAGGTGAAGAGGTTTGATTTGAGGGTAGATATCTTGACAAAGAGGTTCAAGATCTATTCAACTCAAATATTTGATGTACATAGATTTGATGATGTAGACTGTCATCATCCATGGGTAGCCTCATGTCTATTTTGATATATTACACCCACTTGATCCCAATTTGTACCATGACAGTTACATTATTGATGATACATATGAGATGATTATGATGTTTATATGCAATGGATGATATGGATGTACACGATATGATATGATGACACTTTTATGATTATGCAGTGGATAATAAATGTATGGTTTATGAGATGCCTAGAATAACCAATCTATATTATGCAATGATGAAATGCAATGCATGCGAGATGATCAATATTTCTTTTATGATATGATATGATATGAAAATGGTATGTGGATGCATTAGTGATGATTTATGATTAATTTTCATGGTACCATGTTAGTGCAAAAAGAAAGAGATAGAAAAAAAAAGAGATTCCAACAAGACATGAGATGATGATGATTACTTGCCGAGGAGTTTGGATTTTCAAAGGGCCAATTACCTTATGTTTGATAACACATGTAGGCATGATGCATCCGGGTATAAAGAACTAGGATGGTGTTGTACCTAATGTGATGGACTTTGAATTGAAAAAAAGATAGGAGTATTCTTGTTCACACTTGACATATGAAAACCTTGCTAGGGTGTAGCTAACAAAGCAAGTATTTTCCAAGCTATATTACAAGAACATCCAACAAGCACAATAGATAAAAAGATTTAATGATCATTGCCCCATTCCTATTTCTCTAAATCCCTTCACTGGGGACATCATTGAGAGGTCATTGGAATGAGAACAATAAGATAAATCAAAATAAAAGATCAAGTAAACAAACAAGCCAATGGTCTTCATACCCTCAGCCAAAGGGATGTGTTTTGATAGGATTAAAATCCATGGTGATATCCAAAATGATGCCCATTTTTGGAACAATATATCCTAGGACATGCATTGTATAGGATGATAATGGTTTGATAATGATGCAAGAGCATCCAGTGGTGTAAGGGCAATCTTGCATCACCCAAAAATAGTTAAATTTCAAGTTTCTCAGTTTTTAGATGCTTTTTCATTTTTGGATACCCTTTTCATCATAATGAAATTTTCAATTTATGGTTTTTATTTTCTATTCTTGGGTTGAAAGATATTGCAGTTTTAGTTTCCCAGATTTGCACCTAAAAATCTTCTAATTTGGATTTGAGGCACTTAGAGCTCCCAGAATGGCCCCAAAACTTGCTAAAATTGGAAAAAAGAATTTTGAGCATGTTCTTGACTTTGAGACCTTTCCAACGGTTCAAACGGTTCATGAATCAGAGCCCTAGATCAAAAGTTATGGCCCCAGGAAGTTGGCACACTTTCTAGAAGATACAATTACAAATGTTCTTTTGAAATTTGAACTTCAAGTTGTAATTTTCAGTGCCAAACTGCCCAAACTCAAATTTTAATGTTGTTTTGGCTCCAAACTAAAGAGGAGCTATATTTATGGGTGGGTTTCTAATTTTTTTGGGTAACTTTTTGGGGACAAGCTCGCATTTTGTGAAAGGGTTATTTCGTATCTTTCTGTAACTTGCATGTGTTGGAAAACTTGGGGATTTGAGATCCTCTACATGGAAGAAGCTCCATTTTCTGAATAATAAAATTATTCTCTTATTTGTGGGTTATTTTCTGTGTCTTGAGCTGCCCCCTCATCAAGTGGTATCAGAGCGGGTTTTCTTGAGCGTGTGGACAGATTACCGATCGTGAGGTAGTTCACACTAGGACTGTGGTTGTGGGTCGAGGTCAAGAAAGATGCCTCCAAGAGTGATGCTTGGTAGGTGTGATGATGCAAGAGGTGGTCAAGGTGGCAGAGATGCTGGTGGAAGAGATACACTGGCAGCCCTCCAGAGATAGATTGATAGGTTACAAGAGTAGTTGAGAAGAGGGTTAAACCCGAGGGAGGAAAGTGAGGATGAAGGAGAGGAAGAAGGTTCAGATGTAGAAGAGGAAGAAGAAGCAATTGATCAAGACCAAAATATTTGAGAGGGAGATGAATGGAAGACTACCTTCAAGACTAAAGAGGGTCTGTACGAGTGGTTAGTCATGCCTTTTGGGCTAACCAATGCACCGAGCACATTCATGTGGCTCATGAACGAGGTATTAAAAGAATTTCTGGGAAGTTTTGTTATTTTGTATTTAGATGATATTTTGATTTTTAGTAAAACATTGGATGAGCATCTGATGCATATTTGGAGAGCCTTTAAGAAGTTAAGAGAAGAGAAACTATTGATTAATCTAAAGAAGTGGAGTTTTGGGAAGAGGAAGTTAGTGTACTTGGGGTTTGTTGTCTCAGCAGAAGGTCTCAAGATGGACCCAGAGAAGGTGAAGGCTATTTTGGAATGGCCTACCCCAAGAACTGCTATTGAGGTGAGATCTTTCCATGGTTTGGCTAGTTTTTTTAGAAAGTTCATTAGAAACTTCAGTAGTATTTGTGGACCCCTGACTGAAACAATGAGAGGGGATAGAAAAGAATTCGAGTGGAGCACTGGAGCGGCAAAAATTTTTGAACTATTGAAGTAGAAGGTGACAGAGAAACTTGTTCTAGCCCTCCCATATTTCAACAAGGTGTTTCAGGTGGATTGTGAAGCCAACAATTTTGCAAAACACATCAAGGATATACATGAGAAGGTAAGAGAACATATTAACAAGATGAATATGTAGTATAAGGCTAAGGTAGATCAGAAGAGGAGGTATAAGGAGTTTCAAATTGGTGATGAAGTGATGGACCACTTGAGGAAAGCAAGGTTTCTAGTGGGAACATATAACAAATTGAAGATGAAGAAGTTCGGTCCTTGTAAGATTTTGAAGAAGCATGATTCAGGGAATGCATATGAGGTAGAGTTGCTTGATGGAATCAACATTTCCTCTGTGTTCAACATTTTAGATTTGACAGAGTATCATGAAGGTGGAATGGAGGAAGCACCAGCAATAGAACAGTATGGCATTCCAGCACCTACATCAGAAAGGGAGGAGATTGAGGAAATCCTAGATAGTCATGTGGGAAGGAGTACCAGAAACAGGCATTATGAAGAATATCTAGTGAAATGGAGAGGAAGGCCAGTGGAAGATTCATTCTAGCTATCTAAGGCAACAGTTGACCAGTTAGATTTTCCTCAACCATCTGAGATGTGACAGAGTCACTTCTCAAATTACCTTGGGTGTCTGATGCAGGAGCATCCAGTGGTGTAAGGGCAATCTTGCATCACCCAAAAATAGTTAAATTTCAAGTTTCTCAATTTTTAGATGTTTTTACATTTTGGACACCCTTTTCATCTAATGAAATTCTCAATTTATGGTTTTATTTTCTATTCTGGGTTGAAAGATATTGTAGTTTTAGTTTCCCAAATTTGCACCTAAAAATCTTTCGGAGTTGGATTTGAGGCACTTAGAGCTCCCAGAATAAAACTTGCTGAAATCACATAGCAAATTTCAAGCATGTTATTGACTTCGAGACCTTTCCAACGGTTCAAACGGTTCGCGAATCGGAGCCCGGATCAAAAGTTATGGCCCCGGGAAGTTGGCGCACTTTCTAGAAGATACAATTGCAAATGTTCTTTTGAAATTTCAACTTCAAGTTGTAATTTTCGGTGCCAAACTGCCTAAACTCAAATTTGAATGTTGTTTTGGCTCCAAACTAAAGAGGAGCTCTATTTATGGGTAGGTTTCTAATTTTTGGGTAACTTTTGGGACAAGCTCACATATTATGAAAGGGTTATTTTGTAGCTTTCAGAACTTGCATGTATTGTAGAACTTGGGGATTTGAGATCCTCTGCATGTAAGAAGCTCCATTTTCTAAATAATAAAATTATTCTCTTGTTTGTGGGTTATTTTCTGTGTCTCGGGTTGCACCCTCATCAGATAAGTTGATTGATAGGCTGTTGATATAAGGTTGACTGACATGTCTGAAAATGATCAAGAGTTTGATTTTGTTTTAAAGGTTTGTTGTTTTGATTTTGATTTTACATTTGAAGCTTGATTTTGTTGATTGTTGTGGTTGTTTTTGTTTTTGTTTCCAAAGGATGAAGGTGATGATCAGTTTATTATGGATGATTGATTATTGTGGGTGAAAGCGAAATGGGATGAATGGATTTTTTTCAAATATTTGGATTTTTTTGACATTTTACAATGTTTTGAGGTTGTTTCTAGTTTTTTCAAGATTTTTGAAATGTTTTGATTTTTTATTGTTTCAAATGTTTTGGGGTTTTTTTAGATTTTATGAATGTTTTTGGATTTTGTGAGATTTTATGAATTTTTTTGGATTTTGTGTCTTTTGAATATTTTTAGATTTTTATGTCTCAAGGGCTGGTGAAAGATTAGCCTTGCCTACATTTAAGCTCAGAGATGATGTAGTTTAGGTTCCATTTTTTTTATGTTTTTCTAATTTTTTGAGTGTTTTTGGATTTTTGATATGTTTTGGATGTTTTTTGGATTTTGATGTGTTTTGGATGTTTTTGGGTTTTTCGCATGATTTTGACAATTTGGGACAGGATGTGTCTGATCCTATCAGTGCTCTGTTTTGGGATTTTATTGAAAACCAAGCTAAGGTTGATTGATTAGATCGATGGATTGATGATGATAACATTGTTGAAGATACAAAACAATGCAAGGATAGTGTTAAGGAACACAAGGATTGAGATGTTGATGGGATTGATGATGATAACATTGTCGAGGATACATAACAATGCAAGGATAGTGTTAAGCAGCACAAAGATTAGGATGGATATCCCAAGATGATGACAAATTGATTGGATTTGATTGATCAAGACTGATGATGATAACATTGTTGAGGATGCACAACAATGCAAGGATAGTGTTAATCAACACAAGGATATCCCGAGATGATGATTTTTTAATTGGATTTGACCAATCAGGATTTTGAAGCTTGGTTTGAAACAAAAGATGTTTTGGATGATTTGATGTGATGTTTGAAGTGTAAATTAGATGTGACTGATATCAATTATTTGGATTGATGTTCGATGAAAGATGAAGACTGATAAGGAATGTCTTCTTGTCAAAATATGCCATGGGCTAGTGCTTTGAATTTTTTCTCACAAGTGGTGGACCAATTTTAATTCACATTTTCCAATGTTTGGATCACCACATAAGTTGGAGGATATAGATCAAGATTTACTCCCAAATCAAGATGTATATACCTTCCCTAATGTCTAGAAATGTATGGAATTCAATGGGTGGATGCTCGGATAGGTGTATGGATGGATGGATATGTTAAGCATGCAAAGGATGCCAAGGATTATCTTGTGATAAGATAAGGTATTCAGATAAAAAATGCTCATTTGGATAATGCTTCATGGCTCAGATAATGTTGGGTAGGATAGGATCAATGAAAATGACCCATGTCAAGATGTTTACCATAAGCAAGTGTAAAGTGTGCACCAAACTTTTACCAAAATCAAGATAATTTGGACTATGGATGTAGATGGATAAAGATGGATTGGATAAATGGTTCATGGATGAATGGATTTATTATGGATGGGATAAGATTCTTTCACTTGAACTAGAGCATGTAGATGCTCGATTCTACACATGATGCATGTTTTCCAAGTTTTCATCATGGTACCTGCCCAAAGCACCACTGAAGTTGTTTTCACTAGAGGATGATTTTTCTCTTTACTATTTTCAATCCTTTTTCTAATTTTTTTGGATTTTCATATTTTTTGATTTGTTTGTATCTTTCTATGAAATATTTAAAGCTCATGTTGAACCAAAAGGTGTCACTGGTGTAGATGCTTCTATCATGATGTGCCATTGATAGCCTGCTCAAAGAAGTTTCTTTGTTAAGATACGTGCACTTGAATGCAACTTTTGGGATTCTTGATCTGCTTTATTGATACCAAGGTTAACTCTATATTTGTGCACACATCATGATAGAGTGCCTTTGAAATCCTTATGATGAAGGGTTGTTTCCAATACATGGTCAATTTGAGAATTGGATATCATGTGTGGAGGTGTGGATGGAGTGTGTTTATGGATAGGAGGTGGATTGGTTAATAGTTTGGAACCTTTGAATCTCCAAACTTGGGAAGATGAGAAATGATGGGTGGATATAAAAGTGTGCATGTAATTAGGACCAACTGCTTGATATTCTTTGTATGTCACTTAAGAAGCCTTCTTTTTCTTTTGTGGACATGTTTTATGTATACTTTTCCCTTTCTTATTTTTCCCCATAGTTTCTTTGACTAATGGAGTTTGATAGGGATAATCTTTCTTTGCATTCTTTTGTATCCACTTATATTTGATTTGTCCATTATGCTTCTTTTCTTCTTCTACTTTAATAATGTTCCTTGCGCTTTGATTCAAATCTTTATTTTGACATTGGTCCCAATTCATGGATGAGGTGATGGGTGGATGAAGATTCATGATGTGGCTAGTTGTAGTATTGGCATCAGTTTCATCATAAGGACTCTTCGTGCTCCCTATGTTGATGTTTTCCTAAGACACAGTTGCCCCTAGTATTGTGGAAGTATTCCCTTCATGCTTTGATTTTTCCTATTCTGAGAGCTTTTGTTTAGAATGCATTCTCTGATAAATAACCACTGCAGATGATGTTATTTTGATTTGCTGCTCTGCTGACTTTGGAATATCCTATTTTGTCTGGCTTTTTTTTGAGTGGATAATACTGGATATCTTCATAGATGATGTCCTTAGTCTGAATTTGGGATATATCTGATCCTAATGTTGAAAACTCAGTTTGACTATAGGAATCACTAACCTGCTCTTTTTGTGTAATAATGTCAGGAGTAAAGGAATTATGTTCTAAATGAAGATCATCTATGTGTCCATCCAAAGAAAGCATCTCATGGATAGATGGAGGAGTATGTGCTATGTGGATATGATAATCTTGTATAGATAGGAGAGTATCCATTAAACCATTGTAGTAGCTTGGAGATACAAACTCTTGATCTTGAATAATTTCAAAGTTGCTTTCAACATGCTTTGGATCAAATTCTTGACATGGGTCAGTTTCAAAGGATGGATTACTTATAAAGGTTTCTAGGATATCTTCATTAGGAATGAAAAGTGGTTCATTATCCTCTTGATCTTTGAGTGGGATTGGATCAAGTATCAAGTTGAGGATTCCTTTAGTATCTATAGTCATGAGGTCAAAGGGGGTCAACATGTCTTGGAAAGGACCATTGTTAGACCTTGGTGAAATATTTTGATCATGCCTTCAAATAAATTTTTGAGATATGTCCTCCAACTCATAAGGCAATGTAGAAACATTTTCAATATGAACATTAGTCGATGGATTGTAGATTATATCAATGGGATCAAATAATTCTAACACTCCTTGAAATAGATCACTAAAAAGTGGCTCTTGATGTATGGTGAGTTGGTCATCAAATGGGGTGGAAACATCTTCAAGGTGCTCAGTGATGGAGAGGTCTTGATAATTATTTTCAACAATTGTGGTGGAAGGATTTTTTTTTTTCAACCATAGAGTCAAATGATGTTGACATTTCTTGAATTAGATCATTGTTGGGTATTGTTGGTGGATTTTGATCATGATTGAAAAGTGTTTCTTGATGTATGTTAATTTGATCATTGGATGAGGTGGAAACATCTTTGATGGATAGATCTTGATCATTGTCCCCAATAGTGATTATCTTTTGATCAATAAGGTCCTGGATGATATTTTTGAGTTGAATACAACTTGATGTTGTGTGTCCCTTTGTTTTGTGGAAACCACAATGGTGCTCCTCGTCATACTCTAGTATTTTAATAGGGGTTCTTGATAGTTCCCATAGATGGGGAGCTTGATGATATTTTCTTGTACCAATTGTTGTAGGAATAATTCGATTGGTCTCCCAAGTGGTGTGTATTTTTGTTTGTTACTTTGTGGTAATTGCACTTGACCTTGTGGTGATTTATTTTGGAGATGTGGTGATTGATCTTTGAAATGTGGAGATTGATCCTCAAGATGGGGTAATTGGGTTTGTTGCTAATGTTGATCTTGATATCTAACCTCTTGACATTGGAAATTTTGTTCTTAATGTTGCTGTGGACACAACTCAATGCTTTGATGGCATGGTTCAACCAAAGGAAGAGTGTATTGATTTTGGAGTGAAGATATCTCTTGGCTCAATAATTCAATTAGTTTGGCATGTGAAGCAAGTTGTTCTAGTGAAATTTGATCTTGATTTTGAATTTGACTCCATTGATTTGGATTTTGTTCAAGTAGATTTGGGACGTACACTTGTGGTGTTTGCATGGGATCATGGACAAACTAATTTTAGACAATGTTCTGACTTGGGATGATGTTCAGATTTGGCATTATGGGTTGAAATTAAGCATTTTTGATGTTGAGAATCACATTGCCTTGATTTAGGTAACTTTGATTTTGCATGGTGTTACCTTGACTTGGATTCATTAACATCTTGTTTGGAATTTGAACAATATTTGTATGATTTGAAAACATATCCATCCCAAAGTTTACCAAGTTTGGATTCAAAATGTTCATGTTTTGTAAAGTTGTACTTGGTACATTCACATTCGAAATGTAGGGATTTGATGGGATGATGTTGTTCGCTTGAAGGCTCATGCATTGAGTGTTTGGTTGATAGATTTGTAGGTTTATACTTAGATTTAAATCTACCATCGGAAAAGGTGTTCCAAAATTTTGACTAGGCATACTCACATTTGTTGTACCATTGAGGTTTGTAGGAGATAATGATCCCATGTATGGATTGTATAAATGTGAGTTTTGAAAATCAATTGGCATTGTGAGGCTTTGATAATTTGGTTGGTTTAGATCGCTTATGATGTATGGATCAAGTTTATATTCCATGTTCTTCTTGTGTTTTGACTTTGTTGCAAAAGTGACCTCTAAGGTGTTTAGGACCAATGATGAGATGAAGGATGAAAGGGGTGAATGATATGGGTGTTTTTTTTCTTAGGAACATTGGATCAATGCTAGACTTTAGGATTTGGTTTTGATTGGATTTGGATAATGGAATTGTAAACCCTAAGATGTTAGATGTGATCTTAGGATGAAATTGTTCAAAGGATTGCTAATTCAATTAAATGTATGAGAAAGGGTGCATTCCCATAAACCTAACTAAATAAGGTGATTTTGATTTTGATGATTTACCCAAGTCTAGAATGATGTTTCCAAAGCTCTAAAGTTGTTTGGTGGGATGGGATGATACATGTTTGAAATGGATGAAGTGTTTGATTTTGATCCTAAATGAACCTAAGAAGGACTTTTTTACAAGGTCGAGGTTTTGAAGAACATGCTTTTCCCTTCAAACCAAAAGATTAATGTTTTCTCAAAAAAACATAAGAAAAAAGATGCACAATCACATGTGTGGGGTTCAATTGATTTCATCTTGATTAGTGAATTTATTTTACCACAAAAACTTTCTTGATTAGATTTTAAAACTAAACATCCAATGTCCTAACTTATTTTCATCCCACAAAGTGCTACGTGGAATTCAAGGAAATCAAGGAAATGGTTGCCTAATGTTTACCTTGGTAGAATCAAATTAAGATGTAAACCCAATTATGTAGAAACCTCTAAGGACATAATCCCCAGAGTAAGCAATAGTTGTTGAGTTTTTTCAAAGGTATTTTCTCTAACGATGGGGTTTGAAATTTTGATGACGATGTTAAGTGTTTGTTTCCAAATGTTTTCGAACAAGCAAAGTGTTTTGACTCACAAGCAATATAACATCCTAGCTCAATTAGTACGTTTTTCTTGGTGGGATTGTCTCATGCCATTTTTAGTAGAATAGATGATTTTACATGCAACCAAGGAAAGAGTATAAAGGTATGTTAAGAATGAAGTATTAACTTCTATACTTTAACCAAGATCAGACATGGAAAGTAACTTCTTGGAATCTAAGTTCTAATGCACCACTTTGATAAACTCGTTGGATGGACTAGTTGGTTACTACAAGCAAGGATTTTAGTTCTGACATTCCGTTCATGGAGATTGGCCCATATGACGAAAGTTACTTTTAAGATCCATCTCGTTAGAGCCAACTGCGTGATATTGGTGTTTACTCCAATACCCACATTTATATCCTGGTTGGAAATACTCTTGGCTTTAGAGTGTTACCAATTGAGTCATTCCCTTGGGTGAGTACTTTTTCCCCAAGGTAGGCCCTCTAAGATAAACAAAAGTGAGTAAAGACAATATCAGTAACTTGATCAATCTTTGTTTGCAACACAAAGAAAGAGAATGTATGCAATAATGCCCTACTCACACTCACACAATGTTTTGTTCAATTTTTAAACCCAAAATGAAGTGTGAAGGTGATTACTTTATCTTAGCCTAAGATCACAAAAAAGGCCTTTTAATTCTCAAGATCACTATAAAGTGTGAGAGAAGCACACACATCCTTTTCAATGATGTTTGTTTAAGTAAGAAATCACAAAAGGGTATGTGCACGATCATGGTGCACTAAAAAGTGGCAATATTATGGGTATTTGTAGGGTATGTGGCTGACGACTTTTTTTTCACCCAAAATTAATGAAACGAAAAGGGTTTTTAGAGGAGATTCTCAACTTTCCAAAAATATAAATTATGATTTAATTTTAATTTAGTAAATAATTATTATTCATTTTCTATTAGAATTATGACTAAAGTCGATCGATAGGTGATTGAAAACATCTATAACTTTCAAGCGGTATCATATTTTTTGAATCGAAATATGTGTCACATTCTATGCTTCACATACTATAGGATTAAAAACAAAATTAAATTTCATGAAATTTTTGATCAAAGTTAAGGTGGTCGAGCAGGCGAGTTTTTATATTTTCTAAAAGTTGTAATAAAAATTCACAATTAATTATTTACTTGGAAAAAATTACAAACAAATATGCATCACATCAGACATGAGTCCTCTATTTATATATAAAATCTTACAAAAAATATTATCATTTTATTATGGTTAGGGTCGAGACACCTACTTCTTATTTTTTCCCTGAAATTTAAGTACTACTACATTAAAATTTCAAATTTTCACCAAATAGATTTTTATTTTTAAATAAACCTAGTATTTTAGAAACTACATTCAATTTTCTACAAATTCTATTCTTACATATTTTGAAATAATATAGATAACTTATTCAAATATTTACGTCAAGTTGCCTAACTCTTGATTTTTCTAAATTTTTGCCACTTAAGGGCTGTTTTTTTTGCATGATGATCCGCACATACCTAAAAACAAAGTTGCAAATGTTCATTTAAAAGCACCAAAGTAATTGTGACAATTTTCCTTGTTCAATTTTTAATCCCAAAACAAATTTTAGTAAATTTGAGTCCTAATGTTCTTTTTAGAGCTCAAAAGAAATTTAGTAGGTCCTAAAAGCTTGAAAGATAGCAAATCCTTAGAAGAGGGATTATAATTTTTTCCCCAAAGTGTTTAAAAACACTTGTTACAATGATTTGATAATGTTTTTTCTTTGACTTCCATGCTCCCTTATCCTTCAAAACCTACAATACAAGCTCCACATGTCAAAGGAAATCAAGAAACAAGAAGATACGAGGGTTAGATAGATGATTGAGCATAAAAACCCTAAAAGTTAGACCAAGTTTCATTATGATTTGACATTAAATAAAAATTTAAAATTTTTAACTCTATCAAAGTTGATAATAACCTAAACCATTGGATAGCTTATTAAATTCTACCCCATTTCCAAAAAAAAAGCTTCGAAAAAGACCAAAAAATGACCAAGATATGGCCATTTTAAGTTTGAATGAAAAACTAAGAAATTCTAGCCGCTTTGTTTGTGATGGCAGCTCTGTTTGATTTTGTAGCGGCACTATATGGTGATGCTGGAGCTCTAAGTAGTGCAGTTTGATTCTAGCGGTGTAGTTTGATTTTTTGAGTGATTTTATATGGCGACGCTGGACTATGAGTGGTTTTGTTTGTTGTAAACACCAAAAGCATCAAAAACAAAAAAAATTCTCAAAAAACATGATTTGATCTTCCGGTAGGCCCTCCTACCACCATAATGTGAACCAAGATCCTAATACCTACAAAAACTCAACAAATGAACATATTAATAAATCAAATGCAAGTTAGAATAGATGTTCCTCATAAAATCCATTTAACCATATTCAAAATAGAAATAAAACAAGAACACAATGAAAGATGAAAATAATCTAAATCCTATGATGCAAGCTTGATGTGTTGAAGAGATTTGATCCACTTTGTTGATGTTGATGAATGCTCTAATAAGAAACTATGCATAACCTAGCTATGATTCAATAAAAATGGATGAGGATTGCTAATGATTTGAGCATGTCAACTTTGCATAATTTGTGGATGATCAAATGAGGATATGAGCTCTTTATTTATAGAATGCCAAGATGGATGAATGTCTAAATGAGTAATGTGGGACTAAAATTCAACCAATGGAAAGATGTCGCTTGTCAACTTGTGAATGGAGGAAGCTTGAGCACATTTTGATCAATGTGCAAGTTTGAAATTTGAATTTGATGAAATGACATGTTTAGGGGGGATGAAGGATGAGTTAAATGTCAAGTGGGAGACATGTAAGAGAGAATGTAAGAGCTTTAAATGCTTTGTTGGAAGGGACAAGTCCTTTTGGGAAGAGATTTCAAATTTGAAGAAATATTCCCTTTTTGATGCCATTTTGAAAGTAAATAGAGAATTATTAAATAAAATAAATGATTTAATTGTGCAAGTTGCAAAATCTAGAGGATTGGAGTGATTAGGATTAAATTAATCAAGATTTTGCTAATTTAACGAGGGATTAGTTGATTTGACCATTTTGACTTAGATTTTTGGATTAATTTAAATCAAAAAGAGATAAATAATGATTTAGAATTAATTAAATAGATATTTTAATTTATTTAACTAAAGAGGGATGATGTTGGATTAAATTAGATAAATGTTTGATTTGTTTAATTTAATTAGATGAACTTTAGAGATTTAATCAAATAATATGGATTATTTAATTAAACAAAGATAGGAAGATGAAATGACCTAGCTAATTACACAGAGACAATGATTTAATTAAATTGATGGATTTATTTAATTAAAAGAAGAATTATGATGACTTTAATCAAATAAGGCTATTCAATTAAATGGTTAGACAAAGGGATAATTCAGGATCGAGTGTGCAATATCAATCTATATATTTTCTATGTCTACAATGAAGAATTGAAACAACTTGAAGATAAAGAAAGAGAGGTGGAAGAATTAGAAGAATGAATTGTAAATAAAGAAGGTAGAGGAAAGGGTAAGTGTTCCTATATCTAAATTTTTTTCTTACAGTAAAATATGTCATTTTGCATCAAGATGTCCTGAAAGAGTTCCTAGATCTAAGCCTAATAAGTCTAGATTCCAAAAGAAATGTTACTTTGCTGAAGGACTGATTGATGATGAGTCTGACAAAGATAATGGAAATGAAGATCAATGGGTTTTCATTTCTACCATTGAAAATAGTCTTGTGGCTACTGAATCTATTAAAGATGAGAAAGCTCTTGCAGCCCAAGTTGAAGAAAAGGATGAGTGGGTTATTGAAATTGGATGCTCACATCATATGACTAGTGATAAAAACAAATTTGTAAGCCTAGAGAAGTATGATGGTGATGTTGTAAGATTTGGAGACAATAATGCTTGTGTGATTTGTGGCAGAGGTTCTATTTGTCTTAGTGCTAAGGATAACACTGATGATGTTCATTATGTTGAAGGCCTAAAGCGCAATCTTTTGAGTGTTGGATAGATGATGGAAAAAGGCTATGATATACAATTCAAAGATGCAAGATGCAAGATATGTGGAATTTTTGGCAATATGATTGCTACTGGTAGAAAGAAAAAAGGTAATATTTTTCACCTAAATACTGCTAGTGGGAGTTGTTTAATTGCTCAAGTAGATGAAAGTTGTTTGTGGCATAGGAGGTTGTGTCATGTAAATTTTGATAACATTGTCAAGGTAATTTTCACTCAAGTAGTAAGAGACCTACCTAAGTTAGTGAAGCTTGCTAACATAATTTGTAAGGAGTTTCAAATGGGTAAACAAACTAGAGTCTCCTTCTAAAGAAAAAAGTTTCATTCAAATCATTTGCTAGAGCTGCTACATACTAACCTCTATGGTCCCTCCAAAGTCATAAGTATTCATTGAGAAAGGTACTTTTTGTTGATTATTGATGATTAATCTAGAAAGATATGGGTTTCCTTCTTAAGAGAAAAATGTGAAGCACTAGAAAAGTTCAAAATTTTCAAGGCTATGGTAGAGAATGAGAAAGGTCTGAAAGTCAAGTGTCTGAGATTTGAGAGAGATGGTGAGTTCACCTCCAGGGAGTTCAACTCTTTTTGTGAAGAACATGGAATCAAAAGACAATTATCTACTCTATGAACCCCTCAATAGAATGGGGTTGCAGAAAGAAAGAATAGAATAATTTTGGATGCTACTAGAACAATGATGATAGAAGGAAATGTGCCCTAGATCTATTGGAGTGAAGCTATAAGCACTGTTGTGTACACTTTAAACTGGGTAAATGTTAATGGTAATTCAGGTAAGACCCCTTTTGAGCTATGGTTTGGTTACAAGCCTACTATTAAATATTTCAAGCTCTTTGGAAGAAAATGTTATATCAAGAGAGATGATGATAGAGGAAAGTTTGATGCAAGAAGCAATGAAAAAATATTTTTAGGTTACTCTACTAAAAGAAAGGCCTACTGATGTTATAATAGAAGATTGAGAAAGATGGTTAAGAGTGCAAATGTTAGAGTTGATGAGGATTATGCTAAATCATCTAGATATTATGGATATGATTTAGATGAAGATAATAAAAACAAAGGGAAAAATGTTCAAACACCAAATCTACTTCAGATTAATCCATATGTTCTGGTAAAGCAACCTCAATTCATTCTAGTAAATCAAGTAAGTCAATAACTACAATAAAGTGCAAGTGTAGAAGAAAGATCAAAAGAACTAGAAGTTCATGAAAGTCCCAAAACTCTGAGGTATGTAAAGCTAAATATTTTTGAAAGTCAAATTATAGGAGTGCAAAATAAAAGGAAGATTGTAGAAGAGTATTGCCTAATTTCCAAAATTGAACCTAAAAGTGTCACTGAAGCTTGCTAAGATGAACACTAGATGGAAGCTATGAAGGAAGAGCTGACATAAATTGAAAAGAATGAAACATGGATACTGGTTCCCAGACCTAAAGAAAAAAATGTGATTGGTACTAAATGGTTGTTTCAAAACAAGCTGAATGAACAAGGTGAAGTAGTTTGGAATAAAGCAAGACTGGTATGCAAAGGATATTCTTAGATGGAAGGTGTTTATTTTGAAGAAAATTTTGCCCCTATTGCAAAAATTGAAGCTATTAGATTATTTCTTGCTTATCCTACATACAAGAGTTCTATAAAGTCTATTAGATGGATGTGAAGTTGGCATTTATGAATGGAGGACTAGAAGAAGAAGTATAAATTGAATAGCTAGATGGATTTCAGCTAACTGACAAGGAAGATATGGTTTTCCACTTGAAGAAAGCTCTATATATGGACTTAAGAAATCCCCCAGAGCTTGGTATGCTAGATTGGACAAATACTTACTAAAGCTTGGATTCACTAAAGGTACTACTGATAAAAACTTATATTTCAAAGTGGATCATGATAAAGAGTTAATTATAGAAGTCTTTGTTGATGGCATCATTTTTGGAGGAGATGACAATCTATGTATGAAGTTTACTGATGAGATGAAGGATGAATTTGAGATGAGTATGATTGGAGAGATGAATTTCTTTCTAGGATTGTAAGTGACCCAATTAGACAAGGTAATTTTCATATCTCAGTCCAAATATGTGAGAGAGCTACAAAAGAAATTTGGGATGGAAGAATCAAAGCTTGTTGGTACTCCCATGGCGACCAGATGCAAGCTAACACAAAATGATGATTCTCCTAAGGTGAATGAAACTATATACAGGTCAATGATCAATAGATTTCTTTATTTAACTTAGACCATACCAGATATTATAAATGTTGTATGTATGGTTGCTAGAGTTTAGGTTGATCCAAAAGAATCACATGTGATTGTTTTCAAGAGAATCTTCAGATATCTAAAAGGAACAATTGACTTTGGACTTTTGTATCCAAAGGATGATGATCTCACTTTGAGTGCATATACTGATGTGGATTGGGTTGGAGATGTAGATGATAGGAAAAGTACTAGTGGTAGTGCTTTCTTCCTAGGGAAGAAGTTGGTATCTTGGTTAAGCAAGAAGAAAATTTTCATTTCTCTATCTACTGTTGAAGCAGAATATATTGCTACTACAAATAATTGTACTCAAGTAATATGGATGAAACAAATGTTGAAAGATATCAAGGTGGTATATGAAGAACCTATTGCCATATACTATGACAATTCAAGTGCAATAAATATTTCAAAGAATCTAGTGTTGCACTCTAAGATTAAAAATATATCAATCAAGTTTCACTTCCGGGGGGAGAAAGTGATTGAGAAAGAATTCAAATTAGAGTATGTGCCTATCAAAGAATAGATTGCAGACATATTTACTAAGTCATTGCCAAAGGATACTTTTGAGTATCTTAGAGGAATGTTAGGGGTACTTACCCCTCCTAATAAAAAATAAAAAGATGCATTCATTTGCATCAATCCATGAGCTACATTGCTATATTCTAATTTGGATTGATGTTTTTGTGGCTGCTACTTAGGCGGAGTAGTCAGATGTGTAGATATGTGGTTCAAAGCACGTATATAGAAAGTTCATGGTTAAATTTTCCACTGATGTCAAAGGGGGAGAAGTGAAATGTGAAAAATTCTTTTAAGGGTTGAAGAGAAATTGAGAAGAAGAGTCAGAACCAAAGGGAAAGCAAGTATGTTGGGTTGATGGTATTTTTCACATCATGTATTGCCATTAATGCCAAAGGGGGAGATTGTTTGATGTTGTGGATGTGTTGTTGATATGTGCTTGTCATTGATTTAGAATTTAGTGTATCATAGGTTGTATATGTTGAGCATATTGAGAAAATTGTAAAAGAAAGTGTTCCAGGTTCCCAATGGAACTGTGTAGGTCATGAAGGTGTCTTGTTCTTTACATTGAAGTTCACATGTTGTGGACTAAAGGGTTTATTCTTGAGAGTATCTAGATCATCTACTAGAAGTTTCAGAGGTCTGCGTATATATATGATCATGTTGTGGTCTAACAGTGCTTCTATGGTCTCTATATATGTCTAAAAATGGTCATGGTTAATCAAACTTGTTAACTAATTAAATATAAATTATTTAATTAATCTTCTAAAGTCATCTACATATAAATAAATTTAATTATTTATTTATATTGTTCACTTTTATAATTCTTCTACCTTAATTAAATAAATAACTTTATTTAATTATTACCATTTTCCATATTCCTCTTAATTAAATTAAATAAATTTTATAATTTATTTATATTAATTATCATATTACTCTAAATTTGAATATTTGAATTCAAATGATGGAATATTCCTCCAAACACCCTCTTTTTCTCATAGTTAAATTAAATATTATAAATATTTAATTTAATACCTTTTATCACTCCACACATAATTAAATACTTTAAATATTTAATTACCCTCCATTTTAATCTCTCACGTATAATTAAGTATTACTTATTTAATTATGCAAACTTCTAAATTCATCCTCACATATAATTAAATAAATTTATTTATTTAATTATGAAATTTATCCCCAACTCACTCCTCAAATGGAAACTTTCCTTCATATTTGAATGAGAAAATTTGTGTAGGAGGAAACCTTCTATATCTCTATCTATCTTGACAAGCTTGATCTCAATCATTGATTACATTAGCCAATCAGAGTCTTTCAAAAACTCTTTAAATACCCCTACAAATCCAAGCATTAGTTACACTTTCATACACTTACATTCACATGCACATTATTTTAATATCATCTAGCATTTATCAGTTTTAGTAATCATTACATTTAGCAATATCACATTTTAGCTATCATTTTTAGTTTTGTTATTTATATCTTAGCATAAGCATGCATTCATTCTAAATCTCGTTCTCTAGGAAGACATTTTGTTGAGTTTAGTACACAAAATATGAGAGCAAGTTAGATTCAACAAAAACATTGGAGATAGAGGACAATGGGAAGTCTTCGAAGCATAAATGGAGTTTGATTTCTCTTATTTTATTTTATGAGCTCTGATTTAAAGTTTCATTGGTGTGTTTGATTCATTTTTTAATTTACATATTTGATATGCATATTTTCATTCACACAGTCTCTATCAGTGTTCCTGAGTGAAGTTTGTGTGATTATGGAAATCTTAGTTATTGTGGATGTTTCTTTGTTGATGTTTTTGGATTTATCTAGATCATGCTCTATCTTTCTAGTATGTTCACATTAATCGGTGTGCTTGTGGTCAAATATTTTTTCTTCCGTATGTTTAGTTTTTCATGTTCCTAGCTGACATGATGATGGTAGCATGTTGTGGATCTTTGAGATGAAATTAATTGAAGTATTTTTGTGTTGGAGATTAATTTGGGTCTCCACTAAGTTTTGGCTGACCTTGGTGGATTCGTATTAAAAATTTATTTGTAAATTTGGGTCGACATTGCAAATATGTTTTATTTTCCTGACTGACTAAGTTGTTGATGAAATCTCATGTAGCAGATATATAAGAGCGATTGCTTCATTGGTGTAAAGTGTGCTTCATGTGTTGGTTGTGCTCTTATGTGTGTATGTGCGAACATCATTCAATTATAGAGTAGAGTGTGAAGAAGATCGAGCGAAGTGTGAAGTATTTTGAGTGAAAAGAGGAGTTTTTTGTGCTTATTTGAAACTATAATCAGGCTTGTGCAGAGCTAATTTTTTAGTTCGTACCCTCTATATTTTAATCCTATTATGTATTTTTTGGCAATGAGCCCCTTTTGTAATTGAGTAGTGAGCTCTAGGCAGTGTGCTCGAATGCATGTACATTCCCCTTTATTGATTTCATTTTGTTGGTGTAATTAATTAATTAATTATTACACTAGCATAAGTTAACTTAGGTCTTGCATTTAATCATTTAGTCCTAGGTTGCAATCATTTAATAAATGGGATAATATTCCCTTTCCTAGTTTGTGGGATAAGATTCCTTCTAGAACTTATCTCATCATTTAATGATCATCACCATAGGGTTCACATGTTGTCACATGTTGTTAGATTATAACACTTGGCAACATCTCATGCATATTAGGGTTTACCTCTTGCCTATATAATCAGGCATCTTGTTCATTTGTAATATATCATATCAATATCATATAAATCATATTATCAATAGAATCTTTAATCAACATTCCATTGTTGCAACACTTCTCTTTGTGGTTGATTATCTTTCATGGCTAAAGTCCTGCATTGAAGATTCTGGAGCTTCAAGCGCTGTGCAATCCATCATCCCAACATGGTATTAGAGCTAGTCCATTAAACATCAACCCTAGAACCAGGAAGTTTGGAGTGCAAGATTCAAGCAATCTTGGAGTTTTATGTTGCAGGCTAGTTGGCTCTACTCAGGATCCAAGCTAATTTCTAGTGCAGATCAGGATCTCTCTAACCTCTCCATTGCGTCCAGAAGGCCTCAAAACCCATAGATTGCCTGTTCATTTGTCAAAATCGAGGTAGATTCATCTGGGAGCTAGTTGAGGTATTATCTAGGGTTTGCAATTTTTTGTACTATCCATACAGTTTTGGAAAAAAAAATCCCCCTTTCACTCCTCCATCAAGGAATTTTTTTTTTAGAAAAATAAAAAAAAATTCTGGCTATATTTTGGGCATTTTTTTTGTATAGTTCTGGCAAAAATTTCATCCTGCATAGTTTGACCTGCAATTTTATTATAGGGTCGGCAAAAAAATTTATTTTGTAGGCTATAGTTTGTATCTTCGGTCAACATTCAATATTCTATCAACTTTTATTTAAAATTTTGAATTGTAAAATTTACAATATTCAAAAAAAATTTGAGGTCGGCATCCACTGATTGTCAGCCATCCCATCGGCACGGTCACATCAACTGACACCACTCTGATGTCATCAAGCATATGTCGGCTCATTCACTGACCACCTACTTTTGGTCACTGATGCTCTCCACTCTTCATTTCGGTGACCATCCCGTTGCTCGCCGAAGGTTGTAGCCCCCACCCCGGTCCTATTCGTGACCGAGGGCCCCCCTATCCTGAGCGATGCCACCAGTCACCAGCCGCGCCACCAAACCCCGCCACCTTGTAGTTGCTCCATCGCCGCCCATCAAGCGGTGCATTTTTTTTCCAAGTGCTTAGCCCCGTGGTCATATCAGCGATTGGGGGCTTATTTTTTTTAGCCTTGAGTGCTATGTTTTTGCACCTAGTTAGACAACACACATCCAATCAAGTAGAATTCTTCCAGAGGCCGTATCTTCCACATACAATATCAAAAATTTGCACACGATATACCGTTGGAAAGCTATTGAAGTCTACTTTTCAGTGGTGTCATCAAATATTCAAGTCAACTGAAGTTAACCCTCCATTCTAGACTCAAAAGTGCATATCTTCGCATCAGATTGTCGAATTTCAGAGATTCCAGTGGCATTCAAGAGATATTTTAGTATTTTTTCATCAGTCCAATCATCTTCTTTGGTTTCAGCTCCAGGTATCCTTTTTTTTGGTTTTTTGATTCTTTAGACATCTTGAAGATTGAAGAAGAATCTCTTGATCTAGGAGGCATATTCTCAGTTGCATATCTATTTGGAAGCTTCTATTTATTGTTGAAGGTCAGTGTCTTTGTATTGTTTTTTGGATAAATTTTATTATGGGGCTTGAATATTACTCTCCTCCTTTAGTTATGTTGCACATGGGTAACTATTCATAATGGCGAGATGGGATCTGCCACCATCTTCTGTCACTTGATCTATTGCCTCATCTGTATGGTATAGTTCCCCGCCCAAGTGAAGGTGTTCAGAAATTTACTTGGAGTTACAGTAGGTACACTATTTTGGAAATCATTGCTATGCAAGTTGATTGTGATGTTTTGAGATCTATTGATCATTGTGATTGTCCTCACATTCTTTGGAATAAGCTTTGGGAGCTATATGGAGATTCAGAAACTCCACCATTCCTTGATGATCATGCTTAAGAATGTCATTCTTCAGATCAAGTACCCCATGATGCTATTGTTGTGCAGGGAGTTGATTACCGTGATATTTCTAAAGAGGTTGACAAGGTCCCTTTCCATGCTTCTTCTTCATCAGAGACAGTTGGTATCCCTTCACATTTAGTGATTCCTTGTCCAGACTCATTGATTGAGGCTTCCACCATCATCTCTATCCATAAAGACACATTCAATTTTTTAGACTTGACATCATAGGATGGCTTTGTTTCAGGTATCACTGACTTGGCTACTTCTACAGGTTTGGAGGACATTCTTGAGGGGATAACACTCCTCTATTTAGATTTAGATTTGGAGATTTTTCTTGAGTATCCACATTCCTTTGTCTCAACCTTGATTGGGAATTCAGAGACCATCTTGGAGGTGCTTGGTTTCTCTTTAGAGATTTCATATCCTAGACTTCTTCCCTATCATTCCATTCAGGACTAGAGGTTTCTTCAACATCCATCATTGGATTTGCTTCTTCCTAGCATGAGATTTGTGGTTTGGAAACCTTCATTGCTTCAGACTTCCTTCTGTGGTTTTGAGGAAACTTCATTCAGGGGGGGCTATCAAGTCTCCATCACATCCATCATATTCATCCTATCATCTTCTTTGGATATTGTTCAGCATTAGTTTCTACATCGACCTGGTTTGTCACTCTCTTCATTGATTGTGGCATCTTCATCTTTAGGAAAGGAGACATTTGAGTTGAGTTCAGAGACACCATCAACATACATCCTTCCTTCCTTTAATTCCTATCTAGAATGGGAAGCATCTATGCACTTGCAGTTGGTTTTGTTTCTTCCAAAAGGGAGACATGTTGTTTGTCGACATTGGATTCTATTTTGTCTTCAGCCACTTACCATCTTTGCAGGTAATCACATCTTCTGGGGGGGCTATATAGTCTCTCTATTGTATCCATGTGATGGATGGTGTACTTGGGGGGTATTTGGGAGTCCTCCATCCTTCCCATCCTATCTCACATTTTTTCTTTTTTCATCTCCTTTTTGGAGAGGGGTTTGTTCCTACTGGGTTTTCCCCTTTTCTCTGGTTGTGGGAGATTTTCTGCATCTTCATGTACATGGGTACCTAACATGGCCTCGTAGCCGGTACCCATCATCATCATCTTGCATAATCATTGCATTTTCCTCCCTAAGTTGTATTTATGGGGGGTGTTGGTATAATTAATTAATTAATTATTACACTAGCATAAGTTAACTTAGGTCTTACATTTAATCATTTAGTCCTAGGTTGCAATCATTTAATAAATGGGATAATATTCGCTTTCCTAGTTTGTAAGATAAGATTCCTTCTATAACTTATCTCATCATTTAATGATCATCACCATAGGGTTCACATGTTGTCACATGTTGTTAGATTATAACACTTGGCAACATCTCATGCATATTAGGGTTTACCTCTTGCCTATATAATCATGCATCTTGTTCATTTGTAATATATCATATCAATATCATATCAATCATATTATCAATAGAATCTTTAATCAACATTCCATTGTTGCAGCACTTCTCTTTGTGGTTGATTATCTTTCATGGCTAAAGTCCTGCATTGAAGATTTTGGAGCTTCAGGGGCTGTGCAATCCATCATCCCAACACATTATACTTTTAACATGGTATAATCTTGTGGACTAACATCCACCATTTTTTTCCCCTAACAAGGTTTCCACATAAAAAATATTAGTGTTCTTTGTCTCTCTGATGTGTTAATTATTTATGGTTAATTGCTTATTCATTAGATCTGAGATTAAGTTAAGTAAAGTTGGAAAAGTTTATTATTTTGTGACAACTAATTCACCCCACCTCTCATTTGTTTGTGTTTGTTTTTCCAATAGATAAATATTCATACATTCACATAGGTAACAAGATTCATATAGAGTGGAAACATATAAAGGTAGAATCACAATTTTTATTAATATAGAAGCATAGGCTAGTTTTACAAAAGTTAAGTTGTATAGATACAAAGGTATCATGACAAAAACTAAAAGAAGAGCTTGTACAAATAATATAGAAGCTGATTTTATACTAAAGAATAATAAAATTGATGTTGCAAACCTTAACCCTAACTACTTACAAAGGATGATGACAAACAAACACATGGAAAACCAAATTTAATCTATATACAAAGAGAGGACATACTTAATGGTATGAGGATAGATGAGCATTGAAATTTTGGTAGGTTGAGTATGAAATTCCCTTCTAAATTTATTATGGAAGTGGCCATGTATGACAAATATGACAAAAAATCAATCAATAGGAAACCACATAAGAATGTTGCAATGTGATTTGGTATGAAGAGAATCAAAGAGCATTACATACACCACGGAAGATTTAGGAGCTTAAGAAAATGTACATGGAGGAGATTTTGATAATTGATAGTATTTATTTGAGTATTTATGTATCTTTGTGGGTTCAAGAGGTGCAATTGAATTAGTTGCAGGAATCTAACCTCCATTAAACCCATATGTGGGTTAAGAATCTCCATTAGATTTGAAAAATGAACTTACAAATCTAGATGACCATAAAATTCCCATGCTTTTAAAAAAAAAATGAATCCCATTGGACCTATGTGGAAAATCCAACAACATCAAAAACTTTAAACTTGGTCATGCGATCACTAAAAATATTGCAAAACTAGATATGCATGAGTAGCATCGTAAATTGTCACCCTTGACAATTTCACACTATATTTTTCTCTCCCTTAAGTAATTTTACCTAATTGAACACCTAATTTCCTAAATTATACATCTTGTGACCCATTTTATCATTTCCTAACAATTTGCAAGTACAAAAAAAATACATTCATTTAGTACTTTTCCCTTTCAAGACTCTGAAAAATATTAAAAATAGGTCTGAGACACAAGCACCTAGTGAACTTTGTTGAGAAGTTTTTGAGATGATTTAGCATTGTTTTCATTGATGTCAAAACTTGGGTCCACAAGGTTGTGCTCCAGATGATATACAAAAATGATCTATCCTATCGTATGCTTTGATGTTGTGTAGTGTGGATGTTCTTTTTGATTTGGATATGGTAATAATTCTTTTTGGGACTGTAGACATGCAAAATTAACATCATGCATCTAAATTTAACTAACATCAAATTCTTCTATTAATCAAATAAAGAAATTTATTTGATTAAATTCATCCTTTAATTAAATAAATTAACATTATTTAATTTAATCCTCACATACCTCTTTGATTAAATAAATCAAATTTTAATCAAATCTTGTTGTCCCTATTTTAATTAAATAATTCACTTTATTTAACTAATCTCTAAAGTCATCCATTTAAATTAAATAAATTCATTTTTATTTGATTTAACACTAAGATCATCCTCTTTGATTAAATAAATCAAATATTTATTTAATTAAATCTAAAATCATTTTCTTCTCATTTTGATTTATTTTAATCCTAAAATCTAAGTCAAAATTCAAAACCACCTAATCTTCACTTAAATTAATCAAACCATGATTAATCCTAATCCTAATCACTCCAATCCTCTAGATTTTGCAACATGTGCAAATAAATCAATTAAATTGAGTTATTAAATCTTCCTTTGCTATTCAAAAAAGGCATCAAGACGGAGTATTCTACAAATTTGAATTCTCCCTCCCAAGTGTCTTGTTCTCCAACAAAGAATTTAAACTCCTCTTACATGTCTCCCACTTGACATTTAAGGCTCTTTCTTCTCCCTCCAACAAGCCAACTTTCAAATTTCAAATTTGAACCCAATACCATTTATCCTGCACAATGACCAAAATGTGCTCAAGCTTCCTCCATTCACATCTTGACAAGTGGTACTTTCCCATTGGATGTTGAATGATCCCACATTCCTCCTATCTTCAATCCTCCATCATTCTTTCTCATAAATAGAGGCATCCTTTATTGTATTACTTCTTGACAATCTCAGTAATTTGAATCCACATCCATCATCTAGGAGCTTATCAAGGATTGGGAAAGGGCTTCTTTCTACATCAAAGAAGCACCAATCCACTATGGGGTGGATTTTGATTCTTGCTTTCTTCTTCTTTCACTTAATATATTTGACATATTACTTCTTTGTTTGCATAGGTAGCATGATCCAATATTTCATAGGGATGCTTGAGTTTGGTTATTTTAAATTGACTAACAATGTTAATAGTTGTTTGTTTTGAGTATTTGTAGATTTTAGCATCCACAAAATGGTGCTAGAAGGAGGGCAGGACTAATTCACTTTAGTTCTATTTTTCTTGTATTTGAAAGTTGTTCATTCTACTTTTTGTCAAATAAAATAGCAATTCTATGGGTTGAGGGAATCTCTCACCCTTTACCATACTTCCATTTCATTAGCAATTCCACTTGCTATGTAATGGTTATCATAGTTTTTTCTTATTATTTCTTGCGCATTGGTTCACTTTTATTTGTTTATTAGTGTAAATGAAACCCTTGGATATGAATATAAGTTCCTCTTTAGCATGCCACAACCCCATGCTAAATGACAATAATGGAGTGGTTTGGTTTGTTTTTATTTTGTAAATGTTACCCATTTCTTACATTGCACATGTTCGTAGCTAGGCACAATCTAGTTAGAATCTTGAGGTGAGTGACCACCATCATTTTAGTTCTTTTAAACGAAGAGAGAGGGGATCTATACATGGCTTGGTTGCTTTTTTGTCGTGTCTTATTCCCTTTTTAAACTATTCTATTATTATCTGTTGATGAAAATGTTGGTTCAATGTTTATATGTGGGGATTATTTTCAGAACATTACTTCTCTGAGCCTTCTAAAAACACTGTATGCACACCTTCTCTATTCCCCCATGATTTTTGCATACATGTCCATTGCTTAATGTTGTGGTATTTGGATTTACACCTACTGATCGCATTTGCTTGCAAGCTTCTAATCCCTCCAAATAAATCCATTTTTTTCATATCATGTATCTAAATTGCATTCCATGAGATAACATTTCTTTCGGGCATTCTGTCAAATAGTCTATGCACCCTCTCCATGCTTCCAATTTGCTCGTTGGTTTTACACTTTCCTTTGTCTAAAGTATTTTTCAATGAATTCATTTTGGGATCATTCTACAATTATTGTAGTGAATAAAAAACCACGTCTTTGGAGCATTTAGTCAAATAGTTCATGCATTTTTTTTCCATACCTATCCCTCTCTCTACAATTTTTAATGGCAATCTAATAGTTCAATTCTATTTGAGACACTAAAACAAATAAAATATGGGTGCGACCACTAGTACATTCAACCCCAGCCCTGCAACTAAAATGTACCAATCATAGTCCACACATTAGTAGAAAAGGTGCATTAGGAGAACCAAACATAACTATGGAATCACTTTTTCAAACTAAAATCCTTTATTTTTCCTTACAAAGTTTAAAATTACTTAATTATATATGTAATAGATTGCTTATAGAGGTATGAACAAAAAGATACATTGTACATGCTCCATGTTCAATGGTTTTCATAGAATTATATGTTTCAATTCGATGACAGTTTATAGTATTCATCATTTCATTCAATAACCTCATATTAATGTTAAATTCATATAATAACCCTTGTTATTGTTGAATTCAATATAGCGGTGAAGATATGATGAGTTAAGTCTACTTTTTAAGGTATTGTTGATGTGAAAGGAAATAAAATAAAGATCTTTTGTAATGAGTTGTCAGCAAAAGAATTGAATTAACATTAAGAAACTGTCAATTACTTGAGAATTAAGGAATTCATTCTTGTTTGGTATTAATAAGAAAGAGAGATTAATTATTGTGTTTGGTGAGATTGAATTATTGGAAAGAAAGGATTCTATTTTAGTTTGGTAAGAATGAATTATCAGCAAGGGAAGCTTTTTTATTTTCGCAAATTGTCTAGTTTTGACTAATATTTTCTTTAAAGTCTTTTGAAATAAAGACCCTTATTAATGCTTCATCTATTAATTCAAAATCACTAGTCTTTTCATTTGAAATCGTTTAATTTAATGCTTTAAAAAAAAGAATTTAATTTAATAACTAGGTCTTCACATGATTTGTCTTTTATCTTGTAGGGATTTCGTTTGCACAAGGAACTTGCAAGAAACGATCTTTGAAGGATATTGGATTTGAAGATAATTGAACATTAAATTTGAAGTTGATAAAGCATTTTTAAATTCTTAGAACCTCCATTCTATTCTTTAATTTTCTATTTTAGACCAAATCTCGTATTTTTGGATTCTAAAAAGGACACTACAAAAGCTTTCATTTTTGCTACAAAGGCTTAAAAAGAACTTTAGGAAAACTTACCAGATTTTATTTAAGGTTAACAATTTAACAAACAACTTTCATCTTTCATTTTCATGCTTTAAAAAGAATCAAATCATTTCTTTGAGGATTTAAAATGAACATGTGCATCTTTGTTTTTGTAATCACTTACCCAAAATAATATCATCAAAATGATGTATGCTCTTCTCTCGAGCCTCACAATGATCTTGAGAATCAAAAGGCTTTTGGTGATATTAAGTTGTGTAAGTGATTTCCTACACTGATGCAAGAGCATCTAGTGGTGTAAGGGCAATCTTGCATCACCCAAAAATACTTAAATTTCAAGTTTATCGGTTTTTAGATGTTTTTACATTTTTGGATACCCTTTTTGTCATAATAAAATTCTCAATTTATGGTTTTCATTTTTCATTCCTGGGTTGAAAGATATTGTAGTTTTAGTTTCCCAGTTTTGCACCTAAAAAATTTTCGAGTTGGATTTGAGGCACTTAGAGTTCCCGGAATGGCCCCAAAACTTGCTGAAATTGGTGTAGCATATTTTGAGCACATTATTGACTTTGGAACCTTTCCAATGGTTCAAACGGTTCACAAATCAGAATCCCGGATCAAAAGTTATGGCCTCGGGAAGTTAGCGCACCTTCTAGAAGATACAATTGCAAATGTTCTTTTGAAATTTGAAATTCAAGTTATAATTTTTCAGCGCCAAACCACATAAACTCAAATTTGAATGTTGTTTTGGCTCCAAACTAAAGAGGAGCTCTATTTATTGGTGGGTTTCTAATTTTTGGGTAGTTTTTCAAGGACAAGCTCGCATATTGCGAAAGGGTTATTCTGTAGCTTTCTGTAACTTGCATGTGTTGTAGAACTTGGGGATTGAGATCCTCTGCATGTAAGAAGCTCCATTTTTGGAACAATCAAATTATTCTCTTGTTTGTGATTTATTTTCTATGTCTTGGGCTGTGCCCTTATCAAGTGGTATTAGAGTTGGTTTTCTTGAGCGTGTGGACAGATCATCGATCGTGAGGTAGTTCGCACCAGGACTGTGGTTGTGGGTCGAGGTCAAGAAAGATACCACCAATAGTCATGCTTGGTAGGTGTGGTGTTGCTAGAGGTGGTCGAGGCAGTAGAAATGCTAGTGGAAGAGATGCACTGGTAGCCCTCCAAAGATAGATTGATGCGTTACAAGAGCAGTTGAGAAGAGGGTTAAACCCAAGGGAGGAAAGTGAGGATGAAGGAGAGGAAGAAGGTTTAGATGTAGAAGAGGAAGAAGAAGCAATTGATCAAGACCAAATGTAGCTAATAAGGGCCATTTCGAAGATCGGGAAAAGACCTAGAGCATAAGTCCCCAGTTATTCCGGAAGTCTGAACCCAGAAGAGTTGATCGACTGGATCAACAAGCTAGAAGAATAGTTTGATTATGAGGAAATAGAGGACCTAGATCAGGTTAAGTTTGAGGAAATGAAGCTAAAGGGCCATGCCAGTATTTGGTGGAAAGAGGTCCAATTGGAAAGAAATCGAAGAGGAAAAGGTAATATCATTAGATGGGATCGCATGGTAGAGAAACTGAAGAAGCAGTTCATATCAGTGGACTACGAGTTAGATCTGTTGAAGAAATTGCAAGGGCTGAAGCAAGGAAACAGATATGTGAAAGAATATACTGAAGATTTTCACAAGATAATCATCAAAATGGGTCACACAGAGGCTAATAAGGAGAAGGTAGCTTGATTCCTTAATGGGTTACGACCGAGCATTTAGGAGGAGTTAAGCCTAGTCAGAATGACCACCATTGAGGATGTGTATTAGTTTTCTCTAAAGGTGGAAGAAAAGATAAACAAAAGATTTGATGGAAATCAAAAAGGATGAGGAGGTCAAAGTGGAAGGGGCAATGACAGACCTTCAGGAAGCTGAAATGATGATGAAAAGAAAAGTGAAGATGTGGGTACCAGCCGAAGCAAAAGGAATGACAACTTCTACTGCCCTTGTGATCAAAACAGTGGTGATCAAAGAGGTAGAGGACGAAGGAGATATGGACAAGGATCTGGAAGAGGTGGTTTCAGAGGAACATGTTTCCAGTGTGGTGAAGAAGGGCATCGAGCCTATAAATGTCCACAACACCAAGGAAGGGAAGACAAAAGGCCAGAAGGTCATGGAAGGGTTGCACATGTAGATGAGGAGGCCCAATCTAAACATTCAGATGATGCTGAAAGGCGAGAAGCCCTAGTGATTAGGAGAGCCCTGGTGACTGAGGAAAAGGAACCAGAACAGAGGAAGAATCTGTTTCACACAAGGTGCAAGTGTGAAGGAAAATGTTGTGATGTCATTATTGACGGTGGGAGCACCGATAATATGGTGTCAGAAGAGATGGTCACAAAGTTGAAGCTAAAGAGGGAAAGGCACCCGCATCCGTATCGGATTGCTTGGTTGCAGAAAGACCACAAAGTTTTGGTCAATGAACAGTGCCTAGGAAAGTTCAAGATTGGAAGCTACCATGAAGAGGTACTCTGTGATATCATATCCATGGATACATGTCACATGTTGTTGGGTAGGCCATGGCAGTTCGATAGGCGAGCTATACATGATGGCCATGCAAAAAATTATTCCTTGACAAAGGATGGGGTTGGTCACAAGTTGAAACCTCTGAAGGAGACTGAAGAAAAGGTATGCAGTGCTAGAATTTGTTATGTAGATGGAAGAAATTTTTTAGAAGGTATGAAGCATGAGCGTGTGTGTTGTGCATTGATTCCTAGAGTGAGTAAGGAGGATAGTGAGAAGGTTCCAGAAGAAGTTTCTAGGATGTTGGATGAGTTTCAAGATATTGTTTCTGAAATTTACTTGAGAGTTTACCACCAATAAGGAAGATTAGTCATCAGATTGATTTGATTCCTGGAGCCAATTTTCCAAATAAGGCAACTCATAGAATGACTCCAACAAAAAATGAGGAGTTGAACAAACAAGTTCAAGAGTTGTTGAGAAAGGGTTTGATATGGGAGAGTTTGAGTCCATGTGTAGTACCTGCAGTACTAGCACCAAAGAAGGATGGGGAGTGGAGGATGTACAGTTCCCGAGCCATAAATAAGATAACAATCAAGTACAAATTTCCCTTGCCAAGGATGGATGACCTGATGGACTATTTGAGTGGAGCTTAGTACTTCACAAAGATTGATATGAAGAGTGGATATCACTAGATCCGGATTCGAGAGGAGATGAATGGAAGACTGCCTTCAAGACCAAAGAGGGCCTGATGAGTGGTTAGTCATGCCTTTTGGGCTAACCAATGTACCAAGCATTCTGAAACTCATGAATGAGGTACCAAAATAATTTTGGGAAGTTTTGTTATTGTGTATTTAGATGATATTTTGATTTTTAGTAAGACGTTGGATGAGCATCTGATGCATATTCAGAGAGTCTTTGAGAAGTTAAGAGAAGAGAAACTGTTGATTAATCTGAAGAAGTGCAGTTTGTGAAGAGGGATTTAGTGTACTTGGGGTTTGTTGTCTCGGAAGAAGGTCTCAAGATGGACCCAGAGAAGGTGAAGGCTATTCTGAAATGGCGTACCCCAAGAACTGCTACCGAGGTGAGATCTTTCCATGGTTTGGCGGGTTTTTATAGAAATTTCATTAGAAACTTCAGTAGTATTTGTGGACCCCTGACTAAAACAATGAGAGGGGATAGAAAATAATTCAAGTGGAGCATTGGAGCAGAAAATTTTTTCTAATTGTTGAAGCAAAAGGTGACAGAGCAACCTGTTCTAGCCCTCCCAGATTTCAACAAGGTGTTTCAGGTGGATTGTGATGCCAGTGGTTGTGCCATTGGAGTAGTGTTGAGCCAAGAAGGTAAGCCCATTGCCTATTTTAGTGAAAAGTTAAATGATGCCAAGAAAAGTATTCGTATATGATCAAAATTTTACACAATAGTTCAAGCATTAAAGAAATGGAGACATTATTTGTTGCCGAAGGAATTTGTTCTATATACTGATCATTAGGCCTTGTAGTACCTAAATAGTCAGGGAAAATTAAATCAGAGGCATATGAAATGGGTAGAGTTTTTAAAGAGTTATACCTTTGTTTTGAAACATAGGAGTGGAAAGTCAAATAGGGTTGTAGATGCCTTAAGTATGAGGCATACATTGATGACAAAGATGCAAATTGAAGTGGTTGGGTTCAATGAACTCAAGAAACTGTATGTAGAAGATCCTAATTTTTTCGAGGCTTGGAAAGCTTGCAAGGAACTTCTTACAGTGGACAGGACAAGGTGGTTGGATTTCATAATCCAGGATGGCATGTTATTCAAGGGAAGTCAATTGTGTATCCCAAGGAGTTCCATGAGGGAGAACCTGATAAAGGAGAAGCATAGTGGAGGAATGGCAGGACATTTTGGTCGGGATAAGACCATTGCCATTATCAGTGAGCATTATTATTGGCCTTAGTTGTCACAAAATGTGAATAAGTTTGTATAGAGTTGTAGGGTATGTCAGATGGCTAAAGGAGTGAGCTAGAATATAGGCTTATATTAGCCCTTACCTGTACCAGAGAGGCCATGGGAGGATATAAGTATGGATTTTGTTCTTGGTTTGCCAAGGACGCAATGAGGGAATGATTCAGTCTTTGTGGTGGTTGATAGGTTTTCAAAGATGGCACATTTCGTTCCATGTCAGAGGACCCATGATGTAGTCCACATTGCTGAATTTTTCTTCAAAGGGGTGGTGAGACTACATGATTTAGCAAAGAGTATTGTTTCAGATCGTGACACCAAATTTGTGGGGTACTTTTGGAGGACCTTGTGGAAGAAGCTGAAGACGGAGTTGAAGTTCAGTTCTGCACACCATCCACAAATAGATGGGAAGACAGAGGTTGTTAACAGGAGTCTAGGTAACCTATTGAGATGTTTGGTAGGAGATAAACCTAGGGGATGGGACTTGATCTTACCCTAGGTAGAATTTTCTTACAACAATTCTATCAATAGAAGCACTGGTAGATCACCATTGTAGATTGCGTATGGAGGTAGCCCCATAACAACTCCAGAATTGAGGAAGATGGACCAAGAGAAAAAAATAAGTGTTGAAGCTAAATATTTTTCAAAACACATCAAAGATATACATGAGAAGGTAAGAGAACATATTGAATATGCAGTATAAGGTTAAGGCAGATCAGAAGAGGAGGTATAAGGAGTTTCAGATTGGTGATGAAGTGATGGTCAACTTAAGGAAAGAAAGGTTTCCTGTGGGAACATATAACAAATTGAAGATGAAGAAATTCGGTCCCTGTAAGATTTTGAAGAAGCATGATTTAGGGAATGCATATGAGGTAGAGTTACCTGATGGAATCAACATTTCCCCTGTGTTCAACATTTTAGATTTGACAGAGTATCATGAAGGTGGAATGAAGGAAGCACCAGCAATAGGGCAGTATGGCATTCCAACACCTACTTCAGAAAGAGTGGAGATTGAAGCAATCTTGAATAGTCATGTGGGAAGGAGTACCAAAAATAGGCAGTATGAAGAATATCTGGTGAAATGGAGAGGAAGGCCCATGAAAGAGTCATCCTGGCTATCTAAGGCAGTGGTTGACCGGTTGGGTTTTCCTCAACCATCTGAGACGTGATGGGGTCAATTCTCAAATTACCCTGGGTGTCTGATGCAGGAGCATCCAGTGGTGTATGTGTTTATTAATTAGGCCGTATATATTGATTGAATAATTTTGCTGTTATTAAGGTAGAGAAAGCTACTATATTATGATAGGGTATAACGAGTAAGTGAAATAACAGATAGAGGAATACATAAAGTGGAACATAATAAAATGAGAAACCGAAATATTTTATTAAAATTGTTTGTTTGGAAATTACCAAAAATCTGATTGTAGGTTCTTCTCTCCATTGAAATAATAGAACCGCTATGCTTAGCACTAAACTTGTTAAAGAGATGAAATAGAACCAAGTTGTCTTTTTCTTATCAGAAATGAAATCGATAACTAGAAGAAGAAATATGCTGAAAGCGAAGAATCCCTTGTCCTGATTTAATTCTTAGAATGCCTAGAGAAGGTATTCTATATAAAAATGACATTTTTTTCTTTTTTGAATAACCCTTGTTTAGAAATGATAAAATATAGCAATATTATCGGAGGTTACCAATTGGAAAAAAATGGAATTCTCTTGAAAATCAATTAGATGGAGGGCCCAGATAAAAAATAAAAGGAGGGCCCAGATCAAAAATAAAAGAGGTTTATGCTTCTCTTATTTCAGTAAGAACAAAAAAAAGAACAAAAAAGATCATTATTAATATGATTCAAATTAGCTTGCTAAAATACCCTTTTTTCAATATGGAAAAAAGGGAAAATAGAGCAAGTTCTCAATTTTTGTTTCATAACAAATTAGATGACACTAATTCTTTTTTTCAAATGATCAAAGTCAATTACTTAGTAAGGGAACAAGATTTTTGTAATGGGTTTTGGAATGTTAGGTAATGAACGATTTTTTCTTTTTGTACTCTCGATATTTGGTCGAATGTTTATCTTTATGATCTTTTTTGAGCGAAGAAGTTCCTCTATCCGTTGGATAATAGGTTTCATCCATTCGATAATAGGTTTCATCCATTCGATAATAGGGTTTATCCTTTCGATAATAACTTTTTCCCAATGGGACGTATAATTCCAAATCAATTCACCAATAGGACCCCAAAAAGAAGGCACTTTTGCTGGATTTCTGAAAGGTAATTCATTTTCTATCCCATACAGAGATAAGAAACTAGTTGTTTTTTTATTAGTGCCAGTAGATTGAGGGCTATCTTCATACCAAGGTCTCAAGCGAAAAGGATTTACAATCTTGATTGGAATACCTTCTTTTACATAATCTTTGATCCAATCTTTAGGAACATCAACATCTGTTAATTCATATCCATCATAATTGCATTTGATATAAAATTCCTTATTCAAGTTGGACCAATCCTACTCCAATTCAGGGGCTTGAAATAATAAAATACGACCGATATTTTCCACTATTATCAATGGAGGGAAATAGAGTCGCTTTCTAAGATATGCATGAGTGAATAAGATACAAGCTCTTAGATAGTGAAGCAATTCCCAATCAAAGGCATGTTGCATTTGACGGTGCTGCTCTTCTTGCCTTTTATGTTTCCTTTCTACAAATTTCTCAACAAATCCCATCAATCTTGAAGTTGTAATCTTCCTCTTAACAACTAATTTCTTAGGTTTGCTATGTGTCTCTTGAGTCATCTCCTTTAGTCTCGCGAAATGAGGAGACTATGGTCGAGGTATCCAATGGCTCAAGACTAAAACTTTACAGCTCTAAAAATGAACGGCTCCTTTGACTAAACATCTACGAAAATCCCCTTCATATGGGTAACTAAAGACATGTATATCTTTAGTTACAAGGTCCTCTTCTGCATTGTCTTCCCCTTCTTTCGCTACTTTTTGTTCTTGAGTTTGTTCTTGAAACCTAGCTTCTTCTTCGGTTCCTTCCTGTTTGAACCATTCAAATAATTCTTTCAAAAAATAAGATTCTTCTCTTTCTTTTTGTTTCTTTTGTTCCAACTATTTGATTTTATCAAAGGGCTTTATAACTATTAACTGTCGTGCCTTTTTTGGATGAATTTTGAGACAATCTTTGACAGCCATAGTATCATAAACACCCGATACTATGGTGGCAAGCCATTTAGGCACAATAAATCAATTAAAGTCTTGAATTTGAGGTTCATAATCATTAACAATGGGTTTTTGCTTGAATTCCATAAATTTGGAATAAAGAACAAAAACATCTTCATACTCTTGATCAAGATTATTTTTAATAACATCTAGTTTACTGGGGATAGTAATGAATCCAATTGTAGCAATTTCCCAGGATACATTATTTTAGAGTATTTATATAAACATTTTTCTTACTAACTGAAAAAACTAGGATTTGCCCTTATATTCTTAAAATGGTAGGGAATAGGCTGAAATTATCAGATGAACTTCTAATTACAAAATCAACTTGATCGTTAAATTAGAAGTTCATTTTGTACCATGTAATATATATTTTCATTCTCAGAAAATGTCGTTTAAACATGCGTAAATAATAAAAAAATTTGTCATTTTGTTCTATTTAAGTTATAATATAACAAAACATGAGCACAAATAATCTAATCTCGATACTTAATTGAAACGAGAGAACCTCACTATTTGTGATTCTTTCATCTAAAAGATAGTGTGAGTAGAGCATAATAACTATTTATTGTGCATCCAGTAGGAATTGAACCCGCGACTTCCCAATTATGAGTTGGGTGCTTTTACCATTCAGCCATGGATGCTATGATAAAGAAGAAATAAAAAAAGTTAATTTTATTATAATAAGTATGGATTCAGATTAACCAATTTAATTCTAATTTATGTTTCTAATTTTCAATAAGAAATAGACTTGGGATTGTAATCAAGGGATAAATCAGATTGTTAATTGTTAGATCAAATAACACTAAAATCCAATGAAATAACGAAGTACAAAGGAAATAATGAAAATGAAAGGAACGATATTACCAAGAATCTCCATCTTCCATGCTTCACCTTCGTTACACCTCCTAGCTTGCAGTAAATGAAGATGCCCTCAGATTCGTATACGAGCAACTATGACAAATGACCAAGTCCTATGCAAGTGTTGAAGGATTTACTCAAAATCTAAATGCCTATGACTATTGCCAATGCCTATGTCTAAAACAAATGCCAATATTGAATTACTACAATTGCCTATGCTTATAAATATTGCAAATAAATGAATGCCTATAGTAATTATGCAAAACGTCAGTAGGTGTGTATTCATGTGTAATCGAAAAGTGAGAAGAAGATGGCATTTTATAGAAAATGCCATTTCGAACGGACGGATGAGATAAATTAATGACAAGAACCTAAAATGAATGATCCAGATTAAACCTGAGAATCCCTAATTAGGGCTAGGGCAAAATCCTTAATTTCATGGTTAGAATAAAATCGGATTGACGGTGGAGAATAAATGAGGAAATTAATTAGAAAATAAGGATTTTTGAAAATCAAGAAGATAAAGAATGTTTGATTTGCGAGATTCAAAAAATCAAGAAGATAAGATTTGGACTAAAGATAAGATTTGGAAAATCAAGAATCTGCCCAATTGTTTGATTTTTGGGAAGATTAGTTGCTAATTTGAATTAAAATAATTCAAATTATGGATTTTATGAGATAATAGATAATCTTTTCAGATTATTTATCAAAAAGGACTGACAGTTAGGATCGACATGACATTTTAAATAATTTAATTTATTTAAAATGAGAGGAATATTAAATTGACAATTAAATAATTAAATTTAATTATTTAATTTAGGAGATAAGACCAATTAATTAAATCAATTAATCAATTTATTTAATTAAGACAATCAGTGATGTATTAAATAAATAAATAAAATTCATTTATTTAATAATCAATAAGAATTAAATGCAAAAGGTTAAATAAATTAAGAAATTTATTTAATTAAAGAAAGACTTAGGCAGTTAATGGCGTATTTAATAAATAAATAAAATTTATTTATTTAATAATCATGAAGAATAAAAGGACATGAATTAATTAAATAATTATGAATTATTTAATCAATAGTCGAATGTGGACCAAGGACATAATTAAATGTCATAATTATGCTAGGACGAAAGTGATAAAAATGAAGCTTGCAAGCTTAGGTCATTTTAAGGTGTTTACATTTTACCCCTCTTTGTCATAATGTAGCATGTTGCATTGTGACAAAGAAAATAAGTCAAAAAATGCCCCAGTGCAAAATAAGAGGAGGAAGAATGACAAGGAGGGTTACGGTATGCCCCCTCAAGAGGACAAACAGGTTCCAAGAACATGGGTGTGCTCTCGAAATTAATGAGAAGACTAGAATATGAAGAGACAAAAAAATGCTATCAAAAAAGGTATGGATGATGATATGGATGCAATGCCTATATGAGAGAAGATGACATGACTAAAGAAGATGCATGTTAGTGCCTAGACAAAATCCTTCAAAACATTGCCATATGACTTTAATATTTATTGCTCTTAATCATCATTGGGTGGTAAAAATGACACAAATGGACAACAAACACCATGATATGACGTAGACCAAGGTGTGCAAGGTCATCCATTTGAAAAATAGACAGTGACAGACAAGGAACGTCCTAACTCATACTAAGGGTCATGTTGCCCCAGTCTTTTTGTCAAGACAATCCACAGACAGTAGTCAAAGAAAATAAAATAGGCCAAGAGACATCATCGCACCTCTAAATCCTTCATGGGACATCCTCGAGGTAGCTAGTAATATGACCAAAATGACAAGATAGTAAAAATATAAGAAAAAATAGCCAAGATAGTCAAAATATAAGACAAAATAGACCAAAAAAATTAATAGCCATTAATTTTGTTTGCCAATGTTTGTTTGCCAAAGATTGATTCCTTGTTGATTTGACAGTTTGGACAGTTTAAGAGTTTTGCCAATTTAACGGTGTTGACAGTTTGACGGGGCCTATTGTCAGGAAGGACACATCCTGAAAGGGCAAAGGACATTTTGATGAGGTCTAACTCCAAGAAGGACACATCTTGAAGAGGACCAAAGAGTGATGAGACTGACATTGTTTTGAGTAATATGTTTGGGCAAGTTGACTGATGTTGACTGTATGATTGATTGGACTGTGTTGTTCGATTTTGACCAATTTTGACATTGACATTTTGAATGACTGTCTTGTGTCTAAGTTTGACTATGTCTGACTTATTTGACCGATGCGATGATTGTGACAAATGCCATGATTTTATTTGGACCGACCTAAAAAGGACTGACCTAATGTCTCGGGGACTCATCGACTGATGGCCTTGCCTATGTAGCAAATGCACAAAGACAACGTAGTTTGACAATGACATGGATTGGCTGACATGATTGAATTTGACTCCATTTTTAGGATTTTGACACTGATTTGGATGTTTTTGTGTTTTTCTTCAGGATGTTTTATGATTTTTAGGTCTTTCTTCAGGGCATTTTATGATTTTTAGGTTTTTTTTTTAGGACATTTTATGATGTTTTGGTCTTTTTTCAGGACATTTTATGATGTTTTTGTCTTTTTGTAGGACTTTTTGTGATGTTTTTGTCTTTTTGTCATTTTATGATTTTTTTGGATTTTGACATTTAAGAGGATCATGACAAATGCATATGACTGATGCCTACACATGAGAATCCAAGGAAAAACATGATTGTGCCCCTAGTCAAGCTGAATACCAATTGAAAAATGATGACAACGTTGTTTGACGTGGAAAGGACGCATCTTGAAACAACGTGAGGATGATGACAATAATGTGACAAAAGTATCAAGGTCTACAACTGGGCCAGGAACGAAGTCAAGTAAAATATTGGATAATGTGTTTGTATGGATTAGACTCGTTGCATTTGGAATGACTTGGTTAGGATTGGATGGGATGATGACTATCCTTAGACCATTTGACAAGGGGAAGCCAAGATAGGTGACATGCATGAAAGGATAGGGGTGGCCTTGGTAAAAGATGGGAGACATGAGACAAATGGAATTGTCATATGATTTTCAAGGACTATGTCGTATAAGGACAATAAGTGAATGACATGATGTTTCATGAATCGTGTATGACCGAAGGATAGACATGTCAGGAGTTTTCTTAAAGCATGATTTATGTGTGCTAGTTTTATGTTAAGACCAAGGTAAGTGGGAAAAATGCATGGAAATGATAGGGCTTAGATGGACGTAAATGTCATGAGGAATGTATGGGAAATGAGACGACTTGCCCCCAAGTGTAAGAGTCCACATGGATGATTTATTTTACACATGACGCCTTTTTGCCAGATTTTCATCATGGTACTTATCCAAGGTGCCTGTTTGTCAGGTTTTCACCATTGGATGAAATTTTTCTCTTTACTATTTTTTTGCATTTTTTTTTGGTGTCACCAAGATGCATGTTTGCCAGGTTTTCATTAGGGTGACGATGTTCTACATTTTTCAATTTTTTTGTATTTCTAATTTTTTTTGGATAGCCTGGATGCTTTAGATGACCACTGATTTTTCTGAATCCACCAACGATGCCGATGTAGAGATTGGTGCCATGATATGCCAATAATGACCCTTCTGAAGTAGTTGTCTTGTCAAGATCGTAGCACTTGTATACAACTGATCAATGTCACTGTGATCCTTTTTGATACTAGAGTTGGCCTTATCAAAATATGCACATCATGATAGAGTGCCATGAGAGTCCTTGTGGTAAAGAGTTGCTACTATGATGTGATGGATTTGTGACGTAGGATTTTTGGAATTTAGGTGACATGTAGGATTATGACGAATGATGGTAGACATGGAAAGGTTGTTTGGACATTTAGATGAATGCCTTTATATTTTCTAAACTTGGGATGTTGGATGACAGATTTTGGAGGGATGGTGTTTGGAACCAACACTTTTAGATGCCTTGCTTGATGACCATTTTGAAGGAGGTGGACATGTGTTATATGTGGGAGTCCTCTTGTATTGTGGCTCCACATTGTGATTGACTTTTGTATTTGACTTGGTGTCTTTGTTTGATCCATCTTTCTTTGGGATCCATTTTAATTTCATTTGTCCACTTGTCCTTTTGTTTGATTCAATGGCCTTTGACATTTGATTTTGATCTTTTGATTTGTATAACTTTTATTTTTGTTGGTCCCAAAGGGAAGGTTTATTGATGATAGAATGATGGTTTATGGTGTGGGTGGACGGGGTGTTGGCAACAACCTTATGACAAGGATTTCTCATGGACTCCATTTTGACATTTGTATTTGAAAAAGTTGCCCCCAATATCGAGGAGGTACCACTAACATCGTTTGATTTGCTATCTGAGGAATAGCCAAGAACTTTATGTCTGTAATTTGTCTGTAGCTGTATTGGTTCTAGAATGCCTTGCTCGTGTATGCCTAGTCCTTTGCCTTGATATTGCATGCTTTGAAAGATTCTGTTTGTGATGGGGTATTTATTGTTTTGAAAGAAAGATGCTAACCCATCATTAGGTATTTGGATACTGTCACTTGTAATATTTTCATCTGCGAGAAAGCCTGCTCTGACAAAGACAAATGACCCTAAGTGATAAAGTGTCTTAGCTTCATTGTCTTGTTGGACATATTCCTTACTAATATTTGTGGTCTAATCTTGTGACATGTCAGGTTCAGATGATTCTGTTGGTGCTTCCAAACAAATGTCGAAGCCATCATTATGGTCAGTGTCATAGAGTCCAATAAATTCAGCTATAGCTTGATCATTTTCAAATATGTCCATATTGGAATACTCTTGTACTTGAGGAATATCGTCTATGTGTGTAATGGAGGCAAGTGTCTCATTCTGGAAACTGTCAATAGTCGAGGCCTATATAGGATTGGAAAGTGTTTGATCATGAATGGCGTAAATGTCAAGGAGTGGATCATTTTGGACTTCTTCGTCAACAATAGGGTCTTGGTCAAAGATGGGGTTGTCATGGATTTGGACCTCTTGGTCAATGGTAGGGTCTTGTTCAAAGATGGGGTTGTCATAGATAGGCGTGTTTTGGATGTCATGATTGTCTTGAAGGACTTCATAGATGGGCTGAAAGATTGGGTCATGGGATGGACTACCTTGTTCTTGACATGAGGGTGACATTATAAGGTTATGCTTTGGGCTTTCATTTTGACATGTATCTTCAAGTTTAGACAATGGGATTTGACTTTGAGCAATGACAAAATTTTCATGATTAGGTGTGGCTTTTGAGGGGGTGACTTGAAAATGATTAATGGATGAAGGACTAGGATAGGACATGGGAACTTGGACTAGACTAGTATGTGAAGGACTAGGATATGACATGGGTACTTGCATTGGAATAGTATGTGAAGGACAAGGGTATGACATGTAGACTTGGACCGGATATGACATGGAGTCTTGGACTGGATTAGGATGTGATAGCATAGGATGTGACATGGGGACTTCAACCGGATATGCCATGGAGTCTTGAGCTAGATTAGTCTAAGGTTGACTAAAATAGGACTTGGAGACTTGGATGGGATCTATATGGTATAATGTGAGGACTTGACATGAGTTGGTAGATGGTTGATAAGACATGTAGACTTGGACGGGATTGATAGGTGAAGGGTCAAAATATGACATGGAGGTTTGGAATGGACTAGTGGACAGATGGCTTCCCTTGTCAAGGTTAGGATAAGGGTGATAAGTGGACATTTGTTGTGAATTAATGGCAGGATTTGTGTTAAGTGAATTTTGGTAGTGAGGGTAGATGGACGGAGGACTAGGACTGATGGGTTGTTGGTACGAAGGACATTAATTTTCAGCTTGGATAAATTGTCTCCTAAAGTCTGAGGCTTCTTGGTATTGACCTCTACAGAGTAATTCGTATTCAATTTTACTAGCAAGCCTATCCATATCTTGGTGAAGGGAAGACAAGGTGGTGGATGTCATGATGTTGTTAAATGTAGAGTGATAATGATGTTTTCTAAGGGAAATGACTAATGCAAGGTGATAAAATTGGTCAAGAAAGGATGCCAAATGCTAAGGTGATAATGAAGATGTTGACTAAGGAAAATGACCAATGCCAAGTCTAGATACCAAATGAGGACTATGATGGACAATACCAAGTCTAAGTTCAAAATGAGGACTAAGATTGTGTTTTGATGTCTTGTTGAAAAGTCTGATTTGTCCAAGGTCGATTGTTTGTATCCAGATTTGTGAATGTTGTGTATATTGTTTGAAAATCTAGAAAACATTTGACAAACACAATGTTTTGGTATAAGCAAGCACACATGAGACAAGTACAATCCTAAAAGGCCAATAGGCCAAGGGTTTGTATACTTGATATAGCCCACCTATTATACCCCGGATTGGTGATAAACACCTTTCCTTCTCGAGAGCGGATAGCTTAGAATTTTGGTGGCATTGGCTCCCTTCCACGGCTCATTAACGTCATTCGAGCACACCAAATTCAGATTCTTTGGGTAGTGACATCCCAAGAATTGCTATCTCTACTCAAGGGGATCAGTAGTGAGTATCTTCGGGCATGATACTATACCTTGCACTATACCAAGCAATGACCAATAGAACGGTTGGACACTAAGACAAGAGGTTTTTAATTCGAGCATTCTGTTTGTGGGGTGTGATCCATGCGGCAAGAGTCCCCTTTTGGATCCATCTTGTCAGAACCACGCTCGTGATTCTTGGACTTTCCCCAAGAACCCACTTTTATATACCGGCTGGAAGTCCCTCGGTGTCAGGGTGCTACTGGTCTGAGTCGTCCTAGGGTGAGTACTTTTTTCCACCAGAATAGGCCCAAGTTCTAGAGTCAATAACCGTTTCTCTTACACCCAGGATCACTCGAAAGCCCAAGAGGAGAGGATACTTCGATTACTAAATCGTAAGGGTGACACAACATAAGATGGGTTTGGTTTTCTGATCACCTAGTTTTCACAAGGTGAGAGCATAATCACCTACCACCTTCAAGCACAATCAAACATAAACAAACACGCATTCATTTAAAAATCACCAAAATGAAGTGTTTTCTACACTAGAAATCATAAACACGTTGTTTGAGAAATGAGTCTTTGATAAGTGTAGCTGCAAAACCACATATCAGTAGTTTGAATATATGTCTTTAACCCACAAAAAACTCCAACGCCACATACTGCCAACAAAGATTAGTAACAAAAATAAAAAAATAAAAACTTAAATGAAAATAACAAACTTAAAATAGTGATAACTTCCTCCAAACTTAACAAAATTTCAAGTGGTAGATATCCATGAAAAGAAAAAATTAAATCTTCAAAACCCAGAAAAGATTTTCCACAATTCTGCACAAAAAGAAAGTTATATGCAAAAGAAAACGTGGGTTTTAAAAATTAAATTAAAAAAACAATGATCACTAAAACAGCCATAACTTTGTCAAATCTTAACGAAATTTAAAACCGTTTAATATTCTAGAAAGCTAAAACTAAGATCTACAAAACTAAAAAATCATTTTAAAAATTTTTATTTGCCCATTTTTCTGTGCTCAAATGAAGGTGACGGGATTTCGTATGACGTCTTGGCTGTAACCTGCAAAATAGTGAAAACAAACAAAAACACACACAAATAATACTAAAATCCAATGAAATAACAAAGTACAAAGGAAATGATAAAAATGAAAAGAACGATATTACCAAGAATCTCCATCTTCCATGCTTCACCTTCGTTACACCTCCTAGCTTGCAGTAAATGAAGATGCCCTCAGATTCGTATATGAGCAACTATGACAAATGACCAAGTCCTATGCAAGTGTTGAAGGATTTACTCAAAATCTAAATTCCTATGACTATTGCCAATGCCTATGTCTAAAACAAATGCCAACACTGAATTACTACAATTGCCTATGACTATAAATATTGCAAATAAATGAATGCCTATAGTAATTACGCAAAATGTCAGCAGGTGTGTCTTCGTGTGTAATCGAAAAGTGAGAAGAAGATGGCATTTTATAGAAAATGCCATTTAGAATGGACGGACGAGATAAATTAATGACAAGAACCTAAAATGAATGATCCAGATTAAACCTAAGAATCCCTAATTAGGGTTAGGGAAAAATCCTTAATCATACGGTTAGAATAAAATCAGAATGATGGTGGAGAATAAATGAGGAAATTAACTAGAAAATAAGGATTTTCAAAAATCAAGAAGATAAAGACTGTTTGATTTGCGAGATTCAAAAAATCAAGAAGATAAGATTTGGACTAAAGATAAGATTTGGAAAATCAAGAATTTGCCCGATTGCTTGATTTTTGGGAAGATTAGTTGCTAATTTGAATTAAAATAATTCAAATTATGGATTTTATGAGATAATAGATAATCTTTTCAGATTATTTATCAAAAAGGACTGATAGTTAGGATCGACATGACATTTTAAATAATTTAATTTATTTAAAATGAGAGGAATATTAAATTGACAATTAAATAATTAAATTTAATTATTTAATTTAGGGGATAAGACCAATTAATTAAATAAATTAATCAATTTATTTAATTAAGACAATCAGTGATGTATTAAATAAATAAATAAATTCATTTATTTAATAATCAATAAGAATTAAATGCAAAATTAAATAAATTAAGAAATTTATTTAATTAAAGAAAGACTTAGACAATTAATGACATATTTAATAAATAAATAAAATTTATTTATTTAATAATCATGAAGAATAAAAGGACATGAATTAATTAAATAATTATGAATTATTTAATCAATAGTCGAATGTGGACCAAGGACATAATTAAATGTCATAATTATGCTAGGACGAAAGTGATAAAAATGAAGTTTGCAGGCTTAGGTCATTTTTAGGTGTCTACAGGGATTGTTAGCAATTTCTATACCATAAAATGGTAGATAAAATGATAACTGTTTATTGTGCATCCAGCAGGAATTGAACCTGTGACTTCCCAATTATGAGTTGGGTGCTTTTACCATTCAGCCATGGATGCATAATCATAAGTATCGGCTCAGATTTGAAATTGGGTATTTACCTATTCATTGCAATAAAGAAATGCAACTAACTTGTTCGAGAGTTGCATTCAAGGTTATTTATCTTGCAATGCATCACTTTGATGTCTAGTTAGAGCTTGCCAACTAAACTAACGAATTAAGAACTAGTAATATATTAGTTCATTATTAATTCATTTTCGAAGCTTAGAACCACTCTTCTTGAAATGGAATGACCGTAGGTAGAGACTGTCAATTAGTTTGGGGCGGATGTAGCCAAGTGGTTCCAAGGCAGTGGATTGTGAATCCACCACGCGCGGGTTCGATCCCCGTCGTTTGCCCGGTAAAAAAATTTGATCGGATCACAATGAATTGTGATTTGATATAATCAATAAAATGATTAGTGGTTCATGATACACTGTTCTGTATATATATATATTGTATATATATGTTATGTTATAACATATAACAAAATAGAAGAAGAAAACAAAGATATTTGAAAAAAAAGAATGCAATAAATTGGTTTTTCCATTATATTATTTGAATAGAGAGAACTAAGTCTTAATTAGTAGGTAGTTTCATCTGCTACAAATTAATGAATAAAATTTCCTTTATCTAGAAATGAAGGAGGGGTCTTTTGCTTGGCTTCCTCCATTTACTTAGGAGAGAATAAGGTTAAAGATGCTCAATCTTGCATCACCCAAAAATAGTTAAATTTCAAGTTTCTCAGTTTTTAGATATTTTTACATTTTTGGATACCCTTTTCGTCATAACAAAATTCTCAATTTATAGTTTTTATTTTCTATTCCTGGGTTGAAAGATATTGCAGTTTTAGTTTCCCATATTTGCACCTAAAAATCTTCTGACTTGGATTTGAGGAACTTAGATTTCCCAGAATGGCCCTGAAACTTGCTAAAATTGACGTAGCAAATTTTGAGCGTGTTATTGACTTCAAGACCTTTCCAACGGTTCAAATGGTTCGCGAATCGGAGTCTCGGATCAAAAGTTATGGCCTCGAGAAGTTGGCGCACCTTTTAGAAGATACAATTGTAAATGTTCTTTTGAAATTTGAACTTCAAGTTGTAATTTTTTAGCGCCAAACTGCCTAAACTCAAATTTGAATGTTGTTTTGGCTCCAAACTAAAGAGGAGCTCTATTTATGGGCGGGTTTCTAATATTTGGGTAGTTTTTCAGGGACAAGCTCACATATTGCGAAAGGGTTATTTTGTAGCTTTTTGTAACTTGCATGTGTTGTAGAACTTGGGGATTGAGATCCTCTGCATGTAAGAAGCTCCATTTTCAGAATAATAAAATTATTCTCTTGTTTGTGGGTTATTTTCTGTGTCTCGGGCTGTGCCCTCATCATACACACTTCAATTTGGATCCTAAAATCAAACAAATCTTGCAAATGTGAGTGAAACATATCGTGTGTGTTCTCTCTTTGTTTCTATCATGCCTAAAATTTGCATGAAGGGTAGAAACACAACTATCAATTTTTTTTTGAACAATGCTACAAGGTACTTGCTAAAAACACAAATCAATCATTAATCATGTACAAGCATGGTTGTCTACTGCATTAATTGAGGGACATTTCGTGCAAAAACACCATCAACACGATGCTTGAGAGCAGGTGGGGGAGTAAAAACAATCGGTTGCATGAAAATTTGTCATAGGCCTTTCAGTCGAGGAATGGCTTGGATCTAACCCTACGTTTCTCTAGGGTCATAGTTTAAGCACCAAGTAGTAATACTAACCTCTACTTTCAAGGATAAGGCTCTCGTATAGAAAAATAAAATAAAATAAAATAAAATAGTATTATCAATATTAACTATGATGATGCAATGTTTTCTCCTCTCCTTGGATTAACTAAAGTAATTATTATAATTTTGATACAACAATATTGACATTGTTGTCAAAGTACCACGTTTCCATTCACCTTTCAAATATTTTCCATTTATTAGAAACCTAAATAATTCTTAGAAATAAATTTTATATAAAATAAAATTAATCTTCAAGTTATATTTAAATTATCTTTAATAGATAATTTTTACAATAAATTATAAATATAATATAATTAATCTTAATTTATAATTTACATTATCCTTAACAAATAATCTTTATAAGAAATTTATAAATATAATTAAATTAATCTTATTATATAATTTTTTTAAAATTATATATATATATATATATATATATATATAATTACTTAAAGAAGCACACATGCTTATGCTAAATTCAAAGTAAAAAGTGAATTATTTCAAAGCTAAGAATTAATACATATATATAGTAAGATGACTTTTAGTTTTATTTATAATTTTTCTTTCCTAGTAAAACAGAGATACCATAGGTCATCTTATACTTCATAACTAAGATAGGGGTGACCTAATCAAATTAGGTATTTATTTTATGTTACGTACTTTATTCTTCTATATGAGCTATTGTTTGAAAAGTTACATAAGAGTTTAATTGATGCTGATTTATTTTTTTGAATTGTTTTCAATGGCAACTTCCAACGGAATTATTTCTTCATTTATATGAAAATGAATGCTTTATCTTTTGCTGTTAATTTTATTACAATTGTTCGCACTATCCGTTAACACCATTTGGTAGTTGACTTGGATAGATTTCCTCATTAAAAATCTAATGGAAGCATTTATGAGCAATAAAGGAAACAATCCAAGGCTAAGTAAATTTATTTCACCTGTCCAATCAATTGCCTAATTTCTAGACTATAAGAAGAAACGAACGGGGAAAGATACGATCTCAAGAAATCACTTGATTTTCGTTTTAAATTAAATTTGGCCTCTGTAATTTAGGCAGTCGTCGTGCCAATCTCTGGCATCACCTTTAATACGTTGGTGATCTGCTTTTACTATTACGATTTTATTTCTAACCAACATTAATATTTAACCTACACTCTGGTAAGATGCATGCATTCTTTTTTTTTACATTGCTAGCTTAATTAATAAGTAAAATTGTGATATGATTAACTCACGGTTCCATTTCAAATTTAGACTTAGGCTAGGCACCTTAAGGAAAGTTGCAACCCTAGTCTGTTTTCTATTCATCTCAAATGTTGGACTTCTATCAAGGCACGATATCGCTGGGGAGGCATTACCAGTTTTGCTTATTTATTTATTTTATTATATATATATTTTTTGTGTTTGGCACAGTAGAATATTTTTCCAATGACTCCACCGGTTATACAGCTGGTTGATCATGACAATGAAATGTTCTATTGTGTTGGGAGGGCACCAAGGGAAATTTATTTGTTGGCCTAGATATTTCCTAACTGTCATTGCTAGAGGCAATTGGTTTAGCAACAAGCATCTAGATTTTTATTTTATCTTTGGTTAAAAGAAAATTGCCCTTATTTTCAACGTTATTCTCTTTTGAGCTATGTAGGTGAACGAATAAGACTCCATAGTGAAGTGTTGCTTCCTAGACTACTCGAAAAGGCTAACTCCCCACCCTATTTACTGATGTCAACACCAGTACGCCTTGTAGAGCAAGGGACAACAGGTTAAAAGTAACTTTATGCAATGCTATAGGGATACAAAATTCTTTTTCCTCAGACAAGCCAATACCAGTTGGTTCTGGTATAGGAAAAATAAATAATTTTGTTTTGTTTTGTTTATTTATTTATTTATTTTCTCTTTCTAGAAGCAATGGTTTCCATCTGTTTTAGTGGATTAGGAAGAATTAAAGCTCTACAATTTCTATCTAAGATTTACCATGTAGGTAGTGTCACTAAAGCAACTATGGAATTCATATAAGATACTGGGTAATGATTCTAAGAGAGATTCCCTTCCTTTAGGGCTATTTTTTTTTGTTTTAACTCCACTCTAATATGCGTCATATTTACATACCAAATTTGTTACAAGTAGATAATTTATGGTTTAAAGACTAACAGTGTTATAGGTCAAGCTTTTTCCTTCCCACCCCAACTGTCGAAGGTGAAGGAAGAGACATACACAAGTATACCAAACCGGTCTACTTAACCTTTTCAACAAGAATTTCAGTCATTTGTATATTGCAGAAAAGAAATATACGATATGAGCATTCCAAACAGTTTACACCCAATCATTTCAAGGGAAGATGTACAAGCACATATACGTTCTTTCTTTCTTTCTTTCTTTCTTTTTTCTATTTTTTATAACAGTGACAAATAAACTCAAAATCAAGCAACTTCTACTCTTACCACAAACATATGTATTTTCAATAGTCATTATTTCAGTGCCTACATTCTGAAGCAAACCTAATCATTTATTCTATCAACTTTCTAGCAAAATTTTATCAACACAATTTGGAAAGGAGGTGGTAAGAACTTATTTCTTTTGCAACCACAATAAAGCAAGGCAAACAGATCCTAAAGACAACATTGACATATTGATAAAATTCATTGGAAAGTGAAATAATGCATTCCCTTGGAGCTATTATAACAGTTAAATACACATTATAGAGCAAAATGGTATGAGGGGTATTTGCATGCAACGGTTCTTTCCTTCCTCATAGGACAACTCATACAAAATATAGTCCTTTAGGAATCACATTCTCACATTACAATTACAAACATAAAATTTTAACCACAACTCTTTTCCTGGACTGTTATCACTTGGAAACTACCACCCAAGCTTCTTTCTTTTCTTTTTCAACAGTAAGCAATATTACAACATTATTCCACGAAGCTACAGAGATTCACTAGCACATGGTATGCATATTTTAACCACTTTAACAATCCTTTTTGTTTGAATCAACACCACAAGGAGAATAGAACTATCACATTTTCTCTTCATATAAATAGTTCATACAAAGAAACAATTTTTTTTCAAATTTTCTTTTTTTAAATTCCTTTACATGCCTTCAAATGCCTATACACAAAACACAATATAACTGAACATTGGAAACTGCATATTCTTTTGAGACTCCTCTACATAGGCTATGGAAATGATCTTTAAATCTGCAAGCAAACACATAAGATAACTTCTTTTCATGGTCAATAGGGAGTGCTCACCTCCCAACCTTGGGTTGGAAAACCAACCACCCCCCAAGCTAGGAGGAAACCAAACTACTAGGTACACACAACAATAAAACAAATAATCTAATTCCAGCCACAATATTCAACAAAATACTTCCAACCAAGATTTACATATTTACATAGGGATTATTTAAGAACCCAATGATGGGGATAGAAGTGGACATCACTTCCATATGGGGAGACCTATTAGCAAGTAGAAATAACCAACAAAAAAATCTTTCTTTTTCTCCAATCCATCCATTCAATAAAGCTCTTCATATCATACATCCTCCATACAACAATCTTCCCAAAACACCATACTATCATGAAACAATTTTGGGTATTCATACCCTTTTTGTGCCTCTCCTTTTCAAAGGAGCAACAATCTCCCTATAGAGATTCCTACACATTCCTATCCCCCACAAGGATTCTCTTCCCACATTGGGTGAGTTTATCCTATACAACTCCAAACCCACACAAAAAAAAATGCAAAGACACATAAATGGACAACCCATATAACCCATGTTCTCACACTTCCATACAAAGAGATAAAAGAAAAGAAAAACATACATAAAGATAGAATGAAGCCTACCTCAAATCCAAGTCAACAATGAGGGAGGGTTGAAGATGAGCTCCAAATCTCCACTCCTTTAAGACTAATCAAGATTTTTCCTTCCCCTCCCAAGCAATTCAAGAACCAAAAACCAAAAAAAGAACCCTTTCTTTGGCTTTCCAAAGGATTCAAATAGGAGTTTACGGTTGGAAACCCTTGAAAGAGAGAGTGACACATGTCAATCTCCTATTCACTCCTATGGACACACCTCCCCACAAGTTCTCATACATGTGTGAGAACTCTTGGGGAAGTGAAGGCCAAAGAGTGTTCAACACTCAACAAGGTTTTCAAATCTCATAAATGAGATTTTGGAGCCAATATTCCAATCCCATCCCCAAAATCCATCACCCTTCTTAATGGATCATTAAGAAGGGTCACAACTTGTAATTTTGACAAGTTATGGGTTTGATTTGACCCCTAACCCATAGGTGACCATCCTAGGGGTTAATTAAGGGCCAATTAACCTAATTTAAGGACTAATCAAATCTTTGAAAACCCTCAAAAAAAGAAATTGAAATTTAAACATAATAAAATAATTCCAACATGCCCCAAAACTCTCAACAAAAGTTTGATTGACCTTAAAAACATAATCGCAAGATTCAACATTAAATATTTTTAATCACAAATAAAATACAACACAAAGAGGCTATGGTCCATTCTCCAAATGAACCATAATAGCTTTGCTTGGTTGAAACAATTGGGTACCCTTGGTTACCTCCAATCCCATTGGCCATGGGTGTGTACCTGCACACTCAATGTCCACATGTCAAAATATCCAATGCATGATAATCAATAATTAAATCATAAATCCATATGCATATATTTAACACAATCTAACTCTAAATCAATAAATTCAATATCTATAATCATTTTTCCTCTGGAAATAACATATTCTATCAATTCATATATAGTCATGGCATAATAAGGAAATCACATCATCACTAGATTAAATTTAGCATCCTATCAATTCCATCTCACTTTAAAACAATTGTCCATTTCGATCATGATAACCAAATCACATGAGCATATCAATAAAGGAAACATAATGTGCATATAATCATCATAGCATCATAAGCATAAAACAAGCATAACATCAAGTCTCTACAATCATCCAAAATAGTCCAAAACACATAGAGAATCAACATGATCGAATCAAAAGATAGCCAAATGGTGCATCAAATGGTGGGCCTCACAGTTTCTCAACAAATATTGATTGAACCATGGATGTGTTTGCCCACTTTTGTGTTATCTTCGAGGACTTTCCTTGTGGGAAAAAGTAATCACCCAAGGGAACAACCCAATTGGGAACATGCTAAATCCAAGCAACTTCCACCTGAGATATAAGTGTGGGTACTTGAGGAAAGGAAAGTATCACTAGGATTGTTCTGAAAAGAAGGGTAGCAATGGTCTCTCGCTGTATGGATGATCCCCCACGAACCAAATTCCCACATTAAAACCCCTTGTTTGAAAGGCCAAAATCCTTATCAATTTGTTGGTGCAAGAATGGTCATTCTAAAGACTCCCCACACTTTTACAAATTTTAGTAGAGATGGAAAGTATGTCATGGGAGATTCATGGGTATTGATGCTTGGTTGACCCAAGAAGCGAGTGCACTATAAGGGGGATCCTATGTGGTCGAGCATTTAATCATCCACTAAAAGTAGGTGTAGTTGGATTTTTCCAAGTAGGGATTCAACAAATATTGTCTCAATATCCATAGGTTTGTGCATGTTCTTGAAATCAAAGCAATTTGCTTGATCGTAAACATTGGGAAAACAAACATTCAACATGAACATCAAATTTTAAACCCTTTAGGAGGAGAAAATATCTTTGACAAAATCTAAGTTCTATTGCTTTCCCTAGGGATCCTATCCTTAGAGGCTTCTAAGTATTTGGGTTCTCATCTCAATTTTCTCCTACTAAAGTCAACATCAAGTAGCTTTTGTCTTGATTTCCTTGATTTCCACATAATGTAGTTTGTGGGATGAAAGAAAATTAGGACATTGGGCATCTAGTTTTAAAAGCTAATCAAGAGATTGTTTGTGGTAAAAAGAACTCATTAAGAAAAGTTAAGAAACAATTGGACCCTACACATGTGCTTGGTATCTTTTGGTCATATGGTTTTCATGCAAACATTGGTCTTTTGGTTTGAATGACTCTTAGGGAAAAGCATGTTCTTCACTATCTTGGCCTTGTAAACAAGGTTATCCTTAGGCTCATTTAGGATCAAATCAAACACTTCATCCACCCCAAAAATTTATAATATCCATCTCACAAAAAACTTTAGAGCTTTGGAAACATCATTTTAGACTTGGGTAAGTCATCAAAATCAAAATCACTTTGTTTAGTTAGGAGTATGGGAATGCACCCTTTCTCATACCTCTAGTTAAATGAACACACCTTTGAACGAGTTCATCCTAAGATAAAATTTAAAATATTATGGTTTACAAGTTCATTATCCAAATAAAACCAATCAAAATCAAACCCTAAGTCTAGCATTGATCCAAAATTCCTAAAAAATTCAACACCCATATCATTCACCCCTTTCATCCTTCATCTCATCATTGGTCCTAAGCACCTCAGAGGTTTACTTTTACAACAAGTTAAAAACACAAGAAGATCATGGAATATAAATTTGATCCATACATCATGAGTGGTCTAAACCAACCAAACTATCAAAGCCTTACAATGCCAATTAATTATCAAAACTCACATTTATACAATCAATACATGGGATTATTATCTCCTACAAACCTCAATGGTACAAAAAATGTGAGTATGGAAAATATAAATTTTGGAACACCTTTCACTATGGTAGATTTAAATACAAGTCCAAACCTACAAATCTATCAACCATACACTCAATGCATGAGTCTTGCACAAAACAACATCATCCCACCAAATCCATACATGCCAAATGTGAATATACCAAATAAAACTTTACCAAACATGAACATTTCAAATACACACTTGGTAAACTTTGGGATAGATATGTTTACGAATCATACAAATGATGTTCAAAGTCCAAACAAAATGTTAATGACTCCATGTATTAATCCAAGTCAAGATAACACCATGAAAAATCAAAGTTACCTAAATCAAGGAAAAGTGATTCCCAACCACAACAATGTTCAATTTCAACCTATAATGCCAAATATAAAAATCATCCCAAATCATAACATTGTCTGAAGTCAATTTGTCCTTGATCCCATACAAACACCACAAGTATGCATTCCAAATCTGCTTTAACAAAAAACAAATCAACCACACCAAGGGTGTCAAGATCAAAATAAAGATCAAATTTTGTGAGATTAGATTGCTTCACTTGCCAAAATAATTGATTCATTGCACCAAGAGACATATCCATCCACAAATCAATACGCTCTTCTATTAATCAAAGCATGTCATCAAAGCATTGAGTTGTGTCCACAACCACATCAAGAACAATATCTTCAATGTCAAGAAGTTAGATATCAAGATCAACAACATCAACAAACCCAACCTCCACATATAAAAGATCAATCACCACATCTCCAAAATCAATCACCACAAAGTCAACTTGAGGTACAAATCTCACAAAGTAACAAACAAAAATACACACCACTTTGGAAACCAATTGAATCGATCATGCAATAGTTGGTGTAGGAAAAACTCATCACAATTCCCACCTATGAAAATTATCAAGAGTTGTTAGTGAAACCACCATGGTACAATGGAAATCACCTTTGTGATTTCCATAAAATTGAGAGACACACAACATCAGATTGTATTCGACTCAAAAATCTCATCCAAGACCTTATTGATCAAAAAATAATAGCTATTAGAGACAATAAATTTTCAACCACTAGTGATAGCATTGACAATATCCCCACTACATTTGTTGAAAACAATGATCAAGATCTATCTATCAATGAGAACCTTGAAGATGTTTCTACCTCATCCAAAGATCAGCTCAACATACATCAAGAGTCCTTTTTTAGTCATAATCAAGATCCCTCAAGAATATTCGACAATGATTTGTTTCAAGGAGTGTTAGAATTATTTGATCCCATTGACATAATCCATGATCCATTGACCAATGATCATGTTGAAAATGTCTCTACATCACCTAATGAGTTAGAGGACATATCTCAATAATTTATTCTAAATCATGATCAACATCTTGCACCAAAGTCTAGCAATGGTCCTTTCTAAGACATATTGGCATCCTTTGACCTAATGGTTATAGATACTAAAGGAAGCCTCAGCTCAATATTTGACCTAAGTCCACCCAAAGATCAAGAGGATATTGAGCCACTTCCCATGTCTAATGATGACATCCAAGAACCCTTTATAAGAAATCCATCCTTTGAAACTAACCCATGTCAAGAACTTGATCCAAATCATGTCAAAAGCAATCATGAAATCATTCAAGATCAAGAATTTTTATCTCCAAGATACTACAATGATCTAATAAACACTCTCATATCTATACAAGATGTCACAAATGATGATCATATCCATATAGCACATATTCATCCATCTACCCATGAGATGTTTTCTTTGGATGGAAATGTAGATGATCTTCATTCAAAACAAGAGTCTTATACTCTTGATATCATTACCAAGGAATAGTAGTCTCCTACTCATAACATTTGTACACATGATCAAGATACAGAAAAATATAGAGACAAATCAGAAATGGGTCATGAAGAGGGTTTCTATCTAAATTGTGGATTAGGAATATCTTGTGAAAACATATCAAAAATAAATCATAAGGAAGAATTTTACAGGGATAGTGAGTCATTGACACTTCTTGAAGAAGCATTAAAATATGATATTCCACAAGATCAAGCCAAAAATATCAATTAAGAAATTATTCCACATGGGGGATCCTATCACTTATACAGTTGGATCACTTACCTTTTTAAGGGCAAGCTATCTTATCAATGAAGAAACTATCACCTTTGAAGATCCACAATAAAACAGAGAAGGATTAACACCTTATGTCGAAGGTAAATCATATCCTATTGCAAATAAAATATTTCAATAGATGAATTATCAAGGATGAAGATTAGGCCTACATGAATAGGGTATCCTAGAACTAGTGCAGATTATAAACAATCCTAAGCATCAAGGTCTTGATTATTTGAAAATTAAGGGAATTAAAAACATCAGTGATACCTCTATAATACTGGGGGAAACTTTACCTAGCGCAAGCATCGACATAGGGAGCATGAAGAATCCTTATGATGAAACTGATGCAAATATTACAACCAACCACATCATAAATCTGCATCCACCCATCAACCCATCCACAAATTGGGACCAACATCAAAAGAAAGAGTTAAATCAAAGTACAAAGAACCTTATCAAAGAAAAATAAGTTGCAAAGAATAATGGAAAAATCAAATACACATGGATACCAAAGAATACAAAGAAAGTTTATCCCTATCAAACTCCATTAGTCAAAGAAACTATGGGGAAAAATAAAAAAGGAAAAAATATTCATCAAAGATTTCCACAAAGGAAAAAGTAGGCTTCTCAAGCAACGTACAAAGTATATCAAGCAATTAGTCCTAATTCCATGCACACTTCCATATCCACCCATCATTGCTCATCTTCCCAAGTTTGGAGAATCAAAGGTTTCAAACTATCAACCAATCCATCTATTCCTAAACACATAACAACATCCACATCTCCATGCATGATATCCAATTCTCATATTGACCATGTATTGGTAGTGACCCTTCATCATAAGGATTCAGAAGGAACTCTATTGCTATGTGCACACAAAGAAAAAGTTAAATTTGGTGTCAACAAAGCAGATCAGGAATCTCAAAATTTGTATTCAAGTGCACATATCTTGGCAAAGTGGCTTCTTCAAGCAAGATATCGATGGCACATTATAGTAGAAGCATCTATATTGACACCACTAGGTGGTTCAACGTGAGCTTTAAATCTTTCATAGAAAAATACAAAAAATACAAATAATCAAAAATAAAAAAAGGATTGAAAATAGTAAAGAAAAAATTGTCCTCTAGTGAAAACCACTATGGTGGCACTTTGGACAAGTACCATGATGAAAACTTGAAAAATAGGCAGCATGTGTAGAATTGAGCATCTACATGTGCTAATTTAGGTGAAAGTATCCCATCACATCCATAATAAATCCAACATTCCATCCACCTTATCCATAATAAATCCATCCATCCATTGAACATTTATCCAATCCATTTCATCCATCTACATCCATCTTCCAAATTATCTTGATCTTGAAAAATTTTGGTGCACACTTTACACTTACTTAAATGGTAAAAATCTTGACATGAGTCATTTTCATTGATCCTATCCTACCTAGCATTAGCTGAGCCATGAAGCACTATCCAAATGAGTTTTCTCTATTCAAACACCTTATCTTAGCACAAGATAATCCATATCCATCCATCCACACACCTATCCCAACATCAACCCATGGTGTTTCATACATTGCTAGACATTGAGGGCAAATATTTACATCTTGCTTCAAAAATAAATATTGATCTATATCCTCCAACTTATGTGGTGACCTAAACATTGGAAAATGTGAAATCAAATTGGCCAAATCATTCGTGAGCTAAAATCCAAATCACTAGCCCATGGCATATATTGACAAGAATATGTTCTTTATCAAGCTTTATCTTTCATTGAACATCAATCCAAACAATCAATATTGGTTGCATCTAACGTGTGCCTCAACATCACATCAAATCATCCAATTTTTTTTTCCAAAATCAAACTTCAAAATCCTAAGCAATGAAATCCAATCAATTCATCATCTCAGGATATCCATCCCAATCCTTGTGTTGCTTAACACTATCCTTGCATTGTTGTGTATCCTCAAGAATGTTATCATCATCAATCTTGATCGATCAAATCCAATCAATCCCTCATCATCTTGGGATATCCATCATAATCCTCATGTTGCTTAACACTATCCTTGCATTGTTGCATATCCTCAACAATGTTATCATCATCAATCCATTGATTTGATCAATCAACCTTAGCTTTGTTTTTAATAAAATTCCAAAATAGAGCACATATATCATCACACATATCCATATCCAAATCATCAAAATCATGTGAAAATCCAAAAACATTCATAAAACCTAGAAAATCCAAAAACATTAAAAAAACCAAGAAAATACAAAAACATTCATAAAATCTCATAAAACTTAAAAACAGTGGAAAGTTGGAAAATCAAAACATTTGCAAAACATCTTGAAAAGAACAAAAAAAGCCTCAAAAAATTTCAAAAACATCAAAAACATCCAAATATTTGAAAAATCCATCTCTCTCATCTCGTGTTCTGCAATAAGCATCACTCATAATAAACAATCATCACCCTCAACCTTTGGTAAAACAATTAGAAACAAGTCTAGCAAATTCAAAGTGAAAACTCAAATGTCAAGGTCTCAAGTCTAGGTTAGTACATAAGCAAGTTGGTCAAATCTTTGTGTTAATAGCCTATCATCCAATTAGTCCCAAATCAATCATCTAATATTGTTAGGTTCTAGGATGCATCCTTCCTACAATGGACATCAACATCAAGCATCACCGTAGTTTAGTCCTGGCTAGCAGTATGAAGAACATTAGCTTGTTTGTTTACTATATTGTTGTCTTTTGGATTATCTTATTACACTCTCTCCAATGACCTCTCAATGATGTCCAAACGAAGGGATTTAGAGAGAAAAGAGTGGGGAAATGATCATTATCTTTTTATTTTTTGTACTTTTTGGATATTCTTGTAATATAGCCTTGGTCATAAGTGCTTTGTTTGGTTGTAGGGAGGATGTTTTAGGTATCTTGTTGAATACATAGGAAGGCTTTCCTTTCTATGTTTTGATTCGAGATGTTTGGAATATCTTAACTGTATTTTGAATGATGTTTTGTATGCTAGGTGTGAACGAGGATACTCCTATCTAATTGTTGAGTCAAAGTCCCATCACACTAGGTAGAATGCCATCCTAGTTATTTATACCTTGATGCATCATGCCTATGTGTGCTATCAAAAATAAGGTAAGTAACCCTTTTAAAATCCTAGTTCCTAATAAGAAAATCATCCATCTCTCATCATGATCTCTAATAAATTTGGCTTGTTGAATATTCTTGTCATTATCTCATTTCTTCTTTCTTCTCTCTACGCTAATAGTTAATCATCATCACCAATACATACATTTTGCATCCACAAATAATTAGCATGCATAAATCTCATAATCATAGCATATCACATCAATCATCTCATCCATATCACACATGCATTACATTATCATTTACTTTGTTTAGGATAATATAGATTGGTTATTCTAAGTATCATTAAAACCATCAGCATACTACATATCATATCATATCATATAAGAAAATATGATAATCTCACATGCATGTTCATCATCATAATATAGATTTGTTAGTCTAAGAATCTTAAAACCATCTCATTTTCATCATCCTCATAACCATCCATACGTCCATCTTGAACCTTTTTGTCATGAGATCGACCCTCCAATTGAATTTTTCGCTTGATCTTTCGAGGGGGAAATGTACTAGTATACTTCTTTCCACCGGGGCATCCAAAAAAAAAAGAATTTTTTTAATTTTGATCTCGACAAGTTTATTCTTTGAACCAATGAAGAAAGTATGTTGCTTCAAAGAGGGGAAAAATGTAGACATGCAAAATCAACATCATGCATCTAAATCTAACTAATTAACGTCAAATTCTTTTGTTAATCAAATAAAGAAATTTATTCGATTAAATTCCTCCTTTAATTAAATAAATTAACTTTATTTAATTTAATCCTCACATACCTCCTTGATTAAATAAATTAAATTTTAATCAAATCCTAACGTCCCTCTTTTAATTAAATAATTCACTTTATTTAATTAATCTCTAAAGTCATCCATTTAAATTAAATAAATTCATGTTTATTTGATTTAACACTAAGATCATCCTTTTTTATTAAATAAATCAAATATTTATTTAATTAAATCTAAAATCATTTTATTCTCATTTTGATTTATTTTAATCCTAAAATCTAAGTCAAAAGTCAAAATCACCTAATCTTCACTTAAATTAATCAAATCATGATTAATCCTAATCCTAATCACTCCAATCCTCTAGATTTTGAACCTTGTGCAAATAAATAAATTTAACTGATTTATTAAATCTTCCTTTTTTATTCAAAAAAGGCATAAAGAGGGAATATTCTCCAAATTCAAATTCTCCCTCCCAAGTGTCTTCTCCTCCAACAAAGCATTTAAACTCCTCTTACATTGTCTCTTACATCTCTCCCACTTTGGATTGAAGACTCTTTCTTCTTCCTCCAACAAGCCAAATTTCAAATTTCAAATTTGAACCCAATAGCATTTATCATGCACAATGACCAAAATGTGCTCAAGCTTCCTCCATTCACATCTTTACAAGTGGTACTTTCCCATTGGATGTTGAATGATCCCACATTCCTCCTATCTTCAATCCTCCATCATTCTTTCTTATAAATAGAGGCCTCCTCTATTCTATTACTCTTCCACAATCTTAGTCATTTGAATCGATATTCATCATCTAGGAGTTTATCAAGGATTGGGAAAGAGCTTCTTTTTACATCAAAGAAGCACCAATACACTATGGGATAGAGTTTGATTCTTTCTTTCTTATGCTTTCACTTAATATATTTGATATCTTACTTCTTTGTTTGCATCGATAGCATGATCCAATATTTCATAGGGATGCTTGAGTTTTCGTATTTTAAATTGACTAACAATGTTAATAGTTGTTTGTTTTGAGTATTTTCATATTTTAACATCTACAGGGACGTGTGGAAGAAAGTTAATCCATAATAATGAAGTCTAATCTTTTGATGTTGGTTTTTTTTCTCAAAGCTTACTTTGGGTAACCTTGCTATTCAAACATTCATGTAGCATGTTACAAGTTTTGGTTTGTTCAATTGTGTTTCTCCGATTGATATTGAAATTGATGATAATCAAGTTTTGGTCTTGGTTGTGGCATTCCCATAAGCTCCAAAATATATTTCATTTAGTTCAAAGTTTGTTATCTTTCAATAATTATGTTATGTAACAAACCTATCTTATGTATGACCTATCTTATGGGTCCCTTGGTAACATGGCAATAATATATTTATGTGTGACCTATCTTTTGTTACTAGTGCTAGCATGCAAAGCCTTATTGAATATTTCAAGGTCGTTCTTCATGCTGACATATTTTTTGGTGATCTAAATAAAATTTTGTTTGGATGACTTACAAGACTATGAAGACATTGTGTCTGGCTAACCTAGGAGATTATGAAGGCATGGAATGGTATAAGTAAGAGTTCCTTTTGTTTGATGAAAGAAGTATGAAGTATGATGTGTGTGAGTAGATAAAAGGGTGTGAAGGAAGAATTAATATAATTTGTAGAGGTTGTGTGAGAAAGGTATGTAGTAGATTCTTGATTGGATCTATTGTAGACAATTATTATGCTATTAACCGAAACTGAATTCATGCATATATAGATGCAACTTCATCAGTTCACTTTTGTTAATGAGACTAATTTGTAATCAGCTATATTAATTGGATAGTGAGCCCATCAAAAGTGAGCCTAACTTGTAGTGAGCATTTTGGCAGTGATCCTTTGTAAAACTCACCTTAACCAATGTTCTATAATTCAGAATTAGCATTCTTCATGGTTTTTTGGTGCAGGAGAACCCATCTTCTCTTTTTCTTTTGAAGTATTTGATAGGTAGTGATTTATGTGGTCATGTGTTGAGTCTTTGAGTCTAAATAAGGTCCTAAGGAACATCTTGAATGATTTTTAATAGGTTCTTAGGTTTGGTATTAAGTTTGATGTAATAACAAGGTCTCCTTCCTCACCATGTGAACTTGGTGCATCTAGGCAAGTTAAGGAATTAAGATGCCAAATGATGCAACCAGGTATTTGAGGGGAGTATCCTTTATGTTTTGATGTGTTTTTTGGTGTTTTAACACCTTTTAAATGTTCATTGTAATCGGGCTTCTTGGGAGTAGTATAAATTGCCTTAGCTAGGCAATTAAGAGTCTAGTTTGGAATATTTTAAAAATCAGTTGTTTCCAACATCTTAATAATTCAAAAATAAGTTGAATAGAATTTGAAATAGGTTTCAAAGGTTTAAATAGGCATATTTTGGTCGAGGCATGTTGATGGTGAAGTTTGGTGAAAGTTTGAATAAAAGAAACCTTATTTTTTTTCATTTTTTGTGTGTAAAATTGATACTAAAACATGTGGTACAACCATATTGCATACTATACTAGAATGAGACCATAATGGATTAATAAAGGATTGAAATAGATTTCTTTTGGCATTGGTTTGACTTGTTTTCATTAAGAATCAAGGGAGATATCTGCATTTTACTACAAGTGGGTCTAAAACCCTCCACAACTTGGGGTTTGATCAATAAAATGCAAGTTTCTCTCCATTCCACCATAGGAAAAATCTTATTTTTGGTGGAATGGAAGGGATTGTATTATAATTCAAGATGAAAAAGGTTTCAGATTGGAATATGGAGTTTGGTGAGAATAAATTAATGCCCTAGGCCTGGCATCTCTATGTGACATGCCAAAAATTTGTTGCAAAAATCTGGTTTGAGGCAAGATTTGTGAGTTTTCTATTTTGTGGCACTTGGGATCAGTTGGAATGAATTTTTTGAAGGTATAGGAAGGTATTCATTGGATTATTGGTTTTGGGGTGTGTGAAGGTAACCATTCTTGCATTGAAAAGTGTATTTTACGCCTCCTTGTAGCGTTAGAAAATAGGTCATTTGTTGCATTTTGTGTTGGAGTAAAAAATTGTGGTTTTGAGGGTTTGTGGAGGATAGTATCAAGTGTCAAAAACGAATGAGTTTGGTCTACTTTCAGTCATTACAAGGATTTTATGTTGACAGGGCTACAAGGGCTACAAGGCCTAGTATGGCAATAGTAGATGAAATAGTGTTCCCAAGTGAGAAGTCTTGTTTGTTGGCTTAGTTTAGCCATGTTAAGAGATTCTGAGTCATTTCCAAGCCTCCTGATTGAATTTGTGTGTGTGGAGTTAAAAAAGTTCTTAAGTTGCTCATTAGTTGTATGGTGTATTAATGAGTCTATCTAAGAGTATTTGAGAGAAGCTCTCAAGAGATTGTCTTCCCCTACCACTCTGCACCATTTTTCCCTTCTTGGGTTTCCACATAAGTTATGGTGTTCATTATGTTAGATGATATGGAAAGCATGAAATCTGAAAAATGAAGAGTTGAAAGAAAACCTCAAGGAAGAAAATACTTGTATCTCAAAGCTAAGGGAGAAAATCCAAAAAATCAAAGCAAGACACAAAGAGGTCAGCCAGCAATTAAAGGAGTCAAAGGAAAGCATTGTGGGTTTAAAGAAACAACTAGATGAATGCAAGAAGACTTAAGAAAATCTAAAAAATACTATCAAACAAAAAATGGAAGAATGGAAGAATACTAAATAAAATCTCAAAGATACCATCAAATAGAAATCAGAAGAAAATGAGAAGTTAGATCAAGAGTTAAGAAGGCTGAAAATAGAAGCAAGAGTGTGTGAAAGCAACATAATTATAGATCAAATATTGTCCCTAAAAAAATGTCACAAGGATAAGGGAGGACATGGCTTTAGTGGTGAAAACTCAAGTTAGAATGCTAAGGGTGAAGACAAAGCAGTTGAAGCTGAAGAGAGATCAGTCATAACAAGCAAGGTCTAGAACTCTAAAACACCTAAAAGACCTTCGGTCAGGCAACCAAATACTCAAAGGTACTTGTCATTTAATGCATACTATTTTCTATGAAAAAATTTTTGACATAAGGTTGTAGAGTGTAGAAGCAAGAAGGAACCAAGTACTCAATGCTTTAACTATCACAAGTTTGGACACAAAGCAAGTCATTGCAGAAGTGAATTATCTAATTTGACTAGAAGCAATGGAATAAATGATGCAGAGAACTAAAACTTAGCACAAGTTAACACAAGTGAAACAATGATCCATCACCAACAATGACAAAAATTCAAAAAACTTGATTCACTTGACAACTTTCATAAATTGATTCATCTCAAACAATGATTAAGTGCATTTTAGATCACATTGGAAACATTGCCATGGCAGCCTATAGTTTAATGCAATGAATTATCATTAATAACTTTCAAAAAAAAAAAAATGAAGCCAATATCTTTAGTGAGATTAAAGATAAAATAATGACAGGATTTTCCTCTAATTTTTATGAAGATCCAATGGTGGAAAAGAAAGTTATTGCATTTTTCCCAAAACTACAAACCCTAGGTAGGGTTCAAACATTCCCTCACAAAAATGGTCATAACTTATACAAATCTTAATGAAATTTGATGAGACTTGAAGGAAATGAAGGTAGATTCATATGGAAACAAAATACAATTGGTTTCTAATCAAAATATGTACTGTACAATCTGTACCATCATGTTTTTCAAACTGCAATTTTTGCAAAATATTGTTAAAATAGGGAAGTCTCACCATAATGATCATAACTCTCACACAACTCAATGAAATTAAATGAGACAAAAATAATTGTAAACAAGAAACAAATTTATTTACATCCAGATATTATACCCCTTGATATGAGGCCATACCCAGCAATACAATGCACAACTTCAACCTAAAAACAATGTAAGAATAAAAACTACACACAAAATTGAGGTTTCGCTAGTAGAATTTGGAAAATAAATGACTACGTGACTAAAATTTGTATTCATGTGACTAAAAATTTTAGTCATATGACTAACATTAGTATAATTTAGCAAATAAATGACTGATTTGGTCATTTATAAGTGACTAGTTTGGTCATCAGGTAAAATCACAACTAAATGACTAATATTAGACAAATAAAAATGACTAAATAAATGGTCCTAAATAAATAACTAATATTAGAAAAATAAAATGACTAAATATATGACTAAATTAATGACTATTGGGTCAGTGCAGGATCATGGGGGTCCAAACTAGGCCTCTAAGTGGCAATGAAAATCCAGAAAATCAAAGTTAAGCAACTTGACATAAAAAATTGAATAGGTTATTAATATAATTTGAAAAATATGTAAGAACAAACATTGTAGAAATTTGAATGTAGTTTCTAGGCTACTAGTCCCTTTTTCGAAAAAAGTAATTTTTTTTTGAGAAAATTTGAAATTTCAATGCAATGGTACTAAATTTTCAAGAAAAAGATAAGAAGCAGGTGTATGTCTAACCACCCCAAGTACAAGAAAAACATAATTTTTTTTCCAAATTTTTCAATATAAGTAGAGGACACATGCTTGGATGTGACAGATTTTTTTTTTGTAATTTTTTTCCATGTAAATAATTAGTTATGATTCTTTTACTAGAACTTTTCAGAATTATTAAAATGTATGTGTTTGACCACCATAACTTGGTCAAAAAATTATGAAATTCATTTATTTTTAATCCTATAGTATGTGAAACATAGAATGTGGTGCATCTTGTAGATTCAAAAACTGTTAAGTAGTGTGAAAGTTATAGAATTTTTTCAATCAACCTATCAATCAAGACTTTAGATGTAGTGTAGGTAGAAAATCAATAATAATTATTTATTAAATTCAAAATAAGGAAAAAGTTATATTGGTGGAAAGCTGACAATTGGTGGAAAGTTATAAGGTAAAAGGTTTGCATATTTTGTGTGATGATGTTAAAATTATTACAATGTAATTCAACAAGATTGAGTGTCGAGCCTAGCATGAGTGTTGAATGAATCATTTATATTTATGAGAGATGGGTTCATGTGAATCATTACTCATAAAACATGGGTCAATGAGTTTGACTTGACAATCACACTTGAATCTTGATAGAAATACCAGAACTCAATGAGACTTTTCAGCCTCTTATGCCAATTACACCCTCTTTGCTAAAAGTAGCTTGGTTTCCTTGTAATCTAATTACTCTAACTTAATATTTGCAGGATGGTGTGGGACTAATGCTAATCACTACAAGCCATTAATTGTCTTTGTTGTACTAGTTGCCTCATAGGAGAAGGTTGCTATTATTTTGTGGTAAATGTAGAAGAACTAAATTTGAAATGTTAGAGGATTGCTTGATTTATTTTTATTGAAAACTTCAATGCTTTTGTTGTGGAGCCATATTTAATTTCCTCAGAAATTTCATTCTATATTTTTCCTTGGCTCACTTCTCTGTGAGACCTCTATCTGTATAAAGTATTGGTTTGAAGTTTATAGAATATTGAGAAGATTCTTCAAAAAATTTAATATTTTTTTCTTTTAAATTTTTGGGCGTTGAAAAAAATACATAATCTTTTTCCTCCAGAATATGGCCTTTTTGTAGGATTTGCAATAAAAAAAATTTCTACTTATTTTTTTTTTTGAATTAAATATAGAGTAATCATTTACAACTGCTGTAGGCGCAGCATTTCACATAACAGACCCAGGGACCGAAGCAAACAGTCCACTGGAGAAATCAATAAATCACCGACTACATTCCGCTGAAGAATGCTCAGGGAAAGAAAGAGCAGAAAGACTACATCACATGCTTAACAAAGATTGGAACAGAATTTAGAATCAGCATCTTGACACCTCAACAAGAACTATGAATCTTCCCTTATGATACATCCATATTTTGAGCAAGCACCAAGGAGAGAAAAGGTCATCTACACTCGGGAATATGAACATCCTTCATATTCTGGGCAGGCATCCAGGAGGAACTATACTCAGCAAAAAGTTTGGCTTGGGAATCATTTTAAGGGACATCACCATCAGCGATATTCAGATTGGGATCAGCAGTGGGATCACCATCAAGCTGCATCATAGTTGCATCTCTACTGTTGACCTCCTTTTGGAGAACTTCCAGCACCCTGCACAGCCAGTCAGAATCGTCTTCTTTAATGTGGAGCGGCTGCCTACACGACCAAGGATCTCTGTTAATGGCCTTTTTTTCATCCCTTAAGTGGCGCAGCAAATTATTTGGACAGATCTCCCTTTGAGCTGAAATCTGCATAGCAACATTGAGGAACGTGAGTTTCTTATGAAACTCAGTAAGTTCCCTCTTCATACCCATGAACTTACTATCATTTCTCACTTTCCAAATGTGCCACAAGATTTCATTTGTTATCCAAATCCAAACAAGTTTACCATCTTTACTGGTCTTAAAAGTAGGAAACATAATTTCCTTCCAAAGAATTTTACCATCATTATTCCAAACATTGATATTGTGAAAAAACAACCTCCAGATTTCCTGAGCGTAAAAACATTCGAAAAGGATATGCTTACAAGATTCTGGAACCCTGCATATGCTGCAAACTTCAATTTCACCAGAGTTAGCTTTAAAAGGAATTCTCTACAAATAAACAAGCCACCTGAAGCAAGCCTTTTTAGGCTCTATGGATTTATGCCAAATCAGACTTAAATGTTTTTGCCAATCATCAGTTCCCAGGGTTAAATCCCAACAAGAATTTACATGATTAATAACAGAGCTGCAATCAAGAAGTTCATTATAAATTGTCTTAGCTTTCACATTTCCAATCGTGGAGCCATCACACCAAACAATGTCAGTATCAAGATCAAGAATTTTATTACCATCAATTGGGAAGGTTGCATTACTACAAGCCTCCTGAATCACAGAATAAGTCCTAATAGTGGAAGCAGGGAGGTCAAAATCAACTCTTAAGGCATTCCAGTTTTTCAAGCAACCATTGGTAAGAATATGCTCAAACGTCTTGATACCTTTGTTATTCCAACTTTTCGCTGAGAACCCTTGAAGTAGGGCGAGGGGTTTGCTGCAATGCTCCAGATTCCACCATAAGGAGCTGAAGGGCTGACAAGAATGATTACTTTTAAGCTTTATAATACAAGTTTTAAGCTGGGCTTTGTGTTTTATTAACTCCCAAGCCTTCCAGATACTCCTAAAAACAGAAGACCCAGCCGGAACCATAGAGTGATTAATAAGAAGGATATCACTTAGGGGCAACCCCTTCCACGCTTTGGCCTATTTGGGAACCGCCATCTGAATATTGCTTCTGGCGAGGACTTTCCACGGTTCTTGGCCACTCAGGGATTTAAGTATCCATTTGGCAGCCAAGGCAATTCCTTGAATTTTTAGATCTTTCAGACCAATGCCCCCTTGGAGCTTCCCAAGGCAGCACCACTCCCACTTCACCGCGTGCCAATTCCTCTTGCCTTTCCCATCAGACCAGAGAAAATCTCTAATTCTTTTTTGAATTTCATTAATTTGGTAACTACAAAAAAACCAAACCGAGGCAAAGTAAACACTGTAAGAGGAGAGAATTTTTTGGCACACTTGAATTCTGCCAGCAAGCGAAAGATATTGCCTGTTCCAACTCCCTAATTTTTTTTCAATTTTGTCTTTGACCCAATTCCACATTTCTTTGAGGTTGGGGTTGACCGCAAAAGGAATTCCCAAATATCTGACCAATTTGTTAGGGCCACCCCATTGGAGGCCATATCTGGGCAACCAGTCGGGGGGAATCTCCTTCCAACCAAGAAAAGTAGATTTTGCTTTAGAGATTTTGGCACCAGAAGCACTACAATAGAGGTCTAATTTTTTCATTAGAGAATCCAGATTGGAGTGCTCCATCTCCACAAAAATGGAGGTGTCATCAGCAAATTGCACGTTAGTAAGGTCACTGTGGTCAGGGAGTCTGATTCCCCTAATTTTGGGGGAGAAAGAGTCATCTTTTAAAAGGTAGAAAAGAGCATCAGAAGCAATAACAAAAAGAGCTGGGGCAAGAGGACATCCCTGCCTAATTGATCTCTCTAGGGTAATCTCATTTGAGAGCTTACCATTGATGTCAATTTGAGCAGAGGCATCACTTAGAAGGGTGTTCACCATATTACAGAAATTATCGGGGAAGCCAAAAGCTTGAAGGACAGTCCTTAGGAAGGACCACTCCACCCGATCATACGCTTTTTCAAAATCTAGAAGCAGCATAGCCGCTTGTTGACCAGAATGTTTAGCCCACTCAAGAGCTTCCCAGCTCGTGATCAAATTTTCCAGAATATACCGACCTTTAATAAAACCAGTTTGAGTGTTAGTAATGAACTTTGGCAGGATCTTGACCAGTCTTGAAGCAATAACTTTGGCCAGGATCTTATAAGAGACATTAAGTAAGGTGATAGGTCTCCAATTCTTGACCAGAGACTTGTCACCTCCTTTTGGGATTAGCTTGATAATCCCTCTGTTTATCTCCTTACCAAGAGATCCCTTCCTTAGGGCCTCTTTATACACTTGAAACAAGTCATCACAGATCCAATCTTTAAAGGTTTTATAGAATTCGACAGGTAAACCATCGCTGCCTGGCGACTTATCATTGCTCATGGAGAGCAATGCATTTTTTATCTCATCTTTTGAAATATCAGAATCAAGTCTGGCAAGGTCATCATCAGCAATCTTTTTTGGAATGAGATTCTTGATGAAAGACCTTGCCTCTGCGCTATTCTGACTCCCATCTTCAGAGGTGAAGAGATCTTGGAAAAAAGTTCGGAATTGTTCCATAATCCCATCCTGCGAGGAGACCATTTGGGAGCCATCCCAGATCTGCGCAATCTGCTCTTTTAAATTTTTGTCCCTTAAATAGTTAAAGAAGAATTTGGATCCTTTGTCTCCGCAATTGAGCCAGTTCAGCTTGGCTCTGACTTTCTGACCTTGAATTTTCTGAGATTGAAGATACCTAAGATCATTTTTGGCCAGAATCAACTCATCACAAAGGGTCAAGCTCTGCGGATCCTTTTGGAGGTTGGATTCCGCCTCAAAGACCCTTTCTTGGAGGGAGCTTTCCTCTTTCCTTCTGTCTAGGGCTTTTTTCTTACCAATGGTTTGGAAGAGTTTCCTCCACCCTTGCACATTCTTATTCCATCTCTCGAGGTAAGAGCAGTCTTTTAACATCCATCTATTTATCTCTCTGAGAGATAAAATGGCATCAAGGAAATCAGGGTCTTTTAAAAGAGAAGTGTTGAGAATAAAAGAGTCTTTCCTCTCCGATCTAATCGGACCACCATCGGACGAAGATAAGTTAGCTTTAATTGGATGGTGATCAGACAGAGTGTAAGGACAGACTTGCACCAAGACACCGTTGCTGCTTGGTTTGAAAGAGAAGAAGTCTTTATTGGCATAGATCCTATCTAGCCTGCAATAAATCATGTTTCTGCCTTTTTGCGCATTACACCATGTAAACCATATCTCTCTTGACTCTTTTTTATTCCCTTCCAAAGGGTCAATCAGCCTAAGCTTATGTTTAGCCCTTAGCCAGAAATGCTTCTCATTTCCTTTCCAGGTCATGTCAACACCTCCCCATTTATCCTCCAACTGCTCTATCATGTTGAAATCTCCCCCCATAATCCAAGGGATCTCTTGCAGACTGGTCACCCACATCCACAACTTGATCCTATCTCTATAGTCGTTCGGAGCATAGATTGAGCACACCCCAAAGATATCACCATCTTTCTCAAAGGTGACCCAAACTAATCTATTACAGGGGGAGGAGCCATGACCAGAAACCCATTGAGCCCAATACTTGGAGACCAGAATGACAGCCCCCCCTCTCCCTTTCTCATGGGCAGTGGAGAAGAAAATGGAGTCTTTCCAAACAAAGTTTAAAGTTGTTTCCAGGGTGAAACCAGTAGCTTTTGTTTCTTGGAGAAAAACGAAATCTTTATCCTTTTCCTGATTTAAGAATCTCCTTAGGATGTATTTTCTGTCAGGGGATTCCAGGCCCCTAACATTCCAGGAAATGCAATTAACCTTCATTTTCAGTTAATATTGGAGATTCTTCTTTCCCACTTTTGAAGAGCTCAAAACATTTAGGAACTTTTTCCTCCATTTCCAACTTTTTAAGAGCTAGGGGCTGAATTACAGTACTAGTTTTCTTTCTTTTATTTTTGGACAACATAATCTTTTTCCCCCCAATTGGGGTATTGCTAATTTTTTTTGGCCTTCCGGGGCCATTCCTTGGTTTTGGGGCAGTGGTCTCATTCCCCACAACGATAACCTTTTTATTACAGACTATGTTATCCGCAGGATCTCCATTTTTTTGGGTTTTAAAAGTCGTGCAATGAGACTTGGCACTAAACTTAGTTTTTGAGTCAGGATCCATTTTGTCCTCTTCAAGGGAGGCCTCCTTGATAGTAGCATTTCGTTGAGTGGGGGCCTTAGCAAGGTCAGTCACCAAAGGGTGCAAGATCTCGGGAACAACCACTGTGGGGGGGGTGGAGGTAGGATTAGAGGTCTGGAGGGGGGTATCAGAGGATACTCCCTCTAGTAGATCTGAAGAAGGCATAACATCGGGAGCGAGAGCAGCATTAGGGGTGAGGTCAACAGATTTTTTGGCCGCCAGAGCTATACAGTTATCAGAGTACCGTGGAGCATCCTTGATACTCCCACCCAGATCACTAACCAAACCTTCGTCTCCCCCACACTCGGAGTTCCCAGGGTTGGCAGCCTTAGGAGGTCTATTAACCAAATAATCAGACACCACGGAAGTATTATTATCATTGAATCTATTAGCCAGATTTTCCTGAATTCTCAGTCTTATTTTCTTAATCGCCAATTGCTGGGCATTTAATTTTTCCAAAGCATTTGGATTGCTAATTGGGAACTGATCAAGCGAGCCAGACTTAGGGCTCTTGCCACCCTTCTTGGCAGGCATGAAGGGACCAAGATCTACCAAAGGTGAATCAACCCCGTCCAGGTTGAGGATGTCAAAGGGGTTTTTCGAAGGAAACTTGGGAAGACCGAGAGTGGACCCCGGTCCTAAAATATCACCCTTCAACGCCCCGGGCACTTCTGCCTCATGAGGGATAGGATGAGGACAGGGGCGGGTAGTCTGGGGGTCGGGGTCAGAAACATTTTCCCCATCACCAGCAGCCTTGGGCAATTCATGATTGCTAGAAGGGACATGATTGCTATTTTGAGAATTTAAAGTGTCAGGGTTGCGCATCTCGCTGGGAGAGGCATCGTTAGTTTTTTTCTTTATTAAGGGACAGTTTTTTCTTATATGTCCTTCCCTACGGCATAGGTAGCATGCGCTGATGCCACCAAGAAATTCCAAAGGACAGACAATTTGATTGTTGTCTTCTTTAATGACGATATTCTCAGGGAAGTCAATGCCAGGCGTCACGGAGATTAGAGCCCGTGCATCTAGATTGGGAAGAGTTAAATTAGTCTCATCAATTTTAACAACTACCCCGATCGGCGCAAGAATATGAGGAATTAAGCGCCAAAATTTTGGAGGAAGGTTTTTGATCGTGACCCACCTTGGGGCCGATAGAACTAAGACTTCCTCAGCAATGGCCGTCGGGGACCATGACAGGGCACGGAAGGTGCACCCGCCCACATTCCAGTAAGGCTTCTCCAAAGCTTTACTTTGCATATTTTGGTTTGCCACCACGATGACAAATAGCCCACGAAGGATCATTCGGCAGAATTTAACACGGATTCCAAATTTTCCCCCCCAAATTCTGGCGAGCCAGGAGTCAAGAAACTTTCTGGCCGGTATTTTTCCGCTATCCAGAGCAGCAAAGAAAATACCAGTGTTTTTTAATCTAGATCTTTCGCTAGAAATAACAGTTTTCAGATTTTTATTCGGAGAAATGATTAAGTTCCTGGAGGTGAGAGAGGGGGACTTACCTTCAGTGGAAGCATCACCACCGTCTGCGCCTTCGACAATGAAATTAGCTTCTCCCGGGATCGCCTCGCCGTCGTCAGTTAGGGCCTCTTTGAAAGACTTCTGCATGACTCTGGGAGGGGGGTCACTGGGATTACAAGACCCTTCGAAAGGATTCGATAATGGAGGACCCGAACCCTCCTCCATTAATGTAGGAGGGTCAGAACCCTATGCAACTAGCAGGGATCACCAGCACACAACCACAGGAAACATACCAAGGACAAGGAGAAGAAACGGCATACACAAAAACGAAAAGGAAAATAAAGAACGCGGAGAAAGAAAATCGGTAAGGGGAAACCTGGGTGGGGGTGCGTATGACCACCCCCTCAAGAATTTGATTCCTGTTGTGATCACCAGAAACTAGGGCACCTCGGTTGCAGAGCCAGCGTAATGAAGAATCAATTTCTACTTATTTTGAAGAGAGGAATTGTTTTTAGTAGGGAATGGTAGAATAAAAGCTTGTACCTATGGCTCCAAAATTATGAGGCAACATTTAAAAAAAATATTTGTAGTTTGATGTATGTGACATTGTATTTCAAAAGTGGAATTTCAATTGTTGATGAGAGTCTTCAAATTCCTTGAGCAAATCAATATCAATATTTTGAGTTAGGGATTGTACTCTACTTGAAATCAACCTTCACCATTCAATAGTAATATTTTTTTAATTGGGTTATTATCCATCTTTTGCACTATCAAATAAATAGACCCTTCACATTCATTATTGACAATATTGTACTAATTGTGAGGTGGATAATTTGGTTGCACCTTTTGTCTTCTTTTCTGCTTTAATGAGGAATAAACAACAAGGATACTTAAAATTTGAATGTAATATAGGGAATTTTGGACTTTCTTAAGGGGGAGCTAGGAATTTGTACCTTTTTTTAAGTATTTAGAAGAGTGGAGAGTGAAGTTGGAAAATATGGAAGCTTGGATGAGAGTATTTGACTACAACATGCAAGAAAGAATGTTGTGAAGTTTGTAAATGAAGATAGGAGATGGTGTGTGTGTGTGTAGAAATATGTGTGTGTTAGCGTAATTCTTTCAAAGTATTTAATATAACAAGTTTCTTAGAATTAGTGAAGAATGTTATTATTTCAATTGTGACATGTGTTTTCTTCTGATGTGTACTCTAAGTTCAGTTGAGTGGTTGATTGTTGTTCATTCAAATCCCAACCATGTCATTACATGGGAAGGGATTACCTCTAATTTCTTGTTGTATATAGTTGAAATTTGATGTTTGTTTGACTAAAAAAATTCTCTATTTAGCTTTTACCTTATCATTGCTCTATTTTTTGTGTACAAAGATAGTGTTTGCTTATGGACAAACTAGCAGCGAAAAAACCCATAAAATGCGAGGTTCTCTAGTTGAACTTGGGGCTATTCCTCTTGTTATCTAGGATGTTTTTAGGATCATCAAGATGGCATCTTTTTTAATTAAGTTTATGGGAATTCAAATGGATCAAGTCTCTATTTATGATAGTAAAGTTGAATTGATTAGGTCTAGAATCACAAAAAACCAACAAAAGCAACATGATTGAGAAAAAAATAAAATAAATGGGCTAAATCATCATCATTTATATTGTTTGATTTTGACATAACATAAAAAGGTAAAATGGTTTCAATTATGATTATTAATAGTAATAATAATTGTGTGTTCATCTCGGTACTATATCTGTGTCCCTACAAGGCTGCCTACACCAATATTAGTCTTGAACTAGAAATTATTCTTCCAGTTTTTGGAAGAAGATTATGCTTGTCAAATAACAGCCAAGGCAATATAATTCAATAGATTCTTGCCTAAACTTAGGAGCCAATTTTTTTTTATTACATGGCATATCTAATTTTTTTATATTCTCAGTCATTCTTGAATTACTAAAACTATGAGAAAGTCATTAACCTTACTCTCTCTTTTGGAATCACTTGATATTTAAAAATTATTGGAGGGAATTCTTGTAGTTATTATTTACAATGTTGCATAGTGTAGCTAAAAGAAACACTTTGGCCATTACTCTCTTTGTCCATTCAAGATGTAGTATTTTCCAAGCTACTTCATTTTACTAAGATGAAATATGGGAAGGTCTATCATCGAGGCTTACTATTCTTGCTTGGGTTTTTTGTATCATGTTATATTTATCCTTTTTTTTTAATCTATTTCCATTATAGTCTCTTACATTACCGCCCTTCTCTTTTCTTTTGCTCACCCTCACAATTCGTCACTTGTGCTACTTGAGATGGAATGATTTTTGTTGTGAATAAAACCTAGAAAACAATTCAAAGGACGATCTTGCCAAATTTTATATTTCAAAGTTGCCATGATTGCACCCAAAATATTGTAGAGAGCACCCTATTTTGAGTTCCTTGACTGTCTATTTGATCTTTGTGCTTTTGAGATCTTGACACTGATTGGTGAACATTGACCAATTCGTTATTATCTCTACCTATTGTTTCTTGAGTATGTATAGTGTCAAAAAAAGAAAAAACTCAATCTCATTGGATAAGAATTTAATCGTGAATTTCTCTTTAGTTTGATGGGTCTACCAAGAATTGTTTGTAGTGGACTCCTTGATCCTTTTACTATCAATTTAGAGCCTCATCTAATGTTTCCAAACCAGTTAAGAAAGTAATAAAACTCACATCCACGGTTGTTGTCACTAGTCTCATCTACCAATTTTAATGTTGTGTATATTATACTCCACAAAATTTAATCACATTGGTCGGGAGTGAGCTTTTGGAAACTACTTGAAATTTCAATCATATATTCTATTTTATTGTTATAGTTCAAGCCATGGAGTTGGTATAAATGGAAACATATTTAAATTGATTATATGAAACTATCGAAACAAATTCTGATTTTTGAAAGGCTTGTACTTGAGTTTACAGTTGAACTTGATATTAGATTACTACCAATGAACCCTGGTAATCTTTATCAAAAGTTTCTTTTAATAGTTACTTGAATTGATCATAGTTAAAATTGGATTAGCATTGCATGGTACAAGGTTCAGTCAAAAAATTGATTTGCAACATTTGCTCTAAACTTTATTTTTATCCAATGTCAGGTAGAGGATAAAGAGTTTCTTCTATGTATGTCTTACATGGAAATTTACAATGAGGAAATCAATGACTTGCTTGCACCTGAACATAGAAAATTGCAAATACACGAGAGTTTAGAGTATGAGGATAGTGTTAAGTATTAACAATGTAAAGTGCAACAATTTAAAGGTGTTTCTAGTTTAATTCCTTGGTTTTATTTCCCATAGCATGGAATCTTTGTAGCTGGCTTGAGGAAGGAAATTGTTGCCAGTCTACAGTAGGTTCTCCAACTTATGGATTTTTGAGAATGTATGTGGAATTTGGTATCTGATTACTACTTTAATGTATCATTACAATGTAAAGATGTAGTTACATAAAGGATGAATGACACCTGGGCTTATGTTATTTTCATCTCATCATCACATTGGAGAGAGCAACATGAATATTGACAATAGAAGATCTCATACGATTTTTCGTATGGTGAGTGTGTTTCATGGATGTGTTGTTAATGAATACAAAACAACAAATTTGTAAGAACTTGTTTATTTGAATTTGGGTTGTGCATTCACAAAAAAATTATATGTTCTTCATTCATTCAAAACATAGTTCTTTTTCTTTTTGATTTGTGGAAATTGAGATAGTTGTTTATTGTCTTTATGATGCACATATGCCAGGTGACTGTAAGCAGGGATAAGAATGTAGATGATAATGTAGGCATGTCGTGTGATGCAGTTCAAGTGTCAGTTTTGGTATGGCACATGTTGCATTAGGATCATTTTTTTTTCTTAGTTCAAATTTCCAAAATGCTCATTTCTAAACATTTCTTTCTCAGTGATCTAATTTGAATAAGATCATAGTTGCACAGATGTGTTTGTAAATAAAGTTATTTCATGTTAGAATTTATTTGATTTAGCTGGTTCTGAACGTGTTGCAAAAAATGGTACTGAAGGTGCACACATGAAGGAAGGATCACACATAAATAAGAGTTTGATAACTCTCAGAACCATTATAAACAAGCTGAGGGAAGGTGTGGAAATCCAGGGGTAAGTAAGATTTTTCCAATCTTTGTAGAACATTGAGAATTGATATAATAAAAAAATTAAGATTAGTTTAAAGAAATGAACAAGTAATTAGATTTTTGTTGCTTTTATTTCTACTGTAGCTAACTCGAATGTGGGAAACTAATCTAGGAAAATATTTTAGTTCATCTATTGTGTTTGAATTCCTTGTCACTTGACTATTTCTTTTCTTATTTGTTGTAGAGGACATGTACCATATAGTGATAGTAAACTGACTAAAATTTTGTAGCCTACATTGGGTGGTAATGCAAAGACTAAGCCATTATGTGTAATATTATGCCTAGCAGAGTACAGAAGATGATTCCATACAAGTAAACACAAAAGGACAACATAAACATAGGAATTGGTAAGGATATGCCATGGAGAAAAAAAACTTTTTTCTTGTCTATGCAAATCATTTTTAAGGTTTTCTAAGCTTATTTATTGTACCCAGAGAGCTAATGAAATTTTTGGATAGGCATTTTTTCAAACAATTCACATGCCTTTCTCGTGCTTCCCCATTTTGCATGAATATCTACCAGAGCATTTCCAACCATAACATCTGATAGAAATCCATTTTCTGTTATGCTTTGATGGATGTACATACCTTGTCCAAAGCTCCCATTTTATTACAGGTAGGAAGTATGTTGGCGAAGGTTGTGGAATCTAGTTTTACACCTACCAATTGCATTTGCTTGAAAGTTTCTAAAGCATTTTCAAAAAATCCATTTTTTGCATATCCTGCAATATTGCAATCCATAGACCACATTTCTTATAGGGATAATGTCGTGTATTGTCTATGCATTGATGGATATTCATATCTTGTTTTAAAGCTCCCATTTTGGCACAGGCAGGGAGGATGTTGGCAAAGTTTATGGAATTTGGCTTTACACCTACAAATTGTATTTGCTTCAAAGGTTTTAAAGCCTTTCCACCAAATTCATTTTGTGCATATCTATTATTGATTTCCTTAAACTATATGACAAAGGTGTATATATAATTTGAGATCAATTGATGAGCTAAGACATGTAATTTTGATTTGATTTAAATTTTACTTAAGATATAATTTCATTGCAGTGTTGAATTTTATAGTTCAATAATTGGGATTTTCAATGATCTTGTATACCGAAAGTGTATGTGATAGAAAGAAATTAGGTAGTCATGTTGATTAGTTTGACAATTTGAATGATCTTGACTTCATAAGTACATAGTGATAATTTTTGACAAATGATATAATTTCTTGTTGCATTTATCATAGAAACAAATGCCTCTTTTGACTGTAGTAGAGGATGTAGAGAGTGAAGCATTGGCTACTTTGATCTTTGAAATTGGTGTTTTTTTTACTAAATTGATAATTTTTGAAGTTTCTTTTTCTTTCTTAGATGATGAGTCTAATTAATAAGTTTAATGTTGTGTTGCAACTTGCAGATGAGTATGTTGATATGATAAAGGCTAGCACTGTGGATCATCTAAAAGTTATTAGAATTGTAGTAGTTGATGCAGAAAGGTAAAAATATTTATCTTTATTATAATTAGTGGAACTTGCAACTACAATATCTAATAAAAATCTAATTCCAAATATGCTTTTGATGGATGTTATATCTAATTATGATACATTCACTATATCTAGTGCCTAAGTTTAAGGTGCCATAGTTGGAAAAGGAAAAGAAAATGTTTAAATTTTATCCTTTGTATTATTTGACTTTTCTAAGTTTTTGATGTGCAAATTTTGAAACCTTATTTTCAAGTTGTAAATCCAAATTGGAGAAGTGAAAGGTGAATACTAGTGAGGAAGAGTTTGGAGGAGCTGAAACCAATAGTGATGGGAAAGTTGTGGATTTGCAATGGGATTAAATGGGTCTAATGCAGGAGCATCCAGTGGTGTAAGGGCAATCTTGCATCACCCAAAAATAGTTAAATTTAAAGTTTCTTGATTTTTAGATGTTTTTACATTTTTGGATACCCTTTTCATCATAATGAAATTCTCAATTTATGGTTTTTATTTTCTATTCATGGGTTGAGACATATTGCAGTTTTAGTTTTACAAATTTGCACCTGAAAATATTTCGAGTTGGATTTGAGGCACTTAGAGTTCTAGAAATGGACCTGAAACTTGCCAAAATCACATAGCATATTTTGAATACGTTATTGACTTTGAGACCTTTCCAACGGTTCAAACGGTTTGCGAATCAGAGTCTTGGATCAAAAGTTATGGTCCCAGGAAGTTGGTGCACTTTCTAGAAGATACAAATGTAAATGCTCTTTTGAAATTTGAACTTCATGTTGTAATTTTCGGCACCAAACCACTTAAACTCAAATTTGAATGTTGTTTTGGCTCCAAACTAATGTGGAGCTCTATTTATGGTTGGGTTTCTAATTTTTGGGTAACTTTTTGGGGACAAGCTCGCATATTGCGAAAGGGTTATTCTGTAGCTTTCCGTAACTTGCATGTGTTGTAGAACTTGGGGATTTGAGATCCTCTGCATGTAAGAAGCTCCATTTTCTGAATAATAAAATTATTCTCTTGTTTGTGAGTTATTTTCTGTGTCTCGGGTTGCACCCTCATCAAGTGGTATCAGAGCAAGTTTTCTTGAGCATGTGGACAGATCGTCGATCGTGAGGCAGTTCGCACCAGGACCATGGTTGTGGGTCGAGGTCAAGAAGGATGCCTCCAAGAGTGATGCCTGGTAGGCGTGGTGGTGCCAGAGGTGGTCAAGGCAGCATAAATGCTAGTGGAAAAGATGCATTGGCAGCCCTCTAGAGACAGATTGATGCGTTACAAGAGAAGTTGAGAAGAGGGTTAAACCCGAGGGAGGAAAGTGAGGATGAAGGAGAGGAAGAAGGTTCAGATGTAGAAGAGGAAGATGAAGCAATTGATCAAGACCAAATGCAGCTAATAAGGGCCATTTTGAAGATCAAGAAAAGACCCAGAGCAGAAGTCCCCAGTTATTCCAAAAGTCTGAACCCAAAAGAGTTGATCGACTGGATTAATGAGCTAGAAGAATATTTTGAGTATGAGGAAATAGAGGACCCATATTGGGTTAAGTTTGCAAAAATGAAGCTAAAGGGCCATGCTAGTATTTGGTGGAAAGAGGTCCAGTTGGAAAGAAATCGAAGAGGAAAAGGAAAGATCACCAGATGGGATTGCATGGTAGAGAAACTGAAGAAGCAGTTCATACCAATGGACTATGAGTTAGATCTATTGAAGAAATTGCAAGGGTTGAAGCAAGGAAGCAAATTTGTGAAAGAATATACTGAATATTTTCACAAGATAATCATCAGAATGGGCCACATAGAGGCCAATAAGGAGAAGGTAGCTCGATATCTTAATGGGTTACTACCAAGCATTCAGGAGGAGTTAAGCCTAGTCAGAATGACCACCATTGAGGATGTGTATCAGTTTGCTCTGAAGGTGGAAGAGAAGTTGAACAAAAGATTTGATGGCAAGAAAAAAGGACAAGGAGGTCAAAGTGGAAGGGGAAAATGGAAGACCTTGAGGAAATGATGATGAAAAGAAAAGTGAAGATGTGGGTACCAAGCCGAAGCCAAAGGAATGACAACTTCTACCACCCTTGTGATCAAAACAGTGGTGATCAAAGAGGTAAAGGACGAGGGAGATATTGACAAGGATCCGGAAGAGGTGGTTTGAAAGGAACGTGTTTCCAGTGTGGTGAAGAAGGGCATCGAGCCTATGAATGTCCACAACACCAAGGAAGGGCAAACAAAAGGCCAAAAGGTTGTGGAAGGGTTGCGCATGTAGATGAGGAGGCCCAATCTGAACATTAGGATAATCTTGAAAGAGGAGAAACCCTAGTGATTAGGAGAGCCCACAGATGTCTAAGGAAAAGGGGCGGAGATAGAGGAAGGAATCTGTTGCACAAGGTGCAAGTGTGAAGAGAGAATTTTGTGATCTATTGATGGTGGGGGTGCGGTAATATGGTGTTAGAGGAGATGGTCACAAAGTTTAGGCCTAAGAGGGAAAGGCACCGCATCCATATCGGATTGCACGGTTGTAGAAAAGACCACAAAGTTTTGGTTAATGGTGATTGCCTAGTAAAGTTCAAGATCGGGAGCTACCATGATGAGGTACTCTGTGATATCATCCCATGGATGCATGTCACATGTTGTTGGGGAGGTTGTGGCGTTTGATAGGTGAGCTATACATGATGGCCATGCAAACACTTATTCCTTGACAAATAATGGGGTTCGTCACAAGTTGAAACCCCTGAAGAAGACCGAAGAAAAGGTATGCAGTAGTGCTAGAATTTGTTATGTAGATGGAAGAAAATTTTTAGAAGGTATGAAGCATGAGCGTGTGTGTTATGCATTGATTCCTAGAGTGAGTAAGGAGGATAGTGAGAAGGTTCCAGAAGAAGTTTTTGGGATGTTGGATGAGTTTTAGGATATTGTTTCTGATAATATACTTGAGGGTTTACCACCAATAAGGAAGATCAGTCATCAGATTGAATTGATTCTTGGAGCTAGTTTTCCAAATAAGGCAGCTCATAGAATGACTCCAGCAGAAAATGAGGAGTTGAACAGACAAGTTCAAGAGTTGTTGAGAAAGGGTTTGATATAGGAGAGTTTGAGTCCATGTGTAGTACCTTTAGTACTAGCACCAAAGAAGGATGGGGAGTGGAGGATGTGTACAGATTCTCGAGCCATAAACAAGATAACAATTAAGTACAAATTTTCCCTACCAAGGATGGATGACCTAATGGACTGTTTGAGTGGAGCTCAATACTTTACAAAGATTGATCTGAAGAGTGGATATCACCAGATCTAGATTCGAGAGGGAGATGAATGGAAGACTACCTTCAAGACCAAAGAGGGCCTGTACGAGTGGTTAGTCATGCCTTTTGGGCTAACCAATGCACCGAGCACATTCACGCGGCTCATGAATGAGGTACTAAAAGAATTTTTGGGAAGTTTTCTTATTGTGTATTTAGATGATATTTTGATTTTCAGTAAGATGTTGGACGAGCATCTGATGCATATTTGGAGAGCCTTTGAGAAGTTAAGAGAAGAGAAACTATTGATTAATATGAAGAAGTGTAGTTTTGTGAAGAGGGAGTTAGTGTACTTGGCGTTTGTTGTCTCAGCAGAAGGTCTCAAGATGGACCCAGAGAAAGTGAAGGCTATTCTGGAATGGCCTACCCCAAGAACTGCTACCGAGGTGAGATCTTTCCATGGTTTGGCTAATTTTTATAGAAAGTTCATTAGAAACTTCAGTAGTATTTGTGGACCCCTGACTGAAACAATGAGAGGGGATAGAAAATAATTCAAGTGGAGCATTGGAGCAGCAAAAAGTTTTGAACTGTTGAAGCAGAAGGTGATAGAGAAACCTGTTCTAGCCCTCCAGATTTCAACAAGGTATTTCAGGTGGATTGTGATGCTAGTGGTTGTGCCATTGGAGCAGTATTGAGCCAAGAAGGTATGCCCATTTCCTATTTCAGTGAAAAGTTAAATGATGCCAAGAGAAAGTATTCTGTATATGATCAAGAATTTTATGCAATAGTTCAAGCATTAAAGAAATGGAGACATTATTTGTTGCCGAAGGAATTTGTTCTATATACTGATCATCAGGCCTTGCAGTACCTAAATAGTCAGGGAAAATTAAATCAGAGGCATATGAAATGGGTAGAGTTTTTGCAGAGTTATACCTTTGTTTTGAAACATAGGAGTGGTAAGTCAAATAGGGTTGCAGATGCCTTAAGTAGGAGGCATACATTGATGACAAAGATCACAGTTGAAGTAGTTGTGTTCAATGAACTCAAGACACTATATTTAGAAGATCCTAATTTTGCAGAGGCTTGGAAAGCTTGCAAGGAACCTATTATAGTGGACAGGACAAGGTGGCTGGATTTCATAATCCAGGATGGCATGTTATTTAAGGGAAGTCAATTGTGTATCCCAAGGAGTTCTATGAGGGAGAACCTGATAAAGGAGAAGCATAGTGGAGGAATGGTAGGACTTTTTGGTCAGGATAAGGCCATTATCAGTGAGTATTATTATTGGCCTCAGTTGTCATAGGACGTAAAGAAGTTTGTACAAAGTTGCAGGGTATGTCAGATGGCTAAAGGAGTGAGCCAAATGTAGTACGCCTCCATTTATGCTTATGTTTTCTATTACATGTTTTTATACTGTTAGACTTTGGTACTTTGTTTGGATATTTTTATCGCTGGTTTTGAGCAACAGTGGATTCAATTTGTGACATGATGATACATTATATTGCGATATTTGATTTTTGATATGCTTTGATATAGCGTAGATGTTTTCTTTTAGATGATTATTGCTATGTATATGTTTATAATGGACTAGCTGTTAGTTAATTTTTTAGTTTGATGTGACATGTATTGGTGTGGAGAACAGAATTGCATCACTCGCTTGCGAGTGCCCTGTGATGTCCATGATTTTCTCCGCACGGTGTGCCTGTACAATGGATTATATATATATGCACGTTATTGCTTGGTTGTAGGATTGCAGGTACATGACACCGACTCCACTTAGTTACTCAGGTCTGAGCGTGTCAAGACTCAACAGAAATGTTGATTGGGAGGTAGTAGCTTGGTTCATCCTAGTCTAGTCTATAACTCGGTCATAGTACATTATCTGTTTTAGTTCAGAACCATAGATTGTGCTGTATTTTTCTATTTGGTTTAATTGCTTGAAAAGAAAAATGCCAATTTTAATGTTAGTTTATTATGCTTTAAATTACTTTTATTTAAATTAATTTTTAAATGCTAATGAAATAAAGTTTTATATTTTTATTTAATTAATTAATTAGTTTGTTTGGTTAAATAATTTGATCATTAAGATTAAATTCATTTAATTAAATAAATTAATTAATTAAATTAAAATTGTTTAAATGTGTGTGAATAGATTTAATTTGAAATTATAATTATTTTGTGAAATGGCATATTTTATTATTAAAGATATTTGCAATTTTTTTAAAAATTGAAAATTTAAAATAAATAAAATGCATGTAATTTTGAAAGGCAAGATTGCCAAGAAGTGGTTGAAGATATTTTTCTTCTTCTCAACAAGTGTGGCAGTCGCATTGATTGCTTTTGGTTAAGGAATTTCTCAGAGGTTATTTTGGATCTGGGAAAATACAAAAGAAGTTTCTATTCTATTTTTCTTTATGGAAAAAAAATATCAGTGCTTTGTTAAATTTTCTGTATATGCTTTTGGTATTATTGTATACTTGTGGAAGTTCTCTGGTTCATGTTTTGGGAAAGGATTTGGAAGCTATAGGCAATAGAGGTAACAGACGCTCTCATCACCAGACAGTTTTCTGAAGCAAAGGAAAACAGGTATTCTTCTTGTGAATTTATTTTGTTTGTTTTTGGAAGGGAATGTCTGTGAAAAGAAATTAAGTTTAATTTAAATCCCTGTACTTCTCGCAAAGAAATTGTTCTCTGTATTTTGTTTTGTGAAGATTTGATGGATTCAAAAAACTTCTGTAGTATACTCTCTGTAGAAATTATTTAAATTTTATGAGGGGAATTATTTGTTGAAAAGGAAATTGAATCCACGGGGAATGATTTAGGATTTCATTGGAAATTTTTGTGCGTGTTTTCTTTTGAAACCCTGAAGAAATTTGTTAATTTCCCCAATTTCCCCATTGAAAACCCTGTGAAAATTTATTTTATTTTCTTTATTATAAAACCCTATATGATTTCAATATATATATAATTTTCTTCATATATAAATTTGATTGTGAAAATGTTATTAAAAAAATAGTATATCTGGAAATCGCCGTACAGGCGAAATTGGTTATGGTATTTTCTTTTTAAAAATTTAACTGCATTTTTATTTTCACAGTTACCGTATGGCAAATGTTAAAAAAATTAAAAAAAAAAATTAACAGTGTTTGGGGAGGGCCGAAACCCTCCCGATTCTTTATTTGGTGGGTGCAGCCACCATGGTTGCGACCTCCCAATAAGGGAGGTTGTAGTAGGGGCTGTGGACCCAAAACTTTATATCGGCTTATTTAAAACGCGTGGGTTTTTAATTTGTAATTTGATTTCATATAGATTTTATTATATATAATATATGTTTAATATATATTTTATATATAATATATTTATAATATATTAATAATATTATATAATATTATAATATATTATATATATTTAATATAATGATTAAGTAATTTGTTTTGTTAAAATATAAAAATATATATATATTTAATATGATAAAATAATTATTTAAATAAAATCATTTAAATGATTATTTTAATTTATTTTTTTGAAAGATAATATTAGTGTGGTTAAAATTTGATTTATTTAAATGTGATATTTACATTTGATAAATTGATGATTTTTAAAAAAAATGAAATTGTGAAAATAATAATTTAGATTATTTGATAATGAATTTTGATCAAACTGAATTATTTTTATGTAAATTATATTTGAATGACTGGATTTAGTAAATCCTAATGATAGGCGTGAATTTGCTTTAAGTTGCTTTAAATTTTTATTGGGCAAATGGGGATTATTTTTATGTGATTTCAAGTCTTCCAGTTGTAGTGTCTTCAAGGGAGTAAATTTTACTATGGTTTCATGTGTTTGAACAAACTAGGGTAGTGCACCTAATTTTTGTGAACAGATTGTGATGTCCATTGTGGTATATCTGGTATTATATGTTGAATTTTGTGCACTTTGTCTACCCTAGATAGAGAACTTAGAATTCCTATGTTATGTTTAGGGGAGTGGCTCTGTGTAAGGGCCGACACACAAAGTGGTGTCAGGGTAACTTACAAAGAGTTAGTAAGTCAGTGATAACTAAATAACACAGTGGTTAGAATTAAAATCCTTAATAAGATGTTTATGCCTCACTTATGGACTCTTGAGCTAGTACAGTCTTGAGTATAAGATGAGAAGGCCTGGAATGGAAAATCAATGTCTTGTTACTTTAAGAGGCATTCAATTCTGCAATAGTTTGCAAACGGGGCCGGGTTTCGTAAGAGGTTACCAGGGTAACCCAAGTTGGGGTCCGGAACTTAGGAAGAAACATCAGGGTAACCTTTGCAACATTGTGATGACACTCCACCTAAAATAACAATTTACCTTGTGTACTTAGTACATTTGATTGTCTTAAATTTGGAATCAATGTAATTATCAGTTAATTATGTACTTGTGTCTAGGGTTAGTAGATTATGTCTAGGTAACCATATTACTATCTCCTAGCATAGGGGGTGGAACATGCACCTTACTCCGTTGGGTCCCTAGTTTATGAACATGGCAACGAGAGCTTCATGGATGGAGAGCTCGTACTTGGATACTTATGTATACTTCTTCATTGTAAATTGTAAATTTTGTATTTGATATCATCCCTCCATTGTTAATGAGGTGAATATTGTAAAATGTAATTGTAACTATTATTGATCTACCTCATCAGATGAATGAGTATTGTATTATCGTATCAAATGCAATGTAAGAAACATGTTTGTACTTTATATTATCTTGAATGAAATTACAAATGTTAAGCTATGTTTATTTTTAAGTTTATGATTAATTAAATATGTGTAATGCGAAATACTAAAGTCGTCTATGGAAACTCAAGTAATGTAACATCACGTAACTTAATGAATGTATGCAACTAATTAAGTTAACCTTAATACTTTAAAAAAAAATTTATTTCACCTTTATACACAATTGCAACATTATTTAGGTTATTAAGATGGGGCATTACACCAAAATACAGGCTTATATCAGCCTAACCTGTACCAGAGAGGCCATGGGAGGATATAAGTATAGACTTTGTTCTTGGTTTGCCAAGGACACAGCGAGGGAATGATTCAGTCTTTGTGGTGGTTGATAGGTTTTCGAAGATGGCACATCTCATTCCATGTCAGAAGACCCATGATGCAGTCCAAATTGCTAACTTGTTCTTCAAAGTGGTGGTGAGGCTACATGGTCTGCCAAAGAGTATTGTTTCAGATCATGACACCAAATTTGTGGGGTACTTTTGGAGGACCTTGTGGAAGAAGCTGAAGTCTAGTTCTACACACCATCCACAAATAGATGGGAAGATAGAGGTTGTTAACAGGAGTCTGGGTAACCTACTGAGATGTTTAGTAGGAGATAAACCCAAGGGATGGAATTTGATCTTACCCCAGGTAGAATTTTCTTACAACAATTATGTTAATAGAAGCACTGGTAGATCACCGTTCCAAATTGTGTATGGAGGTAGCCCCAGAATAGCTCCAAAATTGAGGAAGATGGACCAAGAGAAGAAAATAAGTGTTGAAGCTGAAGATTTTGTAGAACACATCAAGGATATACATGAGAAGGTAAGAGAACATAGTAACAAGATGAATATGTAGTATAAGGCTAAGGTAGATCAGAAGAGGAGGTATAAGGAGTTTCAAATTGGTGATAAAGTGATGGTCCACTTGAGGAAATAAAGGTTTCCAGTGGGAACATATAACAAATTGAAGATGAAGAAGTCCAGTCCCTGTAAAATTTTGAAGAGGCATTATTCAGGGAATGCATATGAGGTAGAGTTGCCAGATGGATTCAACATTTCCCCTAAGTTCAACATTTTAGATTTGACAGAGTATCATGAAGGTGGCATAGAAGAAGTACCAATGATGAAACAGTGTGAGATTCTAGCACCTACTTCAGAAAAGGAGGAGATTGAGGAAATCTTAGATAGTCGTGTGGGAAGGAGTACCGGAAATAGGCAGTATGAAGAATATCTGGTGAAATGGAGAGGAAGGCCTGTGGAAGATTCATCCTAACTATCTAAGGTAGTGGTTGACTGGTTGGATTTTCCTCAACCATATGAGACATTATGGGGTCACTTCTCAAATTACCCTGGGTGTCTGATGCAGGAGCATCCAGTGGTGTAAGGGCAATCTTGCATCACCCAAAAATAGTTAAATTTCAAGTTTCTTTGTTTGTAGATGTTTTTACATTTTTGGATACCCTTTTCATCATAATGAAATTTCCAATTTACGGTTTTTATTTTCTATTCCTAGGTTGAGAGATATTGCAATTTTAGTTTCCTAGATTTGCACCTAAAAATCTTTTGAGTTGGATTTGAGGCACTTAGAGTTCCCAGAACGGCCCTAAAACTTGCTAAAATAGGCTGAGCAAATTTCATGCACATTATTGACTTCAAGACCTTTCCAACGGTTCAAACGGTTCGTGAATCGGAGTCCCGGATCAAAAGTTATGGCCCCGGAAAGTTGGCGCACTTTCTAGAAGATACAATTGCAAATGCTCTTTTGAAATTTGAACTTCATGTTGTAATTTTCGGTGCCAAACCGCCTAAACTCAAATTTGAATGTTGTTTTGGCTCCAAACTAATGTGGAGCTCTATTTATGGGTGGGTTTCTAATTTTTGGGTAATTTTTTAGGGACAAACTCACATATTGTGAAAGGGTTATTCTGTAGCTTTCTGTAACTTGCATGTGTTGTAGAACTTGGGGATTTGAGATCCTCTGTATGTAAGAAGTTCCATTTTTTGAATAATAAAATTATTCTCTTGTTTGTGGGTTATTTTCTGTGTCTCGAGCTAGACCCTCATCAGGGACAAGCCCCTATAGGAGGTTGCTGCCCTTCCAAAAGGGTATAGTTAAGGAAGGGGAAAACAATATAAGTATATGAAAATAAGAGTTTTTTTTATATAGTGTCTGTAATTTGTACAGTGTCATTGAGACATTAAATGTAACCACTGAGATTTTTATTTTCCAATGAGGCTTAATGAAGTAAATTTTCAGAGTGGTTTTTTCTCCACTCATAAATACTATGTCGTAGCTCCTCTTGATTTGTAATTTGTTTGTGTTTGTGTCTGATCAATCATATTTGTTCAAAAATTTTAGTCTTCATTTCATGGTGCTTCTTCAACATTTGAATATCTATGATACTTGAAATTTGTATGTATAAATTTGTGAGGATTAATTAAGTTATATCTGAATTGTAATGACTAAAAATATGACTAAAGTAATAACTAAATTAATGACTAAATACATGACTAAATACTTGACTAAATTAATGAATAAATATATGACTAAATATATGACTAAATTAATGACTAAATATATGACTAAACATATGACTAAATATATGACTAAATATATGACTACCATGACTAAAATAGTTTATTCATCAATTTGGTTGCATTATAAATGATTACAAATAAACTACTAATAGTCACGTGACTAAAATTAATCATTTATATGCAATTTTTAGTAGTTTATTTAGTCATATATTGTTGTTTGTCTACTAGTGTTTTCATTCACCAAACTTTAAAAACAATATATCCAGCCCCCAATTCAAGTTTCAGAGGGTGTCCTTATACATTTCCAACCAAAACCAACTATTTGCAACTACCTTTTGATTAGTTTGTTGGAAAAACACCTTAATGACACTTTTGAACAAGTTGCTTGACAACTTTTTTTGAGCAACTTTTACATTTTTTACAATATTTGCTAAATTTCACCAAATGAGCAAAAATGGTCCTAAAATACTTAGGATGGTCTCAAATAATCTTATTTACATCAATAAATCCAAAACAAAGAAAAATCCAAAGTTTCACAATATAACTGAAAATTGCATCAAGGGTGCTCCTGCACCATACACCCAAGGGGAAGAAAAACTCAAGTCCACTTGAGTGCAGGTTTTCTCTATCTTTCTGGTCTTCCAATTCTTTGGCAACTTTTCCTTCAGCTCTACAACTTCCCTAGATCCTTTTTCTTCTTCTTGTATCATCTCTTATTGAGCATCTTCTCAACTTCAATGTACCAAAATTTGAGTTCTCGTTCATATGCCTCAATACCACTATCTATGTCTTCATCTTCATCATTAAAACACGATATTTCAGCATATACATCATCCATAAAATCAAAAAGTGCAACCATTACCTCATCTTGTTCACCATATTATGCATAACAATCAACATTCACTTCTTTTTCTTCATACCCTTTTCCATCTTCATTTTCATCTGTTGCACCTGTAAACACATACTCACACAAAGACTTAGTTTCAAAAACACAAGATTTTCTTGTCTCTTCAAATTCTTCTAGCACCCTTCCCTTCAACATATCTTGCAACTCATCCATTCTTTTTGTTGTCATATTTTTCCTTCTCCTTTGAATGATCTTCTTGATAGGCCATTTTATCCTCTTTCTTATTGGTAAATGTCAACCATTTTCTTTCCCACTTGTAATTGTTGCATGCCAAGATTCATGCTTTTGTTCATTTCTTCCATTATTTTGTTCATTTATTCCCAAGATTGCCTCAAATCTTCTATCTCTTTCTCAATATAAATTTTCTTCACCTTCCCATCCTTATTTATCTCAATTTTCTCTTTTCTCTTGCTTTGTGCCTCCTTACTCTGCAAGTCTCCGCAAAAAAATCTTCTCAAAATCTCCAATTTTATTTCTCAAGAAAGTCTCTTTGACCTTGCTTCTCACCTAGGTTTACTCTCCTTTTCCTCACTACCTATTCTTTTGTCATCCAGGTTCTTCTTTCAACCTATAAAATGACAATACACAAACTCCCAAAACTTCCTTTCCTAGATCTTTGGGCTCTAATACCAATTTGATGCAAAGCAACCAAAACATAGCACAAATTGAAAAAAATGAAACAGTGATACATTACCAACAATGAAAAAAATTTAAAAAAATTGATTTATTTGAAGACTTTCATAAACTGATTCATCTCAAACAATGATTAAGTGCATTCTAGATCACATTGGAAACATTGTTATGTCAACCTACAATTTAATGCAACAAAATATCATTAGTAACTTTCAAAAAATAAATAATGAAGTCAATCGCTTTAGTGAGATTGAAGATAAAATAATTAAATAATTTTCCTCCAATTTTTATGAAGATCCAATGGTGGAAAAGAAAGCTATTGCATTTTTGCCAAAACTATAAATCCTAGGTAAGGTTTAGACCTGTCCTCACAAAAATGGTCATAACTTATTCAAATCTTAATGAAATTTAATAAGAATTGAAGAAAATGAAATTATATTCACATGGAAACAAAATAAAATTAGTTTTATATCAAAATATGGACATTACAACATATACCATCATATTTTTCAAACTACAATTTCCACACAATATTGTTAGAATAGGGAAGTCTCACCAAAATGATTATAACTCCCACACAACTCAATGAAATTCAATGAGACAAAAAGAATTCTAAAATAGAAAAAATATCTTTCCATCCATATATTATACTCTTGATATGAGTCCATACCAAGCTGTACAATGCACAAATGTAGCATACAAACAATGTAAGAATTAGAAAATACACACAAAATTGAGGTTTTCATTCACCAAACTTCAAAACAAATTTATCCAACCCCCAATTCAAGTTTTTGAGGGTGTCCTTATATATTTCCAACCAAAACCAACTATTTTCAACTACCTTTTGATTAGTTTGTTGACAAAATACCTTAATGACACTTTTTGATAAGTTGCTTGACAACTTTTTTTGAGCAACTTTTACAATATTTGCCTAAATTTCACCAAATGATAAAAAATGGTCCTAAACCACTTAGGATGGTTGCAAATGACCTTATTTACATCAATAAATCCAAAAACAAGCAAAAACCAAAGTTTCACTATATAGCTTAAAATTGCATCAAGGGTGCACCCCTGCACCAATGAATAATCTCTTTCATGGTAATTGTTATTTATGTCATGGTTATGATAAAAAAGCTAATCAATGCAGACCTAGGGTTCACTTAGTTAAGTTAGGACAAATATGTTACAAATGCAGTCAACCCAGGCATTATGCTAACACATGCATATATGTTTCTCCAGAAAAGTTCGAAAACAAAAAGAAGGTTGCAGAATCAAATGAATCTAAGAAGAAAACTATCATGGTTTGGAAGAAAAAGGAAATAAGTGTGGAGAACTATTCTATGGTACTGGATCAGGGTACAAGTCCTACCAAAAACTGAGCCAACCGCCTTGGCTTAGGGGAACTGTTTCTAGGCATATCCTATCGCTTCCCCCTCTCTGAAGTAATATTGATGTGTTTTCGACATGACTAAGTTTGATCCAGTTGGTGATATATGATGAAGCTTAATCTGACCGATTGAAAAAGTGAAGTAAAATTGATGGCATCATTAATGTAAGTTTTTGGTGGCTAGTTCATCATGAGAAATTAAGGTTAAAAGGTGGATTTTTCAAAACGTTTCTCATAGTTTGCAAAGAAGAAGAAGTTTCATGGAGCATTAAAAGATTGAAAAAGATAAGCATGATGATGGAATCCGTTGATAGATAATTGAGTGGTGATATTCTGTTGAGGATAAAGGGAGTAGAGTTGGATGAATTTGATCATCAAAAGATGAAGGAAATAGAACTAGGGTTGAAGACTGATGAATTGTAGAATGTAACTACTCTGGATATAGATTTATGGGGAGAATTTCCCTAGTTTTCTGATAGAGAATCTATCTTGTTCCTATTGAGTCTATTCAAGGATTATAGCATCGTTTTGTAAAAACCATATCCAATCACTAAGGAAGCCATTGAAGCTATTATTGGATTATGCAGTGTTGGTGACCTCCCTGGGAAGAAAACGGTGAAATAAAAAGACCCCCAACCTCTACTGATAAATACTATTGTTGATCCTGTAGTAAGGTATGTTGCCTATGACATCACTTACAACATATATTTTTGAAATTGTGAAGGTTGTAATTTGGCTATTGTTGTGTATCTTGCACATAAGATGGTGAAGGAAAATAAGCAGTTTGACTTGTGTAGCCTCATAATGGAAAACCTAATTAAGAATATCCAAATGTCTTTGGTTGAGAGTTATCCTTTTTAGTTTGGATCTTTGCTAATATGTTTATTATTGTACTTTATGAGTTCACTACCATCAAAGGATAATGTTAAGTGGAAGTCTGAGATCCATGTCGAAAAGAAAGTTTATAGGCATCTAGAATGTATGGAAGATAAAGCAGATGCATGGAAAGATTATGTCTCATCCTTGCAAATGAATATGTGTTCTGATATCTAGTCAAGTTGAGGAGGGTTCCTCCTCTGGTAAGAAGGAGTTAGAGGTTGTCATTGGTGGTTACCCATCAGAAACTAAAAGGAGAAAAATCAACACATAAGATGCCATTTCTATCTTAGAAGAGAAGGAGAAGAAAGAAGAGTCTCTGCCTAGATCTGAATCTTTCAATCTAGATGAAGTTTGTTCGGTGTTGAATGAAGGTAACATGAGAAATATTGGTGAAATGTGGTATACTTTCTCTCTGGTCAGTAGGCTTAAAATTCATGATGCCTTGATTGATTATTTGCTAAAAAATTGTACTACTATTTCAATTTTTTTTGAATCATTACCGAATGATCTGGTAGAAGTTGTTGAAGAAAGGTTGTTGTGGGAAGGATATGAAGGACATAAGTTCCAAGCTATGATTGAGAGAAGGTGTATCAAAGAAAAAAAAAGTTATCCAAACACATTAGTAAGACAAGAGAGTCCATTAAGGAGATGTCTGACATCTATAGGTATTGTCTCTCGTGGCCTATTGTTGTTGATAATTTTAGAAGAAGAATTGAAGCTATTGAATTTGAATTGAAGGATATCAGGAAGTGTTTTGACTTCTTTAAAGATAAAGATGGAAAAAAAAAGAATAAGAGTTGGAGAGTTTCAAGATGAGTTATTGTTTGTTCAAAGATAGAGGGAAGATTTGGTTAGAACTTTCTGGTTGGTCATAGAAATTGTTGAAGTCTAGTTGGATCATCTCTCTAGGATACTTGTTGATGTAGAGGATTGTGAATGATAGTGCCTGTCTCTAGATTGGTCATCTTCATTTATGTTGTTGAATCTACTAGAAAGTATGTGTGTCAAAATGGTTTATGTGGTGCTAGCTTGGAAGAGGATTCTTCCAATTGTGAGAGAAAAGTACAAGAAAAATTTTCATGTGAAAAGTGTTATTTTTACTTGATCTCTTGAATGTTCCTATTTTTCCCTTTGCCTTTGATGACAAAAAGGGGGAGAAAAATGAAGAGAAAAACAAAAACAAGAAGAGGTATTGAATTTCTTGTCTAAGGGGGAGTGCTTGATGTTTTGGGGTTTTGTGTTTTTTGATTTTTTGTTGTTTTCCATCAATTCAAAAGGGGGGATTGTTGAGAAGTTGTTGACATTTTTTAGCATTGTTTTCATTGATGTCAAAACCTAGATCTGGAAGGTTGTGTACTCTAGATGATATACAAAAATTATCTATTATGTCGTATGCTTTGATGTTGTGTAGTGTGTTTGTTATCTTTGATCCAGATATGGAAGTACTTCTTTTTGGGACATCTATGGAAGATAGTTAATGTAGAATAATGAAGTCTAATCTTTTGATGTTGGTTGTAGTACTCAAAGCTTACCCTGGGTAACCTTGCTCTCTAGACATTCATGTAGAATGTTACAAGTTTTGGTATGTTAAATTGTGTTTCTCTGGTTGATACTAAAATTGATGATAATTAAGTTTTGGTCTTGGTTGTGGCATTCCCATCAGCTATGAATTGTATTTCATGTAGTTCAAAGTTTGTTATCTTTTGATAATTATGTTATGTAACAAACCTATCTTATGTATGACCTATCCTATGGGTCCCTTGGTAATGTGGTAAGAATATATTTATGTGCAACCTATCTTTTGGAACTGGCGCTAGCAGGCAAAGCCTTATTGAATATTTTAAGGTTGTTCTTCATGCTAACATGTTTTGTGGTGATCTAATTCAAATTGTGTTCATCTAACTTAGAAGACTATGCAGGAATTGTGTCTGGCTGACCTAGGAGATTATGAAGGCATGTAATGGTATAAGTAAAATTTTCTTTTGTGTGATGAAAGAAGATATTTGAAGTATGTTGTGTGTGATCAGATAAAAGGGTGTGAAGGAAGAAGTAATCTAATTTGTATAGGTTGTGCTAGGAAGGTGTGCAGAAGATTCTTGACCAAATATGTTGTAGACAGTTATTGTGCTCTTAACCAGAACTGAATTCATGCATATGTAGATGCAACTTCATCTTTTCACTTTTGTCAATGAGACTATTTTGTAATCAGTTGTATTAATTGGGAAGTGAGCCCACTAATAGTGAGCCTTTGTAAAAATCACCTTAACTGATGTTCTATAATTGAGAATTAGCATTCTCTGTGGTTTTTACCTTATTGGATTTCCATGTAAATTTTGGTTTTCATTGTGCTTGGTGTTGTGTGCATTCATGTTCATATCTATTTGATTATTTTCTTATTGATATATGCTTGCTCTAGATTAATTAGAAAAAAGAAAATTGTTTTAGGATAACTGATTCACCTCCCTCTTAGTTATCTAGATTGTTCAACAAACCTATGTCCCCTTATTTTTTCTTGAAATTTAAATATGTCTAAGGTATCCTATTATTATTTAAATTTAAAATATCCATTGTCAAATATTGAGATTTAATTTGTAGAAAGTTAGAATAATTGCATATAAATACCTAGTATTGTATCATTTTAAATCTATCTAGCTGTGAGAGGTAAAACCTTTCATTTATCAAATGATTGACAAATATGGCATAAATTTGTCAACGTTGAATAAATGAGATAATCCCTCTCCCTATGAAATTATTGAGCAAGCATAAAGGAAATAACGACATCAAACTAACATAAAATCATAAGCAACATAAGCATGACATCCATTCCTAAACTACTCAAACACTATCTCATAGGGGGATTGGTGCTACTTTGATGTGGAAAGTAGCCCTTTCCCAACCCCTTTTTGATAAGCCGAATGATAAAATGCTATGGATATGGTGGAGTGATGATGATGAACAAGATCAAATCTCAAAGAGAGTAACCTTGTATGAAATTGTGAAGATTGTGAAGATTGTCAAGATTGTGAAGGATTTGCTTGAGGATGATGCACCTATTTAAAGATTTTCAAAATGTTGAATGTTGAAGAGGGACCAATGTGGGATAAAAAATCAAGCCAATGATAGAAGGACACTTGTCACCATGTGATTGATGGATGTGTGTGCAAGATTTGGGAAGAGTGCCCAAGAGGGGGAAAATTTGAATTCAAATTTTGCCATAAATGCTGAGAGGGGGACAAGGAAAAACAGCAATAAATGCCTGTTTGACTTGTCATGTTGAGGGAAAATGAGATTTTAATAAATCAATAAAATTGATTTATTGTGCAAGTGGCTAGGTCTAGATAATGCAAGTGGGATGGATGTGACATGCATTAGATTAGGATTAGATGATGATCATGTTGATTAATGCTGATTAGATGAGTTGACATTTTGGACTTTGATATTCTGATTTATTTAAATCCAGAAAATGATGGAAAATGTATGATTTGGATTTGATTTAAATAAAGTCCTGATTTATTTGATGAATGGAATATGATTATGCATGATGTAAATTTGATGTGTCTACATTTTGCCCCTCTTTGAAGCAATGTACTTGTTGCGTTGGTTCAAAGAATAAACTTGCCGCAATCAAAATTAAAAATTTTCTGATTTTTCAGATGCCCCAGCGGAAAGAAGTACACTGGTACATTGCCCCCTCGAGAGATCGAGCGAAAAGATTCAATTTGAGGGTCGATCTCGCGATAAAGAGGTTCAAAATGGATGGTTATGGATAACGATGCAAATGAGATGATTTTAAGATGCTTAAAATAACAAAGCTATATTATCCTAAACAACTTAAATGATGATATGATGTGATATGGATGAGATGGATGATGTGATATGCTGTGATTATGCAACGGATGATTTATGAAATGCTTAGACTAACAGATCTATATTATGATGATGATTACACAATGCATGTGAAATGATCAATATTTCCTATTATGTATGATATGAATGATATGTGGTATGTTGACGGTTTGTGGATGCAAGATGGATGCATGATGG
>VDFB02193867.1:481821237-481981345 GCA_007258455.2 Sequoia sempervirens | reverse complement strand
TATCCATAGTTCGAGATCCTTTCCCAATGGAATCTAAACCCTTTTTAACATTTTGAACAATATCCTTTTGTAATCCCATGTGTTTCTTCTTATTTGATGATGAATGCACACCCAACAATTGTAATGACTCTTTCAGCTCATCACGAAGAAGTAAACATGATAACAATTGGGTTTTTTCAAGTGTATCAAGATGATTGAAATGATGATTGATCATTCCATTTACAGATTTAGTCATTGACCTCTTTCTTTTATTATAAGGCTGGTTGGCATAATATTTAAGTTTCTCCATATCCATTTCAAGAAAATGATCTAAATTTCTATGAGAAATTTGTTTACCCACCTTCTCAACTAGTTTTTATATGCTCATCCATACCGAGTAATGCAGGGAAGTGATCCCCAATTCTCTCCAACATGCATTGTTTCAACTTGTGCCTCCTCCCCTATCTTCAAGGACCATGCATTCTTGAGCTGGATTCATTTGATCCAATGTCTACATTTGGCTCGACTTGAGCATGAAAACTTCCTACTTGTTGAGCCCTTCCTACACATGTGTCACAAAATATTTTGCAAACAAAAATGAGAGATGATGTTAAATATATAAGTGAAGTTTATGTATGCAAGCAAACAATTTGATAAAACATGATGAGCTATAAGTGAGAGAAGTTTGTGCAATTTTTATATGCTCATTCATACCAGTAGAAGGAAGTGATCTTGACCCCTCTCCAACAAGCATTGTCTGAACTTGGGTCTCCTCCCTAACTTCAAGGTCCATCTGTTCGTCAACAGATTCATTTGATCCAATATCTAGATTTGGCTCGACTGCTGCTTGAGGAATCCCTAGAGCATAAAACATAAAAATAATTTGAGAACATTGAAGTGATGAAAATAAAAAATGAAAGACACAAAACACTATAAAGATTGAAACAAAAAGAATTGGCTTAAGGAATTGGAGTCAAGGATCAGATAAACATTGCAACTTGAATGACCAAGATGACTTGAGGATATTTAAAAGTATTTATAGTCATTTAAGTGCAATGATGGTTAGAAACCTTCAAGGTAAGAGTACTAAACACACACTTGAGAGTGAGAGAGAGAAGAAACAAGCATGCACCTTGTTTCTTTCTATGATAATTTTCCAAGTTTTGATCACGCCTCTTTTGTTCTTCTTTTGACAATTTTCGTTGAGATGCATTTTTTCTTTCCCTTTGTTGCCCCATTTTCTTCTTCAACTTAAATATGACTCTAAACAAGTCCTCTACCAACTTAGTTAAATTATCCTCCAAAATTTTCCTTGATTGATAAAAATGAAAAGTTGTCCAGCTCCAATATTTGCCTCCTTGATAAATGTGCAAAAACTTCTCCAAAATCTGTGATCCAAGTGAATCAAAATTATTCAAGTGTACATGGAATAACTGGATCCTCTAGTTTAAATGAATCAAGTACTAAACAAACAAGTTATTTCATTGTGGAGTTTGTTGTTATTTAATTCATAGGTATGCACAACATATCTAGTAATTTTAGAATTTTGGTAAAGTGTCAAAAAATGTACAAATATTAGAGGTATAATTTGAATTGAATTTTCTTAATTATATTTGAATTGAATTTCAAGTTAGTTGTCGAAAATGTATAATAGAGACCGTATAATTTGAATTAAATTTTCTTAATTAAACATTTGAATTGAATTTCAAGTTACTTGTAAGAAACGTATAATAGCTCGATATAATTTGAATTGAATTTCAAGTTACTTGTCAAAAAGATTATATCTTGTTCTCAACTCAATGGTTCATGTTGCTTAAGTCATTTTTTAAAAAATATTTATTATGATCAACATGAATGAACTTAATTATAAAATGGCATTGATTTTCCCTAAAATTGTACTAGAGATCAAATGTATATTGAATATAAGGAAATGTAAGTTGTAAGAGGTCATAAAAAAAGAAAACATGTATGTATATTGAATATTTAAAGCAATCGCATACATATATTATGTGTAAACATGTTTAAACCATAAGCAAACACATGTACATATATGTAAAAGAATATAAACATAACACATATTATAAGCAAAGCGACAAATATATGTATATATCATATAAGAAAATATATGTACATATATCATAAAAGCAAAATGTAAATTAAAGATCATCTAATGTCGAATACTAAAGATCAAAAAACAAGCAAATGTATGTCTAGATCATATAAGCAAGTGTAAGAGATCATCAAATATCAAATACTATTTTAAAGATCATCATATATAATCAAATACACATGTGATAAAGATCATAAATCTAGAATGCATGGCCTAATAAGAATGTCTACTCCTAGACGAATGGCCATCTGAATGAGAAGAACGGTCCTGCTCTGATGGATGCCGAGCCCTACAAATAAAATTGTGTACAAGATGTGTTAAATACATATAATTTTTATTAAATAAATTTTATGAAAGTTATTTTTAAATGAACTTGTATTTTTAAATATCAATCTACAACTTGTATTTATCTATGCATATAAATATATATTTTATGAAACTCACATGTCCACCGGATAGCGTATTCATCCATTGTGAGTCACATCGATCATACACACGATCTAGACCAAGGCTAGGAGTGATATGAGGTATGTCCACCTGTAACAATATATATACACATATATATCAACTTACATGAATATCTAGTTAAAAAGAAATTTAAAAAATAATGAAAAAATAATTGAAACATGCACATGCACACATACATGCACATCATCCGATATCGATGACCTAAGTCCTCTCAAACATTCGCTCACCATATGGACCAAACGACTGCTTTATCGGATCATCATCTCGTGATCCATCCGATCTATCCCATGTCGTACGTAAATGATGAATGGAGGGACTGTGAAGGTGATGGCACCGGGTGATGATGAACCATAACCAATCAACATATCAGTAAAACCCATAGTCTGTGCAGCTACTGTATGAACTGTAGGTGGATTCTGATGCGAACTAGTGGTCGGCTGAGAGTGATGGGATCCTGGAACTGAATGACCTCTATGTCTCAAATGATGTCTAACATGCTCTATACCGATCCCATTGTCTGATGCAATGTGGGCATATGCCTCCAACAGGTCCTCAGCCAAACAATGTAGAGTCATGCTTGCCATATCTCCTGTAAGTGCATCAAGCTGTGTAGGAGTAGGGATACTGTAAAAAGGATCCATGGTGGTCCACTGCACAAATGGTGGATCGGAACTGTCTCCTAGGATATCAAATACTCTAATTTGAATTTACTCATCGATATCCTAGTGGTGGCAAAATGCACGTCACTCCATATAGCACAATTGCTCTTTGGGAAGCAACAACAACCTCCTATCTCATGGGGCTAGAATCAGTGAGAGCAGAGAGATCATCACCAACTAATAATTCTAAACATCAGTGGTCTATCCTCAAGCCAATGATAGGTGGGCCTATCGTAAAATAACTCTACTAATTAATTAACATATGGTGGAATGTCTAGGTATTAACTTGAGGCCTAAATGGACCTCACAAGAGATACAATCACAACAAAATACAATGGGAATCTTTGGTCATTGTTTGGGTATATACCATGTTTGAAATCGGGGTAGATCAATGAGGCCATAGCATGATCAACACATCTAGTGACCTGGTATCCCCTAACCTTACGCACATTTTGATAAAATGGAAAACAAGTGGCTTTTATCATTTCTTTGGTGACACTATCTTGTATTTGTTTAAGGGGAACATCACCATGTACTTCTTCTCGCATGCGGGAAAGAATAGCAGTCACTCTGTCTGGGGAATATGCACTAGTCCTCTCAAGTTCATTTTTTAGTTTTTCTAGACTATGCAATATTAACATGCATGGTTCACTATATATCCCTGGGTTTGCACCTTGTGCTAATGAATCTCTTAATTTTGTTATCTCATTAGTAGTATTTGCAAACAAAGATTCTAGCACAGGTGAAACATGATCTACATTTTCCATGTTATATATATACAGTACACCTAAAAAAACAATAAGACTTTGGTAAATAATATATCTAGATAAAAAGAATACAAATCTAAAATAGAACTTGTAATTTAATTCATCTACTCATCAATAATATTTTCATACTATTAACTTGATTTAAAAAGAATTGGAAGACAACTTTAATCTATAACATAACATCCTTAAATGGTTCAAATTTTAAATGAAACGATGAAAGAAAGAATAAGAATACAAAGATTAAAGTATAAAATCATTTAAAAATAATTTGGGATAAAAATATTTAATCTAATAGTTGTTAACATAAATTAACTTCAATTATATAGCCTTGAGAACATCAAAAAATTATAGAACATAAAAAATGCATCATTAAATGTATATTAACATCATCTACACTCTAATTAAAAACATTAAAAACAACACGGAACACAAAGAGATGAAATAGGTAAAAGGATAAGCACATTGATCTCCTTCATATACTATGTTGATTAATAAGCCATGTGGAAAGAAAGTACTTAAAGTTAAATAGGTAAAAGGATAAGCTCAACAATCCCTTTGAGTGATGTGCCATTTTCCCTCCATCCCAAGCTTCTTCTTCATGTATTCCTCCTTATTGTTTTACTCCTATCTATCTTATGCAGTTTATTTCTCCTTCCACCAAATCTCCCCAAATTTATCCTCTCCTTTTTCCTAGATCTCATCTCATGCTTACTTATTATGATGCACATAGTTCTCTTGTCTCCACATTGGTTCTCATTAGTTTTGTTTACACTTCCCATGTTCCCCACTGTGATATTCCTACGCAAGTCTTTGTCACTCCACACTCATTTATTATGTCACGACAAATTTATACACCACCTTCGATTTCTCATCTTGCCACTTTCATTCATGTCCTTAATCCTAGTGTGCCTCTATCTACCCTTGACATTAATGTTTAAGGGCTTGTTGAGATGAAAAGTAATGTTGATTCCTTACCTAATGGAAACAAAAAAAGACATGTACATATAAAAATCAAACACAATTCAATTTCTATTAAAAATTTTACATATCCATTTTTTGTTGGATTTTTGGATCCTAGATTTGAGATGCACAATGTTAAAGGAGATCCCATGACACATTCAAGGTTTTTAGTGCTACATATTTGGATTTTGTGTATGATGATAAGTTATTGGCTAAGTTCTTCCCATGAAATTTAATAGTATTATCTTCCATTTGGGTCTATTTTTTAATATTGAAATTGGCCAATGCAAATATTAGGAATGTTAGATTGAAGTTTATTATTTTAGATTTTTTGACTATAAACAAGGATCGACAAAGTATATACATTCTTAACATTTGCATGTGCAAGTGAGATGAATGTAAAGAACTAAAGTTGTTAGAGGCTACCACACTTAATTATGGATCTTCTAATGCTTCATCTACATCATCCTTGTAAATTTAAAAAGAAAAATTATTTCCAAAAGGATAGTAAAAAATAATGGAAATGACCATTGTACAAACTATACATTATAAATGTTTCTAATATAATTATGACTCTAAAGCCTCCAACTTTTTCCTTTGTAAAATGTGCTTCAAAATTTACTTAGTGCTTGCATGATTACACTTCCTCCTATTAGGCCATTAGATAAATCTAAAGTTATTCCCAAAAGATATAATGAGAAAGAATTTTGTTATTAAATTGTAGAGTTAATTGTAATTATACTCAACATTTTATGGGATTAAGGAATAATTGATTAAGGATTTGATTCATAAAAAAAAAAATTAGGTTGAGGGGGTTAATATTGGGGTCAATCCTTCAATTGTTCCTCCTAATGAAAATTTAAATATTTTACATTAAATAAATCTAATAAAATGGTTTTATATGAGGGTCATGAGATTGAGGTACATATACATGTTGACGAGCTTGAAATCATTGATTCTCCTATGTATGTGAGGAATGATAATTTGTTGGTATTAATAAAAATTATAAGGGAACTTATTCTTCTTCTTATGTACTAGTGATCGACTTTTATAGAAATTTCTATGGACTAACTAGTATTCAAACTTAGGACCTCCCATTTGGTGTTAGGATGCTCTACTATTGAGCTAATGACTCACATTGTGATGAGTCTTTTTATGACTTAGGTGTGTATCATTTCTCCAACACACTCCCTTGAGCCACAACATAGGTGTCAAATGCACCTAGCTTGGCTCTAATACCATACAAGAATACCAATTATGAGGACCTCCTATAAAAATATGACATGAAAAACCGTGAACAATATTTAAAAGATAATCCATAGTCTATCTTATTATTTATGCATATTTTCTAGGACCACCTATGCCCAAAACACAAAATAGTTTTTATAAATACACCAATTAGATCTTATAAAATGCATTACTTAGATCAAATTATATGGTAAATTAAATATAATTAATGATTACTTTTTCTTTTAGTATGAAAGAGGTTAAATTCCAATATATGTTCTAGTGGGCTTGATTGAGTGACAAGGTGGAGTGATTGTTGTAATGAAGAACTTGCTAGGAAAGCTAACCAAGTTAAAATGTACACCTATACATACATCATTGTGGTAATATAGACCTATGTCATAAAACACAATTGAGTCCTATTAGTTCCAAAGTATTTTAGCAAAGAGGTTACAATTGCAAGAGATCCGTATATGCCTTTATTTTAGATTAAGTCATTTAACCTTAAATAATTTTAAGAACATACATAAGGACCCTCTATATAAGTGCAAGGATTATTTGCCTAATTTGTAAAATTTTTAAAAGGAATAACAATGATGGGAAAATCAAGACAAGATGCAACAATTTAGAATTCCTAAAGGGTTTACAATTATTAGAGCCAAAGTAGGTTATATTTTGGTTTTATATTATAAAATGATTCAAGAATCTATAAGGCCAAAAGAACCATAAGCATTGCAAACTTTAGTTTAGAAGCATAATGGATTGGATATTTTCATTCCTAAACATGGTTTTCATTAAAAAAATTACTCATGTACTATACATACATATTCATGTATATGTGAATATATCTACATATGTATACATACACATGCACATATCTAAATATGTATATATGTATATATGTATATGTAGATATGTAGACACATTCATGTATACATACATATGTATATATGCATGTATATATGTATATACATACACTTATTTTCTATATGTATATATATGTATACATATATACGTATACATAAATACACACACATGTATGTATGTATGTATGTGTGTATGTATATTTATGTATACGTATATACATGTATGTATATGTATATGTGTATGCATACATGTATATATATGTATATATGCATACACACACATTTTGGTTTTGTTTTGTAAGCATCCTCTTTTGAGGACAACCCTTTGTTGATGATGTTGAGTATTAGTTTGTTGTAAGTGTGTTTATTATTTTAATATCATTTCAAAACAATATTTTATTTATTTATAAATTTTGGTATAATCTCTAATTTTATAATATGTTTGTGTGTGTAGGTTGAGTTGCATAATTGTTAGGGGCACACACAATCAACACAATGCAAGATAATAACTAATTCAAGGGATCGAAGTTCAGTTTCTAGTCAAACAAAGAGAGGCATAATGTTTCATTAATAGCATTTGCTACACATACATAAACACTTTTATATCTTTATGACACATTCATAACTATTTTCATGAATATATATTGGTGATATTTTGTAGTCTAAGAGACAATGTTGGCCTCATGTCACTGTATATGATATTTTCATGATGTATTATGTATGTCTTCATGACCTTATCAAGAGATCAATATATAAATATTTTGTGCATATTCATAGCAAATGGTTTGTGCTTATTCTATCTATCTATATTACCCTTTATCTCTATCTCTCTTTATCACTATCTCTCTCACATATATATGATGTGCATGAATGTTGAATGGCATACATGTAATGAACCCATACTAATTCTAACTCTATTTAGCCTATCAACAAATAAATATTCAACATTGGTCTTCTAGATTTACATACATCTTAAGAATTTACTACCATAATCCATAAGACAAAGCAACAATAACCCATATGGGTGTTTAGACTCACAAGTGAAAGTCAAAATGTTATAGCTAGCTATCCCTTCACTAAAAAATAGTAGGGTTTTTAGTTCAAACAAGGAATTACCCCATTTTATTGTATGGTTCTATATACTAAAACCCTATCTCCAATAACACACATAAAGTAAAAAAAATATCTACTATGTTTGGCTTCATGAATGCAACACAAGCTTCTAAATGTCCTAGGTAGAGCAATAGATTTCCATTCACATAGTAGAAATTACAAGCTAATGCTTTTTAACATGATTTCTAGAATTTCATACAAGAATAGCTTTTTCTCTTACATTACATATAAAAATACTAAAAAGAACCTTCATAAAAAATCATACCTCATTACCACCAAGTAAAAACTATTAGGTTTACATACTCGAATTTCACAAGCTTCAAAAATGTATAATTTGCACTACCTTCTTCCTCCTTTTGCCTCTATCCTCCCCTTTTCCCTCTTTCTTTTCCTTTTAATCCTTCCTTGATTTCCACCATTTTTGCCATATTCTCTACATGTTTCCCATTTCCACTTCCTTTGCTTTTATTTCTTCCCACTTTGTGAACAATAAAGTCCCACTCTCTCTTCACTTACTTATCATTCAAGTTTCCTCGAATAGCGTACCTCAACATTAATGCTTGATACTTAATATGATGGGGCCAAAAGGTGGGGTGGCCACTTTTTGGCCCCACATCTTTTTGCACTCGCTCTAATAAGGTTTGTCCTTTTGATAATAGTAATGTCCAAAGGTGGCTCTTGTTTGCATGTGGATACATTTATACCAAACATCAACTTTTAGTGATATGTGTGAAGATTTTGTAGTGGTTCTATATATTGTTCTTATTCTCTAAATATAAAGGAGGATGAATAATCAAGTCATGATGGACTAATGAAAGAAGATGAATTGAATAGTGATAGAAACTAGTCTACTATAGTTAGTGATGATGAAAATACATTATATAAAATTATGCAGGGATTCTCATATTACTTAGAATCTCTAGTGTTACAATATGAATAGTATTTTAAACACATGATAGACCTTTTTCTAGAGTGTCTCTACAAACTTGTGACCATTGAATTTGCTTGGTAGTATAGAAAATTGCATTATAATACATCAAATAATAGGGTAGAGAATGTAATTGTTAATTTTATGGTTTCCAAGACCAAACTTTGTAAATGATATTAATTGAGGGCATGAAGACACAATCAAGTCTTTGTTCTTGATGGTTTGATTTATATTTTCAATCAATGGTTCCATTTATACACACTACATGAGGAAATTGTTCAATAAGAGTAACTTATAGTTTTAGTCAATTATATTTCAATTTGTACACACTACATGAAGACAATGCTATCAATGATATGATTCTGGATTTTTATAAGATTTAATATTATAATACCTTAACAAATCAAGCTATGACTTTCATGGTTCAATCCTACATGTATGAAATTTGCATTTTCATCTACAAGTTTGACCCTAAATTTGTAGTTTTAAAACTATTTTGTGAGCTTAACCCTACATTTCTAGTCTTTAGGAATGTATTTATTTTCATTTTTTAGACTATGTTGAGAGCTATTATAATGTTTTTTTGCACTAATTTTCGGAGGAAACTCATTTTTCCTTACTCAAACCTTTGGATTATGCAAAACGGGGAAGCAAAATACTATTAAAAATGCTTTAAAAACGTTCAAACAAGTGCAATTTGAATTCAACAAATTTTAAAAAAATTGCATATATAGGGTTTCAAAATTAAACAAATACATGCATTTTGAACTTAAAAAAAAAGGAATTTTAAATACCTCGTGCTCAATAGTGGTCGATATGCGAATTGGAATGATGAAGTTTGAAGAAAACGACCCGAACTTTGCTTTCGTTGGTGAAAAATTTTGTTGGGGGTCGCCATCCGCTTTCTGTTTGCAGATATGGTAATTCACAGTGAAAGTGTGAAAGTGAAAGCACGGGGGTCGCCGTCCGCTTTCTGTTCGCCGCGCGCAGATTACTGGTAATTCACAGTGAAAGTGTGAAAGTGAAAGCACTTTCACACTTTTTTTGGTTTTGTCATATGTAAGCAATTCGGCCGAACCCCCTTACATATGACTTTTTTATTAGGCTCGGTGGGGGTTCGGCCGAGCCATGGGTTCGGCCGAACCATATGGCTCGGCCGAACCATTCAAATGGTTCGGCCGAGCCATATGGTTCGGCCGAACCACTTTGCTAGGGAGAGTGTGGAAATTTTGAAAATTCCTTCCTCCACAAAAGTGTAAACCACTTATGTGGCTTCACCCATCAATTTTATATTAGTGATGATTGCACACATTCTCTAGAGTTCATGCAAGGTTGCTTCCAGATGTTCTACAGTCATTTGGCTCAGAGGGGCATATCATATGGTCAGCATATAATATGGTTAGATAACTGTGCAACATAGTTCAAGAATGCACACATGTTCTACTGGTTGTGCAAGATGCATCTCACTACACATGTTCAACATATGTGGAACTTTTGTGAGGCCAGACATGGAAAGGGGGAGCATGACGGTCCAGGAGGATGTGTGAAAAGAGCATTAGCACAAGGAGAGTTAAAGTATAAAGACAGTGCATAGTTGACAGATGCAAGATCAATTATCAAGTGGTGTAATGCTTTGACGGGTCTAGGTAATGAAGGTACGTCTTCAATTCATATATTTATTTGGTTGATGGATGATACTAACATTGCACCATATGAGGATTTTTGTACACTAACAGGATCGAGTGAGTTGCACTCTTTCCTTAGCTCAAATGCAGGTTCATGGAGTATCGATACACGTAAGATGGCATGCTTTTGTTCTTGATGTACAATGCAAGCCTGGAATGATTGTGAGTCAGGGTAGTGGGTTGACAAATGGTTGACAAGTTATCTTAGCCCACTTCACATGTATCACCCTCCGACGACATTGGAACTAACATAGATGGAATCATCGGTCGACTTTGACCATGTATCAGATCTAGTTCAACTAGGTAATATATCTACTTGCTTAGTATTTGAAATTCCATATTGTTATCTTACTTTGTACTGTATTCATAATGTTGAATAATTTCAAGAGATATGCCACAAATATAAATGCAGGGAATGTTTATGCAGTTATTGCAGATGAAGACAACAAAGAGGGAACAAACTATTACTTGTGTCATTGTGTTGAGGCAAAAAAGAAATTGGAAGCCCCAATTATAGATGGAAAAAACATTGAATACCCTATAGGCTCAATTGTTGTTACTGGAACATGGCTAAGAAGGTACCCACATAAGAGTGTTAAACATTGGTTGTTTGAGGAATTTGACACGCATCATAAGATTCTTCATTACTCAAACCTTTTCGTGGCATCCAATGTTCATTTGACCAAATATGGGGGTAGACCTTTGAACATGACCTTGTGGAAGGTCCATGAGTCTTACCATGAGGCAATACTTGACACAATAAAGAGTAGAGCAGACCCAGATGGTTCATTGGATTAATTTGTAAGTATATGCACAATGGTTCTTATTAATTTATACTTGTATCCACGTTAATTTGGTTGATGCCAATGTTATCATCTTATTTTACTTTGCATATTTGTATGTAACAAGACAAACATTGATTGGTGTCCCCTTGCATAAAATGTAGATTTATGTGCCATCCAAGAGAATCTCAAGTAGAAAAGCAATGCAACATCCTTATTTTGATGATCTTGAAAAATATCAATTATGATTTTAAGCCATTACAAAAGTGTGTGTGAAGCTTGGTGAGGCAATTTCAAGTTATTCATTTGAATTTAACCTTATCATGACCACCTATGATGTAGACATTATAAGAGCATCTCGAATTTCAAGATATTCTATTCATGAGAGGTGTTGTGTGCAATAGGCATCTTGGAACTCCCAGTGAAGATGTATGACCAAGACTAACTAAGTTGAGAGACTGCCATGCCTATATGTAAGTGCCTTCCATCTATTTTGGATGAGCTATTTCTTTTTATTATTTTACTTTGCATATCTTTAACTAAACTAGTAAAAATTGATTGGTCTCTCTTTGTAGAAAATGCTGATTTTTGAGCCATCAAAGAGAATCTTAGCCAAAAAAGCAATGCAACATCCTTATTTTGATGATCTTGAAAATTTCTAATTTGAAGCCATTATAAAAGAATGTGTGAATCTTTGTGAGGGAATCTCAAGTTACTCATTTGAAGTTAACCTCTAAATGAGAACCTATGATTTAGACATTAGAAGAGAATCTCGAATGTACATGAGTGACATTGTAAAATATCTATGAGAACAACTCATACCTAAGGCATTGTAATGAGATTTAAATGTATAATAACCTTCAATGCCTCGAAGGAGAGATTTTTGGTTGATTTGTAAGCTATTTTTTGATCAATAAGAATATTATTTTCTAGAAATTTACTAGTTTTTTCTCACTTTTCTTGTTGTTGTATAGTTTATATAGATGCTAAGATGATTTGAAACCTATTGGATGTTGTAGATAGATGAATTATCTTTCATTTGCACCTATTTAGAGGTTATAACTTGATGCAAACCGAGGAGGCTCAAGCCAAACAACTTGACTACTTGCCTTCAAGAGGCATCTAACAAGATTAAAATGCCTTATTAGAGCAATTCAAATAGTCCTCAAAGTTTGACAATAACCTGAAGCATAATTGCTTACTTTCACCCTTGTAACCTAGCTTTAGTGCAAACCTAGTTTTAGGGATTTTTCACCAATATTTTTTAAAACACCTGACAAATTCAACACAAAATGACTCTCCCTACCACTAACTCCTAGACCAACCCTCTAAGTTGCTAGCTCCAATTCTGGTTTGGGGGTTTGGTTCACCGGTTCAGAAAATTTTTTTGGGAGTTGGGTTTGGTTCGTTAGTGAAAATAACAAAAACATGTAAAAATATTATATATGCAGCCTAGATGCATGAATTAGGATTAGAATATCACATAACATCATATAAACAACAAAATCACCATAAACTTGAATGCCATTTAAAACATGCATGATAAATATGCATTTTTCAAACTTTAAGTTCAATATTACAACACTTTTAAAGTTTTGATCATCAAATGAATTCTCTAAATCATCCATATCAATGCCAACATTGACATTAGATGAAGTAGGAAGACTATATGAATCACAAGTAGTGCCATGGCACCATCACTAGTACTAGTATTGTGCCCATGCTCCTGTTGGATATCTGACTCCTCATATGCAATATGGTGGGAACTGCAAGCATCCAAGTCAGTATCCTCTGGAACTATATCCCACAACTTCATCTCCCCTTCCTTGTAGTTAGGTTGTTTGTGTGAAAGGAGATGCAAGTTGGAATGCACATATACTAAGTTCTCTACTTTAAGTACCACCAACTATGAGCATCCTTTAAAAACCTATCATGAGTAGCATTAACATCGAGATGATTTAAGTGCACAAAATCAGTGAACTTATTCATGAGTACACTTTGCAAATCTTGATCAGGGAAGAGTCTCACAAATGTTGCCTTGTACCCTTCAGCCACTTCTAAATCTCTATATGGAGGAAGCCTTCCTGGCTGTGAAAGAAGCTGGCTAATGTAGTATTTTGGAGTCAATGCAAAGGAAAGAAGGTTTAATGGAGTTGTCATAGGTCTACCCTTTGAAGCTTAGTATGATTACCCTCGTAACTCCCTTGCCATGCATCACTTCATTCCTTGTCATGGTGACTGTTGAATTCTTCTAGCACTGTCACAATCTCCATTACCACTTTTGGTTATCCTTTCATTCAACAAACCCTCAGTTTTCATGCTTCTCATTTCTTTCATTTGTATAATATCAACACCACTAGTGATCTTTCCATTATCATCTATTTCAGTTTAAAGTCCCTTGGAACACCTCCTCTGAACTCTATATCCTTGCATTCAAATTGTGTTTGTATGATGCCTTGAATTGTCATAAGGTTTCTTAATAGGTCTTTGAAACCCTTTCTTCTCTAATGTTTTTCTATTCATTAACTGTCATACTTATAATCTTCCTTCAAATTGCTATTCTTTGACTGTCATTATCTCTTATTACTTGTATGCTCATTAACCCTCAAAAACCCTGTCTCTTGGTTATCCCCTTGTCTCATGACTAGATTGTTGGTCAACACCTCCTCTTTCTTAACTACCCTGAATTTCCTTTTTCATGTTTTGGCTTGACATGCCATGCATGACTGTCAAGATCTCATGACTATGAAGATCATTACACTGTACCTTTTCTTTATTACTTACTCCACTATCAAGATTATATGCAAGATACCCTTATTAATAAATTGTCCTATGTGACATTTGTTGTCCTATTTGATTGCCTTTATAGTGACTTAGGGTTTCATGCCTAAGTGTGGGTGATATTGAACATGGTACCATGGGAATTAGATGGCAATCTACTATGAAGAAGGCATGATTATTCTCTCTTAAACAAAAAATCCATCAAGAATGACAAAATAATTAGCATAACAATTGATAGGCCTTTCGTGAATGATAAATGATAGTAAGGAAACTATGGTATCATGCATGATAGATTTGTTGAAATATGATAATGACCTCTATCTTTCTAGGGGATTGGTCATAGTGTTCCATGAAATGATAGTAAACCCAAGCCAAATCTACTTCAAGGAAAAACCACAAACAAAAATGAAGAGAAAGGGCGGTCATAGGTGGTAATATCAAACCATATTCATGACAATCCTCATAACACACTATGACAAGCTGTCTATTGACCTAACACAAAGGGTTGGACATTGAAATGGAAAAATTCCTACTGTTGAAGTGTTAATAAGGTCTTTGTAATTATGGAAAATAGTAGTATGATAATAGAAAACTCTAGCCAATATAAAATCCAAGGAATGGGTATAGTGGTATGCTATAGAGAGAATGATAGTATGACAACCCTAATAGGACTGAGCACCACTATTGAAGACCACCTTTGCTTAACCTCATTATCCAATTGTTGCCATGTTTTATTTGAACCTATCAAGATGTCTGGATGAGAGAGTCATGTTGGTGATTAAGTTGCTTTGTTGAAAGGAATAGTGAAAAGATGTGTGCACATAGAGTGTTAGAGAGAAATTTTTGAGAAAAGGTGTTGCTTCCCCTACCACTCTGCATCACTCTCTAATGCATGGCTTGTCCATGTTAGGATAGTGAATCATACTCAAAATGGGCTCGGTGAAGCTAAGTAGATACTCCACACGATCCCACCATGAGTCATATAATATCATGCTCTTAATTCTTGTTGCTCTTTCAGTGCCACTTTGCCTCCATATAGACCAATTGGTGCTATTCACCATCCTAGAAAATTCCTACCTAACTTTCACAAGTCATCTCAAGATGATTGTATTAGAGGCAAAGTAGGTCTCTGCAAACTTCAACATGAGGTTACTCAGACATCGTGGCATTTAGAAACTTCTCGTCTAATCCTATGGGATCATATTGGGCCCCTCTACAATAACCTCTCCTGGTTTTCATTATCTCAGAGTGCTTTTCCTGTAGTGTCCAGTTTTCAGTTGATGGAAAAAGTGTCAAATGGAAGTAGTGGAAAGTTGCAAAATGGTGCAACTTTCATTCTGCAGCTTGTATGACCAAACAGACTGTTTCAACATGTCTAAATAGGCATGTTTACACTAGGCATGGTCCTCTTTCACACCCAAACATGTGGAATCACTTCGAGCTATGTTCAACTGGATCGATCCCTTAAGGGAAAAATGGCTGCAAACTTCAGCATGAGGTTACTCGAACACCGTGACACTTAGAAAATTCTTGTCTAATCCTATGGGATCATGTTGGGCCCCTCTACAATAAACTCTCTCGGTTCTCGTTATCTCACAGTGGTTTTCCCGTAGTGTCCAATTTTTAGTTGATGGAAAAAGTGTCAAATGGAAGTAGTGGAAAGTTGCAAGGTGGTGCAAATTTTGTTTTGCAACTCATGTGACCAAATAGACTATTCCAACACGTCTGAATAGGCATGTTTATGCTAGGCATGGTTCTCTTTCACACCCAAACATGTGGATTCACTCTGAACTACGTTCAACCAGATCAATCCCTTAAGGGTCCAAAGGGAAAAATGGCTGCAAACTTCAACATGAGGTTACTTGGACACCGTGATGCTTAGATACTTCTTATCTGATCCTATGGGATCATGTTGAGTCCCTCTACAATAACCTCTCTCGGTTTTTTTTTTATCTCAGAGTGGTTTTCCCATAGTGTCCAGTTTTTAGTTGATGGAAAAAGTGTCAAATGGAAGCAGTGGAAAGTTGCAAAGTGGTGCAACTTTTTTTTTGCAACTCGTGTGACCAAATAGACTATTGCAATGCATCCAAATAGGCATGTTTATGCTAGGAATGGTCCTCTTTCACACCCAAACATGCGGAATCGCTTCAAGCTATGTTCAACCTGATTGATCCCTTAAGGGTCCAAAGGGAAAAATGGCTGCAAACTTTAGCATAAGGCTACTCGGACATCGTGATGCTTAGAATTTGTGTGTATACTTCAAGGCTTACGTGTTTGTGACTACTTGTGCTTCCCTTATACATCTACATGCTTGACTTATTCACGTGTATACTTATTAATTGGTTAGCCCTAGCATTGATCATTGTTGTCCTTCATGGTTTTGTTCTCACACATTACACTTTTGTTCTCACTGACTTGATGTACTCTCCAACATCTCTCTTCTCTCATGCGAAGAGTTAGAACTGCTTGGCCATGCCTTTGCATCATTCAGGAAGTTTTTCTCTTTTTGACAATGTCAAAAGCATGGCTGCATATAGATTAGGCAAAAGACTTTTCCTTTTATATTAGCAATGCATGGAAGTTTCAAAAGGTATCCTTGATATTACAAAAAGATATGTGTTTATACCATAGCAGAAAAAATATTTTGGGGAGAAAATCGACAAACCAAAAGTATAATATTTTTTGAAAAAATTAGGAACAAGTCTTGAAATAATTGAAAAAAAAATAGATTTAAAAAAAAGGTAAGAAAAAGTAGAAGAGATAAAAACTTAAAAAAAAATAATTAAAGGAATTTCCATAGAATAGAGATATAGAGAGAAAATAAAATAAAGAGTTTAACTAATAAATTGTTAAAAATAGATTTTTGTAGTTTATATTCATATCGTTGATTACATTGCATTGCACATCTTTCAAACTCAAAGCATTTCTTCACATTGCATAACTAATAACTAGATGTTGATATATGACGAAAGTTCAATTACAATATAGTTTTTACAAAGTCAATCTAAGCAGTTATGCAATTACTTCACATTGCATAACTAATAACTAGGAGCAGCTGCCAATTGCATTTGCTTGTCATGGCATTCTATGAGACCACATTTCTTTGAGGAATTTTTTCAAACAGTTCATTTGTCTATACTACCACATTTTTGATACATGTCTACCAAAGAATTTTGTCAAATAGTTCAAGTGTTGCCTTGTTGCTATGGATGAAAGCCTAAAACAAGTGTTTTTGAACAAGCTATGGATGCTTGGAAAAAATCTATCAAAAGAATAATAGTAAGCAATATCATAGACAAGGCAAGTGAATCTTTGAAAAAATGACTCAAAGAAATGAGGTCTCATGACCTGATGAAATGCCATGACAATCAAAAGCATTTGATTACCATGGCATTTCATCACCATGAGACTTCATCTTTGAGGAATTTTTTCAAAGATCACTGCTTGTCTATGCTAACACATTTTCATACATGTCTATCAAAGCATTTTATCAAATAGTTCATTGCCTTGCTACTATGGCTAAAAGCCTAAAATAGGTGCTTTCGAACAAGCTATGGATGCTTGGAAAAAATCTATCATAGCATAATAGTAAGCAATAGCATAGACAACAATCGCTTGAAAAATGCCTCAAAGAAAATTCATGGTGATGGAATACCATGACAAGCAAATTGTTGTGGATTGTCGGCATTCCATCACCATGAGACCACATTTATTTGAGGAATTTTTCAAATAGTCTTGCCTTGTCTATGCTACCACATTTTTCATACATGTTTACCAAAGCATTTTATCAAATAGTTCACTTCCTTGTTGCTATGGCTAAAATCCTAAAATAGGTGCTTCCAAACAAGATATGGATGCTTGGAAAAATCTATCAAAGCATACTAATAAGCAATAGCATAGACAAGACAACAAATTGTCTGAGAAAATCTCAAAGAAATGTGGTCTCAATGGTGATGGAATGCCATGACAATCCATAGCAATTTTCTTGTCATGGAATTCATCATGCCATTCCATCACCATGAAACCACATTTCTTTAAGGAATTTTTTCAAAGAGTTCACTGCCTTGTCTATGCTAACACATTTTTCATACATGTCTATCAAAGCATTTTATCAAATAGTTCATTGCCTTGTTGCTATGGCTAAAAGCCTAAAATAGGTGCTTTTGAACAAGCTATGGATGCTTGGAAAAAATCTATCAAAGCATAATAGTAAGCACCAAGCTATGGTCTCATGGTTTTGTTTCACGCGAAAATCAGTGTGATTTTATTCACATTTTTTTCATGCGAAAATCAGTGTGAACCAAACTTTGTATTATGGAGCTATATTAAGCTACCACTCTGAAGACCAATGTAACAATGATACAAAATAATTTTTGAGACTACAAGAAGACATCAAAATGGCTAGTTTACTAAACAAATTCTTATGATTTACGAATAATGTTGATAACTCTACTCAGTTGGATTCTCTTTTCAAAATCATACAAATTGAACCCTAGCATCAATAGAATCTGTATATCAAGCTACCACAATTCAAGTTACATCAAGCCCATATCACCGAGACATAGCCTGAACAATAAGAGGAATGGCCTATTTCAACATACTATACTCAAACCCTTAAGGGATCGATCCGGTTGAATGTAGCTCAGAGTGATTCTGTGTGTTTGGGTGCAAAAGAGGACCATTCCTAGCGTAAAAATGCCTATTAGGATGTGTTGTAATAGTTTTTTTGGTCACACGAGTTGCAAAACGAAAGTTGCACCACCTTGCAACTTTCCACTACTTGCATTTGACACTTTTTCTATCAACTGAAAATTGAACACCATGAGAAAACCACTCCGAGATAATAAAAACTAACAGAGGTTATTGTAGAGGGACATGACATGACCCCATAGGATTAGACGAGAAGTTTCTAAGCATCATGGTGTCTAAGTAAGCTTATGTTGAAGTTTACAACCATTTTTCCCTTTGGACCCTTAAGGGATCGATCTGGTTGAACGTAGCTCGAAGTGATTCCCTATGTTTGGGTGTGAAAGAGAACCATTCCTAGCATAAAAATACTTATTCAGATGCATTGGAACAGTCTATTTGGTCACATGAGTTGTAGAAAGAAAGTTGCACCACCTTGCAACTTTCCACTGCTTGCATTTAACATTTTTTCCATCAACTAAAAATTGGACACCACGGGAAAACCACCTTGAGATAATATAAACTGGGAGAGGTTGTTGTAGAGGAACCCAATATGATCCCATAGGATTGGACAAGAAGTTTCTAAGCATCACAATGTTTGAGTAACTTCATGTTGAAGTTTGCAGCCATTTTTCCCTTTGGACCCTTAAGGGATTGATCTAATTAAACATAGCTCACAGTGATTCTATGTGTTTGCGTGCAAAAAAGGACCATGCCTAGCATAAAAATTCCTATTAGGATGTGTTGGAATAGTCCGTTTGGTCACATGAGTTGCAGAACGAAAGTTGCACACCTTGCAACTCTCCATTGCTTGCATTTGACACTTTTTCTATCAACTGAAAATTGGACACCACAGGAAAACCACTCTGAGATAACGAAAATTGAGAGAGGTTATTGTAGAGGGGCCTGGAACAATCCCATATGATCATATGATAAGTTTCTAAGCATCACAATGTCTGAATAACCTCATGTTGAATTTTGCAGCCATTTTGCCCTTTGGACCCTTAAGGGATTGATTCGGTTGAACGTAGCTCAGAGCAATTCCACTTGTTTGGGTGTGAAAGAGGACCATGCCTAGCATAAAAATGCATATTTGGACATGTTGGAACAATCTGTTTGGTCACATGAGTTGCAGAATGAAAGTTGCACCACTTTGCAACTTTCCACTGCTTCCATTTGACACTTTTTCCATCAATTGAAAATTGGACACTACAGGAAAACCACTCTGAGATAATGAAAACTGAGAGAGGTTATTATAGAGGGGACCAACACAATCCCATAGGATTAGATGAGAAGTTTCTAAGCATCATGGTGTCCGAGTAACCTCATGCTGAAGTTTGCAGCCATTTTGCCCTTTGGACCCTTAAGGGATCGATTCGGTTGAACGTAGCTCAGAGTGATTCCGTGTGTTTGGGTGTGAAAGAGGACCATTTCTAGCATAAAAATTCCTATTCAGATGTGTTGGAATAGTTTGTTTGGTCACACAAGTTGCAGAATGAAAGTTGCACCACTTTGCAACTTTCTATTGCTTGCATTTGACACTTTTTCCATCAACTGAAAACTGGACACCAAGGGAAAACCACTCCAAGATAATGAAAACCAAGAGAGATTATTGTAGAGGGGCCAAAAAAAATCCCATAGGATTAGAGAAGTGCATCTTTGTAAAATTTCAGAAGTTATATGATGATACATTTTCCGTCATTTGATGTATTTGCAGAATCATGCTAGTTTTACTGCCTAAGCTTTGCAAATTTTCAAGCTTTTGGAAAGTCTAATATTTTTGGAATCAATAGATAAATTTAGATACACATAATGATGAAAATCATTACTTCAATGGTCGGCATAGGAGAGCATGTGAATTATGAGTGCAAAGAGATATGGGTTTGAATCCATTGAATGTAACGTTTTTGACTAAGCATGTGAATTATGGGTGCAAAGTGATATGGGTTTGAATCCATTGAATGTAACGTTTTTGATTAAGCATGTGAATTATGGGTGCAAAGTGATATGGGTTTGAATCCATTGAATGCAACGTTTTTGACTAAGCATGTGAATTATGGGTACAAAGTGATATGGGTTTGAATCCATTGAACACAATGTTTTTTGTAAGGTAAATGTTTTTGGCCAGAGTAATGAATTGGAACAAGTGGTTGTGACAAAGGGCTCCATACGTGTTAAATTCAATATTGTGCAAATAATAATATTTTGTGTCTAGAGGGAGGGTTTTCCTACCAAATAAGGTGCATACCTTTTGCCCCATCTATGTGGCTAGAATTTTTTAATTAAAACATTGGCGTTTACTAATTTTTTATTTTTTTGAGATTTCATGACCCTTTTTGGACCAATTGTGCTTTACAACGAAGCGTTGGTGGCTTTGTTAGAGCTATATTTTTGGGGTTATCCTTTTAGTGATTGTTAAAGATGTGATAACAATTACATATGTTCTTCTCCATTTGTAATTAGGTTAAATCAATTTTTTTGTATACACAACTTAATAAAAAGTATACGCACGTATACACATGAAAATGTGTAAGTCACAAAGTATACATTGGATATTCACACGTAAGTCAAAAAGTATACATGTAAGTTGTAAAGTATACACTTGAATACACATAACTCATATCTATTGAACCATGAATTTATAATGCAAATATGGACACCATCGATAAAAAATATTTGTATTAACCAAATAGCCATGTACACATACATCATTATATGTCGATATAAGTATAAAATATAGTTACAAAATAGCCATATAGGCTTACGAGAATGCTATATAGGCATATAATGTCAAATATATCCAATAAAAAAAAGTACAAAATTGCCATGTAGGCATACAACAAAGGGCTCTGCATTCAAAATTCATTTCTCTCCATGCTCTAGTTCAAATAAAATTTTCTTTCCCTTTGGTTGGCGATCCAATGGTGATAAGTCCATCACTCATTTCTGTTGTGCTCAAGGAGTGCTCCTACTACTCCTCCTAGGGTTTAGCTCCTAGTGAAGTTTTAATTGTTACAATAAGAAGTAAAGACATTAATATATAGAAATTACACTATAAAATTGATATATTTAACAAAATAATTGTTAGAAACCCATGATCAGATTTGCAAACCAAAATAGACCTTCCATAGAAGAGAAAATTAAAAAAAGGCAGAGAGGTTGCAAAAAGATGTGCAACATTAATATTCAAGAATTCAATAATTACAAGATATGATTTTCTTTATAAAAGTAAAGATGCCTAACCCTAATTTTATCTTGAGCAACAAGATAGCTCGATAAGATAAAGATAAGATCCTAAAACATAGGAATTAAATATTCCTAAGTAAACTTATGCAAATGTGTAATTAATAATTAATTACACCAACACCCCCCCATAAGTGCAACTTAGGGAGAAGCAAAATTATTATGCAAAGATGAGTCCCGACAACAAGGCCTGATCAGGTACTCATGTACAAATACAAGATGAGGTAGAGAAGGAAAACCCAGTGGGACAAAACCCCCCTACAATGAGATGATTGTTGCAAAGAAGCACTGGAAGAACACTGTGGAGTAACATTGGAACCGCAATCTAACAAGCAAGGAAAGATACTTCTGTCTACAACTGAAACCAAAACTAGAATCATGATAATGTGACAGCAGACCCGATGCCATGAAACACTAAAAAAAATAATGCTATGAGATTTCCACAATCTATCATGTTGAACATTTTGTGATTTCTGGAAAAAAAACTCACAAACTGGAACAACCCTGGAATCTGTGAAGCAACAGGAGATGAAATGATGACAGAATCTGGAAGTCGTGTATTTTAATGCCGATGCCAAACTGTGATTGAAACTCTTCCATGGGAAGGAGTACCATGAAGACTCTGGAACATTAACCATAAAAACATGGCCCTTAAACTGAGATGGATCCAATGTGGATCATTAACCATAGGCTCTCAATCTAAATTGTGAACCAGATGTGAATCTGATATGTGTCAAGCAAGAGAAAAAATGTGGCCAAAAGAAACTGATAAACCAGATATACCCATACAAGCTGCCAACAAATCAAAATGGATATGGAGATCAAAGTGCATGCACACTCTAATCAGATTTATTATGCAAGAAACCCCCATGAATGGAACTTTATCAGATTTGCAAACTAGAATAGACCTTCCACAGAAGAGAAAATCAAGAAAAAGCAGAGAGGTTCCAAAAAGATGTGCAACATTAATATTTGAGAATTCAATAATTACAAGATATGATTTGCTTTATAAAAGCAAAGATGCCTAAACCTAATCTTATCTTGAGCAACAAGATAGATCGATAAGATAAAGATAAGATCCTAAAACTTAGGAATTAAATATGCCTAAGTAAACTTATGCAAATGTGTAATTAAAAATTAATTACACCAACAACAATCACTTACGACCATCTCACGATCACTCTCCTCGATGGAAATATTTGCACACTGATTTTGAGGTGTGCTCAAGCCCTGTATAAACCATCCAAATAGGAATTAAACTATGAATCAATAATGGTTTGATTTTTCAATAGAACTAGTTCATCTATAACAATGAATGTAAATTGAAATTTAGTAATTTTCCTCATACCTCCCCTATTAGAGCCATCGAGTATTGTATAGTGGATGAAACACCAATATCAATTTCCCTCATAACATTTGGAGGTGTTTTCGTCACCAACATCTGAAAATAAAACAAAAAATTATTCAATCACAAAAAAGTTACAATAGCGATCCACATCATGACTTATAATGTACTAGATCTAATGAACAAAATTTTGAGTATAAGTATTAAACTATATATTTCTAATTATCATGCTTACTATTTTCCATATCCATATCTTGTTCAAAAGGACGTGTTTTTAGGATTTTACCCATAGCAGCAAGCCACTAAACTATTTGATTAAATGCTTTCATAGACTTGTACAATAACTATGGCGGCATAGAGAAGGCAGTGAACTATTTGAAAAAATGCAACAAAAGAAATGGGGTCTCGTGGTGACGGCATGCCATTACAAACAAATGCATGTCATGGCATTCCATCACCATAAGACCACATTTCTTCCAGCCCCTTTTTAAAAAGTTCATTGCCTTCTCTATGGTATTATTGCTTACTATTATATTTTGATAGATATTTTTCCAAGCATCCATATAGTTTGTTGGAAAGCACCTATTTTAGGCTTTTAGCCATAGCAGCAACTACAAGGAAACGAGTAGTTTGATAAAATGCTTTGGTGAACATGCATGAAAAATGTGGTATCATAGGAAAGGTGGTGATCAGTTTGAAGAAATGCCTCAAAGAAATGTGGTCTCATGTGGTGATGGAATGGAATTCCATCACCATGAGACCGCATTTCTTTGAGGCAGTTTTTCAAACTACTAACTACCTTGTTTATGCTATTGCTTACTATTATGGTTTCATAGATTTTTTCCAAGCATCCATAGTTTGTCATGCTAGTGCACAAGTTGCAAGCACATCCCTCCATGTGGAGTAATTGCATCGTGTTGCTTATGTTGAATTTCTAAACAACTCTATTGTACAATTGAAATTTTGTCATCTATCAACATCTAGTTATTAGTTATCGAATTTGAAGTAATGCTTTGAGTTTGAATGATGTGTAATGCAACACAACCAACAATATGAATATAAACTACACAAATATATTAAGTATAATTCATTAGTTAATTTTTCTTTATTCTATTATCTCCGTGAATGTTTGAGAAAATCCACTAGCACTAGGAGGTGTTTGCTTGAAACCTCCAAAATTACCCTATTCAACATCCGAAATAACATATTAAAATACCATGCATAAAACAATGCTATTAACATGTGATAAATTTATAATTGTTTACTAGTTACATACCCCACTAATAGGTGTATTGCAGAAATAAGTAGGTGGAGGACTGGTGTATCCAGTCTCAACACTGTGACCCTACAATTTTATTAAAATAATAAAACTAAATTAGTTAATCTTGCATTTCACAATCAAAATTTAATAAATTAAATTCAATGAACATGCTAAATTTTACCTGAGTGTCAATGCCATATGCATCATGCAAAATGTCAGTCATCGTCTCCATCCCCATAGTAGCATATGGATCAGGCTATGTAGCAGCATATAGATCCTGCGTAGCACCCTCCTAAGTGTCGGTAGGGTCATACGAACAAGTCACCCCGCAAGATTGACACACATGGGTTCGAAGGCCACCACCCGAAGACTCCCTTGGATGGCACTATACAATAGGGCTAGTATGATGGATGACACTCTTGGTCAAAGTTGTGATTTCCTGCAATGTCTCTACATCGGCACTCTCCTTCGCAACGATAGGCATAACAATGTGCTCACGAGGTGGCCTAGCGAGAGGTCGTCTCCCTTGCCTTGTAGGATCCGGCTGTGCATCGGGCCTATCCTGAGCTGACCCCCCACCTCTCCCCTAGAAGTCCCTCATATCAAAATAATTTTGGATTTGGTTCAATACAAACTCACTGTATAGTTTCCTAAGAAAATATTGGGGGACTTCACAATTATTGCATGGTGGGTAATCAAAGACCAAGTACCACCTATCATAAAAATGGTTCCTAATCTCTTGGTGGTGGCACCAATGAGTAGGAAACCTCTTTGCATTGAGGCTAATATTTTGATGTGTTTTAGGGTCAGTGAATAAAGAGCACAAATCACCTTTAGTAATTTTTAAATCTTTTACTTGTTTATATGATAGTTTATCTGCATAATATGCCCTGGCTGCCTGCCTCCTATCTTGCCATCCAGATATTTGTTGGGTAATTGCATCTACATTTTTTAACATCTCTTTCAATGAATTTGCTAGGGTCATTCTTCATGTGGTTGAAGCATTTGGATCACTCAACCTACTGATAATATCCTCAAGTTGTTTTCTATTGTTCTCAATTTCACTCAATTTTTTTTGAGTTCCAGGAGGGTATTGAGTGATTGGTAGGGGAGGTTGATTTTGTTGATGAGGTTGATTTTTTTGAGGATTTTTTTGTTGAGAATTTTCCTCCTCTTCTTGTTGAGGATTTGCAGGATCATTTCATTTCCTACAAATTTAAAAAATACAATCAAATCTAACCTAAAATAAACAAAATCAATTTCAAACTAAGAAATTCAAAACAAATAGCAAACAATACTTACCTCCCGCACCTCTTCATCGTCATGGTGTCATCTTTGCAAAGAAAATGCAACTATTGTTGATGAAATTCGTAGAATACCTCCTTCTAGAACGCGAGTGTGAAAATGAGGGTTTTTAGCCATGGGCAGAGCTGAGAAATAGTGAACAAAAAATATTCACTTTTCACTTTTCGTTTGCTTTTAAAATGCAATAACACGAGCGCGTTATAATGCACTCGCATTATGGCTTTTCAATTTTTTTTGCATTTGGCCACAAAAGTGTGACCAACTTCATGCACCTGCCCATTTATTGACATTTTCACATTGAATTTGGGAGGCTTGTAAATCAAATGGACCTAATCTAGTGTTGTAATGTGTTTTACACATTCACATGGGCTTTAGGGCCCTTCTAAGCTAAATAGACCCAATTCTGCATTAATTCAGTGTTGTAAAGTGTATTTACTTATACTTTCACATTATATTTTGGGCCTTATGGAATTTATGACCTTTATATCATCATTAATAGGCCCTTATGACCCCATATTGTGCATCCCAAGGCTTATTTTGATAAAAAAACCCAACAAAATCAACATATAAACCTAATATCTTCATTCCCCGACATCCCAGCTAGCAAAAGAGCCCTTATGGGACCCATTCACCACTTTGGGTGAATGAGTCCCATCCAAGTGGGACTCATTCACCCAAGATGGTGAATGAATCCCATTTGGGCTATTTTCGAGGTTTGAGCAGGAAAAATTGGGTTTTAAGTTTAATTTTCTCCAATGTCGGCATTGGGGATCAAATTAATGGGCATTTGAGTGGATTTCCTATATAAACAATCTTCTATTCATTATTTCATTCATTCATATCCATATCAAGTCAAGCAAGCTAGGGTTTAGCATTTTAAGTCTTCACAAGGGCATCAAGATAACAATCAAGATCAATTCTAAGGCATTCAAGGGTAGATTATTCATCCATTGTTGTAACAATTCAAGATCCATCATCATGGTAGGGTTATAATTTTATCATTTCATATTCATGCTCCATCTTATTTCATCATTTATTTTAATTACCTAAATGGGGTTTGACCAAGGCAAACTCCCATCCCCTAACAATTAACATTTCCCTCTCTTTCCTTGTGTGTTTGTAGATCTAGGTATTTTAAAGGCTTGGTGATCATTGAAGAATAAATTTCAAACTTGTTGAAGTCATCTTCCTATTTGTAAGATAAAATTATTCACAAAAGGTCACTCACAGTGCTGAAAATTAGGGTTTTGGATCCAGACATCTAGAGATATAGATTGAGCAGTCCGAGAGCTTTAGATTCCACTTTCAAGTTTTTAGAAAGGTAAAAGTGGACTCATTCACCATTAGTGGTGAATGAGTCCCACTATACCTATTTTTTAGAGATTTTTATGGATTTGGATACCCATTTGGCTGAAATAGGCTCTGATGTAGTTTTCCAGATCTAGTTCTGATTCACCCAGAATGGAAAATGAGTCCTAGTATGTCAAAATTTTAAGATCGACAACATTTTTAGTCTTCATTACATCCTCAAGAAGTTTCCAGGTGCACACTTTCAGTTCTATAGTTTTCTATTTTGTTTCATTATCATTTCCAGGTCATTTAGCATATGTTTGCATATCAAATTGTGTTTTCCAACATCTTTTGTTTTCCAAGTTTACACTTGGTGGTGAACCCCTCTTATCTATTTTTCAGCCTCTAGGACAATCTCCTTTGCTAGATTTCAATCTCCTTGGCATTGTAATCTCAAGGATTTGTTCTTGAGTGAGCCATTAAGATTTTTGTACCTCTCTCCTTTTAGGTTCAAGACCATATAAGTGTATAAGGGAGTGCCCCAAACATAAAATATTTGGTTAATTTTGGTGAAATTTCATTTGGAATACCCTCTTTTTTTATTTGGATTCCATCGTCATCCTAGAATTAACTTGCATTAGGATTGACATTAGTTAATTTTCATTCTAGGGTTTCAAAAATTTGCATTAGTGAAAGTGCATATAGGTTCCATTTTTGTATATCCAATCATTGAAAACTGCATTTGCACTTAGGTTATACATAATACAACATAAAAAGCATAAAAATCCATTGAAAATTCTTGAAAGTTTTGAAAAAAATCCATACTGGGACTCATTCACCACCTTGGGCGAATTAGTCCTTGTACAAATCTAAAAAAACCTTTTACAACATTAAAAACCTTTTTTTTAAGTTCTATTTGCTGCCTTTGGTTAGTTGTTTCATTGGGTTAACTTTTTGTTTCATGCATTTTACAAAATCTAGCTTAAATTGGTCCATTTCATGCATTTCTTAATTTCAAATTTTCATTCACAACATTTCATTTTTAGAACATTGCATAGTATAATCAGTACATTACCTTGTTTGAAATATGAAAATTGCATTTCATCCTGGGTCTTTACATTGCATTTTAAGTTTTCATAGCTTCTATTACATTTAAATCATTAGAATGTAGCATTATTTACATTCATGGCAATTGTGGATAGCATTAGATTTTTGCAATTTTCATTTTCAACATTACTTCCTAATTTACTTAGATCAGATTCATTAGATAATGAAAACAAAAAACAAAAAACATCAAAAGAAACAATTCAAAAAATGCTTAAATTTAGAAAAATGATATCATCCAAGCCCTTTAGTAGTGATGACTTAGACATGTTAGATGAAGCCCTTAAGGACTTCCTCTCACTAGGATTATCCACTAACAGTTTGACACAAAAGGATGCAAGCATCGATAATCATGATAATCATAATTGTTCTTCTTTTGATATCTCTCCCATTGGTGACAAAACTATCTCAGTGAAAGGAGATACAATCATTGGAAATCATGAAATTCTTGTTTTTCTCCCCCCTCGGAAAGATACTATGATGCACAAAGTTGAGATCATGGCCACAACTCCCACCACCTCCACTACTTGTGAAAATGCTTTAGTGACTAAGGATACAATCGTGAATTATATCACAAACACATTTTTGTGGAGGATATGTTAATAGCTAAGAGCTATGACAATCCTCCCTCTCCTACTCAAGTAGACATCATAGGACATGGGCATGTAAATATAGATAATCATGCCAATCAAACCTTTTCTTCTCCTAATATCTTCTCTAGACATGAAGAAGATAGTTTAGTGTTAGAAGATATCCTTATTGAGACTCATGAGAATCTTATTCCTCCCTTTCATAATGTCCCTACCATTTGGGAAGACCTCTTTGAACAAAAAAGTCCAATCACTGGTAACTATGAAACTCCTAGTTTTCCTTCTCTTTGTTAGATTTCCAGAAATCTGTTGCTAGACAAAAATACTTCCACACAAGAGAGATTGATGGCGAGAATGCTTGCTATCAATATGCAAGATTGATTCACGATTAATTGATACAAATGTACAAGATGAGGCTTGCTTATAAAAGGCAAGCATGCAACAACCAAATCTTATCTTGAGCAAAAAGATAGCTCGATAAGATAAAGATGAGATCCTATAACTTAGGAATTAAAGATTGCCTAAGTAAACTTATGAAGATGTAATTAAATAGTTAATTACACCAACACCCCCCCATAAGTGCAACTTAGGGAGAAGATTATAATGCAAACTACTATGGGTCCCGGCAACTAGGCCATGTTAGGTACCCATTTACAGATGCAAATGAAATGCAATCTCTCATAAAGTAGAGAAAAGGGGAAAACCCAGTGGGAAAAAACCCCTCTCCAAAAGAGAGAAAACAAAAAACAAGCATGATAAATGTAAGCATGAAGTATGGAGGACTCAATGATACCCCCCAAGGACTACATCCATCATGAATATACAATAAATTACCCCCCCATAAGAGGGAAGTAATGAGATAAGATATCCCCTGCATGTTGAAGAAGCTCCAAAGCCAATGAAGAATGCCTGAAAACAAAAGATGACCCAATGTCTACAAGCAACACATCTCCCCTTAGGAAGAAACAAATCCATAAGCTGATGAAGAAGCCACTCCATATCCAACTGAAAAGAGGAAGAATGAACGCTCAACATGTATGCCTCTGAAAACTGAGTAGGAGCCTCCAAGCTTGAATGAGCCACAACATAATCATGGTCAAACTCAACCAAGAAACATGACAAATCAAGTGATGGAGGAGACTCGTGAATATCACTCTCCAAAGACAAAGAATATGGAATAACAGTTGTGCTAAAACTGTCATCAAAGAGGAGAGAAATCCCCTCAAGTGTGTCCTCCAAATCTGTAATATGAGACTCTAGGAACAAGGTAGAAATCCCTGTCAAATAATCATCCCACAAAGCAAGATCTGAAAAACTATGATTATCCTGCTGAATAGAAGCAACAATGGCTGAAGAAGCAGGAGGTGGAGGTGTAGGAAGCTCAGCACTGGTCTCTAAAATACCAAGGTGTAGATGACCAAACTTCTCCTCACTAATATGGGTCACACTCAATGGAGTGTGTGATGCAGTCAAAGGAACATTATCAGGTTCTGAAGCAAAATGTGAAAAAGAATATACTCGAGATGAATGATCAACCATCCCGATTGCAACAATATCCCTAGTCTCCAAGTCCCTTATATACACCCTATCAGGAGTGAACTCAACTGTTTTACCTTGACCCCCATGAGTAATTTGATAAATAGAAAGAAGATTAGTGGTCAAAGAAGGAACACAAAGAACATCATTGAAAGTCCCTTCCCCAATACCAATAGAACCCTTCCCACTTACCTTCATGAATGTATTGTTACCCATCAGAATGTGAGGTGAATTACAAGGCTCAAAAGAAGAGAACATTTCCTGTGAAGATGCCATATGATGAGATGCCCCTGAATCAAGAAGCCATCCTTGAGAATTAGGACTTGTAGAGGCCAAGAGTGCATGCCCTTTCATATGTAGCCCAGAAGTGGATGTTGTGTTCTCTGACTGTGATGATGATGGAGCTGCCGAATGTGATGGTGAAGAAGAAGTAGAAGACACTGATGAGGGCAGCTGAATGTTATTCTTTTGAAGAAGGTGGGTGAGTTCATCAATCTTCTTATTATAACATCTATGCTCATCATGTCCTAACCTTTTGCAATATGCACATTTGAACTTCTTCTTTTTTGATGATTCCTCTTTTGAAGAGGATGAGGACTCAGGAGTGCCATGTGAAGGAGAATCTTTACCTTGCTCATTTGACTTGGTTTCCTTTTTGTGCTTCTTTCCTTTGCCACTTGAAGCCTTTGTATCATTTGCAATAAGAGCTTGAGATGTTGAAGACTTCAATGTACCCATGTGCATCAACTTTGCTTGTTCCCTTGTGAGTTGTGCAGCAAATTCATCAAGAGAAGGCATTTTATATGTATCGCCAAGAGCATCCATTGTAGCATAGAAAGTAGAGACAAACACAGAATATGAAGAACCAAGCTTAGCAAGAATAGAAAGTATCATTTGTTCATCCTCTTTAGTTACCCCACAATTAGATAATTGTAATCTAAGAGAATTGAGCTTAGAGAAAAAGTCTTGGACATTGTCAAAATCTGAAGGATTAAGACCCATGAGTTCATTCTCCAACTTAAATTTCCTCATCTTATCTAGCTTACCAAAGAGACTCTCTAAAGTATTCCAAGCTTCATTAGGATGAGTACAAGATGCAACATGATATCTAAGATCTGGAGAAATGGACAACTTCAAAGTACCAAGAGCTTCATCTCTTCTATCAAGCCATTTTCTTTTCTCTTTTGCTCCCTGTGGTTCTGGATCTTGACCAAATGTGATTCGTTGCAACTTTGATTTTAACAATAACAACTCCATTTGAGATTTCCACTCATGATAGTTATATGGAGTTAGAAGTACATTTTTTGGAAAATCCATGATACAATGAGATAAACAACAAATTTCCCTCACAATACAAGAAATCAACCCCTTTGTCCCAACCAGATTTGCACTTTTTTGCAAATTTACAATAATGTGTCCCAAAATATCAAATCAATTACAAACTAAAAATATGAAAATCTGGAAACAAATCTGCAAAAAGTGCATGATTAGATCTGAAGTGCTCTCGAATACCTTCCAAATGCCACAAATTTGGAGAAAATCGGAGATCGGAGCACAAAGATATGAGCTCGGAAGCAAAAAATGATGATCGGGCTTCAACCTGGAAAAAGAGGCACAGAACTGCAAAATCTCTGCAAAATATCTACACCACTGAAAAGTTCAGATCTCCACCTTTCCGATGATATTTCGTTTGAAAAATTTCGCCTCCGTTAGCCAAAGTTATGATAAAATGAAAAAAAGGCCTATAAAAGGCACTATGGGAGCAAATACAAAGTCTAAAAAGACTAAATCGGTGCAATATTGGAGCACTCGAGGCTTACATAAGGTTGGCCATGTGACCATCGGCTGAGCAGATGCAAAAAATTAAAAATCCCCCGAGCGGCTTATACAAATTCACTGTGTGGTTAAACTTTATAAAATGCAGATATAGCAATTATTAAAAAACTGCATACCATATTTTAACTGCGGGCTATATTGAACGAGTACCACAGATGTGACGCCAAGAAAAGACTTCGATAGCCACTAGTGACGAGTACCCAGAAAAAAGCAGATCTGATGGATTTGACAGCCGATAAAGCTGTACCCGATGAAGACAGAAAACCCTAAACTTGTACAAGGCAGATCTGACCGTTTCAACAAAGCCAGCCGATGGATAGTTGTGAACGCCGAATGGTTGATGTGGCCAGCCAATGAATGAGCCAGCGCCAATGATGTGACAAAGGATTGACCAACCAGTACCCGCCGATGAGATTTGTGAACACCGACGGAGGAGGGAAGGTACACGGGCCAAATCAACCGCACTGGTGGATGGAATATGCCGATTGAACCTCTATCAGCCAGTAGATAAAATGGACGCCGACCAGAAGGTACTCGACAAGCTGGAAAATACCGACTAATGTACCATGCAAGTTGTCGGATGACAGCGGCCGGAAGGATCTAACCATGCGCCAATAAGAGGGTACGATGTAATCGGAATATGCCAAGATTTGACCGGGTACCATATGCCGACCAATAATGATGCAGTCTGGAGTACACTGTACTCGTAATGACAGATCCGTCGAGGGTTATAAAGACCTGCGCAATTCAATACAGGCCGCAGAATATTCTGCAGATTCTACCCACCAAATAGTTTGTAACCCACAAACACATATTGAAATATTTTGCTCGATTTTTTCAAAATATTTGAATAGCCTTATAAAAAAATTTGCCCCAAAATTACAACAAACAGATCGCAGAAAATATTTGACAAATATTTTTTTGCGAAAATAGAAAATCGTACCACTTGGGACGCTGTTCCAACAAAAGAAATTTTGCTTCAAAAACAACTTTACCTAATATAGGCGAATTTACAGTCAAAATTCGTCTGCGGAACCTTCTGATCTCAACCGTGAGGTTCTTGAAACCCCAATTTGCACCCAGCAAAAATCTTCAAGCCAGAATGAAACCCTCAGATCTGGGAAGGAGTCCGCAACCCTGGAAGCTCTGATACCATGTTAGATTTCCAGAAATCTGTTGCTAGACAAAAATACTTCCACACAAGAGAGATTGATGGCGAGAATGCTTGCTATCAATATGCAAGATTGATTCACGATTAATTGATACAAATGTACAAGATGAGGCTTGCTTATAAAAGGCAAGCATGCAACAACCAAATCTTATCTTGAGCAAAAAGATAGCTCGATAAGATAAAGATGAGATCCTATAACTTAGGAATTAAGGATTGCCTAAGTAAACTTATGACGATGTAATTAAATAGTTAATTACACCAACACTCTTAGTGCCTCTCCTATGAGCAATAAAGCTACTTTATCATATCCAACCATGAAATGTGATGAACCTATTGTTTGTCACTTTCCTAAAAGCTCTCCTACTAGGGTAAATATTATGGCACAAGAGAATGAGACCTTAGAGAAAAAGGATGACATTATTGACAACAACCAAATTTCCCCCTCTCCTAATATCTCTCCTATTGGTAAAGAAGATATTATGGTGTTACAAGATCCCATCGATGAGAAGCACAAGGAAAACATTATTGAACAAAGAAACACCATCATGGCCAAGCAAGAAAATACAACCATGAATCATTCCCTTACTTGTGATGAAGTCAATATTGAAGAACCAAATGTTGAATGTTATCAACATCTAGTTTGTAGTTCTCCTAAAAACTCTCCTGCTAGGGAAGGTATTATGGTGCAAGAAAACATCAACACTATCATGTGCAAACCAAAAATCAACCACACTTAGAAGCATCATGGATTACTTGATATAGATTTGCCACCATCATGGGAATGCTTTGAAAGTGATGAAGCCTTGAAGCAAAAGAAAAAGGTTACATGTGTTGTGATTAGTACCAATCACAAAGATATAGAAAGACACAAGAAAATTGAAGAAGCCACAAAGTTATTGGAAGATGTTGCGGAAACCTTTGATTTCATACCTATATCCATGGGAGAATACAAGCTCATAACAAAAGAGCCTAAAAAGAGAAAAGAGAAACTGGTAACAGTAATACAAAATTCAATAGAATCCACTTCAACCACCTTAAGAGAAAATACAATATCCAAGAAAAACTTTGAGAAAATTGAACAACCACTTGTAGTGTCAAAAAATCTACTCCTTGCTTGATTCAGGAATAATGAATGATAAATTGGACCTAATGTCACCTTGATCTAGTGTTGTGAGGTGTTTTACACATCCACATTAGGTCTTGGACCCTTGCAAACTAAATAAAATGCATTTATTGATGTCTTGTAAAGGTGTTGTAAAGTGTTGTAAATGAATTTCACACTTTTCTAGACTTTTATTAAGTATTTAAATCTAATAGACCTATTTTTCCTTAATTCAATATTATAAACTATATTTAATTGCATTTTCACATTAATCTAGAAGGCTTGTAAAATAAACCTAATTTTAATCTAGGCTTGTAAGGAGTGCCAAAGTGATGCTTGAGAGTGATGAATGCTAAGAGAATACTAAAGAGATTATGTAGAGAGTTGGGTTGAATGCTTGGAGAGATGACATGAAGGAATGAAGAGTGTTTTTTGAAGGTGGGATGAGAAAAACAACCATTTCGGGTCGGTTGGTTGAAGAGGGGCATTAAAAATTGACCCCAATGGCAAGTGTAACACCTCTACTAGCTTTAGATGTAGGAATTCGTTAGATACATAAGTGTGCCACACAGACGTCTATGGTCGCGCAGGCATCCCCAACAGTTATTCTTCTACCGACACACAAAACAAACATCAAGTGGAATGAAGGAAACAGGCTGATGAGAATTTCACTTTCGGATTTGATTTTCTAAGGTGGGGAATTGTAAAAGGGGAATTTGTGTAAGGGGTGCAAATTTTCTCCTATACAACTTTTATAGCTTGCTCTGAGATAATGAATCTCATCAAGTCTCTTTTTGTATCTTGCCCCTAAATTTGTATCTACTTCAGTCCTATAAGTTCTTGGTAGTGAGCCTATTTGTAACTTTGTAGTGATCATCTATATTGTGAGTTAACTCTCACCATGATTTTTCCCTCATTGGGTTTTCCATGTAAATCTTATCACAACTAGGGCTATTTTCACTAAGTAATTTATAACTCAATAATACAATTTTTAATGATCGTTGTGTTTTATTTTATTTAATAAAGAAGATTATTGTTATAGTTGCTTATTTAATTAAATATTAGTTAATCATAATTTATCTTAGAAGAAATAAAAATAGTTTTAAATCATTTATTGATTTTATTTGAAAATTAGAATTAATATTTATTGATTTAAAGATATTGAGATACAAAGAAAATAATTCATAATTTTTATTTAATATTAGTTTTAATTGCAAATTTTAAATGGTATTTCATTATTATTACTGAGGATCAATATGATACGTGAAATTAAATCTTGATTTTAATTTAACATTCAGTTATTGGGAATTTGAGGAGAAATCTTTAAAAAGCGAGGAAAAACAATAATGAAAACACAATAGTTTTCTCGATATTTATTTTTCTCTACAAAAACTACAACTGAAAATGGGTGCCCAAGAGGGGTTTCTGAAGCATATTAGTAAATTGAAAAGGTGGCAAGAAGGAGAGAAAAGAATATAAGGGAAAAATAAGAAGAGGAAAATCTTCAGAAAGGGATTTCAAGTAGAACACGAATAAGAAAATGAGGAAAACAAGAAAAGGAAAACCCAGTTGAAAACAAATTCTAGGTTTTAAAATTTCATCTCCAAAGTATTTGATTCAAAACATATGAATAATTACTGCATTGTGAAAGAGTAAAAATATTTTTTTTGCTGAATCCCAATTACTTGTAATCTTGCGTTGATGCTTGAATGTTTTATTCCCTGTTTGGAGACAACTGAATCATGCCTGTACACGATTGTATTCCTCTTATTCTTTTAAACTAACCTATGCTAAAAATATAATATATATGTATATAAATATACCATATTATATATTTTTATATATAATACCATTATTATAATTATATTTGGAGGAATTACACAATATTATGCCTTGAATTAAGAACCTCTTGGCAAAAGAGACCATTGTCTATTTATGTTTTCTGTGGGCAACCTGCATGAAAATTTAAGTGAGGCCTTGGCTCCATGGGGAGGGCACTGTAAAGACAACACCCATCCCAGAGGCCACGTCCAATGCCTCCCAGGGAAGACTGCCATCCCTCCAAGTTGTCCCCTCCTCTCTTTGCCTAGCACTGTGGGGGTTGCAAGCCTCCATAAAATAAATGATTTTTTTTTTAAACCAGCCACAAGCATTTGGAGACATCATCACAAACTAGGTTCTATCTGATTCTATGAATCAAATCCTAGATTGGCTATGGGCATTTTGCGAATTTGAGGTTTGTGTTCAAAAACTCCTTTAGTGAACTGTGATTGTATCTATTTTTTTAAAAATAAAATTGCAGTTACATGAATTTAGCCTTTATTTAAAGCTTTATTAAAATGCTGGGTAGATGATTCTAATTTATATTAGTATGGATAGGGGTTAGGACCCAAATAGCCTTGAAAAAATATGGCAAATCATGCATGCTAAAGAAAGTTCAAACAAGTTATTGCCATGGTTTTAATCTATTTTTGTTTTTATTTGATTTCTTTATTTTGTTGATGGTGAAGCAAATTGATAAAATTCAGTTGGATTCTGAATTGAACTTGAGCATTGATTATGTGGATGTTGCAATTTTTCAAGTATCATTAAAAGAGTTAAATACTTTTAGACATTCCATATGACTGATAGCTCCCAATTGTTCACAATAATTCTTTCTTTTGTAGCTTGGAAAAGTCTTTAAAATCTTGGTGTTATCATGATTGCAAATCGAAGGGATTAACTCATGCAAATAATTCCATTATTTGCTTTTAGGTTTAAGCATTTTTCTTTCTCTATCTGCCTGACCTTATCCAATCGGCATGCATCCACATCATTGTACATCTATATAATCCACATTGATGAAGAGTGTAAAGTATAAGTTTTGTTGGCAATTTCCCTCGTGCTTTTTTTTCTATTTTCTTATTTTCTCTTACCTAGTTTCTATTGTGAGTTTCACAAGGATATATCAGTTGGTTCTAGCCCTATCATTATGTGTTCCATCTAGGAGGACAATTATCAGATTTGAGCCACTACTGCACAACTTCTACTCATTTTTTGATGTTCATATAATTAGACTGATTTCATAATCAATTTGTATATACATTTTTAGTAATGCATTAAATGGATATTGTTTTAAATTCTATTATGAAGTATCATTATTAAATGACCACGAGTTGAAAACCTTATAAGAAATCATGTTCTACTCTATCAAGTTAGGTTAATTTTGAATGACTCTAGTTGGAGATTGATAAGATGGTAAAAATACTATGTGGTATCTTAACTCTTTTATAGCACTATTCTCTTATTGTTGCAACCTCTATGAATCTATGAAGTAAGCATTCTTGTTATAATTGCAAAGGAATGTGTGCATTCTAGCAATGCAACTAGGATTACTTTCATAAAGCTTTATGTGATTGGCTTATGATTTTTCTGTGTATTTGTGTGATATTTGAGACGTAGAATTGTCTCATTTACAAATACTTGGGAGTGATTCATTGCCATAATTTCATATGCAAAGATGATGCATTGGTGAAACTTGAAAAAGTATCTTGTAACTACATGTAGGAAAGTGGGCCATTTATATGTTAAGATTCCAGTTCTTATGAATATTAGGATATGAAATGTGGAAGTGTTTAGAAGATAACTGTTATTTAGATGAACTGTGTGATCCTTTGTAGTCATTTGCTTTATTATTTAGGAATATGTATTGAATTTGTAAATGGTCATGTCAAGGAGACAATATGATCATTTCCAGAGAGGCATCTTGCATCATTTCTAGTAAGGCATCTTGTAACAAGTGAGATTCTGTAGCCAGTAAGGCTTTGCCAATAAGGCACTTTTGCAAGTGGTTTTTCATCCCTGTGAGGGTTTTCCACTCATGAAATTCTTTGTGTTGTGGCTCTTTTGTGGATGCATCAATGATCTTATTGTTTCCTTAATTTTCATTACAATATTTGAATTTATGTGTATTGTGTTATCTTTGTGTAAGTCTACGTGGCTAGATTATGTGAAGGAAGGACCTTGTTTTGATATTGTTTGATTTGCTGATATATGTTATTCCATTTGAATATAGTGATGAAATAAATTAAATTATTCTTCTTATTCTACAACTTTTATAACTATTTTATTTTATTAAATTATTTGGAAATTAAGGAATATAATTAGTAAATGATTTTTGTACCTTACAAATCTATTATTATCTTGTGTATGTGTGTTCTTTGTTTCTCATTAATGTTGATCTAGTTAGGGATTTAAATGCTATATTAGTTACTACTATAAATTGTTGACCTTGAGAAGGATCCAAACTGCTATATATCTTCCTTTGCTAGTTGTCTGGTCAAGAAATTTGAATTGTGTAGAAGACCTTAAGCTCTGGGGGGGTTAATTTTTTTAGTAGATTGATTCACCCCCCTCTCAGTATTTGGGTGTGTTCAATATATTTAATAGACATTTTTTACATGGCTTACCCATACAAGGTTGTAAACCCTAAAAGAATAATCAAGTCCTAAGAGAGATATTTTGATTAGTTTTTTGAAGGTTTAGTCAACAAAATTGATCATCACAAGTAAAATACAAGGCCTACAAATTATCTGATAGAGGATTTAGGCTATGAAAATCATTATTTAACTATTTTAGGGAGCATTTACATTTAGGTTTTTGTATGGGGAACAAGGCCACCCCAACACAAAACCAAGCTGCCCAACCGAAGATGTTTGATTTTGAGTTTGTCAACCCTCAAAACCAGGTCGCCTCATTCGAAAATAGGTAGCCCCATTATTGTCAAGGTTGCCCAAACAAACTTAGGAAAATTTTAAGTGTGTTTGACCACTCCTGAGAAAATTGAGCCATCTAAATGCGGCACCAGGTTACTCAAGCTCATTGGAAGACACTAAAATTCATTTTAAACCCAAAATAAATGTTTCTAAGTTCATTTAAAATTACCAAATAAAAAACATAACATCATTCACTTACAATCATGCCCAACACCAACATTGAGACATGTAATTAAGGCTAATCCACTAACAAATTCAATCAGTTAGAATCCATCTCAAAATAGAGAGGATCTTTTGCAAATATTTATAATTACATAAGGAGAGGACTCAAATGTCTTTCAAAAACCAAATTACATTGAATTGAACTAACTATAAGAATAAGAAACATGAAGAGAATGAGATACAAACTCCACTTTTTCTACTTGATCCTCTAAACCCCAACAATGGTTTCAAGCCACCTTACCATGTGGAACCAAAAGGTCCATTCGCACCATGCTAGGAGATGCCACAAGGCCCAATCACACTCACACAAGACACTTGGGAGAAGGATTATACACATAGGCCAAACATGAAGCATACACATTCCACATATGTAAAGCAAGATAATCAACATCACATGATGGTTCCAAAACACATAACCCATTGGCATGAACACAATGTAATAACCAAGAACTCCCATTCAACACAACACCAACGGACTACACAAAGGAGTCCTCATTGGGAATAGTCACCAATGGCATAAAAATGCACTCATATTGGGTACATTCACCAATGGAGGAAAACATCAAGCACCATAAGGAAAAAGGGACGAGATCTTAGGTTCAACACATTTGGCAAACTCAAATGTGGCATGAAAACCAATGTAATAATTTGGATCAACAATTTTTTTGAATATAATATTAAATGACCTAAAATGAGATTTCACGAAGGAGACTTCAAATCCCTCATTTCAATTCATTCAAATTCACATTAAAAATTCAAAATTTCTAACTTTTCTTCAATGGAAAAAAATAGAAATTTACTCAATCCACCATTAAAATAGCTTGAAATTTAACTCTTTTCAAAAAAATCTCAAAATCGAAAAGAGAAAGATACCCTGGGTCTAAATATTCCCAACAACCAATTTACTCTATCAGTTTCACATTTAAGACATTTTCCAAAAAAATGGGCATTATAACAACATATTTTGGAAAATTTCCAAAAATATTTCAAAATAATAAATTAACTAATTTCCAATCTAGAACTGATTAAAATAATTTTTCTACTTCAATGGTTACATACAAACCATTCAAAAATATGAATGAAATCAAATAGAGAAGAAATGAGGAACTTACCTTATTTTTAGCCAAAAATTGAAATGTGAACTTTAAACACACCTCATGAATGCATGAATCCACACACGAGAATCTTCTCCTACCAATTCCTATTTGAGTGTAACTGATATCACTGAATTTGACCCACAATTTCCCTCCAAATTTCAAAAGAAAGAATTTGGGATAGGAGGGTTTTTTCCTTCACCATTTTGTTCAAAACCCAAAAAATAGCAAAAGAAATCCCTTTTTGCCTATTTCAACCCTTGTCCTTTTTCAAAATAAATTAATAGGATATAATTTATTTTACAAATAATTACATTTAATACCAAATTTCACCCAATCCCAAATAAAACATCTAAATATAATCCAAATCGCTATTCCACACTTAATTTATGATTTAAGTCTATATAAGCATATAACTTAATTAAATTTGTGGAAACCAAAATTAAAACTAAATTTAAGTCACATATTAATTGGGAATTCTAATAGAGTATGATATCCAAAATCATACCAATGACAATATCTGGGTCAACACGGGTAAAATAACTAGGTACTCACACTTGAATCGAGTACAACAAGGAAAAAAAATTAAAGACCAATGTGACATCTCCTTATAACCACCGTCAAGGTATACTCAAACTTGTGGAGCTAGGAGGATAAATAAATAGTACTTGTAGCCACTCAACAAAAACATCAGGTGTACCTACTCCATATATATAAATAGTCAAAGAAACACATAATTACCTAATAGTGTACAACATCATATCCATAATTTTATTACATTTAAATGATATAGTTCATGATATACTTTAATTACAACATCAATATTAATGCATATATTTCACGAAGTAAAGCATAGTAATAATTGCTCAGGAAAGCTTGCATCATGCACACATCTGAAGAAAACCTCCAAAATGAAATACATCCATCCCCTTTCAAGGGACTTGGTAACATAACGCACAAACACTTCAATACCATTTACAATAAGCAGAACATTAAAACAACCACAGAGAAAACTATGAATCAAAACATAGAGTAATAGTACCTAAATTTCATCATCTAGCATCTCAACATATACATAATTTACAATGTTCCCACTAACATTAGATGCTAGGAATAGTTAGGCACTACAAAACCTAATGATGTATGGATAATATTGGAGAATCCATTTAGCAAATAGGATGTAACAAGAGGACATCAATTGGAGAATGAAATAATATATCTCAATCCATGAGAATTTGTCACAATAAAATATTTCTTCACTAAATTCAATCTAATAAGGATCTAACTCAAATAATATGGAAAGCAAGACAAACAATTGGTCTTAATACTTTTATCAAAGATAGATCCTCACTATTTAGTGTTTGTTTATACTTTTCATGCTATAAATCTAGTGATCTTGGTGCACACTTCACTATTCCTTCACTTTTATATTTTTCTATTTCCCTCACAAAGGAGCAAGATAAACTAATTCAAATGGGTACTCTATTTAAGTATTCAAAATCATAAGCTCTTGTTACAATAGAATCTAGGCTACAAAATAAAGGAAAAGAAAAAAAAAGGTTCAAGCTATGGGACCAACCTAAGGAGAGACCCACATCTTGTTATTACAAGAAACTTTGGCATGAAGAAAAAAATTGCTATAAATAGGAAATTGATGAGTTAACGAATATTCTTTAAAAAAAAAAAAAAAATTACCTACACCAATGATAGGTGGTTCTTCATCTTCTCCATCCACACCATCATCAAATTTAGAAAAAGATAAGAAAAATAGTATGACACTCTTTTCTTTTGTAAACACCACTTCACAAAAGTGGCTTCTTGATTTTAGAGCATCACATCATATGGCTGCATCTAGAGAAATATTTTCTACATGATCCTTTTTCATTCCCATCAATTATTATTGAAAAGGATCTATTGATATTGGTGAAGGCACATTTAATGATGTAGTTTATGTTCCTTCCGTATCTAATAATCTCCTTCCCATTTATCATATCATACATAGTGGCATGGGGAAAACAGTTGAGTTCACACCAAATTTAGTGATCATACAATATTTGTAGAGTACTATAAGAGAGGGGGACCAACCACACCAAGGTTGTAGGTCATGGAGAGCTAAGAGCAAAGGGCTGCCCTAACTTACCTCACTCTAATAGGTGTTTTGGGATGAGGATCAAGAATACAAAGCACTCTCAAGTGCTTATGTCACCCTATAGACCTGAAATCTGATTGGGGCTAGATGAGCTAGTTTTTGGAGTCCAAACTACACCTCAGATAGCTCTTTGTTTGAGGATAACAGTGCGGATCTAGGAAAATAGTGTGGATGACTAGCGTCTCTTTGGTGTGGTGACATTTATATGACCATAAAATGTGAAATACAGTAGGAAATACTAGAAACCTACTTGATAGCATAGCTAGTTGATTTTTATGAAATAGAAAGAATGATATAGTATGAAAAGTAGGTACAAAAATGATAAAGTAGGTAGATAAAAATTAGGGTGACAAATATCAATTCACTAAAGCACTAGTTTTCTAGTGAGCTCAAAACACACATGTTTACCTACAAACAAGCAAGAAGGGAAAACTGTTGGGGCTGTATAGGGGTTTACCTCATTCAAACCCCCGCTTTGGTGTTTCCACCTCCATGGACAACCAAAAAAGAATCTGAGTTGAATGTATGATAAAGGAAATAGATGAGAGAGATTGTTGAACACTACAAACGAATACTACACTACTCTATCAAATCACAAAAGGAGAAGTGAAATGTTACCACCTCCACCCAAAGGCTCTCAAGGCCATTGAAGGGAGAATGAAAGCAAGGAACTTGGAAAAGTCACCATAGCCACAACAGTGATGAAGGGAGGTTTCACTAGACTTCGAGATCACAACTTCTATGGTAGCACCACATGTACAAAAGTGAAGTTAATGGAGTAACAAGCTGCTGCAATGCTCAATGGAGTTGTGTAGATTGCTAGAATTGTGAATAGAATGCTCAAGAGAAGGTTGAAGATGGAGAAATTGCTAAGAGAGATCGATTGATTGTGAAAGAGATGAAGTGAGTGTGAAATGAATGTCTTTGAAGGCCAAAATGAACCATTTTTAGGTCAGTTGGTTGCATAGAGGCATTACAAACTAGTCCCAATGAGGAGTGTAACATCCCTACAGACTCAAGGGCAAGAATATGTCAGGGATGGCAATGCACCATGAAGACATCCATGCACTGTGATCACATCCCTGACAAAAATTCCCCCATCGAAACACAAAATGCATGCCAAGTGGATGGATTTTGGATGGGTGATGTGGAATTTCACCTTTAGATTTGATTTTCTAAGGTGAGGGTATCCAAAAGGGGAATTTACACAAGGGGTGCAAATTCACTCCTATACAAGTACAAAAATCATTACTACTAGACATGTTTCAATATTATTTTTCTTCTTTTGGTTCTATTGAATTTGATGAGAATAGATGAAAGTGACATCTTAATCATGCATAAGGAAATACAATTTGGTTATTTGAACCCTATAGTTTTATCCTCCTCCTCGACTCCCATACCTTGTACTAATATTAAATATCTCCTTCATCTCTTGCTTCTTCATAATTGAGTGTTACTACATCTTTGATATCCCTTGATTTGAGACATCATGATCTTCACATTTGTGTTTCTAATATAGTTGATTTGGATGACCACTTGATTGACATGTAAAACTTGTTTAGTGAATCAAATTTCATAGAGTTGTTAGACACTCGATTATAGGCACATGATTGGTATCACCATGTCTCCATCTTTGGATCCTATTCTACATCAACCTTCAAATGGATCATTTGAGAAACTTTTAGATATTTCATAACTATCTTTCGATGTTGTACACCATTTAGTGACATATATTCTTCGCATGAGAATATTTCATGCACCTATCTATATTTCTCTTTCTTTCATATGAGAGAAATGTTGTTTGACATTTAGGTATAAAATTGTACATTCCTGTTTGAGCAATGCCACTTAGCACCATGTCAGATCAATCAAGATTTGAATACAAATTTAACAAAACATTCCACAAATTAAATAAGCACAAGAAAACATGTCTATCAAATAGAAATGAGAGTGTGTGTAAAATGTACAATGAGATACTTGCATATAAAGGCAAGGAAGATGAGATGAGAAGGTAGGACTAAATTTTTTACTACCTAGATCCAAATGTGCAACACATGTTGGCTCACATTAAACAAGTGTGAGTTCCACATGAGGTGAGACAAATAAATAAAAAAAACTATAAATAAACTTAAGCTAACTATTAATGGATCAACCTAGAAAAGGTGATAAAGTAATTAGATAGATAATGATCCTATTTACACTAACATTTTTTAATAATTAGTTAATTTCTCAAAAATTGTATGATATTCTTGAATTGAATGTGTCAAGCATATTTTAGTGAGAGATCCTATAAAGTCTTCACATGCACTTGGACAAAAGAAGTTATGGAATTTCTTACAAAATTCCACCCACTTGAGAAATGGTTGAGAATTTTCCAACTATTGAAATTGTTGAATAAATTCACTCTATGTGGAAATAAGTTATTGAGAGCTTTGGCATATTTGAATTTGATGGATTATAAAAAAATACTTTACACTATATTTCTCATTGGTAAGGTTGTTGCCCATCAAATTTTTAAAAAGTCCTATTTTGGTGCTCATTAAGGTTAACCAAGATTCTAGGAATTAAAAAAATCATTATTTTAAAATGTTGACTCATTCTTAGATGTGAAATGTTGAGCTTTTTGGTGATGGTTGTGAACATGAAAGTAAATATTCCCAACTACTTTTTCATATCACCAATCATGTCTATCTTGGCCATACATGTCTCTAGATCAAAATAAAATTAGGATCCAATCAAATACTAATTTCCAAAAAAAATCTAGTTGTTCTTACGTATACGTGACCACCAAGTACTATAATGGAAATTTGAGGTATTAGAAGGGCTACTAGAGCTATATAGAAAAAAATTTGATGTAGAAATATGGTCACAATGGAGTAGGTGGTTGGATGATGTGAAAAATGGCTCAAGAAAATAAAAAAGGGGTCCTTGGGTAGGATTTGTAATCAAAATGATCAAATTATTCCCAAATTAAGATAATTATTTTGAAAGGCTCATATCTATAGATTGTATGAGAGCCAAACCTTCTTCTATATCTAGAAAAAAAATATATAATATAGATATTTACTTATATTTTTATAATAATTTGGCATGTTCTCTCACTAATACAATATCACAAAACTACTTAGATGTTAGGTTATTTTCCTCATTGTCATATATGTTAACTACCAATGCATAGATCAATGTGTAAATAATATATTATAAGAAGGAAGGACTTGTCTAGTCAACAAAATCTCACAAGTATATAAGTCATGCTCCTAACTAGTTTCATCCTAATACTTAAAGAGATATAACTATGAATGGTCAAACCACCCTATAACTCAATATCCCATTTTTTTTTTATGGTGCAAGTAACTTTCTAGGGTCAACCTCTTACTAATGTATTAAAAGTTTTGGACATCTAAAGGCTACATTTCAAAAAATATATATGGTGTCTTTTGATATACTTGGTTACATGGAAGCTCATAGTCATTTGGAGTTCAATCCCTCTTCACTTCTCATGGGAAATCCAGGTTAGCCAAAAATGGTAAAGCTTCATATTAATTGTAGAAACTTTGTTTCATATTGTTCCATTGATTTTCTAACACTATTTATTAGAAATTTTTGCATATGTAATTAGTTATTGTAATGAAGGAAAATAGGTTGGGGGAGTCCCAAAATATGGAATGGGGATTGATGGACCTACTTCTCCTTATTTAATTAGGAAATGAGATCCCCCAAGATCGAATCAACTTTGAGCCCTTAGGTGAGTCAATTCTATGAAGTGTATTCACCTTTCCTTTTTTGTCATGATGGGGGTCTAGGTCAAACAACACTTTGGGGAGAAAAACTAAAAATAGAAAATCAACACCAAAATACAATCTAACACTTGGAATAGCAAGATTAAACTCAATACTAACAAAACCAATAATCAAATTGTAGATCAATGAAGGGTAGATTTTTGTGTACCTTTCACCAAAAGTGCTTTTTCTAAAGCTGATCTGGGACTCATTCACCCTTGGGAAAGTGGTTCCTATGTTAGGGATTTTTATGTAACTTTTGGGAGCCTCTACTATAGATATGAAGCTTCCAATTTGTCTAGGTTTCAATGTCAAAAAGTTGGAAATAACTTTTGTAGGTAGGTTTCTATGAAATGACAACACTTTTGACAACTTTTGCAACTTTGCTAAGTTTTCCAAATTTGATCTTCAAAAGGTCTTCAAGCTTTCTTCCACCTAAATTTGCAATCACAACATAAGAGGGAAAAAAAATTTGTTCTTTGTGAATGGGGGTTTGCCTTGGTCAAACCTCATTTTGGTAATTAAACCTTGAAATGAATAAAAGAATGAAAGAGGGAATGAAGAATGAACAAAGCTATGTTACCACTCAAAAAACCCTTGGATATGTATTGGAATGAAGGTCTACAACTTGCATGAAATGGATTCAATGGATGTGGATCTTGAACTTTGAATATTGCTTGAAATAGCACTTTGAATGCTTGATTTGACCATGAAACCTACATCACAATGTTAGCTCCAAAAACATGCATGATGCAAGAAGATTTTGATATGACAATTGGATCTTGATTGCTGCAATAAAACTTTGATAAATTTTCCTTGGAATGCTCTTGATCATCAATGTTTTCTTTAAGAATGTTCTCATCAAAATGCTAGGTGAAACTTAGTGAAATAACCTTATATTTATAGGTATGTATCCTTAATTTCCTAAAATTCAAATATCACAAGCTGGCATTGAATTATGAATTTGAAAACATTAAAATACCACCAAAAAAATTATTTAAATTTAGGTTCAAAGGCTTATGGAGGACCCATTCACCCATGGTAAAATGGGTCCCAGGTCCATAATCTTGGAACACACATTGCTCAAGGTAAAGTGTTATGTTTAGGCATTAATTATTGTCGGGTTTCCCCTTCAAAAAATGTAATTTAATGGGATTCTAAATGAAATATAGGGCTTGTCAAGGCCTAATTAAGCTCAATTAATTAATAGGGCCCTAAACTTAGTGTGAAGATGTAAATAAATACATATTACAACACTGAAAACTCAAGATGAAGCTTGGATACCATATTCAAAATCAATTGAATTCAACTATGCTCTTAGTTGCTTAATTTTGGAGATATAGTCTTGGATGTGGTCAAAAAATTAAGGATCAATATTCATCAAATCATTATCAATCTGATATACCCAAATCTTATCTATTTTACCATACATTTTTTCAAAAGCCTCCCAAGCCTCTTTAGGTGTTTTGCATGATTCAACATGAAATTGTAAATCAAATGAGACTAATGAACATTTGCATCCAAGTGTTTTCTCATGATCAAGCTCACAATTTTACAATTCTTTAGCATCAATAGGTTAAGAAATAGTTTCCTTTAGATGGCCTATTAGAACTTTTATCATGAGATAGTTCCATATTGATTTTATCCATGTGACATAATTATGTTGAGTTAGGAGTTCAATTATTTGAGATTTCCCCATTGCAAGGTCACAAACCAAGTAAATGAATTCAATCAACCATTGCAAGATTACCCCTCCTCAAATTACTCAATCATGAAACCCCCAAGCAATATCTGATTTTTGGCACTTTATATTTAGTGCACAATTAAATGTGCTAGTTTTCAAAAACATCAAAGTGGTCTTGATCTTGGTACATGCACATCCCAAAATTAGGCCACAAAATCAAGTACAATTTTTGGTACAAAATAAGATCAATTTGATAATACCATTGAAAAGTACATAAAAATAATGAATTTTGAAAAAAAATGCACCCAAAAATGTTAATGTAGGAGCAAGATATGAGCTCTTGAAGTTCCCAGAATGAAGACGAAGCAATAACACCTATGAGAATCTACAATTTCTGGAAGAACTAGGCACTAAAACTAAAAAATAATTACAACATTTTGTAGAGCATGAAAATTAGCCAAAATAAAAAATAATTACTTTCAAAAAGGAGGTTGTATGGCTGAGTTATGAAGCTTCAAAGTTGGACTACAAAAACCTAATCTCTATCCGTGAGGGGGCCAAAAAAATTGAAAAAGGTACGAACGTGGCACTAATATCAGCAAGATGTGGGGTTAAATTAGACAGTTTCTAGGTTATCGCATGCCTGATTTGACCCGTCAAAATATTCCTTCAGCTAGCGGGTATATTATGTTTCTCATTGATCAAATAAATCAAATGGAATCTTCTATGATACTTAGAATATTCTTGGGTCTATAGGAAAAATTTATTGGTGGGATATCGGCTTAATGGTTGGGCTGTGACATTTGTTGGGAATTGTGGCCTTCCACCACATGGCAGTGTTTCCCACACAGTACCGTGCATGGTACAATAAAGGTCTGTGGACTTGCACAGGTATTGCATAGGCAGTACTTGCCTTTAAAATTTTTTATTTTTATTTTTAATAAAAATTTCAAACAATATTAAAAATTTGTGACTAAATTTCTTTTCCCTTTTTATTTTTTATTTTTGAAAATTTATTACACAAATATATATATATATACAAATTATACCACTGTAATTAAGACGACCTGGGGGATGTACGACTTCCTAGGCAATTTTGTTTTTCCTTTGTAGATAACTGCTCTGAATTCAATTGATTGATAGTCAACCTTAGGGGTTTTGGCCCTTTTGGATGCGATGGTACAGTCAAATTTGACCCAAAATGCTCCAAAATTGCAGCTATCTTCTAAATTTGGCAGCCACTCTTCAGCTTCAAACCTTCATAGATTTGGCCTCATATGTCTAATTTGGATGAAACCAATGGAAAAATTGACTTTCTCGAACCCTCTAGATGAAATGGTGAGCTCAAATTTGTACCAACAAGCTCTTATTTGAACCTTCAATAAAAGAGCCAAAAGAGGAACCCCCAAAATCTGCTATTTCTATCAAGTTTTTCTTATTCTCCAAATCATCATATGATGCAAAAGAAGAACATAGTCAAATTTTCAAGATTTCTCAAATAATGGCTAACCAAAGGCACCCAACCCACTCTAATACCATGTTAGAATTGGTTATGGAGATATCCTACCAAGATCTAGAGGCCAAATGGAAAGCACAAAGAGAGAAGATAAATGTGACAAAAATAAACTATATTCTTATCAGTTATGATTCAATGTGATGCGTATAATGTATGAGAGATCCATTGTTTATATAGCCAAGGTGAGACACAAGACTAAAAAATATTGTGACAAGTTTCTTAATCATATGACATGAAACAACTTATCACAACTTCCTAGGTGACATGTGTTACAAGTCAAAAGATAAGATAACAACTAATGACAACTAACACCTTCTAGAAAGATTGCTTCCTAGGACCCAAGTAAACTTAACATGTAATAAAGTCCCCTATGTCCCCTAGTAGTTATAAATTGACTAGGTACACGAATTTATTTACACCAACAATATTTGTAGAATCTATTGTGCATCTATCTATAAATTAAATTGTTGAGCCTGTAGTCCTAGTGCTCCAAATCTTGCTCTGTTTTGTGTCTTTAATTCTATGTTGTGTTGTGTGTTTCTTTGTTCTATTTTTCATGGTATTTGTAGAATTTATTATGCATTTATCTATAAATCAAATTTTTGATCTTGTAATCTCAGTGCTCCAAATCCTGGTCTATTTTCTGTCTTTCATTCTATCTTTTGTTGTGTTTTTCATTCTATGTTTTATTTTGTGTCTTTCATTTTGTGTTTCTCTATTATATTTTAAGATTATTTGAAATTTTTAGAAGGAAATTCTTTTGTTGTTTGTGAAGAAGCCAAGAAGTCTATTGATTGCTAGTTTGTTTACTTTCTGTGCAGTTTGGGTGAAAGTCAAAGATTCTCTAAGTTTCTAGTTACAGTGGGAGAGAGGAGAAAGTTTTAAGAAAAAAAAAAAATAACATAATGGTGTTCTTGTTGTTTCTAAGGAAACTAATGTGCTTTCTACATTGAGGCCTCACTTGTTGGTGGAGGCTTCAAATGAGATGAAAGCTATTTAGTTTTATAAATGGGATTTTGGAGTGGAAGAGGTTGTAAATTCTTTGTAGCCTAAGTGTAAGGAAGAGCAGGAGATCCCATGTGTTAAGAATTCATTGGAAGGCTTGAGTGTTGTTCGTGAAGGATCTCCATTTACTACTTGATTGGAGGATTAAGGCTCCTACACATAAAAGGTAAATTGTGTTTTATAAGAGAATTATTGTGTTTTTCTATTTTTGAAAAGAGTATGTAACATGAAAAGAAATGAATAGGTGCTGCCAAAGTCTAGTAGCCAAAATCAAATCACAGTTTTAAAGATTGCCCCTGTCAACAATGAAGATAGGTAATCATGGAGTTCACTCTAGAGTTTGCATAAGAAGTTTGCAATTGAGAGAGTTGATTATAGCAAGTAGACAGTGCCAAATTGAAATATCCTTCAAGTTTAAGTAGTTATTTGAGGAGGATTGCAAGATAAATTATTGAAAAAATAGGTAACACCCATCAATTGGATGAAGAGAAGTTCATAGAACTCAACAAAGCTATAGCAGTTGTCATGCAAAGGTGAATTTGAGGATGAATCTGTGTGAAGCAAGTGGTCAATTTGTGGCATTTCTCAAAGGGAAGTGTTAAGAAAATCAAGTGTATCACACTTGAACCTATGATGGATGGTGACCAAGTGAGCCAAAGCTCGTGGTTAGAGCATCCTAATAGAAAAATGGGATTTCCTAGGTTTGTTATCTAGACTGGAAGATTCTAGATGTTGAAGCATCTGAAAAAAATTGTGAAAGAGTGAAAACACATGTGAAGTTTCCAAAAGGAAGGTGCATCATTGTTTCCAGAAGATCTAAAGATCACAAGAGCTAGTTGGTTTAAAGCTATCATGCAAGGAAATATTTTAATGTTGATAGAATCATAGCAAGTGCATATCTTAGAGGTCTTTTAGGATTGCAAGAAGTCACATGAATTTTTGATGGTTGTTATTCAAGGGGGATTGATGTGAATGTCTACCATCATACTAATGAAAAGTTGTAAATGGGTACCTAACAAGGCATTAGGTCGGGACCCATATATTATAAAATATGGTGGGATATTTAAAAATAATTACCAAAATTAATTTATGGGGGGATGTTGGAAGAGTAAATTAATTATTACAGCTTGTCGACATAGATTAGTAGGACCCTTGTCACTCACAACTGACCAATCACCATTCTCAGCTAACCAAGCATTGTTTTCAACTGCCCATGTTTTACTCACCACAACTCACATCTCATCTATCGTCATATATGTTGCATCTAAAACTATGCTACAAAATACTTATAATTTATTATGTATTTGATTATAAATTGAATGCTTGAGCCTGTATTCAACAGGGCACAAATTCAGAGTTTTACTCTATTTTTATTTTCTCTTCTATTCCATATTTGTTTTCATTTACAACTCTTTGAAGCTAGACTCATGAAAGAATAAATATTAAAGCAAACTTAAACCTAAGAAACTAGAGAGGACATAAAATAATATATTACTCAGCACCCAAAAGGCATGTTAATATGATATCCTTTCAAATCTTTTCCAAAATTTTACTTCAAAATTTGAATTTAATGTTGAGATTTGATTCTACATAGGCATTTTGAGATGAATAGATTTCGAAGGAGAAATTAATGCCATAGTTGAGATTAGATTTTACAACCTAAAACACAATGCACTTTGAAAAGTCTAAAAAAGAAACCTTCCTTATATACTTTTCCAAACTATACTCTATGTCATCTCACTTGTTAATCATTTTCCAGAAATTGCCTTTGATTACATATTCTCAATATTTTATTATTCAAGCTTAAGATATATAAATTATTGTTTATCATTGTGTAGCCTTAGACAAGGCAATCCAAGTATTGTTAGTTGTACTAATTAAAATTCCACTGGAGAAATCCTTGATTAAATCTTAGGTAATTTTGTTGTATAGATCTGGTGTGACACAATGCCATCCCAGTCTTTGCTTAAAAATTATTGTGTATTTGGAATTTTCTGGGTAGTTACCAGATTCATTGGTCAATGTTAACTTAGAGTAGAACTTTTGAATTTCTATGCCATCATAGGGTGATTCCACAATAGTGGTTTGCAATTTTTGGCCAAAATGGACATTGAAATTATTATTTTTAACTAAATCTTCACATTCATGCAACCTATAGAGGCTAAACCGTGAAGAATTTGAAGATGATGAAAACTAGAGTCTCATCACATTTTGTATATAGATTCTAAAATTATTTTTTTCAAAATTTTTGGAATCAAGATTCAACTTCTTTTTCCGTCTCCCATGAAAACTTGTTCTTTACAAAAAACAACATTTCTAAAAAGTGATTGCCACCGTGTAACACATATTTTTTTCATGAAGGATATAATTCTAATTCTTTCAAATTTAGATTTATAACTTCAATATCTAGTGCTTCCACTTGGTTAGAAGTTTTTTATTGAAGATTTTTTGTTTAATCAAGTTTCAAAGTCAAACCAGTTACAATTCAAACATACCTGACTTTATAATGCATGCTTGTATTGTATCTATCGAAATTCTTTTTTTGTTGGATCAAGGACTTCAATATCGTGCACTCATATTTTTCATTTTTTTTTCAAAATTCCAAAACAAAGACCTTCAATTTCGATGGAAATGTATGTTTAATAAATCTAAAACAAATACATAATAAAACCAAAACATGTTCAAATTATATTCATTGGATAACTCGTTCCGAGGACTACTTGATTCTAGTTGGGTTTGGAAGATTCCTCCATTTTCATCCTCGACCTGAGCTCCAGTGCCAAAATTTAGGTTTTTTTTGTGTCTCAGGGGGGGATGAAGAACAAGGGGGGTTCGTTTGAACCAGGGTTCATTTGAATCGCCCTTCTATAAGGGATTTTGTTGGCTTTTTTGGTGGGAAATAATTAAAAGGGTTCACCCGAAGCCATGTTCTAGCAAACCCATAATGGATTCAGTTGAACCAATAGGTTTGTACGAACCCCTAAAATCAAGTTTTTTCCCATGGATTCATTTTTTGTGAGTTTTCCTTCCTCACTTCAATTGTAAACCACTATTGTGGCTTCACTCCATAGGGATCTAGAAATTCATGCCCATTCCTGCTTTGTAGTCTATTTTCCTTAGCACCATTAAGAGTGAAACAAGAGTGTGGGTAGTGTTGGGAACTGTAGTTGTAGTGCTAATATGTGGTTGTCATTGATGTCAACACTATTAGCATTGTGATGTTGAAGGTTGCATATGCCGAGGATATTGAGAAAATTATAAAAGAATAAGTTAGAGGCAATCTATGGATCAATCTGGTCGTGAAGGTGTTTTGTTCAGTACGTGAAAGTTTAGCTATTATGGATTGAAGGATTTACTATTAAGATTTTCTAGATCATCCACTAGAATTTTCAAAGGTTCGCATGATTATTTGTGAATGTTATGGAAATGTGTTATGACAGTGTTTTTGTGATCACTATTAGTGTTACTTGCTATGGATTTTTCTCTGTTGTTTCTTGGTGCTCATGGATGCTTCTAGCATGTTCTCTAACATTTTTGTGTGTCCATGTTGATCGGTGTGCTCATGGTCGATGATTTTTCTTGTTCCTATCTTAGATGATGGTGGCAACATGTTGCGGATTTTTGAAGTTTGAAATTCAATTGTTTGTTGTGCTCAAGGATATTGTTTTTGGTCTTATCTTTATCTTGGCTAATGGTGTTTGATCCACATTGAAGAATTATTTGTAATACTGAGCTACATTCAAAATATTGAAAAATATATTTTATATTTTCTAGTCTGCTAGGTTATTGATGTAAATTCATTTAGCGATGTAGACATCCAAATTTGATCGCTCCCATATGATCAAATTCACCTCTTTATTCATCAATTTCATCAATATTTATTCAATTAATATTGCACTTTCTATTTAAGGTCTTTAAAGTATTTAATTTAACAATTAAATGCTTTACCTTTCAACCTTTTCCTTTCTAAATTAAATAAATACATCAATTTATTTAATTTAGTCATTTTATCCTTTTGATTAAAATCAATTTAAAATTCTTTCTTTTTCTCTCTCCTTGTCACATCCTCCATAATCCTTCTCTAATATGAATTAATTTAATTAATTCATGATTAGGATGTGTATCCTCTTAATCAAGGATTAATGTCACATCATCCTACATTTGCCACTTGCTTCTAATCTCTCATTAATTATTCTAATCTGTTTGCACAATCTTAATCAAGGTCATTAGCCACATTTAGCATTCTTTTTTAGTCAACCTTTTCATTTTCCTTTCTTGGCATTGACCCTCTTTCCCATGTGAATTTTTAATTCGCATTTATTCATCCTAGGTCCTCCTCTTCCCCATGTGAATTTTTAATTCACATTTTATCCTTCCAGGACTTCTAGAACCTTGGACTTGTCACCTCATCCCCATGTGACCAATTCCCACCTTTTTGGAGACACTCTCTTATCCATTAGATTATCTTAAGAATGTGAATTTTTAATTCACATTTATTTCTCCAACCACTCTCTCATTTCCCATGGAGATTTTTGAGGGATTCCAAAATTCCTCAAATGTCACTTTCATTCTCACTTGGGGACAAGAAGCTCCTTTTTGAGGAAATCTTCTTACTCCCCAAGGTACTTGGAAGGTAATTGTCCTTCCTCCACATCATGTACTCTCCTTCCACATCACCTACACAACATCCCACCCTTAGCCACTTCACATTCCACATGTCAAGATGTGAGGGCTTGTGAGTTCTCAACTCACCATAGCCCTTCATCTTGGCCTTGTTGGATAAATATCAATAATTTAATTCTCTAGAGAATTCAAATTCTTCTATAAATACCCCTTCTCTAAGGAATTTCCAACACTTTGTCATTTGAGCAAACTTATGCTGTCATTTTGTGCACCCATTTTATAGGCATTTGATCTCATCTATCCATCCATTTTAGCTTTTTACATTCACATTCCACCATATAGTTAATCTTGCATTTAACCACATCAATAGCCATCCAAGGAGCACACAAAATAATCAAAATCAAGGGCCAACCAAGGAGTTTTAGTAACAAGGAAGGTATAATCAATTGCAATCTTCATTTCATCTTATTTATTTGTTTTATCATTCCTTAGGCTAATCATTCAAAGTGTTCTTTGTGTTTTTCCATTTGCATTTTAGTTATTTTGCACATTATAATAGGTTAAAACTCAAGGATACACATTTATGGCACGCCTAGTGGGACCCACAAACTAGTTTCTTCACTTAATATTTGCTTTTGTTGAGTTTGTTTGCAGGAAAAGGTCGTAGGGTAATACACCCTTTGGTTTGCAGAGGGGAAAATGGTGCTTTGGCTTACTAGGCAAAGGGAGGAGAGCTATGCCCTCTGGCTTCTTTGCGAAGAAAACCAGTACGCCTCTTATTTTACTGCGATTAGGCCGGTTCTCAGATTTAGAATTATTTTTAACATTTCTGATGGGGTGGAGTCTTGTGACTTGGCGGTACTGCCCCATTTTCTATAGGCGGAATTGGACCGCCCTTTGTTAAAACCATTTTAACATTTTGTAGTGCGGTGTACGACCAACTCATAAAGGCCCTGAGCAGGGTAGGCCGGTGCCCTTTCACTCTGCGCCACCCAGCAAATGCGGATTGCGTACCCTTTCATAAAGGGCGACTTGGGCCTGTGACCAGACACCCTTCACTAAAGGGCGCCGCTCTGGCCACTTCCGTGGTGGACACTACTAAAGAGATTTTGGCCGTTTTCGCCATGGGTGACCACGTGCTTTCCCTAAAAAGACATTTTCTAACATTTTCTACAACGAGGCGGCCACACCCTTTCACTCAAAAGGCTTTTTCTAACACTTTTCTACAGTGGGGCGACCACACCCTTTCACTAAAAAGGCATTTTCTAACACTTTTCTACAGCGGGGTGGCCATGCCCTTTCACTAAAAAGGCATTTTCTAACATTTTCTGCAGTGGAGTGACAATGCCTTTTCACATAAAAAGCTTTCTCTAACATTTTTTGAAGCAGGGTGGCCACACGCTTTCAATTAAAAAGATTTTTTCTCTAACATTTTACTGCAGAAAGTTAGTTGCACCCTCTACTTTAGTACAAAAATTCAGTTGCGCCCTCTTGTTTACTGCAGTGGGGTGGCTACACCCCAAAACAACACAGTTTGAAAGGTAAAACAGTCATTTTAGCTTCATTTTTGCTCTCATTTTTTGCTATTTTTAGGTACTAACCCCCTAAGATTGTTTTTGACAAGGACATTGGTGTTTTTGCTAACATTTTGTAGCATATTCTTGTGTAATTGATGAAGAATGAAGGAAAAAACAACTAACATTTGCTTGCAGGGCCATCTATTTCCTTATATTTTTAAAGACTATCTTGTTGTTTTTACAAAACATAGTTTAATTAGGGGGAAGTAATATTCATTTCTTGTTGTGTTTGTTTTGTGTCACCCAAGGGGGCATTGGTTTGTTTACACTTTCCCCTTGCACTTCATGTGAGCCTGGGGAGTAGTTGTAAATGATTAGTGCCTTCTTTTTAGTGGGACTTGCTTGGGGACTTCATCACCCCAAGGGACGATTCCAACCATGCGTACTAGCGGGGTATATAAAGGGGGGGAGAGTGAAAGTTGTACCTCAATCTAGTCATGTCCTAATTGGTGGAGCGTCAAAGCTAGGTGATATCTAGATAGATGTGAAGAGTTGGTCTGAGCCCTTCAGTATCTCGTTGGGGTTCTCGACTCACACTTGTGATGGGTTGGTGTTCATGGTTGTGCCTCACGTACCGAGACTATATCAAGGACTCCCTAGAAACCTTTTGCATCCTAGATTAAGACCTTTGTTGGCCATACCCTTGACACTAATCATAGAATTGTGCTTGTTTGAAGTATCTTCTTGTGAGAAACCTATGAATTTTTTGACACATTGGCCTTATTATCATCATTTTGAGTCCTTTCCATAGCCATTTCCATCTAAACCAAGTTCTGTTTACTGCAGAAAGCTAACTGTGTCCTTGATTTTGCCGCAAAAAGCTGACTACGCCCCTGATTTTACAGTAGAAGCTAATTGCACCCTTGATTTTATTGTAGAAAGCTTACTGTACCCCTGATTTTGCTGTAAAAAGTTGACTATGCCCCTAATTTTTATTGCAGAAGGGTAGATTCACCCCTAAACATTCAATTCTATCTCATTTAGCCATTTGAAACCTCCATTTAATCATTCCCAAACCTTTGTTGACCCATTCCAATAAATTGTCCACTCATTTGGAACATCCATTCCCATTAGCCACAAGCTCATCCCATCAAAACCTTATCATTTTCATCATCGAACCTCACACTTTAGCCCGTTTTACAACTTCTTGATCACATCAAACCCCCTAAACCTTGTCTTGAAGGTTGTTATTCTAATTGACTTTGGCATTTGAATTTGATTATTTCCCTTCACATCAAATCGTCAACTTTGGCCCACATCCGTTCACTTTCATCTCAAAGTGAATTTGGTGCCATAAGTTACCACCCTCAGCCCAAATCAATCCACTTCCATGAGGTGGATTTGGTGTCGTGATCATCTATTTGTCCTTCAATCCAGTCAATCAACACCTTTAGTCACTAGGGTGATTTCCTAACTAGGTTTAGAATCCTACACCTCTCCAATCATCTAATCAATCCAATCCAATCAATTTTATCCAATCATCATCACACCTATCCAGTCAAATCCAATCATCTAATCAAACCAATCACCCTTATCCAATCAAACTTATCTAGTCATCATCACACCTATCCAATCAAATTTATCCAATCATCTAATCAATCTAAACACACCAATCCTATCAGATTCATCCAATCACAACTATCCAATCAACATCATCCAATCATCTAATATACTTAATCATACCAATCTAGTTCTTTAATTGAATTCATCCAATCATCCAATCTAGCTTGGTCTTGTCTTTTTATTCCCATTCAGACTTAGTCACAAGCTAAGAAACAAATGGAACAACAAGGTCAAGGTTCCCAATTGAATATGTCTCAAGATCCTAACAATGTGACAAATGTCCCTCAAGATCCTAACAACGTTGTAAATGCTCCTCAAGATCCCCATAATGGTACTTCATTACAATCCAACACTGAAGAACAAAACAACTCACCACCTAGTGAGGAGAGCATGGTCAATCAACCTAAAGTCACGCTTAAGGAACATTTTAGTAATCCCACCAATGCACAAATGATAGATTGTCTCCTTGAACAACATGGGGAATAGATCTTGACCCACCTAATTGAGAAATGTATCAAACCCCCGTTTGTTGTTGATCTATCTAAATATGGAAATCCCACACCCAACGTATCCAAAAGTTCTCAAAACACACCCAGTGATGCATACATCCCCAATATGCCTCCAGTAGAGGGTTGGTATCAACTTGAATTTGGAAATGTTGTCTTTTACCATGTCAACAATCCTCCACATGCCCCAATTTTAGTTAGAAGAGCTTCCCAAATGCCGGATCCTAATGATCCTTTCACTTATGGTATGCCGCAAAACACTCCACAGTGTCCTCCATTAATGCTGACCACACCACCCCTTTCAAATCCACCTCAAGAAAATGTTGGGGGCAACCTTTTCACCCCCTTACCTATGCCTCCTAGGACCACAAATCTTTCACCACCTTCATTCGCATCCCAAAAACGTCCTCAAGCTAACATGCCTCCACAAGGTACATCACAACCCAATATCCCTGCTGTCACTCAACAACCTCCTTTGTAGAATGTCTCCATCACATCTCAACCACCTCACCAACAACAACCATTTCCTAATCCTCCAACTTCATCACAACCATCACCCCACCAATTGCAAGGAAATCCATCTTGGCCTCCATTCCCAACTATATCCCCATTCCTTGCATCCATTTTATGCCCACAAACTCAACCACAACACAACATCCTATCTCGACCCGTGCAACAATCGACAACACATCAACAACCTCCCTAGCACCATTTTTATCATAACCAACAACAGTTTCAACAACAACCATCCTATGTGGCCTCACAACAATCACATCAATACCCTCAGTATCAACAAACCAATCCACAACAATTCATTCATGCTCCTCAACATTACACCACCCATAATTACCATATCAATCTGTACCCCACCTTACAACAACAACCTACATACCAACAAACACCCTCAACACATCAGCAGGGGACATCAACCTCTCACTATCAAAATCCATACATCCATCTCCAAACACTATCTCAAGAAGATCCACAATCATCCTACCATCCATATCCGTCCAACCCACATACCTCGATTGCACAACCAATCAACACAGATCTATTGGAAATCAAAGCTACTTTGAAAGATCTCCAAGTAGGGACTAGTAAGAAATCTTTTAAATTTGAGGATATATGTCCCTATCCATTCGATCCCTCCATCTCATTGATTCCCTTCCTGAAACATTTTGAGATACCAAAATTTGGTAGATACAAGGGAAACAAAGATCCTAAAGCCCACTTGCAAGAGCTTTACTCCCAGTGTCAAGAGGTCATGCATAATGATAATTACCTCTTATGTTTGTTCCCACGAATCCTGACAAGAAATGCATTAGAGTGGTTCATGGGTCTAGAATGAGGGTCCATTAAATCCTTTGTGGATCTTTCAAAAAAGTTTGTTTCCTACTTCTTCAATTTGGAGAAGGAAACTGATACCTTGCATATTTTCAAAGAGAAACAATGTGAAGTTGAAACCTTTGCTAGCTACCCTCAAAGGTGGAGTGCACTAGCAAGTCAAATGAAAACCCCTCTCAAAGAAAATGACATGGTCACTCTCTTTATTGAGAACTCACATCATGAAATGGTCCATAATTTTAGACTCCATTTTGTCACCACCTTTGCTGAGGTAGTGGAGAAAGGACCCATCCTTAAATGATCCCTTATTGCTAAAGGGCATATCAAGATACACAACCACGACAAAGAGCAACCATTTGGAGATAGGTCACACTATTGGAACAAGAACAAGAATGTTGTAAATGACGGTGTCACTGACACTAAAAATTTCCAAGTAGCTACCTCTTAGAGGCAACAATCTGCGTCTAACCAACCACCTTCCCATAATATCATATTCATACCACAGGGGGCACCCCGCCCCCCTTACCAGTCAAACTAGAACAATCAAGGGAACAACAAACGCTAGTTTTCCCAACTAGGTGAGTCTTTAAGTACCATCCTTAATAGACTCATACAGGAAAATTATTCAATTGTTTATCCTGTCACCAAGCCATTTGATGAGTCCAAACCAAAGCCCCATTGGTATAAAGATAATGAATATTGTGAATTTCATAAAATCAAGGGGCATTCCACCAATAAATTTCAAGGTCTCAAAACATACATCCAAGATCTTATTGATCATGGAGATATCCAAGTCGAAACCAATCAAGCCTCATCATCCAATGCTCAATTATAGATTAACCAAAACACCTTCCCTAACCATAATCAAGGTGCAAGTACATCCAATAACAATCCTCAAAACAACAGTACAAATAACGAAGTTATAAAAGTACGCCCCTCAATTATGATGGCATTGCCCATTACATTAAGCCTGTGGAACCCCACGTATCCAAGATACATGTCAAAGCCAAAGATCCCCAATGTGTTATTACTACCAGAAGAAACCACATCACTATCCTCGTAGCCTTTGCATCCTCCCCGTCCTGACAAAATCCTGTAGATTCTTAGTGTAACATTCTTGATCACTTGGGAAAAACTCCTGCGTAGATCTCAATCTTGGATTTGCTTAAGTCCTCCCCTTGTGCATCAAGAGACCTGAATTGAGCCTTACAGGAAACCCAAGTGCCAAACAACATTGAACCTACACAATTCCAAGGGACATCTAGCCCTGTCCTATCAATTGTACTTCAGCCCAAATGACATGCCTAACATCAGCAATAACCGTCCCCTACACATCAAAGTCCTAGTTTCCCGTCTTAAAGTAAAAAGGGTCCCAATAGATAATGGCTCTACCCTCAATTTATGCACTTTAAGGTTTATAAAGAAGTTAGGGTACACTCAATAGGATCTAAGTAATCAAATCATTACAATCAAGGCTTATCATAATGCAAAAAGAGATTCTAAAGGGGTTATTAGTCTTCCCATTCAGGTTGGGCTCATGCCTCAGTACACTACATGTCATGTCCTTGATTTGGAATTACCCTACAATCTCCTCCTTGGTCATCCATGGCTCCATACCATGCAAGCCATCCCATCCACATATCATCAATGCCTGAAATTCCCAGTTAATGGACAAGAGGTCACCATCTATGTAGATCCACAACCGTTCGAGTACTGTTGCACATTAGAAGACTCATTTCCCCATTTGCATTATTGTCCTAGAGTTGAAATGGGGGCACCTCCACCATCACCATCTAATCCATCATCCGCCACACTAGCCACTTCATCTTCCACCACTCCATCTTCCACCACTTCATCTTCCACCATCACTAAAGTTCAAATCATTGACAAAGGTTGTGGTGAATATGAAATGCATACAAATCTAAATACAACCATGCTACCATCACCACAGACATATGGTCAACCTTCACATTCTACACAAACAAATGAAGACAAAACAATTACCTTCAGTGTCAAGAATATCCCCACTACCACTTTCTGGTCCCCTGGATTAAGGACAGATGCACCAGAAGATGATATCAGTTAGTCGATATATCATGAAGAGCCCCAACCAGAAACTCTCGTTAACGAATACTTTCAAGAAGTATACCCATGGCCAGCTAAGTTCACAGAAAAGCATAATTATCAAGGTGGGGGTTTGGGTAAAAAAGAACAAGGGTGGCTACAACCTATTGAAGTATCGAAGCTTCCGCAGAATATAGACCTAGGCTATGACAAAAAGAAAATAGACCCTACAACATCATCGAATACTTCCAATAGTGTTAGTATGGACAATGGTCCCTTAGAGGACATACCTAAGGAGGAAACCGTCATACATGCGTACAATAACATAGATCAGCCGAATCTTTCATCCATGTTTGATTGCCTATCTATCTTTACCATTAGCCTTTCCCTTAAACATACTGAACTTATTGACTAGGACCTATGAGATAGCACACCTATCAATGTCTCTTTAGATGAATATGTCAACTTTATGGGATTGGGGGAATACGAATGCTCCAGTAGCAAAAATAAAAATAAGAAAAATAAAAAAAGGGTCACTTGGTGAAAACCTATTTGAGGTGTCTCTTGACCTCGAAAAAGTCAAAACAAAGGGCGTATCTAATGGTGAAAACCTTGATGAGTTGCCTGAAGATGGAGACATTCATCTTCCCCTTGTAGGCACACAACTATCTGAACAATCATCCATCCTAATAGGAGAAACACAAGAAGTAAACTTCGGAACTGAAGAAAATCCTAAGATAAAATATGTGGCCAAGTCATTATTAGAAGAAGAATATACAAAAATTGCTCAATTCCTCAAGGATGGAAAGATCAACTTTTTATGGAAATATTCTAACATGCCAGGATTAGATCCAGCTCTGGTAGTGCATCATCTAGATGTTCATCCTAACACCAAGCCAATAAAAAAAAAACTCTACAAGATGCATCCACAAGTTGCCCTTCTAGTCAAGAAAGAACTAGAGAAGTTGTTTGAGGCATAGTTCATAAGACCTATCGACTATTCTGAATGGATCTCCAATGTCGTTCCAGTAGCCAAACCAAATGCAAATGTCAAGGTATGTACCGACTTCAGGGATCTTAACAAAGCATGGCCAAAGGATGATTTCCCTATACCAAACATTGACATGTTGGTAGACTTAACAACATGACATGAAATGTTATCCCTCATGGATGGATTTTCTGAATATAATTAGAATAGAATTGCACTTGAAGACCAACACAAGACCTCTTTTATAACACCTTAGGGTACCTTTTGCTATAATGTTATGCCCTTTGGTCTTAAGAATGTAGGGCAAACATATCAACAAGCAATGACTATTATCTTTCATGACCTCATCCACATCATTATGGAAGATTATGTCACTGATTTGCTAGGGAAATCCAAAACTAGAGTTGAGCACCCTACAATCCTAAGGAAGATCTTTGAGTGCTTAGGACACTACAAATGTCACTTAAATCCAAAAAAGTGTGTTTGGGGTAACATAAGGAATTTTTTTGGGATTCATTGTCTCCAAAAGAGGTATCGAAGTTGATCTAGCAAAATTCAAAGCATTCATGGATGTGCCTCCACCACCTAATCTGAAACAAGTAAGAAGTCTTCAGGGAAAGCTACAGTCTATTACAAGGTTTATAGCCCAGCTAGCTGATAGGTGTCAACCCTTTACACATCTGTTGAAGAAGAATACATCTTTCAAATGGGATCCTATATGTTAGCAAGGGTTTTATAAGATCAAAGAATACTTCACTCATCCTCCTATTCTTATGCCTTTGATTCCTGGACAACCACTTTTATTATACATCTCTGCCACTTCAGTAGCACTGGGGGCATTATTGGCACAACATGATGAATCATCCAAAGAATGAGCAATTTACTTCATTAGTTGCACCCTAGTGGGTTATGAGCTTAATTATTCTTCCATAGAGAAATCTTGTCTAGCCATTGTCTTATGTTCCCAAAAAATCAGACATTATATGCCCAGTCATCCTGTGAAGTTAATAGCCAAAGTAGACCCACTCAAATATATTCTATCCAGAACAATGCTGACTGGGCAGATGGCTAAATGGGTCATGCTACTAAGTGAATTCAACATAAAGTATGTAGATCAAAAAGTTATTAAGGGATAGATAATAGCAGATCAGTTAGATGATGCTCCCCTAGTTGACACTCATCCATTGATCATAGAGTTTCCTGATGAAGAATTTTTCTCAATCATCGACACAACCATGTGGACACTATATTTTGACGGGTCATACATGCATAATGGATTGAGGGTAGGCATATTATTTGTTACTCCTCAAGGTGATTACATCCCAAAATCATTCAGACTAGCTTTCCCATGCACTAACAACATAGCCAAGTATGAAGCCTCCTTACTAGATTAAGAATTGCAATTAAGTGGAATATCACCCAACTAAGAGTTTTTGGCAATTCACAACTAGTTATTAAACAAGTCAATGATGAATTTTTGGAAAAGGATGAGAATCTTCTACCCTACAAACACATGTTTGATGACTTTAAGAAGTCCTTTACCTCTATCTAGTTTGATCAGATCCCCAAGATTCAAAATAAAGTTGCTGATGCAATGGCCACAATTGGTTCCCTGATTGACATGCCCAAGAATCTAGCAGAATGCGAGTTCCTTGTTGAAAAAATATTAATCCTAGCATATTATATCCTTGAGATTGAGATGGTGTGTTCCACCGTGGGTCTTGCTTCCCCCTGGTACCAAGACATCTATACCTATCTTCACAATAATACTTTACCCCCAGATCTTACACGAAACCAACGCAAAACCTTTATCCAATGCTCATCTCGATACATCATTATTGGTGATACACTTTATCATTATGGGTATGATGGAACCCTCCTTAGGTGTATAAATGAGACTAAAGCCCACACTACACTAACAGAAGTACATGGTGGTGTTTGTTGGGCACACTCAAATGGTATGGCCTTAGCTAAAAAGATTCTTCAAGCCAGATATTACTGACTTACATTGGAACATGATGCCTATGAATTTGTGAAGAAATTCCTCCCATGCCATCAACATGCATATCTGATTCATGATCGACACAAGATCTTCAACCCCTTCTTGCACCATGGCCCTTCTCGTAGTGGGGCTTTGACCTAATCGGCAAGATATGCCCTCCATCCTCCGATGGACATGCCTTCATTATCACTGCCACTGAGTACTTCACCAGGTGGGTGGAAGCAATGCCACTCTCACAAATCACTGGTACTCTAATTTCAAAATTCATCCTTTACCATATCATATTTCGATACGGTATCCCATCCACCATCTTCTTAGATAATGAAAATCCTTTAAAAAACCAAACCATGAAAGACCTTTGTGACACCTTTCATATTCAACACCATTGGTCCATGACTTATTACCCCCAGTATAATGGTTAGGCATAATCTACTAACAAGACTGATCTGAATCCTTAAAAAGGTCATCAATAAGACTGGTAGAGATTGACACCTCCATATTCATCCCGCCCTTTGGGCATATCACACTTCCATCCACACCCCTATTGGTGCCATCCCATTCTCCCTAGTATATGGTGTCACAGCCATCTTGCCGATCGAGGTCAAAATCCCCTCACTGAGAATTTCTCTGAAGAATCTTGTTAGTAAAGAAGACACCGGTATTGCAAGACTTGCTCAATTGGAATTACTTGATGAAAGGTGGATCAAAGCTTATGATCATCTACAGGCTTATCAAAACTATCTTAAGTGCAGTTACAACAAGGTGTTACCTCATCAATTCAATATTGGTGACCTTGTCCTTAAAGAAAATACTACACACCCTAGGACCGAGCTACAAGGAAAATTTGAAGCAAATTGGTTGGGTCCTTATATTATAACCACTAAATACGGATCTAGGGCATACAGACTTGCTACCATTGAAGGAGAACCCCTAGAAGAGCCTATTAATATCATGATTTGAAAAGCATTTATACCTAGGTCCGCTGGTGGCCCCATCCGCATAAAAATACAAAAAAAAAGTAAAAAATCTAAAAAAATAAAATAAAAATTAAAAAAAGTAAAAAAAATCCAAAATAGTAAAGAGAAATAATTTGTCCTATGGTGAAAACCACCTTTTATGGTGCCTTGGATACGTACATTTGGTGAAAACCTCGCAATAGGCACCATTTGTAGAGGGGTTTAACACTATCTACTTGTTGGTGTGTGAAGATGATCATGCTATACCATATGCAGTCATGGTATACTATACACTTCATATGTATCCTCACTCAAAAAAGGGAAAATCAATGAAAAGGAAAATTTGATTTTGTAGAACCCAAAAATTTAGAAGCTTCTAAGCTTTGTTTAAAAAGGGGTTCTGATGGGTAATACAAACATAAAGAAAAATGCAGCAATTATTCGTAAGATTGTAATAAGTTTCGTACTAGATAATAAAAGTATTGATGGCTGGGTTTGGTGGATGTAGCCTAGATTGGGTGAACCATGTTAAATTCCTCTATGTTGTAATTTATTTCTCGTGTGCTTTAGTTTCTCATGAATTAACTGGTGATTTAATTGTGAGTTAGATATCTCACATCTCTAAACCTAAATTAAGTGGCACGAGCGAAGCTGTGTTGATGATTGCTCAGAGGGAAATAAGTCTCATGGTCGAGTGGGAGTCTCCACTCTGCTGAGTGGGAGTTAAATGGCAGATGAGGGAAAGAAGGTTGAGAAGTTTAATGGGCATAACTATCAGTTATGGAAGATGCAGATGGAGGACTATCTCTATCAGAAGGATTTATGGTGGTCATTGGAAGGAAAAACCAAGAAACCCACAGTAATGTCTGATGAGGACTAGGATATTTTGGATAGAAAGGCTCTTGGAAGTATTTGTTTATCCCTAGCACAATCGGTCACCTTCAATATTACAACAACAAAGACAACTAAAGAGTTGATGGAAACCCTGGTGAAGTTATATGAAAAGCCTTCTGCTTTGAATAAGGTATTTCTTATGAAGCGTTTATTTAATATGAAAATAGTAGAAGGTGGGTCAGTTACTGATCATTTGAATGAGTTTAATACTGTCACCAAATAATTAATCATAGTAAACCTTGATGAAGAAATTAGGGCTCTTTTGATTCTATGTTCTTTTGCCTGAAAGCTGGAATTGCTTGGTAATGGCTGTTAGCAATTTTGTTTATAGTTCGAATACATTGAAATTTGATGATGTTGTTAGTGTTATTTTGAGCAAGGAAATCTGTAGGAAAAGCCTCAAGTGGAACATCCACATCGTGCAGTGTTTTGAACGAGTGCTGTGGGCAGAACAAAGGAGAGAGGAAACACTCGGAAAATGTGGGAAGTCACGAGAAATCAAAGGACAAAAGGTCCCAATCTAGGAGACAAGAGGATTGTTGGCATGGTAAGCCGAAATATTTGAAGAAAGATTGTTGGTCTCGAAAAAATAAAGATGGAGACAAAAAGGAAGGAAGCAAAGAGGAAAATGTGGTAAGTAATAAATCTAATGAGGATGCTTTGATTCTTTCCCTTGATAATGCTGATGATTCTTGGGTATTAGATTCAGGGACTTCATTTCATGCTACCCCCATAGAAGTTATTTTCTTGATTATGTCCAAGGGGATTTTGGGCTGGTTTATTTAGGAGATAACGAACCCTGTCAGATTGTTGGAAAGGGAAGAATCAAGATTAAGTTGTAGAATGGGAATCATTGGCTACTATGTGAGGTAAGGCATGTTCCAAAGTTAAGCAAAAATTTAATTTCAGTAGGGCAACTAGATGATGAAGGTTGTGTTGTTACATTTAGTGATAAAAATTGGAAGGTCACAAAGGGTGCCTTAGTGGTAGAAAAGGGTGTGAAAGTAGGAACCTTATATCTTTGTACAGGTCATACTGTTCCTTCTATTTTAATTGTTACGGAAAAAGGTCAATGTTTAGGAACAGTTGATGCGGTTCAGCAGGTAGAAGATCATACAGTTGCTATGGACTCAATCAAAGCAATGTAAGTACAATAGACTTTAGGCATATGAGTAAAAGGCATGGAAATATTTCATTCAAATAATGTTTTACCAGGTCCAAATGTGTTAATATGGATTTATGTGGAAGGTTGTGTGTATGGAAAACAAAAGAGTAAGCTACCAAGGATGGGAAGCAAAAGAAAGATGAGAAATTGAGCTTGTGCATATGGATAAATGGGGATCGGCTCAAGTATCTTCTCTCGGTGGCTCTCGGTATTATGTCACTTTTATTGATGATGCAACAAGGAAGGTATGAATTTATTTCCTTAGGAAAAAAATTGATGTATTTGAAACTTTTAAGAAATGGAGAAGCTTGGTTGAGAATGACGTGATAAAAAGATAAAATGTCCACTAGTAGAATTTGGAAAATAATGACCACTGACTAAAAACTTCTTAGTCACATGACTAAAACTTTTAGTCACATGACTAACACTAGTAGTATTTGGAAAATAAATGACTAATTTGGTCATTTATAAGTGACTAATTTGGTCATCAAGTAAAATCACAACTAAATGACTAAATAAATGACTAATATCAGACAAATAAAAATGACTAAATAAATGAATAATATTAGACAAATAAAAATGACTATTACTCCTCTATTCATTTTTCATTTGAATTTGATCATAATCCATAGAGCTTAAGCCCCCCTTGTGGGACCCCTACCTAAGCGGGCCATTTAGCCACCTAGAGTGCTTGGTGCACCAAAAATACCTTTTGCATGGAGGGCATTGCCTCTCGGTGTAGTCTTAAGTCTTTCACATATTTTATAAATTTTTTTAACATTTCACTACTAAATGGTAATCATTCCTACATCCATGTGTCACTACTATATAAAGGGAGGATTTAAAACATTAATTTAAGAAAAATATTAATTTTGTCTTAAATATATTTACGCCGAAGGAATATCTTATATGAAGAAGACAAAGCTGATTTTGTCGATCAATGGTTGGTATCAATCTGCTAGCCATTAAACGAATCTCAACCGTTCATCATTTTTTGCGATTTTTTTCGACTGTTTTCTACCATTTTTTTGTTGCTTTCCCCACCGCTCCTCCAAACTCTTCCTTGTTGGTATTGACCATTCACTTCTCTAATTTGGTGAGCTATAGCCTGAAAATAAGGTTTCAATGAGGGTTTTCGAGTATATTTATCAAAATAATTTTTTTTGTCGTTGCCTCAATAAACGCCTCCACTTCATAATGATTAGGGTTCGCTTTTTTTTTTTTAAATTTATTTATTCCTATCCATCACCGTGAATACTCTCTCCACCATAATTCTCCCGACAAAAATGTCTAAATGGAATGACATTGATTATGGAAGTCATCATAGTTGAAGGATCATGGCCTTGTCTGCTAAATACCACAAACCATTTTGCATCTTACAAATATATTGTTATGACCTTTCAGATGCTGACAATGAAATTACACCTTTATTTTCTTCTGAAACAAACATAATCTTAGATTACTGAGATAGATCATTGTGTCTTCATTATTCATAATGAGAACCACAGATAAAAGGAAATCTATGAATATGAACTACTGAAAGAGATTCCCATGGATTGAGGCTGATATAGCCTATAAAAGCAGGAAAGCAGGAATTAACAAAATGAATTGCTCTTAAGCTCTTAACAAATAATACAGTATGGGTGTAGGTAAATGAACACAACAGCAGTTGATATAGGGATAATTACTGGTGAATGCATTGTTTTTTTTTTTATGTAGAATTTAATAGGGTAAATAAAGATTGAATAGTATAAATTGCTAAGTACACTATAGATTCTACCAACCATGTAACAACAAAAATATATAATATTTAACTTAATAAATGCAATGTTGATTGATTCTGAAGATAATACGATACAAGGCAGAATTTTTAGAGTAACAGGATATGTAGATTTTTAGTCTATATATAGAATTTCAGTAATACTGACAAGATTCTATGATTTGGTAGTCAGATAGAGAAATGAAATGAACAACCAAGAAAATTGTACATTAGGGTGATCTAACAGAACTATTAGATTCATATCATAGCTGACAAGAAAAGGATCAACTGGAATAAACTCAAGTAGTACATCAATGGGGCTCCCGTAGCAAAGCTTCAGGTCTAATTCACCGTGAGACATTTTGAAATTGACTGATAATCTACAACCAATTTTGCATCCAGCAAAGCTCACCGATCAAAGCCACGAGAAGAAGTGGACAAATTTCTAAGAATTGACACCTCAGCCATGGCATTAAGTTTAAAGTGCAGCAATTTACTATTAAAAGGAATATTATAATGAGACTTCAATTTAAAATGGTTTCTACACTACTACATAGAAAGGGGATTTAAGACATTAATTTAAGACAAAATATTCATTTTGTCTTAAATATATATTTTATGTTTAAATTATATTTTTAATTTTTTAATTGTCTTAAATTAAGACAATAAAAAAATCTTTTTTTAAAATAATTTTTTTATTTCCTCTCCTCATCCATTTTCCCTCCCTAATTCATTTTCCCTCCCTCAGCCTTGGTGACATGCATTTTGGGGTTTTGAACCAGGGCTGTGGTTTCCTGGGCTTTCAAGTGGACTGTACAGAGAGCCTTGGGTTACACGTACACAGAAATGACTATAGGATACTTAATGCTTCCTTGATCTCTCAAAGAAGAATTACCATAGTAAACCAAAAGCTTTTCGAAGCCTGGGACTACCCATGCATCTATGATGATCTAAAAGATTCTCATTTTCTTGTTTCACATCAGAATTCTAATGTTACAGAGCTTCGAGACTGTGGAAAGAAAATACCCAAGCAAATTGTTAAGCTCGACTGCAATAGGAGTGGTGAATATCACGGGTGGTATTTGGGGTTTGATGTAGAAGAGCCTGAGGCTTGCTCCGAAATCTATTCAGTCCCTGTTATGGAAAAGCATAAAACGGTGCCCAAAAATAGCTCACAGTTTATACAGCTTTTACGAAGAGGATTCCTATAGAATGGCAGGATCCTAAAATCATCTTTCTAGATTGTGGCAGGTGTGAGGCAACAAACGGGTAGTGTGGTTATTATCCTTATACTGAAACTTTCTACTGCCACTGCCCAAATGGGAAGACACATCTTTTTAATTGCTCAAATGGTAAGTTAAATTTATCTCTTTCTTAGTATTATTTAGTGTACAGAAGCATTTTGGGCATCGCAGGTTAAATTTGAAGTTAAATTCTAACATCCTCATCATTTTGTATCTAAATGAAATGTACAACCAATATAATTAGCCCTAGTCGCAAGCATTGGCTTCAATTTTCCCATCCCTGAAGATGATGAAGCACAAAGATTTCAAGCATTCGACACTAATTTTCATATATATATTCTTTAAGAAGCTTCTGACACTGTGATGCACTACAAATAAAATATAGGTTTAATATTCAATTTTAGTTGCTCTTTACAATCCTCCTGCAACCATTCCATTTTAACTATCAACATCAAGCTTTGGTAAATACAGCCTATTTGCTAACCATGGTACATTGTATTCAAAATGCTAGCCTACACTCCTATCAAAGCCACTTTCTACTGAGAAAACTAAGAAGGCGGTCTAAACCATTTCAGATCTTGTAGTCCAACATCATAGTAATCCCATTTTGGGTTTTTAATTTAGTATACAAAAATATTTTAACTTGCTCCTTACTAAAGAAAAGGGCTTTTCTAGTTATTCCATCTGCCTTTTCCATTGGAAGATTGGTACAGACTACAGAGTTTAATCTGAATCGAATTGACATGGGTAGTCCGACACTTTTATAAGAGGGGATTTTCTTATACATATTTTTCTGCCCTGTGATGATTAAGTTAAATCTCACATACATAAAATAACATTTTGTGACCAAGATTTTGTCAGTAAGATTCTTTTTCATATTGGCCATTTGTTTGTCAGATAAAGTTACCTATTGATTTGTTTGATTTTTGAACATGTTATTTATTAATTCTCTTCACTGTGAGCAGGCCTTGGAATAGCCATTCCATATCACCGGAAGAAATCCATCAGTGCTGGCATAATAATAGGTAAGAAATGTTCATTTTATTTCAGACTATGTAGGTTGCTCACGCAATGCAACCAAGTAGTACCCACTAAGTTACAAAATAAATTTCATAACAGATATATCATTTACATCATTGCTGTGAGCAAGTGAGCTACCATTTAATTTAAACATCTATTTGTGGAGATATGCAACTAATTGTTTAGTGACAAGTAAATCTTAATCTTCTTTTCCTATCATAACAAACTTAATGACTGAACAAAATATAGATAGATTTCTATTTATTTTTAATTAGGCATTCGAGATTTTGTAGTGACCCATTATCAAGATGACTGAAAATATTAGATTACAGATTTTAACAGCTTATATTAGTTAATCAATTTCATTTAACATATTTTAAAGTAGTTTACGGTCTTGAGATTGGACTTAGCAGGTCCATTTCAGGCTTGGATTTGGCCATAAATTTGATAAAGCTTTATAAATTAAATCCAGTAAACTTGTTCAAATTATACTGTTCAGTTCTTGCCTCTAAAGGCAACAAATTTCAATTATGTAGATACCAAATTGATGTTAAACATCCTCAATCAAAAAAATCTGACAAAGCTCAATCAAAATTTACCAAAACAATGAGAAAAATTCCTTTTAATAAACCCCGCATGCTCCAAATCTTTTTTTTCTCTTCTTGGTGTTGGATAAAAATTTAGATTTTACAATGAGGGATAGAGAAGTAGCTTGCTAGTTTTAAGTTACTTTTTCCTTTTGGTTGCGTGTAATATATACATTGTTAAGAATAGATTCAGCTGCAATGGAGAGAGCTCACTCAAAACTTCAAAATCCCTAATCCACATAAAAAGTCATCGAGCATCTTAAAAAATAAGCTATTCCATCATTATGAAGCTCTGAATGTTTAAAAAGCTTAAAAGGCTCATCTGTTTTTTGTTTTCCTCTGCCCTGTTTCAAATTGTGAACATATATAGTCTACTACACACATCAAAATTTTTTTCTTGAGTATATAAATCATTCTGTGCAAGTGAATTTTATTTATCCCGATTCTAATGATTCGGCAAACCGCAACTTTTTACTCTTTTCTTTCTTTAACACCATATCCCCTGTTCATTGCTGGTGATAGTATTGGAGTGCTGGGAGTGAGGGCTGCGCCTTCTCTGGAACATTTAAGCTTGTGAAGAGGCCACTCTCCTCCGATTTCCAAGGGGCTTGGTAATGTATTTTCTGAAGACACAAATTCTTTGAATCATGGATACTTTTTCTTTTCCTCTTCCTAATGTTTGTCACTGTGCTAAAGGTTATTCAACTATGGTGTCAGAATACACCTTTTGGAGTGCACTTTTGTTGATGATCTTCCTAAGAAATTTGAGATCAATCTAAGGGATAACCATATCTCTTTCTAGGTGGGTTTACTCTTTTCAAGCAGTCGTCTCCAAAACACTTTGCATTTCTTTTCTACTAATTTAATGCTAAACTAAATTATTTAGTAGTGTGATGGTTTATCAGGATCAAATACATAAGTTTATATCAATTTCCATTGACCCATGTTTTATAAGGAATGGTTTATTGTGTTCACCCAGGTGGCTCATAACCAGGCAATATAAGGTGTAAATTAATTCCAGAAAATTTGGAGTACATATATGCCCTTCTAGTTTCTGGTTATTCTTGTTGATAACCATTCATTTTTTTATACTTATGTTGTGGAGAGGGAAAAATTGGAGGGAAGCTTCATTTGTGTGAAAAGTTATAGACAATTTTGTTACCTTTGTCTTTTTTTTCCTAGAATTTCAGATCGAAAGATTATATTTATTTAAATTGATTCTCTTTCTATGTTTATAATTTTAGGATTAATTTAATTTTGAAGGGTTTTTACTCTATTGTAATTGCCAAATAATTATGTTTATCTTTCTTTCAAGATCCTAAATATTAAGAAATTAAGAGAAATTGAGTTCATTGAAATGAAATTGTTGCTTTCTTTTAATCTTGGTTAGCCATGGCTTTGTAGATTTTTATTTTTGCATGCCCTGTGTTTGAATAAAATGTTTGTTGTTTTGATTTATAGTCCCGGCCAAAGATTCAAATATGCAATATACTTCTTGATTCACAGGGGCATTGTTCCTAAAAATTTGTAGTTAAAGGGCTTGAGAGTGAGCTGGTTGCGATCAATAAGGTATACCTCATGAATCCAGACTTCTTTGTTTTGAAGATTTAGCTATCATGTATGGCCTATTGTTATTGTGTGCTCTATAAGTTTAAATAGTTCTTTCCTTTGTTTTTAGCTTGATTTTATAATTTTATTGTCAAAGTAGGGTCACTCTATTCCATCGAAAGCCCTACTATGATGTAAAATCTTATTAGTATTATAAGAATGATGGCTTTAAGGAACTCAAGGGTTTACAATTGTTTCTATTATTCTTCATCTACTTTTCAGAGGTCTCTTGCCTGCAATTCTTTGACCATTCTTCTGTATTTTATTCACTGTAATTAATTTCAACTTAATACTATACATTTAATAGAATCCTCAAGCATAATGATATCACTAGAATGGGATGAGGTATAAATCTTCAAATTAATTGGTTTGGTTTTTCCAATATCTTCTATAGCATGCAAAATATATCCTTCAACATAAGTTGCCGCATTTTTAGGATCCAACTAAAAAAGTAGTGTTGCTAGAAATACTCAGCCTATATTCATATATGATCCACATGTACCACAGATTTAACTAGCATCTTAGTAATAATGTTTAGGGTGTCCTCAATATAGCCAGCACGGGCACGAAGGTCAACCATGCACACCTAATGATCAACTATATATGTAAATTGTAATGCAATAAGGCTTACTAACATGTGAAGTATGTGCAGCCCTCATCCACTAAACCTGCATGACTACATGCACCTAGAACCCAATCTGAAATTGATTCCATTGACAACCTGTTGTAGCTGCAACACTTGAATATAATAGAGTGTGGAGGTTTAAATAAGCTCCCTGATTCCATTGGCAAGTTGTCACAGCTGCGGCACTTGAGCATAGAAGGGTGTAAAAGTTTAAATAACCTCCTTGATTCTATTGGCAACCTGTCACAGTTGCAACACCATAGAAGATTGTAGAGGTTTAAATAACCTTCCTTATTCCACTGGCAACCTGAATGTCTGCAGTACTTGAAAATAGTATGTTGTAGAGGTTTAAATAAACTCCCTGATTCCATTGTCAACCTATCGCAAATGCAACACTTGAACATAATAGGATGTTTCAAAGGTTTAAATAACCTCCTTGATTCTATTGACAATCTATTGCAGCTACAACATTTGAAACTAAAATATTGTCATGGTTTAAATCATAGCAACAAAAATCTTTTGGGGAATAAATCAGCAAACCAAAAGTATAAGATTTCTTGAAAAAATCAGAAAAAAATCGAGAAAAAATCGTGAAAAAATAAAGAAAAAATCGGATTTAAAAAAAAGGTAAAAAATTGTAGAACAAGATATAAAAACTATTTTTTAAAAAAATTGAAAGGCATTTCCATAGCATAGAGATATAGAGAGCAAATAAAATAAAGAGTTTAACTAATGAAATGTAGAAAATAGATTTTTGTAGTTTATATTCATATCGTTGATTACATTCATTGCATTGCACATCTTTCAAACTCAAAGCATTACTTAACATTGCATAACTAATAACTAGATACTGATAGATGACAAAATTTCAATTACAATATAGCTTTTTACAAAGTCAACCTAAGCAGTTATGCAATTACTTCACATTGCATAACTAATAACTAGGAGCTGCTGCCAATTGCATTAGCTTGTCATGGCATTCCATGAGACCACAATTCTTTGAGTCATTTTTTCAGACAGTTCACTGCCTTGTCTATGCTACGACATTTTTCATACATGTCTACCAAAGCATTTTATCAAACAGTTCACTACTTTGCTGCTATGGCTAAAAGCCTAAAATAGTTTTGAACAAGCTATGGATGTTTGAAAAAAATCTATCAAAGCACAATAGTAAGCAATAGCATAGACAAGGCAGTGAAGTGTTTGAAAAGATGCCTCAAAGAAATGTGGTCTCATGGTGATGGAATTTCATGATGAATGCCTATGGCGATGGATTGTCATGGCATTCCATCACCATGAGAACACATTTCTTTGAGGCATATTTTCAAACAATTCATTTCCTTTTCTATGGTACAACATTTTTCATACATATCTACCAAAGCATTTTATCAAATAGTTCACTGCCTTGCTGCTATGGCTAAAAGCCTAAAACAAGTGCTTTCGAACAAGCTATGGATGCTTGGAAAGATCTGTCAAAGAATAATAGTAAGCAATAGCATAGACAAGGCAATGAACTGTTTGAAAAAATGCCTCCAAGAGATGTGGTCTCATGGTAATGGAATGCCATGACAATCATCACCATGAGACTGCATTTCTTTGAGGCATTTTTTCAAACATTTCACTACCTTTTCGATGCTACCACATTTTTCATACATGTATACCAAAGCATTTTATCAAACAGTTCACTACCTTGCTGCTATGGCTAAAAGCCTAAAACAAGTGCTTTTGAACAAGCTATGGATGCTTGGAAAAAATCTATCAAAGCATAATAGTAAGCAATAGCACATACAAGGTAGTGAACTGTTTGAAAAAATGCCTCGAAGAAATGCAGTCTCATGATGATGGAATGCCATGATGAATGCCTATGGCTATAAATTGTGATGACATTCCATCACCATGAGACCGCATTTATTTGAGGCATATTTTCAAATAGTTTACTGCCTTGTCTATGCTATGACATTTTTCATACATATCTACCAAAGAATTTTATCAAACAGTTCACTTCCTTGCTGCAATGGCTAAAAGCCTAAAACAGGTGCTTTCAAATAGGCTATGGATGCTTGGAAAAATGTATCAAAGCATAATTGTAAGCAACAAGCTATAGTCTCATCATTTTTTTTTTTTTCACGTGAAAATCAACACAATTTTATTTGCGTTTTTCTGTAAGTTTTAAACACGTTTTTTGGCGATTTTACAGTTTTAAATGGGAAAAAATTGTTGACCAAAAGGTCAAATATTTTTTCAAAAAATTGGGGAAAAAATCGTCTAGCCTGCAGATTTTTTTAAAAATCATGATTAATCGGGTTTTTTTGCAAATTTTTGTTACTATGGCCAATAGAATAGGGAGGTTATTTAAACTTTTACACATTTCTATGTTCAAGTGCTACAGCTGTGACAGGTTGCCAATGGAATGAGGGAGGTTATTTAAATCTATACACCTTAACATGTTCAAGTGTTGCAGTTGTGACAGGTTTCCAATGGAAACATGAAGTTTATTTAAATGTTCACAACCTTCTATATTCAAGGTTGCAACTGTGATAGGTTGCCAATGGAATCAAGGAGGTTATTTAAACCATGACAATATTTTAGTTTCAAATGCTATAGTTGCAATAGATTGTCAATAGAATCAAGGAGGTTATTTAAATCTTTGAAACTTCCTATTATGTTCAAATGCTACATTTGTGATAGGTTGACAATGGAATCATGGAGGTTATTTAAACCTCTACAACTTACTGTTTTCAAGTATTGTAGATGTGACAGGTTGCCAGTGGAATAAGGAAGGTTATTTAAACCTCTACAATCTTCTATGATCAAGTGTTGCAGCTGCGATAGGATGCCAATAGAATCAAGGAGGTTATTTCAACTTTTACACCCTTCTATGCTCAAGTTTTGTAGCTATGACAACTTGCCAATGGAATTAGGGAGCTTATTTAAACCTCTACAGTCTTCTATGTTCAAGTGTTGCAGCTGTGACCAGTTGCCAATAGAATTAGGGGGGCTATTTAAACTTTTACACATTTCTATGGTCAAGTGCTACAGCTGTGATAGGTTGCCAATGGAATGAGGGAGATTATTTAAATCTATACACCCTACTATGTTCAAGTGCTGCAGTTGTGACAGGTTGCCAATGGAATCAGGAAGGTTATTTAAATGTTCACACCCTTCTATGTTCAAGGTTGCAGCTGAGATAGGTTGCCAATGGAATTAAGGAGGTTATTTAAAGTGATAGTAACATAAATCTGAAAAAAAACCCGATTAATCATGATTTTTAAAAAATCTGCAGGCTAGACGATTTTTTCCCCGATTTTTTGAAAAAATCTTTGACCTTTTGGTCAACAATTTTTTTCCCATTTAAAACTGCAAAATTGCCAAAAAACGTGTTTAAAACCTAAAAAAAACACAAATAAAATTGTGCTGATTTTCACACGAAAAAAAAATGATGAGACTATAGCTTGTTGCTTACAATTATGCTTTGATACATTTTTTCCAAGCATCCATAGCCTATTCGAAAGCACCTATTTTAGGATTTTAGCCATAGCAGCAAGGAAGTGAACTGTTTGATAAAATGCTTTGGTCGATATGTATGAAAAATGTCATAGCATAGACAAGGCAGTGAACTGTTTGAAAATATGCCTCAAAGAAATGTGGTCTCATGGTGATGGAATGTCATCACAATTTATAGCCATAGGCATTCATCATGGCATTCCATCACCATGAGACCGCATTTCTTCAAGGCATTTTTTCAAACAGTTCACTACCTTGTATGTGCTATTGCTTCCTATTATGCTTTGATAGAATTTTTCCAAGCATCCATAGCTTGTTCAAAAGCACTTGTTTTAGGCTTTTAGCCATAGCAGCAAGGTAGTGAACTGTTTGATAAAATGCTTTGGTAGACATGTATTAAAAATGTGGTAGCATTGACAAGGTAGTGAAATGTTTGAAAAAATGCCTCAAAGAAATGTAGTCTCATGGTGATGATTGTCATGGCATTCCATTACCATGAGACCACATTTCTTTGAGGCATTTTTTCAAACAGTTCATTGCCTTGTCTATGCTATTGCTTACTATTATGCTTTTACAGATCTTTCCAAGCATCCATAGCTTGTTCGAAAGCACCTATTTTAGGCTTTTAGCCATAGCAGCAAGGCAGTGAACTATTTGATAAAATGCTTTGGTAGATATGTATGAAAAATGTTGCACCATAGAAAAGGCAATGAATTGTTTGAAAATATGCCTCAAAGAAATGTGTTCTCATGGTGATGGAATGCCATGACAATCCATCACCATAGGAATTCATCATGAAATTCCATCACCATGAGACCACATTTCTTTGAGGCATCTTTTCAAACACTTCACTGCCTTGTCTATGCTATTGCTTACTATTATGCTTTGATAGATTTTTTTCAAACATCCATAGCTTGTTCAAAACTATTTTAGGCTTTTAGCCATATCAGCAAAGCAATGAACTGTTTGATAAAATGCTTTGGTAGACATGTATGAAAAATGTCGTAGCATAGACAAGGCAGTGAACTGTTTGAAAAAATGACTCAAAGAATTGTGGTCTCATGGAATGGCATGACAAGCTAATGCAATTCGCAACTGCTCCTAGTTATTAGTTATGCAATGTGAAGTAATTGCATAACTGCTTAGGTTGACTTTGTAAAAAGCTATATTGTAATTGAAATTTTGTCATCTATCAGTATCTAGTTATTAGTTATGCAATGTTAAGTAATGCTTTGAGTTTGAAAGATGTGCAATGCAATGAATGTAATCAACGATATGAATATAAACTACAAAAATCTATTTTCTACATTTCATTAGTTAAAATCTTTATTTTATTTGCTCTCTATATCTCTATGCTATGGAAATGCCTTTCAATTTTTTAAAAAAATAGTTTTTATCTCTTGTTCTACAATTTTTTACCTTTTTTTTAAATCCAATTTTTTCTTGATTTTTTCCCAATTTTTTCAAGAAATCTTATACTTTTGGTTTGCCGATTTATTCCCCAAAAGATTTTTGTTGCTATGTAGTATTGGCAACTTGTCACAGCTGGAGGACTTGAACATAGAAGATTGTAGAGGTTTAAATAACCTTCCTGATTCCATTGGCAACCTATCATATCTGTAACACTTGAAAATAGAAAGTTGTAGAGGTTTAAATAACCTCCCCAATTCCATTGTCAACCTCTCACAACTGCAACACTTGAATATAATAGGAAATTTTAAATGTTTAAATAACCTCCTTGATTTCATTAGCAACCTGTCACAGCTGCAACACAACACTTAAACATAGAAGGGTGTGGATATTTAAATAAGCTCCCTGATTAAATAACCTCCTTGATTCCATTAGCAACCTATCATAGCTGTAACACTTGAACATAGAAGGGTGTGGACGTTTAAATAATCTCCTTGATTCATTTGGCAACCTGTCACAGCTGCAACACTTGAATATAGAAGGGTGTGTACATTTAAATAAGCTCTCTAATTCCATTGGAACCCTATCACAGCTACAACAGTTGAACATGTTAGGGTGTATAGATTTAAATAGCCTCCTTGATTTATTGGCGAGTGGAAAATAGTGAGGTTAGGGCTAGTTTGGAGGAGCTTCTTAACAACTCAAAAAGGCAGGAAGATGAGGTGGCAGAGGTGCCCCTCAACTACCACAGGGATGACCTCGTACCTACATGGTGTCATAATTTTTTAATTGAAAGAAAATAGTTAAACATAAGAATGAAGAAAAGAGTTGGTGGGGGGGAGGGGGCACAAACTACCCTCATCCCCCTTATTAGTGGGCCCTCCACACTCCGTATCAAAATTTATAGTTTTTTTTAATTTTTAGGGATGTCTCCTGAAAACAACAGGCAGTTCTGGAGACTTCTTAACTGTCCCCAACCTTTCTTCCACACGAGATGAGTCCCAAGTGTTTGGAGATGCACTTCCCACTTCCATTGTTTAAGTGTTAATAAGTTATATACAATTGGGGGTAAGAAATATGCCATCTTCGGTACCTAATGTTTTAGAACCACCCCTACTCTCTCTTGTACCCATATCAGTTCTTGATGGTATCCAAGATCTGGTTCTCCTTGGAGAAGTCCCTTAGCAAGCTTTAAATGAAAACAGGAAAAACTTAACCTAAACTAACCCAACTTGTTTCTACCCTTGTTCCTCCATCCCTCTTACACGCAGGCCACAAATGTTTTTAGCATTTCCCATCCTTCTTTGTGCTAAATTAGATTTTAATTTGTTATTCTTGTGGAGATCATTCATTGCTCTTTCACTCTATTCCATTGACAGTTTATCTGTACTCTTCAAGTTTTGTCATGCTTTATCACTATGTTGAACTGATTTAATGTGTATTTTACTAATTATGTTGTGCTCTATTAGTGTTCCAGTTATAGTTTAAGCATATTATATGTATTTTTCAAGTTCAATATTATGATCTAATCCAAATATTTCATACCAAAGTCTTGCAAATGAGAATTATGTAGAAAACTTTTACTATTTGGACATGTATAAAGGTGTTTATTCATTCACAAATGCAAATATGAGTTTGAAGAGAAACTGGATTAGAGTTAGCATAATTATAAAGATTTATTAAAATTCTTCTTTGCTAAAGTGTCATCTTATTTTATGAATTTAGAATGAGTACAAGCAAGGGATTAATGCATGGAACTTCGATCTTGAGGACTTAAAAGCTCAAGCTGCTCTGGTATGGAATATACAGTCCTCCTGACAACTAAGTGGGAAGTCTGGTGTAGTAATGCATGTTTGCTTTCATTGTATTGATATATATTTAAGTATTGATAAGATACTTTTTGTGTCTTTCTTATTCTATGTCCATACCTTGGTCTAATTTTGTTGCCTTATACATAGATTAAAGATGATGACAAACTTTCTGCCACAAAATGAGGTGGAGCCTCAAATTCCAACAAAGAAAAACAAGGACCAAATTGATAAACCATAATATATTCAATCTGCCATGTCCCCCCTCACACATAAAGATGAGGCTGCTCAAAAGGTAGGGGGGCTTGTTTACCATAACTAATAGGTAATAGTTTTGGAATATAAGGCTACAATCAAATACTTTTATGGAAGAGAGTTTTTACCCCTTGAAACTTGATAATTGGGTTATGAATGTGTAAAGATTATCATTTTTTTAATTGAAAATGATAATCTAGAGGCCACAAAACATTTTTGTAACACCACCGAGTTTACAAGATGGAGGCCATGTGACACACTTTCATCCAGGATCTCTGACATCTACTTTACCACTTTGGTGTCTAAATGGTCTCTAGTATCGAATTTTTGTTTTCAAGCTATCAATTTCTTTTCATTTTATTTTGATGATAATACAAGCACAATGGTTCCATTTTTGTAATAAATAATAAGTTATGTGGAAGCCAAATAGAGTAATAATCTGTATCAATAGTGAGATCTTTGAGTTTCCTCTGGACAAATAATATCTACATATGGTTTGTTTGTTGATATTATAACTACTTTATAATTTTGATTTATAATCATTTTTCATTATATTTGTAGCCATTATTTAAAGAATACATTTTGGATTAGAGGATGTAACTGAAATTGGTTTTAAAATTAGAGATCTTAATGGTTCTAAGCTTCAATAGAGTAATGACTAGTTTACAAAGGATAATTGAAGTTATAAGGCTTTTTCAATGTAAATTTTGTAGAGGGAAATTTGATATCATTGATGATAATCAGTGTGATAGCCCAACATGGAAGGAATGCCAATATACCAAGTCTAAATCTGGTAGAACACAGGATATGCAAATCCAGAAAGGTAATGTAGAGAAGTTTAAGAATGATGATAGAAAGTAGAAGCTTCTTGAGGATGGAATCTTTTCTTCAACACAAGGTCGTAAAGTATTGAGTGGGCTGCTTGTACCAAAGCATGTGCAAGCATCTTACAGATTACGAGTTAGAGATTTTAACAGGCAAGATTCAATATTTTGGTTTTTGGAGCTTTTCACTAAAATAGTAATATTTTATTTGTACGTAAGTGTAGGGGAGTGGATCTAACATTCAAATATGGACTTTCTACTACCCTGTTGAGTGAATTCCTGGTGTTTATCAGAATGTAAATGGTTTTTGTCATATTCTTCTTACTGAATTATTTGTATTTGCCATCCTAGCCTCACAAGATCCTTTTCATTAAACAACATTTGGGAACATTGAATGTAAGAGGAATTGTAAAGTATGGATTGGGTTGTGAGATGCATACAAATTTATGATAAGATTTGTTCTAAGGACATATGAGTAAGTGGATCACATCTTCAAATCAAGGAGATCGATTGTGCCCATAAAGTTCCTTGAGCCACTTCCTACTTTGGTAATTTGCGGCTATTAATCAAATTTCTTTTTGCTCTTTTTTTTGGACACTATAGAGGCCTACAAAGTGGCATAACTAAAATTTGATGTCACGATTTGGAAAAAATGTGTGTTACATGGGGATTTGTCTTCCCTATTTCCTCAGATTTGTCCTCGGTGACGATCATGGGACACAAGGATAGCATGGGATGTCCCTACTAGGGCATGTAATTGTGGATGCATCGCAATCACTGGACACTTAGTTGTATCTAGGATGACCTGGGACATCCAAGATGCCCCTCAACTGCCACAGGGATGACCTCGTATCTCCATGGTGTCGTAATTTTTTAATTGAAAGAAAACAGTTAAACATAAGAATGAAGAAAAGAGTATTTGAGGGGGAGGGGGCACAAACTAGCCTCATTCCCCTTATTAGTGGGTCCTCCACACTCCTTATCAAACTCTAAATTTTCCCTAGAACTAACTCATAGTTCTATTTGCATCCACTATTGGTTGATGTCTCTTTGGACGAATCACAATTTTATATAGGAATTGGTTTAGAGGTAGAGGCCAATTTTGATAGTGATAGCCCAAATAAAGCTCAACTATAGGAGGTCTAGTTGTATATTTGTATATCTATAATCTTACTGGCATGCCTCTTGTTGGAAATTTTGTAGCCTTTGGGCCTTTTGTCATTATATACTTCAAATTTTCAATGAAAGAAATGACTTTTTTTTTGTTGCTTTTTTTTAATCAATGAATATTGAGCATTGGATCTCCAATTTGATGCATTGTGTTTATGTTTAAACTTGAATCTTGATGTCATGTACAACTAGGCTTCTAAAATTTTACATATACTTGCATTCACACACACACACATAATTTTTTTTTTATATTGCATAGCATTTCCGGGAAGGGGATGACAAGACATGCTTCAAGGATAGCAGTCAAAGATGCCAGTTTTTGGGGATGCCATAGACACCAATATACCGGTTTTTGGGGATAGCCTAAAAGTGTAGGGATGGGGACTGTCAAAAACAAAATCAGACTAGTGCATGAAATGTTGGAATGTTTATTTTCTATAATCATGATTTGAAGCAAGATAGTTTGCACACCTTGTGACCAATAGTAGCTGTAATAGTCATCATTGGCAACCTGTCATAGATTTATTGGGAAAGCTCAAGCCATGTGACCAATGGTAGCTGTAATAGTCATCATGAATTTATGGATACATTGGCCATTTGTATTAAATAATACATTACTTTACATCTTTGGTCTATTGCCAGATTATTGATTAGTTCTGCCATTTTTGGTACAGTGTTATATTTTGATGAGAATGGTGTGCTATAGTTTAAATTTCATTTTCTACTTAGTCCATCAAAACTTTTCATAGTTATATTATTGATTCTTTTCACATCATAATATCTATACATTGCTATGGGTGTTTATAGCAAAGGAAATGCTTCTTGGGATTCTAAGTTATAATGAGTTCTTTTTCTGTATACCATTTCATAGCAAGCAAAAGGTTTCTAGCTGCAACATGGATTATGAGCATGGCACAGCCTTCAGACATGCCATGTGAACCCTCTGAGGAGGAGTCTCGTCTATGTCTGAGAAATGGACTTATTTTGTGTAGCTTAATCAATAAGGTCCAGCCAAGAGCAATGCCAAAGGTGGGAGCATGTTGTTGACATTAGCTAGTTAATTTCATTTATCAACATTTCATAATTTTTCAATTGACTTCTTGCTTTTCTGCTTTATTACATGCTGATAATCATGATGATAATGTAGTATAGGGGGAAAGCAAAAATCGTAGGTTGTATTTTGGCTTTGAAATCTTACCATGAATGGCCATGAATGGAAGAAATCTGGAGGAAATGGTTCTTGGAAGTACACAGGCCTTTTGAAGTCCACTATGCTTCTCAGAAATGTAGGATCCCCTCAATTTACCTCTTCTTGTATGGTTGCAAAGGCCTTTGAAAACATGTCAAATCCAATAGATGGTAGCATGTAGAAGAATTGCAGGCAATTAGATCTTTTAGGATGTGAAAAGCCTAAATTTATAGATGTAGTGAAGGTTAAAGAACGTGTTCCTAAGACAGGGAAAATTCAACAAGATGATGTTGAACATAGACTCACTGAAATCTCACACTGTAGAGGTCATATTCATGACCTATTTTTAATGAAGGGACTAAACTCCATTATCTCATGTTTTTCATTGTTATTTCATGTTTTGCAATGCTTGAATTGAAATATAACTTCATTCCTAAGTACATGATGGGTTATTGCATGTTTATGGTTGGTAGATCTAATTGGAGCCTGGCTAAGGGGTTTTGTTATAGGCATTGAGAATTCAAAGGAAAACATTAACCATAATATTTCTGAACCACTACAAGCTACAACACTGGTATGTAACTTTTTTATCATCCATATTTTTTGAAATTGTCATTGGAGCTTACCATTAGTGCTGATTTATTTCAAAACAGTAAAATAAATAAAAGCATTTATATAGTATATATAGGTTATTTTGTAATGTATGCCCTTGCTAGATATGCCCAGATGGGCTGAACATGTGTTGTTTGCATTTGTAACAAGATTCTGGTAAAAAAATTATACATTTAATTTCATCAACGTTCTAGATCACACTCCATGACCCATCATTAGGATAATTTTCTTTAATCTTGATGATGGATCACTGACTATGATATGGATTGTTAATGATATTAAATGTTATTTTTACCAGAAGCTTGTTTAGTATATCATAGACTCTACAAATTTCATGTTTATTATGTTCGCATGAGTTAATTTTTAGTTGGTTGTATGGTGTTTTCCTAGAGTTGGGGAATGCATTTAACAACTATGGGATTAAGCTGTAACAGGTCTAGCATAGTTTTAATTTCTATCCATTAGCCTTTTGTACAAAGGAGATAGGAATGGAAATTACTTTGTATAGGTCTCTGGAGAACTTACAGATGTGTCTTTTGAGTGTGTGGATCCAAATGGTAGTACAGGTGGAAAGCAAGTTCATTCACTTCCTTATGCTGATCCAAATAAGCCAGGTATTTAATTTTTATGTTTCTTATGCTATAATTGGATATATGCTTACATTAGATGATTGTAAATTTTAGGGTAGTTTTGAAGGTCATTCCCAATTGGGAAACTAATTTGGTGTATCAAAGTAATTTTACTCCTCTCCCTATTTGTTTGTTATCTTTATCATAATAAATACATTTTATAGGATCTATTGTTGACAATCATACAATTCTTTTTAAAAATTTCTTGTTCCTTTTTTAATTGTACCTTCCATGTTCATTTTAAAAAACTCAAATCTTGGATTTTGGACGATTGAAATAAGATTTATTTTTATGTTTCTTATGCTCTAATAGGATATATTCTTACATTAGATGATTGTAAAGTTTAGGGTAGTTTTGAAGATTACCAAGTGGATAATGAGACAATGTAATGAGCAGATATGAAGTGTTTGAACTCAAAAAATGATACAATGACCAAGTAAACACAATATATGTTTCCAAAATCTGCTACAACAACACTAACCTACATTTGCATTCATTTTTTGTTCATTTATTACATAGACAACAAGAATCCCAACCTGGTCTAGATGTTGGAGTTGAGACAGTGTTGTCAACGACCTAGTAATAGATTTTACCCTTGAATAAGGGCAACGACCAACCTTCTAAACATTCCTGAAGCCACATGCTTGGCTGGTGATGGTCATCAACTCTGCTTTGTCTTTGCCACTAAAGCAAGTCCATAGAATGAAATTTATCTATCTTAAAATGTAAAAGCATTTTTGCAAATAGTTTGTAAGTTTACATTTCCAATACCTTGTATACCTGTCAAACATGGTTTTCTAAATGTTGAAATAGTTTCATTCCCAGTTAAAAAATTCCCATAAGAGCAACAAAACAAAGGTCTTTATATTGATGTTTAATAAAAAAATATGAAAGTATTGTTTTGGAATTTCCTTAAATGCTTTTCTTTCTTGCAAAGCAGTAGATTTTGAGATAGGAATGGAATTTTAACAGAGTGTTTGTTGTTTCCTCTCTTTAATGTGATAATTTTGTATCTTTCCAATGGTCATGTATTTGGATTGCCTTTGTCAGGTTTTTGAGAGTGGGAATCCCAATGCAAAAGAAATAGTCCTTTCAAACATGGCAACAACTTTTGACCGGATTCTGTTATAGTTTGAGGTTTGTTGCTTCAAATACTCTTTATGTAATTTTTTATGCTTTAGTTCCTAAATGATGTAAAGAAAAAATAATTAACACATTACACTATATTTACTCATTTGAACAAATGCATAATTTCTTCTATTTCTTCCTTTATTTTAGGATCCTTTCACATTTTCTAATTATCATAGAGGAATACAAGAGCCTTTTGATTACTACATGTTTGGAAAAAATTACATTTGTCCATTGATGGATTTCAGGTATTGTTGTTGTGTTTCCCAAGAAGGTTTTAGTTCTTGTTTTTTAATTTGATAAGATTGGTTGTATCTCATAGGAGGGTTTCTGATTGTAGATTTAAGCAGTATTTGATCACCCCTAATAATATAGAGGTAGATTATTTTTCCTCATGCTTTCTCCATTGAATGTTTTTCTATTAACTATGTAGTTTTGACAAATGAACAATAAGGTTATTTTGATTTCTTAGACTAAAGATGACATCCTTGAGTAAATTTTTGAATGTAAAGGAGGTTGTCTATATGTTAGGCTTGCTAGGGGAATTGGATTGCTCAACAAGAAAAGAAATCTAAATTAATTTATCTCTAACTCTATGGGAAAGATGATAGTTTGATGGACATACACAATTCTACCTGTATGGGAGTGATGAGAGCTAGATGGAACATCTAAAGAGGTTCCAGATATGCTAGAGGAAAGCTATGAGGAAACTAAATTGATAATGTTTGATTTTTTTTTCTTTCTTAGATGTTGAGTCTAATTAATAAGTTTAATGTTGTGTTGCAACTTGCAGTTGAGTATGTTGATATGATAAAGGCTAGGATTGTTGATCCTCTAAAAGTTATTAGAATTGCATTAGTTGATGCAGAAAGGTACAACTATTTATCTTTATTATAATTAGTGGAACTTACAACTACAATATCTGATAAAAATCACTTCCAAATATGTTTTTGACGTGCAAATTTTGAAACCTTATTTTCAGGTTGCAGCTCCAAATTGGAGAAGTAAAAGGTGAATACCAGCGATGAAGAGTTTGGAGGAGTCAAAACCAATAGCGGTGGGAAAGTTGTGGATTTGCAAGGGGATTAAATGGGTCGAACCCCTATAGGAGATGCTACCCTTCCAAAATGACTATAGTTAAGGAAGGGGAAAACAATATAAGTATATGAAAATAGGAGTATTATGTTTATATAGTGTCAGTAAGTTGTACAATATCACTGAGACATTGAATGTAACCAATGAAATTTTGATTTGCCAATCAGGCTTAATAAAGTAAATTTTTAGAGTGGTTTTTTCTCCACTCATAAAGACTGTGTTGTTTGTGTTTGTGTTTGATCAATCATATTTGTTAAAGAATTTTAGTCTACATTTCATGGTACTTCTTCAACATTTGAATATCTATGATACTTGAAGTTTATATGCATTAATTTGTGAGGATTAATTAAGTTAGATTTGATTTGTAATGACTAAATATATAACTAAAGTAATGACTTACATGACTAAATTAATGACTAAAGTAATGGCTAAATATATGACTAAATAAATGACTACCATGACTAAATAAATGACCAGTTAACAACAATCAATGACTAAATTAATGACTAAATATATGACTAAATTAATCACTAAATATATGACTAAACAAATCACTACCATGACTAAATAAATGACTAAATTAACGACTAAATCAATGACCAAATCAATGACTAAATAAATGACTAAATAAATGACCAAATCAATGACCAAATCAATGATTAGATAAATGAATAAAATAGTTTAGTATAAATTTGGTCGCGTTATAAATGACCGGCAATAAACTACTAATGGTCACGTGACCAAAATTAGTCACATATATGCAATTTTTAGTAGTTTATTTAGTCATATATTATTGTTTTTGTACTAGTGGTCTCAGATCTGATAATGGTGGTGAGTATTGCAGTAAAGAGTTTGAAGATTATTGTTCCTCTAATGGTATTTGTAGGCAGAAAATGGTTCCAAGGACTCCATAGGAAAATGGAGTGGTTGAGTGCATGAATAGAACAATAATGGAGCATGCATGAACTATGAGATTGAATGTTGGGCTGCCTTTAAAAATGTCGGAAGAGACTATAAACACTGCTGTTTATTTAATCAATAGAGGTCCCTCTAATCCTTTGGGTTGTGGTATTTCAGAGGAAGCATGAAAAGGTAAGAAGGTGAGTTATTCTTTTCTCAAAACCTTCAGTTGTGAAGCATTTGCACATGTAGATTCTGAAAATAGAACCAAGATTGATGCAAAATAAAAGAAATGTGTATTTGTTGGATATGGCATTGATGAATTTGGTTATAGGCTTTGGGATTTTGAAAAACATAAAATTGTGAGAAGCGGGGATGTCATATTCAATGAAAAAGTGTTGTACAAAGATCTGTTGTTGCAGCATGAGAAGAAAGAAAATGATTATGTAGTGTTGGATGATATTCCAAACAATGACGTTCCAGTGGTTCCTCATGTTGGGCAACAATAGCAACAACAAATACCACAAACTCTTGTTAGATGATCTTCAAGGTTAAGTAGAACTCCAGGAAGATTCTCTCCCTCTTTGTATACTATTTTGTTAATTGATGCTAGTGAACTAGAATATTATGATGAAGCTATGCAGGTGGATACCAAGGTTCAGTGGGAGCATGGAATGGAAGAGGAAATGGACTTTTTGTTGAAAAATCAAACTTGGGAATTATGCAAATTGCCTACAGGTAAAAAGGCTTTACCAAACAAATGGGTTTATAGGATGAAAGATGAGGATGGAGGTAAGAAAAGATTTAAAGCTAGATTAGTTGTAAAGGGATTTGGATAGAAAAAGGGTATTGACTTTGATGAGATTTTTTCTCCAGTTGTTAAAATGACTTCTATTTGTATTGTTTTAAGTATTGTGGCTGCTGAAGATTTGCATTTAGAATAACTTAATGTTAAAACAACCTTTCTCCATGGTGATTTGGAAGAGGAAATATATATGGAATAGCCACAAGGATTTGAGGTCAAAGGTATGGATAAACTAGTGTGTAGATTGAAGAAAAGTTTATATGGCTTGAAGCAAGCACCTCGGTAACATTTGGTACTTGAAATTTGATAGTTTTATGGTTGAGCAAGGCTACAATAGGTGTAATTTTGACCATTGTGTTTATTTTAAGAGGTTGGATAATGACAACTACATTATTTTATATTTATATGTTGATGACATGCTTGTAGCTAGGTCTAACATGGATCACATAAGTGAGCTAAAACAATAGTTAGCAAAATATTTTGCTATGAAGGATTTGGGGGTAGCAAAACAAATCCTTGGTATGAAAATTTGTAGAGATAGGAAAAAAAGAAAATTGTTTTTATCTCAGGCTAATTATGTTGAAAATGTGTTGCAGAGATTTCATATGGACAATGCAAAAGCTATCAGCACACCTTTTCCTAGTCATGTTAAATTGACTAAGGATATGTGTCCAAAGACACAAGAGGAGGAAGAAAAAATGTCCAAGGTACCATATGCTTCAGCTGTAGGTAGTTTAATGTACGCCATGGTATGCATGAGACCGGATATCGCACATGCCATAGGAGTTGTTAGCAGGTATTTGAGTCATCCTAGAGTTGAGCATTGGAATACGGTAAAATGGATTCTTAGGTATTTGAGAGGTACATCCAATAAGTGTTATGTTTTGGGGACTCTAATTCTAATTTAAAAGGCTATGTTGACTTAGATTTGGCAGGGGATATAGATACTAGGAAGAGTACCACAGGTTATGTATTTACAGTTGGTGGGACAATAGTGAGTTAGATTTCTCGATTGCAAAAGGTGGTTGTTTTATCCACCACAGAGGTAGAGTATGTTGCTACAGTAGAGGTGGAAAAGGAGATGATATGGTTACAAATTTTTATGAATGAGTTGGGAAAACAACAGGCTGGAAATTACTTGTTTATAGACAACCAGATTGCTATACATCTTGCAAAGAATTCTACCTTGCATTCTAAAACAAAATACATATAGTTGAGATATCATTTCATTCAGCCAATGTTAGAGGACAGATAGGTCAAGCTGGACAAGATACATACAAATGTCAATCCAGCGGATATGTTTATGAAAGTGGTGACAAGGGAGAAGCTGAGATCCTCTTCAGCTTCGGTTGGCCTTCAAGGTTGAATTTAAGTATAACAGAGTAGCATGGTCCAAGGCACTTATTTCTAGTGGGAGTTGTAAGTACAGCAGTGTCATCCAGGATCAGTCTCCAAGTGGAAGATTATGATGGTGTGGAGCCTGATCAGTCTCCAAGTGGGATATTGTTGGTGTGTGGTGACCGATCATGCTATATTGTATAGCCCATGGTATACTGTACACCCCAGCATGTATCCTCACCGGGGTCTAGGGTCGGGCCGAGCCTTGGGCAGGGGTTTGGGGGTGGTAGCCCCTAAGAAAAATTTTCTTCCTACATTTTGGCGTCATCACTGAAAAAGGGAAAATCAATGAAAAAGGAAAAATCTTATTTTGTAGAACCCAAAAATTTGAAAGCTTCTAAGCTTGGTAAAAAGGGGTTCGGATGGGTAATACATCATAAAGAAAAATGTGATTATTCGCAAGATTGTAATAATTTTTTGCACTGCATAATAAAAATATTGGATGACTGCGGTTTGGTGGATGTAGCCCAGATTGGGTGAACCACGTTAAATTATCTATGCTAAAATTTATTTCTGTGTGCGTTTTAGTTTCTCTATTTCAATTAAATCTACATTTAATTGTTAGATATCTACCATCTCTAACCCTAACACTACCTTGTGTCCTAGTTACTTTATGCCTTCATCCTCACCCATCCCATCCTTGGCCGCTAGGTATATATCTTGGTTGAGCATTCGATGATCTACATTAGCTATCCATCATCCTAAGCTTTTATCCCAATTTGAGCTTCTGTCACTTTGATCATTTTTTAGTCACTTTGTATCACCATCTAGGATCATCCGTCGCGTCAGTCTCACCTAGTTCTCATTTGATCCTAGTCAAACTACGTTGCACCTATGCTTTCACATAGGAAAGGTTGATCATTTGATCTACCCCCGGGGAATTTTGGACCAACCTGTTTTGGTCCTCCATCATTTGTCTTCATCAGTCCCTTTTTGCTTTATCCATGGTCAGTTATCATTTATCTTTTTTGAACTATGTTGCCCTTGTGCTTTCATGTAGGTAAGGTTGATCATTTGATCCTCCCCTAGGGCATTTATTTATCATGTCTTGTGTCATTCATCATCGGTCACCATTATCTTCTTTCCACTTTATCCATAGTCTTTTCTGGAACTATGAGTGCTCTACGCTTTCAAGTAGGCAAGGATAATCTATGATTGGCCCTCGAGCCCCTAGGTCTATAGGATGTGTCAGTTTTCTTTCTTGTGTCCCTTGTGGAATTTCATCAAGTTATACCCTTATCTAGCTGGTTCTTAACAAACAAGATCCACTAGTATTAGTAGATCCAATCAGTTTCGAGTATCTCGTGTCATAATGATCTTTTAGTTTAGTATCCATCATCGGTCTCAATAGGATGCATCCTTCCTAACAAACCTCATCAACCCAATCCATCCCCTCGATCCTATGGCAAAGGACATTCCAAAAATTGATTGTGATCTTTTGATGCTTTTTGTTTTTGTTTATCATTTGAGTTCCCTATCATTACCTTTCAAGGCCACCATAATCCATTATATTATGGTGTGTTTTGACTAGATAACATAGGGGCATATCTTGATCTTTTTATTGTTTTTGTTTGTTGGGTTGTCCCACGTAGTACCCACCAAGATCCCTATGATCTTGTGTTATGTTGGGGCATCTCTTTGTGCTTGTGGTTATGCCAATGCCTAGCCTAAACAATGTCTTTGTGACTTTGGGGTGTTGGAATAAACTTCTTGTTTGTTGGGTTTGTTTTATACATTAGACACTAACTTGCTTTGGTATACCCTTGCACTGCATGTCTTATGCTATAGAAAAAATTAGTGCTCTGAAGATGGAAAATCACATTAGGATTGCATTTCATGATCATGACCATTACATTGTATTCACCCTATGATTTTGGTTGTGCAAATACTTCACCTTCTATCTCCCAATCTTCTTAGGATATTACAGGTCCTTGACTAGTGCAAAATCACACCCATCCTCCATGTCCATTATGCCTACATCTACCCACATTCCTATGAAAGTCCTTATTGACATTTATGTTCATATTGTATTACATTTCATGGTTTATCATTCACTTTGGATATTATAGGTTCATTTTATTCTATCCCATATCCATATTGGGTTAATTAGATTAATCATGTTTGTTTATTCTAAGCATCTTAGGTCCGTGTTTATATATCCATACATAATATCACTACTTGCATCACAAAGTGTTAGGTGCATCATAAATAAAGTCATAACACATGCGTCACATCTTGCATTACACACGTTGGTCGACATACATAACATCCATCTCATATCATCACATAAGCATCCACATAAGCTAGCATAAATAAATAAAACATTTGCATAGATCAAATCATCGTATAAGCATCCACATAATCCATCATAGATAAAACATATGCATCCATCATGTCATCATATAAGCATCCATACATAAAAAATCTACAAAATTCATCATAGATAAATGTCATCATATAAGCATCTACATGAGCATCAATAAAATCACCCATAGTCCACAAATGCATACATAAAATCATCCATCATATACATGAACACGGTGTCAATAAGGGCTATCATATATCATATATAAATATACCAAAAGTCCAAAGTACATCTCATAATCATGACTATTGCATGAATAACATCATAATAATGTCATCGATGTTTTCAAAATTCATGACCATCGTATACAAAACCATCAAAACACCAGTACAAGGTCCTATAAATACCAACTGCAGCTTTATACTGTCCACTTGCCCTGCACCTATCAAAAGACTGGTAACCTGTCACCTACCAAATGAACTACCCACATCTAATCTCTATGGAGAATGAGGTACTACCCCCCTGCATGGAGAAACCCCTGGTGAATCACTATAACCTCGGGTCCACGTCCCCAATGACTGAGATGGCACTGGCATCTGAGGCATTTGCTGAATCTAGCAGAATGTCCACTGTGCTGGATCAAGAACTGCATGATGATATGCAGCCATCCAAAATTCTGCCTCTTTCATATTCTCCTCTTGCTTAGCAACTTGAACACAAGCAAAATTCTGCTCCTGACGATACCTATCTCGATCCCTGGTAATGGCTCTCCTCTCCTTCTCCCATACCTACTGAGCTAACCATCATTGTGCCAGCTCTACCTGTACCCGATCCCTCATCTCCTCCACAACCACCGCTCGCATCACCACTACATCCCTCTCCCTCTACAAAATCTAAACTCGTGCTTGTGCTACATCCCTCTCCACCTCCATAGCCTGCACCTGTGCCTACACTGTATCTCTCTCTACCTAAATAATACATGCCTACTCCCTCTCCTACATCAACCCCATATCTTTGAATATCTACTTTAAGCAATGCACTCTATCATAGAGCTCATCCCACTCTTGTCAGAGATCCTCTATCTACTAACCAATGTCTGTTGAGGCCTGATCTGTCATCCCCTATCTGCTACCCAATGTCTACTAACCAATGTCTGCTGACCCCTGATTTTCCATCCCATATTTGCTACCCAATGTCTATTGACCAATATCTATTGACCCCTAATCTGCCATCTCCTCTAGCTCCCCCCTAGCCTCTAATATGACAACCTCTTCCTATAGCCTATCACAATCCCACCTCACACTAGCCAACTCATCTTGCACCCTCTACAGATCTTCCTGTATGTTGTCCCTCTCCCTCTCCACTACCCTCACCTATGCATCTAGGTGGATAATAATCTCATCATAATCCCTCTGATTCTCTACCTCAACTCTCACTAGCTCGGCCTCAAAGGTTCTCACTCTCTGCTCCAAAATCTATAGCCTCGCCTTAGTACTTCTCAGCTGTACAATGGGATCCTCTGGTGCCACATAGGGAACCACCACCAATGGCTCTATATCCATAACATCCATATCTAGCACATCTCCATTTACCTCCATCGCATCATCCTCACCTCTGTATTCTTGCCCCTATTGAGTCTCGCAGTCCTCCACAACGGGACAAACTCAAAATCCTTGTGGCTAACCATGCCTCTCCACCACAAACCATCGACCTAAAGGTCTCCTCTCCTCTTCTGGTGCCTCCATCACATCATCCTCCCCTCTACCCTCCTAATCCTATTGAGTCTCACAGTCCTCCAAGGTGGGATAGACTCAAAATTTCCATGGCTAATCATGCCTCCCCACAACAAACTGTTTCCCTAAGGGTCTCCTCTCCTTCGGTGCCTCCCTCGCTCCCAACACCTCCACATCCTCCACATCCACCACCTCCTAAACCCTCCTCCCCCCTAGGGATCTCTGTGGCTAGCTCCTCCCCTACTGACCTATCACTGCCCTCCTCTTTGGCTCAACTCTCTCCTCCCTCACCTCCATCATGACCTCCCTATGCTGCTGATCATCTCTCTCCCTCTGGCCTCTCCAATGATGTATCCTCCTCCTTCCTGTTCTGACTGGCTGCTCTGCAATCGCCTATCCTATCTCATCCTGGTCTACCTCCTCTTTTCCATGCTTTGCCTCAACCACAACCTCCTTCCTTTGCTAAACCCTCCTCATCCTCTCTCTTTGTAGTCCTTGCTCATCATCTAATCTAAAACCTAACGCCCCAGTGATGGGATTTGAAGGAGTAATCCTCTCCCGTCGCATATTCCAAAACCACCCCAAATATCGACCTGTCACCATTGGAACCCACTATCCTCCCCCCTCCCTGGATAGGGAACATGTCCTACTGACATCCACGACTCCCTGGCCATCTCGGGTGAAATGAGGCCTCCCCATGACACCTCCCTATTGTATTGATGAAACATGATAGGTGCTGTCAGAATATCCTGTCTCAACCCAAACTGCCTCAGCACTCTGTTAGAGTGTCGCTGTGAATCTACTATGCGCAGTAGAATCCCAATCAAGAAGCATCTACTCAAGAAATAACCCTGATGTCTCTCCTCATCATCCCATCCCCTAAATTGGTGAGACATGTATGGTCACGACTCTATATGCATCACCTGTAAGTCATCAAAGGCTCTCCTCCACCCATCCATATCCCCCTGCATCTCATATCGTAATACTCAACCTCTAGCCTCCCTGTACTCCCATGTAGCCGACTCTCTATCATCCACTATCCCTACCCTCACCACTATTGACCTTGTCACTAAAATGTGCTCCTAGGCCCAAACCTCTAATAGCATCATATGTGTTAAACTCGATGATCTCCAATAGCAAATCCCATGCATATCCCTATATAAATGAGCCAATACACATGACCCCCATGAAAACTATCCCTCTCGCCAATCGACAATGTGTCAAATCACCTCCATAAATTGTAGGCTGTAAGAGTACCTGCTTCAATTTGGCATTAATATCCTGCTAATCAACCCACATAGGAACAATGGTAGCGTTGGCATCCTTAGTGACAAGCATCTATCCAAACCTAACTACCCTCTTTGAATGGACAGATCCTTGTGTCCAAACAACATCCTGATGGTCTCATATAGCTCTACCCCTATCAAATCCATCTCGCTCACTAATCACCCCACTATAGGCAGCCTCAGGATGCGCCAAACATCCTCCAAGTTCACTATCATCTCCCATGTAGGGAGATGAAACGTTGATGTTGTCGAGCTCCATCTCTCTATCAATGCTGTCAGCATCTCTTGATGCGCTCTCACTGCTGGAAACCAGAAAAAATGCAATAAGCTTACATGATCTAGTGCTGCGCGATCCACCCTAGTCATCACTACAATCGTCACTGGTATCACATCTGAATGCCACTCATGTTTCCGTACTCAATCCAAACTCTGCACATGAATTCATCCTCTAATCCAGGTGGTTGTGCCCTAATCTAGGGCGGACATGCCCCAGCCCGAGGTAGCCCCGCCCTCGGCTGGGGCAGACCCGCTCCGGAGGGCAGGGTGGATGTGCCCTGGTGGCTATGGAAACCATGCCCCAGTCAAGGCAGATGCACCTCGAAGGCTGGGGTGGCCATGTCCTAGCAGTCAGGGAGGCTTCGCCCTCATTGGGGTGGCAACGCCCTGGAGGCCAGGGCGGTAGCACCCTAGAGGCTAGGGCGGCCATGTCCTAGTGGCTGGGGCAGCCCCGCTCTCGGTCGGGGCTGCCATGCCCTGGTGTAGGGTGGATACACCTTGGCTCGGGGTAGAACTACCCCACTGTGGGGTGGCTGCGCCTTGGCGTGGGGCTCCATGCCCCCCACCGTCCCTTTGTCCCCCCCAAAATTAACATTTTTTAAACTTTTTTTCTACAAATTAATTCCTACCCATTTTCTCATTTCTTCCTATGAACAAAACCCATGTGCCCCAATTTTAAAAACATATTACAAAATGTATTAAAAATGTGTAAAACCAATATGAATGGTTTTCATTACTCACATGATGAGGCATTGCATACTCACTGTAGAAGATCTGCACCACATCTGCCCAGTGGGTAATCTTGATCTCATTATTTGTGGGCATCGTCCCTCCTCGGTCTCTTCCTCTCCTCTCTTCTCCTCTCCTCTCAACTACTATAGTAACAATGGGATGAAGTAATTTTTAAAATTACCTTTTAACCCTCTTTTTTTAATCCTTTTAAATTAAAAGGTATTTTTTACCTTTTATTTGACTTTTTTTTTCTCCAATTAATTCCTGACTTCCCAGGGCCGCCATTTGCAAACCATGTGTCTAATCGACTCTGTTCAAAAACCAAAGTTTCTCATTTCTTTGAGCTCTATCCAATGGTATTTTCCATTTCTTCCTATCAAGACGTCGTATGGGGCCCCCTTTTCCTTCCCCAACTGCCCTCTCGAGGGGGCATACCCTACCATTTTTCCTCATTTCCGCATAGTCATTGGGCATCTTGAACTTCTTCCATGCTAGGGAATTAAGACCTATCACTTCCTCCCTCATCTACATTATATTTTTCTTCAAAACACTATTATTCTAACAATATCTCGAAGAGGGGAAAAATGTAGACATCCAAATTTAATCGCTCCCATACAATCAAATTCACCTCTTTATTCATCAATTTCATCAATATTTATTCAATTAATATTGCACTTTCTATCTTAGATCTTTAAATTATTTAATTTAACAATTAAATTCTTTATCTTTCACCTTTTTCCTCTCTAAATTAAATAAATACATCAATTTATTTAATTTAGTCATTTTAACCTTTTGATTAAAATTAATTTACAATTCTTTCTTTTTCTCTCTCCTTGTCACATCCTCCATAATCCTTCTCCAATATGAATTAATTTAATTAATTCATGATTAGGATGTGCATCCTCTTAGTCAAGGATTAATGTCACATCATCCTACATTGGCCACTTGCTTCTAATCAGGTGTTTGCACAACCTTAATCAAGGTCATTAGCCACATTTAACATCCTTTTTTAGTTAAATTTTTCATTTTCCTTTCTTGCCATTGACCCTCTTTCCCATTTGAATTTTTAATTCACATTTATTCATCCTAGGTCCTCTTCCCCATGTGAATTTTTAATTCACATTTTATCCTTCCAAGACTTCTAGAACCTTGGACTTGTCACCTCATCCACATGTGACCAATTCCCACCTTTTTGGAGACCCTCTCTTATCCATTAGATTCTCCTAAGAATGTGAATTTTTAATTCAAATTTATTTCTCCAACCACTTTCTCATTTCCCATGGAGATTTTTAAGGAATTCCAAAATTCTTCAAATGTCACTTTCATTCTCACTTGGAGACAAGAAGCTCCTTTTTGAGGAAATTTTCTTATTCCCCAAGGTACTTGGAAGGTAATTGTCCTTCCTCCACATCATGTAAGTATCTCCTTCCACATCATCCCACCATTAGCCACTTCACATTCTACATGTCAAGATGTGAAGGCTTGTGAGTTCTCAACTCACCATAGCCCTTCATCTTGGCCTTGTTGGATAAATATCAACAATTTCATTCTCTAGAGAATTCAAATTATTCTATAAAAATCCCCTTCTCTAAGGCATTTCCAACACTTTTTCATTTGAGCAACTTTATGCTATCATTTTGTGCAGTCATTTTACAAGCGTTTTATCTCATCTAGCCATCCATTTTAGCTTTTTACATTCACATTCCACCATATAGTTAATCTTTCATTTAACTACATCAATAGCCATCCAAGGAGCACACAAAACAGTTAAAATCAAGGGCCAACCAAGGAGTTTTAGCAACAAGGAAGGTATAATCAATTGCAATCTTCATTTTATCTTATTTCCTTGTTTTATTATTTTTTAGGCTAATCATTCAAAGTGTTCTTTGTGTTTTTCCATTTGCATTTTAGTTATTTTGCACATTATAATAGGCTAAAACTCAAGGATACACAAGTGGATATATAAGAGAGATTGGTTGTGCGAATGAATTCCAGAGAGAGTGAAAGTGTGCGCATAGTGATTTATTATTCAAGTGTGAAGAGTAAGAGTGAAGTGTGAAGAGAGTTTTTCTATGCTTAATTGGAACTATAATTTGAATTTTGTAGAAGATATTCTATTAGTTCAAATCTCTATTGATCTAATCCATTTTTTGTTGGGCAGTGAGCCCTTTTGTAATTAAGCAATGAGCCTGAATGCATGTGCATTTCCCTTTTCATTTTTCATTATACTTCTAATAGAGTATAATTGTGGACTAACATCCACCGTGGTTTTTCCTTTAACAAGGTTTCCATGAAAAAAATATTGGTGTTCTCTGTGTTTCTAGTGTTCTTATTGTTTGTGATTAATTGCTTGTTCATTAGACCAGAGATTAAGTTAAGTGTGAAAAGTTAATTGAAATTTAAATTTCTGTGACAACTAATTCAGCCCCCTCTCAGTTGTCTGTCCTTGTTTTGTGAACAATTGGTATCAAAGTAGGTTCCTCTAAGAGAAGTTTAAAAGCTTTAGGAGATATGAAATGGAAACATACAAGAAGGACAACCCCAAATTTGATGGAACCAATTATTTATTATGGAAGACAAGAATGGAATTTCATTTGAAGTGCATTGGTGAACCCTACTAGTTGATCACAAAGAATTAGTATGTCATCCTTGCGAATGGTCCTTCCACTGATGATGAGAAGAAAGATGTTGAGAATAATGTCCAGGATATGGAAGCTATACTAAGCACTTTGACAGATTCCAAGATGACAAATATGTTAGGTTTGAAGACAACACATGAAATGTGGACAAAGATGGAGACCTTGTATGAATGAGATTTACATGTGAAGATGGCCAAGCTGCAAAGTTTAAAAGGAAATTATGAGAGACTGTAGATGGGTGAGGATGAGAATATCTAGATTCTTTTATGCAGAGAGTGAATGAACTAGTGTTGGGAATTAGGTGTGTCGGTGGTGTCCTTGATGAAGATGAAATTGTGGCTAAGATACTCAGATAATTACCTCCCTCCTAAAAATCAAAGGCTCATGCAATTGAAGAAACTAGATCTATAACAAATCTAACAAGAGACACACTATTTGGTAAGTTAGTTGCTTTTGAGCTGAGCGAATTTGGTGAATTTGTTCCTAAGACTGAGTCTGCATTCAAGGCTACTGTATCTGGGAGAAGCATGCCAAGATATGAACCAGGTGAGTGTTATAGAAGGGTGTACAAATATGAGGAAGATACGAAATAGCTTGAAGATCAAGAAAGAGAGGTAGAAGAGCTAGAAGCAATGATTGCAAGAAGAGAAGGCAGAGGTAAAGGTAAGCATGAAGGAAAATTGCCTCTTATATGTTTTTCATGCAATAAAATAGGTCATTTTGCATCAAGGTATCCTGATAGAGTTCCAAGACCTAAATCTAATAAACTAAAGTTTTAAAAGAAGTGTTATTTTGCTGAGGAATATGAATCAGATGACGAGTTGGAAGGAAACAGAGATCAAGGAGAGTGATCCAGAAGCCATTGAGTCTACTATAGTTGAAAAATATCTTGCAGCTCGTATAGAAGAGAAGGATGAGTGGGTCATTGATAGTGGATGTTCACATCACATGACTGGTGATAAGGAAAAAATTGTAAGTCTAGAAAAGTATGATGGCAGGATTGTAAGATTTCGTGATTACAATGCATGTGAGATCTATGGCAGAGGGTCTATTTGTCTTGGTGGTAATCACAATACTGATGATGTTCTCTATGTGGAAGGTTTAAAACATAATCTGTTAAGTGTCAGATAGATGGTGCATAAGGGTTATGATCTTCAATTTAGAGATGGAAGATGCAAGATATACGAAAGTTATAGAAACCTAATTGCCTCAGGTAAATAGACAAAAGGTAATATTTTTTATTTGATTGATGCTAAAGAAAGTTGTTTGTTTGAACAAGTAGATGATAGTTGGCTATGACAAAGAATACTGTGTCATGTAAACTTTGATAACATTGTCAAGATAAGTTCCTTCCAAGCAGTTAGGGATCTACCAAAGATAGTAAAGCCTGCTAACATAATCTACAAGGAATGTCAAATGGGTAAGTAGACAAGGACCTCCTTTCAAACCAAACTATATCATACAAGTGGATTGTTGGAACTGGTACATAAAGACCTATGTGGTCCTGCCATAGTGAAAATTCTTCATGATGAAAGGTACTTTATGCTAATTATTAATGATTTTTAGAGAATGATATTGGTTACTTTTCTAAGAGAAAAATGTGAAGCATTTCAAAAGTTCAAAAATTTTAAAGCAATGGCAGAAAATGAGAAATGTTTGAAAATAAAATGCCTAAGTTCTGATAGAGGTGATGAGTTTACCTCTAGAGAGTTTAATTCTTTTTGTGAAGTGAATGGAATCAAAAGACAACTATCTGCTCCCTGAACCCCTCAACAAAATGGTGTTGCAGAGAGAAAGAACAAAACTATTCTGGATGCTACTAGAACAATGATGCTAGAAGGAAACGTGCCTGACACCTACTGGAGCGAAGCAGTAAGCACTGCCGTATAGACATTGAACCGAGTAAATGTAAATTGTGACTCTGGTAAGACTCCTTATGAATTATGGTTTGGACATAATCCTATTGTCAAATATTTTAAAGTTTTTGGAAGTAAGTGCTACATCAGAAGAGATGATGATATAGGAAAATTTGAAGCAAGAAGTGATGAAGGAATCTTCCTAGGGTACTCTACCAAGAGTAAGGCATACTAGTGTTTTAACAAAAGATTGAGGAAAATGGTTGAGAGTACAAACGTCAAAGTTGATGAGAACCCTGGTAAATCATCTAGATGCAATTGCTATGATTCAGATGAAGACAATAAAAATAAAAGAAAGAGTGTTCAGACACAAAATCAACTTCAAATTGTACCATATGTTCCAATGAAACAACCTTAAATTGTTCTGGTAAATCAAGACAATCAGGAAGCAGAGACAAGTGTGAGTACAGAAGAAAGAGAAGAACCAGACATGCGATAGAACTCAAATGTTCCAAGGTATGTAAGATTAAATCATTTTGAGAATCAAATCATCAGAGATAAGAATAAGGGTGTGCAAACTAGAAGAAATCTTGTAGAAGAATATTGTCTGATTTCTTAGATTGAACCCAAAAATGTCCAAGAAGCTTGTAATGATGAGTACTAGATGGAAGTCATGAAAGAGGAGCTGATGCAGATAGAAAAGAATAATACATGGGTACTTGTTCCTAGACCTAAAGATAAGAATGCAATTGGTACTAAATGGGTCTTTAGGAATAAGCTAAATGAACAAGGTGAAGTTTTCAGGAACAAAGCAAGGTTAGTCTGCAAAGGGTACTCACAAATGGAAGGAATTGATTTTGAAGAAACCTTTGATCTAGTTGCCAGAATAGAAGTGGTAAGATTGTTTCTTGCCTATGCTACATACAAGAATTATAAGGTCTATCAAATGGATGTCAAGTCAACCTTTCTGAATGGAGAACTAGAAGAAGTCTACACAAAACAACCTGATGGATTCCTATTGACTGACAAGGAAGATATGGTCTGCTAGTTAAAAAAGGCTTTGTACGGATTAAAAAAAGCCCTCAGGGCCTAGTATGCTAGATTGGACAAATACTTGTTGAAGCTCGTATGCAACAAAGGTACTGCTGATAGCAACTTGTACTTTAAATTAGATCATGACAAAGAGTTGATTATTGAATTTTTTTTTATGACATCATTTTTGGAGGAGATGATAACCTGTGTATGAAGTTTTTTGACCAAATGATGAGTGAATTTGAAATGAGTATGATTGGTGAAATGAAATTCTTTTTGGGATTACAAATTACTCAGTCAATCAATGGGATCTTCATATCACAGTCCAAGTATGTGAGAGAATTGTTAAAGAAATTTGGTATGGAGGATTCAAAACCTATTGGTACTCCCATGGTAACTAGATGTAAGCTAACATAGAATGATGATTCTTCCAAAGCCAACCAAACAAGGTATAGGTCAATGATTAGAGGATTCCTATATCTGACTCAGACTAGGCTAGACATTATGAATGTTGTATGTATGGTTGCTAGATTTTAGTCTAATCCAAAAGAATCTCACGTGACCACAGTTAAAAGAATCTTCAGATATCTTAAAGGAACATTTGACTTTGGGTTATGGTATCCAAAAGATGATAATCTTATGCTAAATTCATATACAGATGTTGATTTGGCCAGAGATATAGATGAAATAAAGAGTACCAGTGGTGGTGCATTCTTCCTAGGGAAGAAGTTAGTGTCTTGGTTGAGGAAAAAGTAGAACTCTATCTCTTTTTCTTTTGCTAAAGCTGAATACATCGCTGCTACAAACAATTGTACACAAGTGATGTGGATGAAAAAAATTCTTAGAGACATTGATATTGAATATGATGAGCCTGTGGCAATATACTATGACAAGTCTAGTGCTATCAACATATCAAAGAATCTAGTACTACACTCAAAGACTAAGCACATATCAATCAAGTTCCATTTCTTGAGGGAGAAGGTGAATGAGAAAGAAGTTTGACTAGAGTATGTGCCCACAAAAGAACAGATTGTAGATATCTTCACTAAGCCATTAACGAAGGATACTTTTGAGTATCTTAGAGGATTGCTAGGGGTAATCACCCCTCTTGATAAAAACTAAAAGATGCATTTTAATGTGTCAATCTATGTATATCACTGCCATATCCTGATCCAGATTGATGTTTTTTGTGGCTGCTACTCAGGGGTAGTAGTCAGATGTACAAATATGTGGTTTCAGATTGTGTATGTGGAAAGGTATTGTTTACCTTTGCCATTGATGTCAAAGGGGGAGAAGAGTAATGTGAAAAATCCTTGTGGTTTAAGGGGGAGTCGAATCTTGTGTAAGAGGAAGAGTTGTGGAGTTAAGTTTTGGGTTGATGGCATTTTTTACATCATTTGTTGCCATCAATGCCAAAGGGGCAGATTGTTGGGAACTATAGTTGTACTGCTGATATGTGGTTGTCATTGATGTCAACACTATTAGCATTGTGATGTTGAAGGCTGCATATGTCGAGGATATTGAGAAATTTGTAAAAGAATAAGTTACAAGTAGTCTGTGGATCAGCCTAGTCAGAAGGTGTTTTGTTCAGCACATGAAAGTTCAACTACTGTGGACTAAAGGATTTATTGTTGAGAGTTTCTAGATCATCCACTGGAAGTTTTAGAGGTCCACATGATTATTTGTGAATGTTATGGAAATTTGTGTTCTGACAATGTTTCTATGGTCTTTGTTAGTGTTCCTGATTAAAGTTCGTATGATTCCTATGTTTTTACTTGCTGCAGATGTTTCAATGTTTTTTTTGGTGCGCATGGATGCTTCTAGTATGTTCTCTAACATTTTTGTGAGTTTGAATTGATCGGTGTGCTCGTGGTCAAATATTTTTCTTGTGCATGTTTGGTTTTTCTTTTTCCTAGCCGAGATGATGGTGGTAACATGTTGCATATTTTTGAAGTTTGAAATTTAGATGTTTGGTGCACTTGAGGATATTTTTTTTGGTCTTATCTTTAAACTGGTCGATGGTGTTTGATCCACATTGAAGAATTATTTGTAATACTGAGCCGACATTGCAAATATTGTAAAACATATTTTATACTTTCTGGAAAAGTAGGTTATTGATGTAAATCGATTTAGTAGATATATAAGAGAGATTGGTTGTGTGATGTGAAGTGTGAATGAATTCTAGAGAGAGTGAAAGTGTGCACATAGTGATTTATCATTCAAGTGTGAAGAGTAAGAGCGAAATGTGAAGAGAGTTTTTCTGTGCTTAATTGGAACTATAATCCAGCTTTTGTAGAAGCTATTCTATTAGTTCAAATCTCTATGGATCTAATCCATTTTCTATTGGGAAGTGAGACCTTTTGTAATTGAGCAGTACGCTCTAGGCAGTGAGCCTGAATGCATGTGCATTCCCCTTTTCATTTTTCATTATACTTCTAACAGAGTATAATTGTGGACTAACATCCACTGTGGAACTTTTCCCTTAACAGGAATTCCATGCAAAAAATCTTGGTGTTCTCTATGTTTCTGGTGTTCTTATTGTTTGTGATTAATTGCTTGTTTATCAAATTAGAGATTAAGTTAAGTGTGAAAAGTAAATTGAAGTTTAAATTCCTATTACAACTGATTCACCCCCCTCTCAGTTGTCTATCCTTGTTTTTCCAATAGGTAGATGCGACTAAATGTTGTATTATCCATAGTAAAGCCACACTACACTCCTAATATCATCGTTAATAACTAGCATGTTGTCTTCAAATAAATAAATGCATTTTCAAATCTCTCTTCTGAAATGTTTGTGCTGATTTTTTCTTCACACTACTTCTGTTGCCATGGGTTCTAATCTCATATTTAAAAAAACAAATCTAAATGTATAGTAATTAAAATTAAAAATTCTTTTATGAAAAATAATAATTTTTAGAATTATAAAAAAATATAATTATTTATTAAATAATAAAAAATAAATAAATAATCATTTTAATAAATATCTTAAAATAATTTTTAATACTTCAATAAATTTGTGTTTCTCTTATCAATAGATATGTTGGTAAACTAGAAGAACTAATCTTATTAGATCAATGTCAAATGAGGCTTGAGAAGAAACCATAGTTAAAGTGCAAAATATCAAATATGGGTATCTCTCAAAGTTGATAGTTGAATCGCCTAGGCATATGAGTTCATGAAACACATAAAGAATATGAGATTTCTCATTAAAAAACTAGCATAAGTTGGTGTTGTGGTAGATAAAGAGGATTCTAAATCTAATGTGTTAAATAGAACGTCTTCAAAATATAGCAATGCTAATTTTACTACTAGATATCTTCATAGACTTTAAAAGACATGATTTTAATAAGCTCTTAGTTGAAGAAAAGAGAGCAACTACAAGAGATTTAGGACGAGATACTCAATGAGAGCATGCATTATGCTCAAAGAAATTGTTGGGAAAGAGAATGGCAGGTAAGAGTGAGATTCAATATTACTACTATAAAAAAATATGTCATACAATAATTAATTGTAAAAATTGTTCTAGTGATCTTCTCAAAGGAAAAGTTAATGAATCAATAAATTTAGCTATTGCTGAAAACCACTGGATGATAGTGATGATGACTTCATTGAAGATAGACAATTTTTCTATTTTGAAGAGGTCATCATTTTGAAGATAGTGAGGGATGGAGCAAGGAATAGTTAGATGCTCAATAGTTTGAGGTTCTTTTAGATCAAAGAAACTATACCTCATTAGGGTTATGAGACATACATGTGAGGATTGTTGTCCAATAGTTTAGAGGGGGATAAAAAAATTGAAAATTCAACATCATACCCTTACGAGGGTAATGAGACACTTTATATAAAATTGGTGTCCAATGATGTTGGGAAACTTGATAATAGATAGGTGAATATATTTGTAATTGGAAGCATCTTGAAGTAGAATAATAGTTTCTACACAGTGTTTTTTTTTTTTGTGTTATGTTGTTAGTCAATTTAGTGTTGTAGCATTAAGAAGGGGTCTTCGAATATTGGCTCCAAAATTATTTGGACTGCTAAAACAAGTCATGAAAAGAATATGTTTTTGTTTATATGAATCATTAACCTTCAAATATATGTCAATAATAGTTGGAGAGGTGTTTAGTTTGTTTTTAACAACTTCACTTTGCTATCAACTATTTTTAGTTTGTTGTCAAGTGAATTAGGTATTTTATTGGAAGATAATTGAGTCTTCAACAACTATATATTTATAATATGTTGATTAAAAATATATTAAATTCTTCTTTGTTATGTCTTTAGTGATTTTACTATTGAACATTTATTTTTACAATCTAATATTCTAATTAATACAAGGCATCCTCCTTGGATCTATATTTTATTAGAAGTTGAAAATTGATATTACTAAACAAAAACACAACACAACAAAAGTAACAAGACACTTTATGTACCAATTCCTAGATGATAAGAGTCCAAGTATTAACTAAATTAAACATTATAATCAATAAGGAAAATCCTAGTTTTGTGATTTTACAATTTTCTAGTATCCTTCTTATCTTTGTAGAGGAGAGAATTGTAGTACATATCTCTAGTTTCATCTTTAAATTCTTCTATTTCTATTTTTTTTTGTCCATTTATCTTATTTTGGTATGTATTTTAAAATGTTATTTTTATTGGTAACATGTCAAATTTTGGAAAAAAATATGGGTTGGTCCTATAAAAGTCAATAGTCCAGTTGTTAGAGAACTTCAATAGCAAACATAAGTTCCTAGGCTTCCTAGTTGGTCCATAAAAATTTCAACATGGTATGGAAGTTAGGCCAAGCTAGGAGTCCTAATAATTCTATTAGATTAGGTTAAGGAGGCATGTTGATAATAATCCAAACTTGGATCACAGATGGGTTGGTCCTATGATGGGCAATTTAGTTGGTAGAGCACTCCAACACCAAGTGGAAGGTCCTAAGTTAGATTCCCAAATGAGCCATGAAAAGCTCATCATAGTATTATATAAGGTTTGAGAAGTTTAGCAGAACAAGTTATGAGAAAGAATCAACTTGCAGAAGATCAAGGAAGAGTCCATGATTATTTGTCAAAGGTACAGGTAGTAAGAAGATTACAGATCTAGAAAAACTGCCAAAGGAAAGAAAGGCCACCTTTTTGTGAGTTTCCTGAAGAGACAATCATTGAAGCAAGAAGAGATTCCATGATCAGATTGTGTTCACATTAATCATTTCTATCAAAATAAATGACGTGCAGTCTAAGGTGAATCACACCATCCAAAGAAGATAACAAAAAAAATTAAGATGACTAAAGGGAACTCCCAATTGAATCAATGGTTTGTATGAGTTGCTAAGAAAAGGTCATAGCTCTCTACCAAGTCTACCATTGGTTGAATAAAAAGGAGGCGTGCAAATCTGGTTTAGACTTTTTTTGTTGTTCCTTCGTAGGTATATGAAGGGTTTGAAAGGTTGACATCTTTGGAATTTTTAATTGTTGACTTAGTTGAAGGATCATGTGATGAGAAGAAGCCATGTAAAAAGAAAAAAACTTAGAAAATTTGATTGCATTCTGTTGAAGTTGTTTTCTTAGAATGTTAATATGTTGTTAAAGCATGTTAGAGAGTGTTTAAGGAGACAATAACACACAAGTTTTATTGGAAGCTAAAGGACATAGCCAGTCAAAGGAAAAGGGAGTCGCACTTGAAGAAAGAAATAACATTCAGGCGAAGAGGTAATTTGTGGTTTGAAAACCACTAGCCCAACATTAAAGAAGATTGTATAGTTTTTGTTATTCAATGTTCACTACTATTGGTAGAAATTGCTGGTTGAAGTTCAATAAACTTTCATTGAAGGAAGTCACAAGGAAAGTGATCTCTCAGTCTGAAGTGAAGAACCTCTATTAAGAACAGTTTGCAAAAAAAAATCCGCTATAGTAGTCATTTCGTATTCAAAAGTAGGAATCAAGGGTTAAGGGAATCTTAATTTTTTCAGAAGAGTTTGACATGTCACCAAAAAGAGAGGTCAATAAATCAGCCACACCTAAAAAAAAGAAGATTTTGTAGTGGAGAAAAGAATGGTAAGTAAAGTTATAGAATAAGGAAATCCTTATTCGTAGCTCAATAAAGGAACACAAAAATATTGGAGGAAGCCACTTCTAATTAAAGGAGGATGTAGCTATCACATTAACTTTTGAGACATCTAGTGTTTGATTAGATGTATAAGGTTAATTGCATGTAAAAGTCATCTTTTGAAGGAAGGAGATCTAAATTGTTGTAGCATAATCAAGGAATACTTTTTTATGCCAAATTCCCAAATTTATAACACTACAAGCTGACATCAAATTCAGGATGATAAAATATTGCCAAGAATTTTATTTAAATTAGGTCCTAGTTAAAGTGATACTCATATGCTAGTTGGGGCGTATGAGTCAAAGTGTCTTAAACACAGGACAAAAACTTCAAGAAGTGTCTTGTTTAATGTGAAATTTGAAATTAGGTTCCAAGACCTAGGTGAGACTCATGCCCAAGGTGGCGTATGAGTCCTAGATCACTAAATTGGGAACACACAACCTCAAACATTAAATTATGATTTATCATTTGTTAAATGTCATGATATCCATAGAAAAATGCATTTAATTAGGCTTGTGGATGCAAAATAAGACCAAATAAGGCATAAATAAGAACTTTTTAGAAAGAAGTGCCTAGACAAGTTTGAAAATGTAAAGGGATACATTTTCTACACTACATCTTCCAAAAGTACCTAATCTCCTTTCTACGATGTCCTTCTAGCCTTATTTTCAAGAACACTGTGGCCTTTCCTAAAGCTTGGGTTTGACTTCCTCACATGACTTCTCAATTGTGCCTTTGACTAATTTTTCATAGGTTGTGATCTTCTCTTTCAAAATTTAAACTATGATAACTTATTTCTAGTAGCAAGGCTCTCCTTTCTCTTGCACTTTGTCTTGAGAAAAGCTAACAATCCACACCTTCAGTCAATGATTTAATCTTGCTATCAGCTACATTTTTTAATCTTTCAGGAAAATTGAAACCCTTTTTTCCCTTTCATGCCAATTTGGTCTCCAATGTTTGCTTTGACTAGCAAGGGAAGCCTCCATTTTCAATTTAACATTAGGAAAAATAATGATCTAACTTAACTTTTGAAATGAAGGAAAATAGGTTCACCAAAATGAAACAAAATGATGAACCAATTTCTCTCTATTTCATTCAATATGTAAGTAATAATGTGTAAATGAGTAACAAAAATTTAATTCTAACCAAAATACTAGTAAAAAGGAAGATCTAGAGAGTATTAAATGTTGTGTACCTTTCACCAAAAGTGCTTTTTTGGTCCTCACTATGGACTCATTCACCCTATGGTGAATGGGTCCCAACCAGGGCTCTGAAAAATTTGTTTCTAGGTTCTATTTCTCTCAGTCCTCACTCCCAGATTCTAGTTGGGAACTGTTGGAAAGCTGGAAATAAATTCTATAGCTCAATTTTCATGATTTGACAATTTTTTTTACAACTTTGATAACTTTGATAACTTTTGCAATTTTTCTCTCCAATTGATCTTCAACCTAAAACCTGCAATAATACATCAAAGGAGAAAAATGTTGTTTGTTAGGGAATGTAGGTTTTCCTTGGTCAAACCTTTTTTTGGTAATTAAAACTTGAAATGAAATGAAACATGAAAGAAGGAATGATGAATGAACAACAATGTGACAACTCACCACACCTTAGTTGAAACCTTGGATAACAAATCTGCAATCTTGCATGAAGTGGCCTCAATGATTGTAGATCTTGATCATGAAAGTTCATGTGAAATACCTTGAATATAATTGAATTGATCTTGAATTCTACATCAACACATTAGCTCAACAACATGCATGGTGCACTAAATCCTTGACATTATGAAATTAATCTTGATTGCTGCAATAATCTTCAATAAATCTTCCATTGAATGCCTTAGAAATACTCTTGAATGCTCTTGATCTCATAAACTTGCTATTAGGAATTCTTTGTTGAGATTTTTAGGATGAACATAGTGAAATAACCTTGTATTTATACTTATCATTAATTCCTTAAATTCAAATATCACAAGTCGACATTGAATTATAGATTTGAAATCATTAAATACCACCAAAAACATATTTCAAGGAGGGGTCCTAGGTCTATGTGAGGAACCATTCACCTTCCATTCGCAATGGGTTTGAGGTAACTCACCTAGGACACACTTTAGACAATATGAAATGTTATGTAAAATAGGGTCCAAGGACCTAGTGAGGACCCATTTGCCACATGGTGAATGGGTTCTAGGTGACCTACCTAAGACACACACCTTTAAAAATTAAGTGTTGTGTAATGGCATTTATGAATGTTGGGTTTTATCTCTCAAAATTTGCAATTAATTAGGCTTGGATTTGAATTAAAGTGGCCAATTAAGGAAAATTAACCTCAATCAATATGTAAGTAATAATGTGTAAATGAGTAACAAAAAATCAAATCTAACCCAAATACCAGTAAAAAGGAAGATCTGGAGAGTGTTAAATGTTGTGTACCTTTCACCAAAAGTGCTTTTTCGGTCCTCACTAAGGACTCATTCACCCTATGGTGAATGGGTTCCAGCTAGGGCTCCAAAAAATTTGTTTCTCTCATTCCACACTTCCATATTCTAGTTGGGCACTGCTGGAAAGCCGAAAATAAATCCTATAGCTCAATTTTCATGATTTGACAACTTTTGCAAATTTTCTCTCCAATTGATCTTCAACCTAAAACCTACAATAATACATCAAAGGAGAAAAATGTTCTTTGTTAGGGAATGGGGGTTTTCCTTGGTCAAACCTTGTTTTGGTACTTAAAACTTGAAATGAAATGAAACATGAAAGAAGGAATGATGAATGAGCAACAATGTCACAACTCACCACACCTTATTTGAAACCTTGGATAACAAATATACAATCTTGCATGAAGTGGCCTCAATGATTGTAGATCTTGATCATGACAGTTCATGTGAAATACCTTGAATATACTTGAATTGATCTTGAATTCTACATCAACGCATTAGCTCAACAACTTTCATGATGCACTAAATCCTTGATATTATGAAATTAATCTTGATTTTTGCAATAATCTTCAATAAATCTTCCCTTGAATGCCTTAGAAATACTCTTGAATGCTCTTGATCTCATAAACTTGCTATTAGGAATTCTCTCTTGAGATTTTTAGGATGAACATAGTGAAATAACCTTGTATTTATACTTATCATTCATTCCTTAAATTCAAATATCACAAGTCGACATTGAATTATAGATTTGAAATCATTAAATACTGCCAAAAACATATTTCAAGGAGGGGTCCCAGGTATATGTGAGGAATCATTCACCTTCCATTCACAATGGGTCCTAGGTAACTCACCTAGGACACACTTAAGATAATATGAAATGTTATGTAAAATAGTGTCTGAGGACCTAGTGAGGACCCATTTGCCACATGGTGAATGGGTCCTAGGTCACCTACCTAAGACACACACCTTTCAAAATTAAGTGTTGTGTAATGGCATTTATGAATGTCGAGTTTTATCTCTCAGAATTTGCAATTAATTAGGCTTGGATCTGAATTAAAGTGGCCAATTAAGGAAAATTAACCTCAATCATTTAATAAAGTGTTCAATTAATGTGAAGGTGTAAAGATACACTTTACAACACCCTAAATAAGGCACAAGAAAGTCCATTCAGTTTAAAAGGGCCCTAAACATAATGTGAATGTCTAAAACACATTAGAACACTAAATTAAGGCACAATTAGGCTCATTTTATTATTAATTATTCCCAAATTAAGCAAAAGGGATACTTTTCTATTAGTACACCTTTGATGGGTGAGAACTCTTTTGAAGTAACTAGGATTTTTTTCTTTATTGGAGCAACATGTCTATCTTTCAATAACCTCCTTTAAATGCTACAAAATTTCAAAGGAATTTTCAACTTCTACAATCTCCATTTGATTGGCAACATTACTCTCCAATCAATGGATTCATTGTCTTCAAACTACAACACTCCAAGATCTTTTCAATTTCTTCTTTAATAGTTTCTAACATATTTCTCTTCAACTACTCTTGTTTTTCTTATTTCTTCGATCTCTTCAGATCTTTACAACCTTCACTTTGGTAGTTTCTTTAGACTTCAATTCTTGCTTTGGTGGTAGTTCCTTTCTTCTACACCTATAAAATTTTAATGGCCTCCAAGTTCCTCTATTGTTAAGTTTTTTACTTGGTGATAGTAGGTACAACTAGTAACATCAATGATTTTTTAGATTGATGAACTTGTTGACTCCTTTGCAAACAAGATATGACTTTTCTTCGGTGAATTTCCATCACTTTTAACATTTGACACATTGTTTTAGATTGTCTTCTTTCCAATAGCCACCCATTAACTCTTACTTCTACAAGTTTTGAAAATCTAGACAAACTTGATGAACCCGATTTGATACCATTTCTTGTAAAAAGGATGGAAAGAAGAAAACATAAATAGACACACAAAAAGAAATGATATTTTATATTTATTGCATAATACATTACATAAATATTTTGAGCTAACGCTCATGCATACAAACAACATTCTACCCCTTCATTCGACCATTACATTCTAAAATTGATTTTGGTATAACAAATACAATATTCTTCTCTTTGATATTCAAAACATAAACATTACATTCATTCTTACAACTCCTTGAGCTATTGCTCCATGACATACATCAAATTATAAATCTTTACTATTATAATAGTAAATTAATTATACATCACTATCTATGTCATCTCCAAGCAGACCAGGCACTACATTCAACCAACTTTCACCGACCCACCTCACCCATGCTATTCTTGTTGTTTTCTATTTCACATGTCCATAATAAATGGTGCATCTAACTCCTTGCTACATTATTTGTTAGAATTGGCTATGGAGATAGCCAACCAAGATCTAGAGGCCGAATTGAAGTCACAAAGCGAGATCAATATGAAAAGAATAAACTACATTCTTATCAATTATGATTCAATGTGATGTGTACAATGTATGAGAGACCCCTTGGTTATATAGCCAAGGTGAGACACAAGACTAAATAAGATTATGACAAGTGTCTTAATCATCTGACATGAGACAACTTATCACAACTACCTACATGACATGCGTTACAAGTCAAAAGATAGGATAACAAATAATGACAACTAACACCTTCTAGAAAGATTCCTTCCTAGGACCTAAGTAAAGTTAACATGTAAAAAAGTCCCCTATGTCGCCTAGTAATGAAGTGAATAGGTATAAGTATTTATTTACACCAACACCCCATTAAGTGTGACTTAGAGAGTAGTAAATTATTATGCAAATGCAAAAAAGATGCATGTATGGGTCTCAGATACTAGGCCATGTCAGATACCCATGTACAAAAGCAAAAGAAATCTCTCACAAATGGAGAAAAGGAGAATACCCAGTGGGATAAAACTCCTCCCCAAAAGAGAGATGAAATACAATAAAGAAATGCTCTCAATGATACATGAGAAGGAAAAATTCCCATGTAAGGAAAAACACCCCCCATAAGAGAGAAGTAGAAGAGAGATGATGTAGCCCCCACTTAATGTTGAGTCTCATGTAATGATGGTAGAAGCTCAACACTGAACATTGAAGATGATCAAATAGAGTCGAACAATATTCCTCCCCTTATGAAGAAAAAAAACCAAGATAGAATTTAGGATGGTAGGAAGATAGATGGTGTATGATGTCTCTGAAGCATGCTCAAGTGTCTCCATATGAATGCTAAAAGTTGACACACCCCCAATAGGTGTTCTAGGCCACACTGCTAAAGAGGACAAACCAAAATCTAGTAGATATGAATGAAAAACACAATCCAAAGAAAAGTATGCCATATTTGAAGATAAAGAAGCCTCCTCCAAATTTTTTACAAAGGTATCCAAACTCACATCAAACTGTGAAGAATGAACATGTAGAGATTGAATAAGAGGGTCAAAGTGTTCCCTCACAACAACTGAAGAAGGATCTTCTCTATCAAAGAGAAGATGAATGTCATCAATGATGTCTCCAAATCTACAATATGAGACTCCACAAACAAGTATGAAATACCTATCAAGAAGACATCCAAATCTGAAAGAAAATGAAGATCCTACTGCACTGAATTAGAAGAAGCCATATTTGTAGCAACACAATCATCATCAATTATAGTAGTAGATGTAGGAGATAGAATGCATGGGTCAATAAATTGATCTGATGTGAGAACTCCTATGTTCAAAAATCCAAATTTCTCCTCTAAATCATGTTTCATACTTGAAGTATGATCAATAGTTGAAGGAAAAATTTCACCATCAGAAGAAAAATATACAAAGTTATACAACCAAGATGAATGATCAACCATACCACTAAAAATGATCCCTCTACTTTCCAAATCTTGAATGATGATTGAATCAAGAGTGAACTACACAATCTTCCCATCTCCACCATGTGTAATTTGAGATATATGGAAAGAAGATTGTTTGTCAAATGAGGAATACACAAAACATCCTAGAAAGTGTTGTTCAAAAAACAATTAGATGCCTTCCAAATTACAATCATGTATGTATTTTTTACCATCAAAATAGGAGACATAGTACAAGGTTGGAAATAAGAGAATATAGACTAATGAGACTAATGAACATTTTCATCCAAGTGTTTCTCATGATCAAGCTCACATTTTTTCAAATTTTTAGCATCAATTGGTTAAGAAATAGTTTCCTTTAGATGGCCTATTAAACCTTTCATCATGAGATAGTTCCATACTAATTTTCTCCATGTAGCATTATTATGTGGAGTTAGAAGTTCAATTTGAGATTTCCCCATTGCAAGGTCACAAGCCAAGCAAAAGAATGCAATCAACCACTGCAAGATTACCCCCTCAAATTACTCAATCATGAAAGTTCCCCCAAGCAATATCTAATATTTGGCACTTTATACTTAGTACGATTACATGTACCACTTGTAAAAAACAACAAAGTGGTCTTGATCTTGGTACATGAAAAATTATGCATTTTGAAAAAAATTGCACACCCAAAAATATTACTGTAGGAGCAGGATACGAGCTCTTGAAGTTCTCAAAATGAGGACGAAGCGAAAACACCTATTAGAATCTACAATTTATGGAAGAACCAGGCACCAAAACTAAAAAATAATTGTAGCACTACGTACAACATGAAAAATTAGCCCAAATAAAAAATAAGTAATCTGAAAAAGGAGGTCGTATGGCCGAGTATGAAGTTTCAAAGTTGGACTCCAAAAACCTAATCTCTATTTGTGAGGGGACCAATTTTTTTGAAAAAGGTGCTAACGTGGCACTGATATCAGCAAGATGTAGGGTTAAATTTGATGGTTTCTGGGTTGTCTCATGCATGATATGACCCATCAAAATATTCCTTCAATTGGGCGGTATATTATGTTTCTCATTGATCAAATAAATCAAACAAAATCTTCTATAATACTCGTAATATTCTTGGGTCTACGAGCCATATTTATTGGTGGGCTATCAGTTTAATAGTGGGAATACATGGGTTGTTGGGGCTTGTGGCCTTGTGCCACATGGAAACACTACCCACGTGGTATTGTGCATGGTACAATAAAGGTCTACGGGCTTGCATAGTTACTACATAGGCAGTACCCACATTTAAATTTTGTAATTATTATTTTAAATAAAACTTTCAAATAATTTTAAAAATGTACGAATAAATTAGCCCCCATAGGTTAGAGGAGTTGGTCTGGGTTTTCTGTTTGCTCTCCAAGGTCTTGGGTTTGATTCTCTCTGGCTCGGATTTCACCCTGCCTCGGACATTGGGGGGCAACATTGGTTATCCCGAGGCCATAGGGACTAGTCTCGCCTCAAGCTTGCCCCATAAAGGGAACCCACTGGGCTTGAGTGCAGGGATACCATTCAAGACCAAAAAAAAAATTAAAAAATTAAAAAAATGTACGAATAAATTTCTTTTCCCCTTTTTTTAATTGAAAATTTAATATGCAAAAAAATATTTATATATATATATTTACGAAAATTGTACTACTATTATTAAGATGACTTTGTACGACTCCCTACTAATTTTTTTTTTTCCTTGGTAGACAAATACTCTGAATTTGATGGATTGATAGTCAATCTTAGGGGTTTTGGCCCTTCTGGATGTGATGGTAGGGTCGAATTTGACCCAAAATTCTCCAAAATTATAGCTACCTTCTAGATTTGGGAACCACTCTTCAGCTTCAAACCCTCATAGATTTGGCCTCATATGTCTAATTTGGAAGAAACCAAAGGAAAAATTGACTTTCTTGAACCCTCTGGATGCAATGGTGAGCTCAAATTTGCGCCAACAAGCTCCAATTTGAACCTTCAATAAAAGAGCCAAAAGAGGAACCTCCCAAAATCTGCTATTTCTATCAAGTTTTTCTTATTCTTGAGATCACCATATGATGCAAAAGAAGAACATAGTCAACTTTTCAAGATTTACCATCTCTCAAATAATGGCTAACCAAAGTCACCCAACCTGCTCTGATACCATGTTAGAATTGGCTATGGAGATAGCCTACTAAGATCTAGAGGCCAAATGGAACGCCAAGGTAATAAATATGACAAGAATAAACTAATTTTTTATCAATTATGATTCAATGTGATGTGTACAATGTATGAGAGACCCCTTGGTTATATATCCAAGGTGAGCCACAAGACTAAACAAGATTATGAAAAGTATCTTAATCATATGACATGAAGCAACTTATCACAACTACTTAGGTGACATGTGTTACAAGTAAAAAGATAAGATAACAACTAATGACAACTAACACCTTCTAGAAAGATTCCTTCCTAGGACCTAAGTAAACTTAACATGTAAATAATTCCCCTATGTACCCTAGTAATGAATTGACTAGGTACAAGACTTTATTTACACCAACTATATTTGTAGAATTTATTGTGCATTTATCTATAAATCAAATTGTTGTGCTTGTAATCTTAGCACTCTAAATCCTACTCTCTTTTGTGTCTTTCATTCTATGTTTTGTTGTGTGTTTCTCTATTGTATTTTTCATAGTATTTGTAGAATTTCTTATGCATTTATCTATAAATCAAATTATTCATCCTGTAATCTTAGTGCTCCAAATCATGCTCTATTTTGTGTCTTTCATTCTGTCTTTTGATGTGTGTTTTTCATTTTGTGTTTTATTTTGTGTCTTCCATTCTATGTTTTGTTGTGTGTTTCTCTATTTTGTTTTAAGAGTAATTGAAATTTGTAGAATAAAAATTCATTTATATTTGTGAAAAGGCCAAGAAGTCTATTGATTGCTAGTTTGTTTACTTTCTATGCAGTTTGGGTGAAATTCAAATATTCTCTGAGTTTTTAGTTGCGGTGGGAGAGAGGAGAAAGATTTAAGAAAAAAAATGAATAGTAGAATGGTGTTGTTGTGGTTGCTGAGGCAAGTAATGTGCTTTCTACATTGAGGCCTCACTTACTAGTGGAGGCTTCGAATGCAATGAAAACTATTTAGTTTTATAAATGGGGTTTTGGAGTTGAAGAGGTTGTAAAGTCTTTGTATCCTAAGTGTAAGGAAAAGCAAGAGATTCCATGTGTTAAGAAGTCATTAGAAGACTTCAGTGTTGTTTGTGAAGGATCTCCATTTACTACCTGATTGGAGGATTAAGGCACCTGCATATAAAAGGTAAATTGTGTTTTGATATAATTTGTGAAAAAAGTATGCAACCTATGAGGAAATGAATATGTGTTGCCAAAGTCTAGTAGCCAAAATCAAATCACAGTCTTAGATATTTCCCCTTTCAACAATGAAAATAGGTAATCATGGACTTCACTGTAGAGTCTGCATAAGAAGTTTGCAATTGAGAGAGTTGATTGTAGCAAGTAGACGCTACCAAATTGAAATCTCCTCCAAGTTTAAGTAGTTGTTTGAGGAGGATTGCAAGAGATTATTGAAAAGGTAGGCTACACCCACCGATTGGATGAAGAGAAGTTCATAGAACTCAACGGATATGTAGTAGTTGTCATGCAAAGGTGAATTTGAAGATGAATCTATGTGAAGCAAGTGGTCAATTTGTGGTGCCTCTCAAAGGGAAGTATTTAGAAAATCAAGTGTAACACACCTGAACCTATGATGGACTGGTGACCAAGTGAATGAAAGCTTGTGGTTAGAGCATCCCAACAAAAAAATGGGTTTTCCTAGGTTTGTTATCTAGACTGGAAGATTCTAGATGTTGAAGCATTTGAAAAAAAATGCAAAAGAGTGAAGACACATGTGAAGTTTCCAAAAGGAAGGTTTCGTTGTTGCTAGGAGATCTAAAGATCACAAGAGATAGTTGGTTTAAAGCTATCATGCAAGGAAAGATTTTAATGTTGATAGAATCATAGCAAGTCCATTTATTAGAAGTCTTTTAGGCTTGCGAGAAGTCACATGAATATTTGATGGTTGTCATTCATGGGGGGGATTGATGTGAATGTCTACAATCATACTAGTGAATAATTGTAAATGGGTACCTAACAAGGCATTAGGTTGAGACCCATATATTCTAGAATATGGAAGGATATTTAAAAATAATTACCAAAATTAATTTATGGGGGGATGTTGGAAGAGTAAATTAATTATTGTAGCCTATCGACATAGATCAATAGGACCCTTGTTGCTCACAACCGACTAACGACCGTTCTCATCTTACCAAGCATTGTTCTTAGCTGCGCATATTTTACTCACTACAACTCACGTCTCACCTGTCTTCATAAATGTTGAATCTAACACTATGCTAAATTATACTCAGAATTTATTATGTATTTGATTATAAATTGAATGTGTGAGCCTATATTCGATATATCACAAATTGAGAGTTTGACTTTGTTTTTATTTTTTTCCTCTGTTCCATATTTGTTTTCATTTACAACTCAATGGAGCCAGACTCTTGAAAGAATAAATACTAAAGAAAACTTAAACCTAAGAAACTATAGAGGACATAAAATAATATATTACTTAGCACCCAAAAAACATGTTAATATGATATCCTTTCAAATCTTTTCCAAAATTTTACTTCAAAATTTGAATTTAATGTTGAGATTTGATTCTAGATAGGCATCTTGAAATGAATAGATTTCAAAGGAGAATTTAACGCCGAAGTTGAGATTAGATTTTCCAACATAAAACACAACACACTTTTAAAAATCTAAGAAAGAAACCTTCCATTGTATACTTTTCCAAACTCTACTCTATGACATCATCACCTGTTAATCATTTTCCACAAATTATCTTTGATTACATATTCTCAATATTTTATTGTTGAAGCTTAAGATAGAGAAATTATTGTTTATCATTATGTAGCCCTTGATAAGCCAATTCAAGCATTGTTAGTTGTACTTCTCAAAAATGTGTTGGAGAAATCCTTAATTAAATCTCAGGTAATTCTGTTGTACAGATCCGGTGTGACACAATGCCCTCCAGGTCTCTGCTTAAAAATTACTGTGTATTTGGAATTTGGTGGGTTGTTACTGCATTCACTGGTCAAAGTTAACTTAGAACAAAACTTTTGAATTTCTATGCTACCATAGGGATATGGAAATTCATGCCCGTTCCTTCTTTGCAATCTGTTTTCCTTAGCACGGTTCAGAGTGAAACAAGAGTGTGGGTAGATGCGACTAAATGTTGTATTATCCATAGGAGAGCCACACTACTCTCCTAATCTCATTGTTAATAACCAGCACACCGTCTTCAAACAAATAAATGAATTTTCAAATCTCTCTTCTGAAATGTTTGTGCTGCTTCTTTCTTCACACTATTTCTGCTGCCATGGGTTCCGATATCATATTAGAAAACACAAAGAACTGTATAGTAATTAAAATAAAATAAAAATTATAATTTTTTTTTTTATTTTTTTTTTAGAATTATAAAAAATATAATTATTTATTAAATAATAATAAATAAATAAATAATCATTTTTAATAAATATATTGAAATATTTTTTATAAATATATTAAAATATTTTTTAATATTTCAATAAATTTGTGTTTCTCTTATTGATATATATGTTGGTAAACTAGAAGAACTAATCTTATTAGATCAATGCCAAATGAGGCTTGAGAAGAAACAATAGTTGAAGTCCAAAATATCAAATATGGGTATCTCTCAAAGTTGATAATTGAATCGTCTAGGCATCTAAGTTCATGAACCACATAAAGAATATGAGATTTCTCATTAAACAACTAACATAAGTTGGTGTTGTGGTAGATAAAGAGGATTTTAAATCTAATGTGTTAAATAGTATGCCCTGAAAATATAGCAATGTTAATTTTACTCCTAGATATCTTCATAGACTTTAAAAGACATGATTTTAATAAGCTCTTAGTTGAAGAAAAGAGAGCAACTACAAGAGATTTAGGACGAGATACTCAATGAGAGCATGCATTATGCTCAAAGAAATTGTTGGGAAAGAGAATGGCAGGTAAGAGTGAGATTCAATATTACTACTATAAAAAAATATGTCATACAATAATTAATTGTAAAAATTGTTCTAGTGATCTTCTCAAAGGAAAAGTTAATGAATCAATAAATTTAGCTATTGCTGAAAACCACTGGATGATAGTGATGATGACTTCATTGAAGATAGACAATTTTTCTATTTTGAAGAGGTCATCATTTTGAAGATAGTGAGGGATGGAGCAAGGAATAGTTAGATGCTCAATAGTTTGAGGTTCTTTTAGATCAAAGAAACTATACCTCATTAGGGTTATGAGACATACATGTGAGGATTGTTGTCCAATAGTTTAGAGGGGGATAAAAAATTTGAAAATTCAACATCATACCCTTACGAGGGTAATGAGACACTTTATATAAAATTGGTGTCAAATGATGTTGGGAAACTTGATAATAGCTAGGTGACTATATTTGTAATTGGAAGCATCTTGAAGAAGAATACCAATTTCTACACAATCTATTTTCTATTGTTTTGTGTTATGTTGTTAGTCAATTTAGTGTTGTAGCATTAAGAAGTGGTCTTTGAATATTGTCTCCAAAATTATTTGGATTGTTAAAATAAGTCATAAAAGAATACATGATTTTGTTTATATGAATCATTAACCTTCAAATATATGTCAATAATGGTTGGAGAGGTATTTAGTTTTTTTTTAACAACTTCAATTTGCTATCAACTATTTTTAGTTTGTTGTTAAGTGAATTAGGTATTTTATTGGAAGATAATTGAGTCTTCAACAACTATATATTTATAATATGTTGATTATTAATATATTAAATTCTTCTTTGTTATTTCCTTAAAGATTTCACTATTGAACATTTCTTTTTACAATCTAATCTAATTATTACAAGACACCCCCTTTAGACCTATATTTTATTAGAAGTTGAAAATTGATATTACTAAACAAAAACACAACAAAACAAAAGTTAAAGACACTTTATGTACCAATTCCTAGATGAGAAGAGTCCAGGTATTAAATAAATTAAACATCATAATCAGTAAGGAAAATCCTAGTTTTGTGATTTTACAATTTTCTAATATCCCTCTTATCTTTCTAGAGTTGAGAATTATAGTACAGATCTCTAGTTTTATCTTTAAATTCTTTTGATTCTCATTTATATTATTAATTTTTGTTTTGTCCATTGATCTTATTTTTATAGGTATTTTAAAATGTTAATTTTTATTGGTAACAATTCAAATTTGGGAAAATATAAGGTTGGTCTTATAAAATTCATTAGTTCAGTTGGTAGAGCACTTCAATAGCAAATGGAAGGTCCTAGGCTCCCTAGTTGGTCCATAAAAATTTAAACAGGGTATTAAAGTCAGACCAAGCTAGGAGTCTTAAGCATTCTATTAGATTACGTTAAAGAGGTGTGTTGATAATAATCCAAACCTGGATATAGATGGGTTGGTCCTATGAGGGCTAGCTTAGTTGGTAGAGCACTCCAACACTAAGTGGAAGCTCCTAAGTTTAATTCCAAAATGATCCATGAAAAGCTCATCATAGTATTAGATCAGGGTTGCGAAGGTTATCATTGTTAACACAAATCGGCAACTTCATTTGGATAAATGCTATTTCCTATGGATACTTAGCAACTTCCTATGAATAAATATTGTTGCTTTATTTGATTGTAAGCTAACTAAGGAATCTCTCTATTTTTTTTCTTAAATGCCCTTTCTTTTCTTTCTTAGAAAAGTTTCCTGCTTTATTAGATAAGCTTTCTTAGATAAGATTTTATCCTTAAATAATTTTTTTTTTTTTATTGCATAGGCTAACTCTAGTTGAACTCAATGCTTTATGTGAGGACTTGGGTTACCTTATGCTTTTCCTTGCTCTATATAAAGCAATGGATCTTTATATTTTTCTATCAATGCATGCACTCTCATTTGATATATAGAATACAATTTATTCTAGCATATTTTTCTGTCATGCTTTCTTAATCTTTTATTGTGCAATTTTTTAATTTGGATTCTCTTCTAGAATTCCTCAAAATTCTGAGATGGTATCAGATCATAGGCTAGTTTGAGTGCAAATTCATTTTATATTGCAGGTTGGAAATCATGGAGATAGATGAATGTTCACATCTACCTACATGATTTCCATCTTGCAATATAAAATGAATTTGCACTCAAACTAGCCTATGCTTTGATACCGTGTGAAATTTTAACTAAACCCTACAAAGCACAGTAGAATCTAGCAAAAAAAAAGAATAGAACTTTGCATATTAACAGAGGAAAATAGAACTAAAAGAATGAATGAAAAAATTCTCATTATTCACATTGAAATTATGGAATATACAAGGCTTTTAAAGCCACCATAAAATGTAGAAAGTAAAGCTTTAAAGCCACTGTAGAAATAAAATAGGGTAAAAGTAGGGGAATAAGGAAAAAATAGCCATGTTTCCTTCATTAGCTTACAAAAAATGTAAGAAATACCAGTTTGATGAAAAAACAAGAAACAACTATCTTGATTACGCTAATAGCCCCCCTTAAGTCTAACTAAGGAGACAAAGCTAAAAGAGGAAAGAGGGAAAACCCTGTGGGAACAAAATCCCCCCTCAAAAACTACTAACTAAGCATGAAAACAACTATGTTGTAGTATCCTTCACTCCTAGAAGATCTCATAGAGAGTGAAATTTCTGCTAAGTGAAATTCTTTGTGAAGATGTCGACAGTTTGTTCAAAAGTGGGACAGTACTATAAGTCAATGACTCCATCATGTATCAATTTATGAATGTGGTGCATGTGGATCTTGATGTGTTTGGTCTGCTGCTACTGTATGGGATCTCTGTAAAACTTTAGTGTACTCTCATTGTCACACCAAATGATAGTCGGACAATGAAAGAGGATACCGAGCTTGGTTAGGAAGTTCTGCAGCCAAATGGCTTGAATGGTAACATTAACTGCACCTCTATATTTTGCCTTTGCTAATGATAAAGCAATGGAAGATTGCTTCTTGCTTGACTAAAAAATGGGGCCTGATCCCAAACTAAGAACATATCCTAAAGTGGACTTACAATCGATGTTATCGCTAGCTCAATCGAAATCAGTGCAGCCATTGAGATCCAAAGTGCAACTTGCTGAATAATGAATCCCATAGCTGATGGTTCCCTAAACACATCATAGTATGTGCTTAGCAACTTTCTAATGCAACTCATGTGGCTCCTCCATGTATCTAGAAATGACCCTTACTACATATGAGAGATCAAGACGAGAGTGAGTGAGATAAAGAAGACTCCCCACAAGTTGACGATACAATGTGCAATCAACGAGTGGTGTATCTTTTCCATCCTGAAGCTTTACCCTTGATAAGAAAGGTGTGGTTTCTAGCCTGTAGTTAGTCATGTGAAACTGATCTAGAAGATCTCTTGCATACTTGGATTGGGAAACTTTGTCTCTTGACTCATTTTGGCTAATTTCAAGTCCAAGGAAAAAGTGTAGAAGACCCATGTCTGTCATAGAAAACCTTTCATGCAAATCAGACTTAATTGTAGCAATGGTTGTGGCTAAACTACCTATTATTAGTAGATCATCTACATAAAGCACTATGATCAACAGAGAGTCAGATTTTCTCATCATATAAACATTTGGATCAGATTTGGATAGCATAAAATTTTGAGACAATAGATAAGAGTTCATTTTATCATACCATGCTCTAGGTGCCTGCTTGAGGCCATAGAGTGACTTCTTGAGTCTGCATACTAAGGATGAGTTTTGTACATACCCTAGCAGCTACTCCATGTAGATTTATTCCTTGAGATCATAATGAAGAGATGCATTCTTCACATCCATGTGGTGAACCTCCCATCTTCTTGCTGCTATAATGGCAAGAGCCATTCAAATGGAGTCCATTTTTACCACTGGAGCAAAAGTCTCATCATAATCAATGCCATGAACTTGCTAAAATCCTTTGGCTACCAGCCTTGCTTTGTATCTGCTCACATGTCCATCTGAGGCTTTCTTTTTCCTATAGACCCACTTACATCTGACAAGATTGCAATTGGAAGGAAGTGGAACCAAGTCTCAAGTTTGGTTCACTATGAGGGATTTAAACTCCTCTTCCATGGTAGCTTCCCAAAAAGGATTCCCCACAACTTCCACATAATTCTGAGGGTCAAATGCTAGAGCAACATAGGCATGCAATTGCATGATATGCTCGGTAGCTGAGCGTGCATGTGGGGCATCATATATCTCTCTTAAGCTCCTTGTTCTTTTATTTCTCATAGGAGATACTGAATCATCGCTGGTAGCCCCATCAAGAATTGGATGTGGATCGACACATGCATGCTCATCTTCTTCTAAATCATATTTTGAAATATCTGAAAGAATGTATGTATCATCTCTAAAATTCATCAAAGGAGGAAGCACCAAGGTGGTGGCTTGTTTATCCTAATATGCATGTGGGGGACTTTCTTCAAAGCAGACACTCCTCTCAATGAAGAGCATATTTGTTGAAATATCTAGCAATCTGTGTCCCTTTATTCCATCTGGATATCCAACAAAGTTGCATTCTTTACTTTGAGGCTCCAAAGCCTTCCTATTGTTTGCAAGAATGTGGGCCCATGCACGTGATCCAAAAAAGTGAAAATGTGACTTTAGGTTGCATGCCACTCCATGCTTCAAAGGGTGTTTTTCCTATGACAAATTTGTGAAGAGATCTATTTTGTATGTATGAAGCACAATTGATTGCTTTAGTCCACAATTTGGAGGGAAGATACCTTGCATGCAACATGCAACTAGCCATATCTTTCAAAGATCGGTTCTTCCTCTCAGCTACCCCATTCTGTTGTGGAGTGTAAGGAACGATGTTCTGCAACTATATTCCCGCTTCATCACAAAGATGTTGGACATCGTTGTTGACATAATCCCCCCCATTATTTGTGTGGAGGATCTTGATCATTTTCCCAGACTAATTCTCTACATGAGCTTTGAAAATCTTGAGATGCTCAAACACTTCAGACTTGAATTTGAGAAAATACACCCATGTGTATTGTGTGTAATAATCAATGAATGTTAGAACATATTTGGCTTGGTTCATGGAAGGTTCTAGAAATGGCCCCATAAGATCATGATGAACAAGCTCTAAAGGAGAAGAGGCTCTCCATACATGCCCCTTCTGAAACTTTTCTTGTGGATGCTTTCCAAGAGCACAACCTTTACATATTCCATTGGAAAATTCTATGGTAGGAAAGCCTTTCACCATCCCCTATTTGCTAATTTGTGCTAATAACCCCCCTTAAGTCTAACTAAGGAGATAGTAACCTGGATGCATGAAAACATGAATGGGTCCCGGATACAAGGCCATGTTAGGTACCCAATTACAAAGAGGCAAGGAGAAACCTAGTGGGAAAATCTCCTAACTAAAAGACACAATATGATATCCATCACAAATCCATTCAATCTTCATCCACACAAAGGATGATAGGCAAAGCCATATAAACCTCAACATAATGAAATAATCTACAACAAAGAAACACTGGAAGAATACTTGTGGAGTAACACTGGAATCCTTAATCTAGCAAGCAAGGAAAGATACTCTATTTTCTAGAAACCATATTAGATCCATTGAACGACTCAGGTTGGAATCATGATAAAGCAACAACAGACCTGATGCCAAGGAACACTTGAAAACTCACAAACTGGTACAACTCTGGAATATCTGAAGCAAAAATTGAATGAAAAATGATTTGTAATAGAAATGATGTGTAGAGATAAAAAATAAAATGCAAAACTAATGCATGCAAAAAGGAAATAGCACATGCACAGATGACACCAATCCGTCTGTCTAATCCTGACCCTTGAATCCATGACTCCAATCTGTCTGTCTATCTATATCTCTTCTACCCAAGATATCTATCTCTAAAACTTGCAAGATTTGGCCACGATGAAGTCCAGATATAATTTCCCATTCATTTTCTATTGTGGTTCGTTCACCATTATCATTCGTTTATGAATCAGAGTCAGTAAGGATGTCATTATCTTCAGGAGGCAATGTTCGTTGTAGATGCCATGGATGATAGTTGAAGTTGCCCCACTTTTTCACTATCGATTCATTGTCATGACCAATATCCCTTTGAATGTCTCAAAATGGTTTGTAACGTATCAACTTAGAAAAACAAAAATCTATCCATGGGTATGTGCAGGATCATCATGGAAAAAATAGGCTCTTAAGTGGCAAAAAATTTAGAAAAATCAGAGTTAGGAAACTTGATGTAAAAATTTGAATAGGTTATCTATATTATTTCAAAAATATGTAAGAATAGAATCTATAGCAAATTGAATGTAGTTTCTAAACTACTAGGTTTTTTTTTAAATGGTGAAAATTTGAAATTTCAATGCAATAATACTTAAATTTCAAGGAAAAATAAGAAGTAGGTGTCTAACCACCTAACCACAATAAAATAATAATATTTTTTTTGTAAGATTTTAGATATAAGTAGATGACTCATGTCCCGATGTGATGCATATTTTTTGTAATTTTTTAAATAAATAATTAATTATGAATTTTTTATTCCAACTTTTAAAAAATATAAAAACTTGTGTGTCTGACCACCTTAGCTTGGTCAAAACTTCATGAAATTTGATTTTTATTTTTAATCCTATAGTATACAAAGCATAGAATGTGATGGATGTTTCAGATTCACAAAATGTTATACCATTTGAAAGCTATAGATGTTTTTCATTCAACCTATCAATCATGACTTTAGTCATAATTCAAATAGAAAATGAATAATAATTATTTATTAAATTCAAAGTAAAGCATAATTTATATTTGTGGAAAGTTGAGAATCTCCTTTAAAAACCCTTTTTGTTTCATCATTTTTGGGTAAAATAAAAGTCGTCAGCCACATACCCTACACATACCTATCATATCACCACTTTTTGGCCCATCATGATCTTGCACATAACCCCATTTTTCTGAGCCATGTGCTGGGATCGAATAAAATCTAGGAAACACTCTTACCACAACAACATTTTCTCTTATACTCCATTTTTTTCCTCCTTTTATTTTTTGATAATATATCCATGATTTTTCTGTGTCAATAAGTGATACAATTTCCACACTGAAAGGTTGATTCTTGTATGCGTCAATAAATGTTATGGTATGTTCTTCATTGATATCTTCACTATTTAAAACCATACGTTTAAAGACTTCATTTGACACATTTAAGTTGAAAAACCTTCTACTGCTCTCTACTAGCAAAAATTCCAAGAGCATGTGGCTTGTTTCTTGTGCTCCAATATCCCTTTCAATTATTGTTTTGGTGAGAATCCTCTTATAAGCTCTTGCAACTAGTTCTCTAGGGTTTTTAATATTTGCCAGACACATCAATATCTGGTGGTATGTTTCAGAGCTCTTTTCTACTTTGGATGCATACTTTGCAATGTATTTAGCTACAACATGTTGGGATAGAACAAGTTGCCAATCAATATTTTCTCTCCATAACTGGAGTATGTATTAATTGTGGCTATTCAACCTGTCATCATTTCTTAATGGTGCAAATATTTTTTCACCACTTTGTATATCATCATATAATTTTGAATGCTATGTGTTTAATGGCCCTGGAGCATTGTACCTTTAAAAGAAATAAAAAATAACATATTTTAAATTTAGTACTTAACTACAATAGTAAATTATGTACAGTAATTCTCTAAAAAATATATAACAATATATTTACCTGTAGACAAGTTTTCCTGCCCTTTTCCTTAGACATGCACCCTCTTTACACATCGTGTCTTTCAACAGTGTTAAGTATCTCTTCATAGTCCATTGATAAATCTATGTCTACAAGCTATCTAGTGTTCCTTAGGCATGGATGTTGAGAAAAATTATGGAATGCCTACATTTTATAACACAGTGTGTAATTCGATCATTAGTTTTTTAAATAATTATATATACATCTAATCAAGCATATAATTTTAAATTATTCTAAACATACCTGTATGTTCCACTAATGCATATCTTGTCTAGAATTCCATGCAACAAAATTCGACATGGCAAGTTCTACTCTGATGTTACAATTGATGAAAATGCTCTTGATGATATATCGTCATACTCAAAACAAAATATTTTCAAGAAACTCAGAACAATACACATGGAATTTGATTAAGATCTCAACCAAGTTGTACATGTTGGTCCACTGATCGAAATGGACGAGGGGAATATTATTGACCATACTACATCGATGGAATCCAAACCACCAAACACAAAGAGGGAAATGGAATTAATACAAGCATGGGTGAACAATATGACTGTAGATCCAACTACATTAATTGATTGACCTACTATTGGTGGCTCACCAATAAATGAGTATGTAAGAATAGGTTTGCTAGATATGGTATTTCCAACATTGTTCCTTGATGGAAAATCTGATTGGTTTGAACCTTGACTTAGGAGGGTACATCTACACGAGTTCATGAATAATCTACTTCATTATAAAGATAACCACTTTGATAAGCACTCGAGATTCAAATATTTCATGATGAATATGATTATGAGACATCATGCCCAAATTTCGTCTGTAATATTTGTGAAAAGAAGTCTACAAGACATGCTGATAAGAATAAACGATCTTTGTGAACACATGGAGAACTTTCCAAACTCTCATTTGGCAAAGAAATTGATGCAATTTGGAACTATCTTGAGAGGTACTATATCATATTGGGAAAAATGTTGAGTAGAGTTGATAGACATGCTTCATTAGATAGGCACAACTACATTTTTTTTTACTTTGAGTGCAATTGATTTGTATTGGCTTGATTTACATGCATTAATGCTTGGAACACCACTTACTAATCCACGTGAAGCACAAGCATGGCAAAAAAAAAAAGTGATTGACTACCCTCACATTGTATCACAATACATGCATTTATGCCACACATACTTCAGAAAGGAGATACTTGGAAAAGGCATGAATGTTACAGATTACTGGTGTAGATACGAGTGGCAACATAGAGGTTCACAACATGTTCATGGGTTCATATGGATTAAGGGAGCACCAGATATGGACAAAATTGATTTGGAAAATGGAGATCAATGAAAGAATGTTGAAACTTATTTACACTATATAGTTCATGCATGGAATTATAGACAAGATATGCATTAGCGGAACATACAAGTATGTTTAGAATAATTTAAAATTTTATGCTTGATCAGATGTATATATAATTATTTTAAAACTAATGATCAAATTACATAGTATGTTATAAAATGTAGGCATTCCATAATTTTTCTCAACATCCATGCCTAATGAACACTAGACAACTTGCAAACATAGATTTATCAATGGACTATCAAAAGATACTTAACACTGTTGAAAGACAAACGATGTGTAAAGAGGGTGCATGTCTAAGGAAAATGGGTTGGAATAACAACTATATCCACGATGAGATTCCTTTCCACCACTAGTACATGCTTTTGGTGTGACGGAAAATTCTACATGGTATTAGAGCACAAGTCATCGGTTTGAGTCCCTTGAGCCCTCAACCCTTTTTCTACGTAAGCTTGACTTATCGATGTGGTACATCATGGGTATATATCTCACATGGTACATGGTTCTATCCGGCTCTATCGTGTGGGGGGGTGTTGGCATAGCGAATATATCCATGATGAGATCCCTCTCCACCACCATTATGTTATTTTGGTGTGAAAAAAAAATCTACAATAATAACAGGTTTTGAAAGAGAATCATCTTGTAGAAGATCAGGGAAGAGTCCACAATTATTTGTCAAATCTATAAGTAGTAAGAAGATTATATATCTAGAAAAACTACCAAAGGAATAGAAGGCCACCTTTTGTGAGTTTCTTGAAGAGACAATCATTGTAGCAAGAAGAGATTCCATGAGTAGATTTTGTTCACATTAATTGCTTCTATCAAAATAAATTATTTGTAGTCGATGGTGAATCACACCATCCAAAGAAGATAAAAAAAAAAAAAAGATGACTAAAGGGCACTCCCAGTTGAATCGATGATTTGTAAGAGTTTCTAAGAAAAGGTCATAGCCCTCTACTAAGTCTTCCATTGGTTGAATAAAAAGGAGGCATGCAAATCCAATTTATATTTATGTTGTTTTCCTTTGTAGGTATATGAAGGGTTTCCAAGGTTGACATCTCTGGAATTTTAATCATTGAGTTAGTTGAAGGATCATGTGATGAGAAGAAGCCATGCAAAAAGGACAACAAAACTTAGAAAAGTTGACTACATTTTGTTGAAGAAGTTTTTTAGAATGTTAATATGTTGTTAAAGCATGTTAGAGAGAGTTTGATACCATAGAATACAAATAAAAGTTATCATCCTTTTTTTGTAGTGGAAGCCACTTGCAAAGAAATAACTCACAAGTTTGATTGGAAGCTGAAGGACATAGCCAGTCAAAGGAAAAGGGAATTGCACTTGAAGAAATAAATAACATTCAGGTGAAGAGGTAATTTGATGTTTGAAAACCACTAGTTCAACATTAAAGAATATTGTAGAGTTTTTATTATTCAATGTCCACTACTATAATTAGAAATTGTTGGTTGAAGTTCAATAAATTTTGATTGAAGGAAGTCACAAGGAAAGTAATCTCTCAGTCTAAAGTGAAGAACCTCTATTAAGAAGAGTCTGAAAAAAAAAATTCTCTACACTTCACAAAACTTAAAAACTATATTCTTATCAATTGTGACTCAATGTGATGTGTACAATGTATGAGGGACCACTTGGTTATATAGCCAAGGTGAGACAAATGACTAAACAAGATTATGGCAAGTGTCTTAATCTTATGACACGAGACAACTTATCACAACCAATTAGGCCACATGTGTTACAAGTCAAAAGATAAGATAACAACTTTAATGACAACTAACACCTTCTAGAAGATTCGTTCCTAGGAACTAAGTAAGCTTAACATGTAAATAAGTCCCCTATGTCTTGTAGTAATGAATTGAATAGTTACAAGACTTTTTTTACACCAACACCCCCCTTAAGTGCAACTTAGGGAGTAGTAAATTATTATGTAAATGACACAAAGATGCAAGGATGGGTTCCGACTACTAGGCCATGCTAGGTACCCATGTACAAATGCAAACAAAATCTCTCACAAATAGAGAAAAGGAGAAAACCTAGTGGGAAAAAAATCTTCCCCAAAAGTGAGATGAAATACAGTAAATAAATGCTCTCAATGATTCATGAGAAGGCCAAAACCCCATGTGCGGAAAAAAACCCCCCTAATAAGAGAGAAGTAGAAGAAAGACGATGTAGGCCCCCCTCAACATTGAGTCTCCTACAATGATGGTAGGAGCTCGACATTGAATGTTGAAGATGATCCAATAGTGCCAAACAACATCCCTCCCCTTAGGAAGAAACAAAACTAATATAGTATGTAGGATGTTAGGAAGATAGATGATGTATGATGTCTTTAGAGAATGCCCAAGTGTGTCCAAGTTGATGTTGAAAGCTGACACACCACAAATAGGAATTCTAGGCCACACTATTGAAGAGGACAATCCAAAATTTTGTAGAGATGAATGTGGAACATAGTCCAAAGAAAATTATGCCACCTTTGAAGATAAATAAGCCTCCTCCGAATGTTGTATAAAGGTATCCACACTCACATCAAACTGTCAAGAGTGATCATGTAGAGATTGAATGAGAGGTTCAAAGTGTTCCCTGACAACAATTGAAGAAGGATCTTCTCCATCAAAGAGAAGATGAATTCCATCAATTTGATGCCTCCCAAATATGTAATATGAGACTCCACAAGCAAGTTTGGAGTACCTATCAATAAGCCATCCAAATATGAAAGATAATGAAGGTCCTACTGCACTGAATTAGAATAAGCCATATTTGTAGGAACACAAACATCATCAACTGTAACAGTAGATGGAGGACATAGAATGCATGGCTCAAGAACTTGATCTGATGTGAAAACTCCTAAGTTCAAAAAGCCAAATGTCTCCTCTAAATCATGGTTCATACTTGAAGTGTGATGAATAGTCGAAGGAACAATTTCACCATCAAAAGTAAAATCTACAAAGTTATATAGCTGAGATGAATGATTGAACATAACACTAGCAATGATATCTCTACACTCCAAGTCTTGAATGATGATTGAATCAGGAGTGAACCTCCCATCTCCACCATGTGTAATCTGATATATGGAAAGAAGATTTTTCATGAAATGAGGAAAATATAAAACATCCTAGAAATTTTTTTCCCCAAAACTAATAGACCCCTTCCCAATTACACTCATGTATGTATTAGTTCCTATCAAAATAGGAGACATAGTACAAGGCTAGAAATAAGAGAATATAGACTACAAAGATGTCATATGATGAAATTCTCCAGAATCTAGAAGCCATCTCCCTGATCCATGAGCTGAAAGAGCACAAAGAGCATGTCTATTATATCTTGATGTAGAAGGTCAAGAATTTTTTTGTTTTTATACTATTTTGAAGAAAGAGAACCCTATGATTCAAACATTCTAGAAGGAATTAATGTGATTTTTTTAAAAAGATGTTTCAATTCATCAATATCCTTCTTGTAACAATAGTGTTTTTCATGTCCATCCTTCTTGAAATATGCACAAGTAGGCCTCTCCTTCTTAGATGATTCTCCTTTAGAGGGGGAGAATTTGGATTCTTTATGTGGCTTGTTGTTTTTCTTCTTTTTCTTCTTATCAATATTCACTGATTCTTTTTGTACCTTATACTCACTAGCCAACAATGTTTGTGACTTGGAAGACTTGATTAGACCCATGCTCATTAACTTAGCTTCCTCTTGGATTAGGATATTTACAAAGTCATCAAACATAGGATAAACATATGATGCTCCCATAGAAATTCAATGGGTATGAAAGCCATAAAAAAACACTAAATACTTAGGACAAAGCTTGTATAACACATTCAAAATCAATTGTAAATCCACCCTATCAATGTTGCATTATTTCAACTGTGTTCTTAGTTGCTTAATTTTGGAGTTATAGTCTTGTTTGTGGTTAAAAAAATTAGGATTAAAATTCATGAAATCATTATCAATCTGATATCCCCAAATCTTATCTATTTAACCATACAAATTTTCAAAAGCCTCCCATGCCTCTTTAGGTGTTTTGCATGATTCAACATGAAATTGTAAATCAAATGAGACTAATTAACATTTGCATCTAAGTGTTTTGTGACGATCAAGATCCCATTTTTCCAATTCTTTAGCATCAATTAGTTAATAAATATTTTCCTTTACATGGCCTATTAGACCTTTCATCAAGAGATAGTTCCATACTGATTTTCTCCATGCAACATAATTATGTGGAGCTAGGAGCTCAATTTGAGATTTCCCCATTGCAAGATCACAATCCAAGCAAAAGAATGCAATCAACCACTGCAAGATTACCCCCCAGTTTACTCAATCATGAAACCCCCAAGCAACATCTGATTTCTAGCACTTTATACTTAGTACGATTACATGTGCGACTTGTTAAGAAAGAAAAGGTTTTCTTGATCTTGGTACATGTAAATTCCAATCTTAAAATTATGTGTACCACTAAAAAGTAAATGAAAATTACAATATTAGGCCACAAAATCAAGTATAATTTTTGGTACATACCAATGAAGAGCACATGAAAAATTATGCATTTTCAAAAAAGCTACACCCAAACATGTTATTATTGTAGGAGCAAGATATGAGCTCCTCAAGTTCACAAATTGAGGAAGAAGTAACAACACCTATGAGAATCTAAAATTTCTAGAAAAAATAGGCACCAAAACTGAAAAATAATTGTACCACTACATAGAGCTCAAAAAATTATCCCAAATAAAAAGGGTATGTGCAGGATCATGATGGGCCAAAAAGTGGCAATATAATGGGTATGTGGCTGATGACTTTTTTTTAACCCAAAATTGATGAAATGAAAAGGGTTTTTAAATGATATTCTCAGATTTCCACCAATATAAATTCTTCTTTACTTTGAAATTAATAAGTAATTATTATTTATTTTCTATTCAAATTACGAGTAAAGTCCTGATTGATAGGTTGATTGAAAAAAATCTATAGCTTTCAAACGGTATCACATTTTTTGAATCCAAAACATGCATCACATTCTATGCTTTGCATACTATAGGATTAAAAGAAGAAAAATTAAATTTTTGACCAAGTTAAGGTGGTCAGGCATACGAGTTTTTTATACTTTCTAAAAGTTGTAATAAAAATTCATAATTAATTATTTACTTGGAAAAAAATTATAGAAAAATATGCATCACATCTAGAAATGAGTCCTCTACTTATATCTAAAATCTTATAAAAAAATATTATCATTTTATTGTGGTTAGGGTGGTTAGACAGACACCTACTTCTTATTTTTCCCCTGAAATTTAAGTACTACTACATTGAAATTACAAATTTTCACAAAATAGATTTTTTTTTCTTTTTAAACAAACCTAGTAGTTTATAAACTAGATTCAATTTTCTAAATATTCTATTCTTTCATGTTTTTGAAATAATATAGATAAATTATTCAAATTTTTACGTCAAGTTGTCTAACTTTGATTTTTTTGAATTTTTTGCCACTTAAGGGCTTTTTTTTTCCATGATGATCCTACACATACCCAAACATAAGCTCTAAAAAAGGAGGTTGTAAGTCTGAGTTATGAAACTTCAAAGTTAAATTGTAAAAACCAAATCTCGATCTATGAGGGGGCCAAAAAATTTGAAAAGGGTCTTGACGTGGTGCTAATATCAATAAAATGTGGGGTTAAATTTGATGGTTTCTAGGCTGTCACATGCTTGATTCGACCCATTGAAATATTCCTTCAGCTGGCTGGTATATTAGGTTTCTCATCGATCAAATAAATTAGATGGAATCATCTATGATACCCAGAAAATATTCCTAGGTTTGTGGGCCGGATTTATTGGTGACTTGTTAGTTTAATGGTGGGGCCATGTGGGTTGTTGGGGCTTGTGGCCTTGTGCCACATGGTAGTGCTACCCACATTGTACCGTGCATGGTACAATGCAGGTTTGCAAACCTACGCAAGTAATACACAGGCAATATCTACCTTTAAATTTTTTATTTTTAGTTTTAATAAAACTTTCAAACAATATTAAAAATATGTGAATAAATTTTTCTCTAAATGTGATGGATTGACAGTCGATCTTAGGGGTTTTGGCCCTTCTGGATGCAATGGTAGGGTTGGATTTTCCCCAAAATGCTCCAAAATTTCAGCTACCTTCTAGATTTGGAAACGACTCTTCAGTTTCAAACCCTGATAGATTTGGACATATATGTCTAATTTGGATGAAACCAAAGAGAAAACCATATTTATCAAACCTTTTGGACACAATGGTGAGCTCAAATTTGCACTAGAAATCTCTGATTTGAACCTTTAATAAAAGATCCAAAAGAGGAACCCCAAAAATCTACTATTTCTATCAAGTTTTTCTTATTTTTCTAGATCATCGTACGATGCAAAAGAAAATACTCAAATTTTCAAGATTTACCATCTTTTAAATAATGGCTAACCAAAGACACCCAACCCACTCTAATACCATGTGAGAATTGGCTATGGATATAGCTTACCAAGATCTAGAGGCCAAATGGAAAGCACAAAGAGAGAAGATCAGTATGACAAGAATAAACTATATTCTTATCAATTATGATTCAATGTGATGTGTACAATGTATGAGAGACCCCTTGGTTATATAGCCAAGGTGAGACACAAGACTAAACAAGATTATTCCAAGTGTCCTAATCATATGACATGAGACAATTTATCACAACTACCTAGGTGACATGTGTTACAAGTCAAAATATAAGAACAACTAATGACAACTAACACCTTCTAGAAATATTCCTTCCTGGGACCTAAATAAACTTAACATGTAAATACATCCCCTATTTCCCCTAGTAATTAATTGACAAGATATAAGACTTTATTTACACCAACTATATTTGTAGAATTTACTGTGCATTTATCTATAAATCAAATTGTTGAGTTTGTAATCTCAATGCTCCAAATCCTACTTTGTTTTGTGTCTTTCATTCTATGTTTTGTTGTGTTTTTATCTATTCTATTTTTCATGGTATTTGTATAATTTATTGTCCATTTATCTATAAATCAAATTGTTGAGCCTATAATCTTAGTGCTCCAAATCCTGCTCTATTTTGTGTCTTTCATGTTCTATGTTTTGTTGTGTGTTTCTCTATTATGTTGTAAGAGTAATTAAAATTTGTAGAAGAAAAGTTTTTTGTTGTTTGTGAAGAAGTCAAGAAGTCTAATGATTGCTTGTTTGTTTACTTTTTGTGTAGTTTGGGTGAAAGTCGAAGATTCTTTGAGTTTCTATTTGTAGTGGGAGAGAGGAGAAAGGTTTAAGAAAAAAAATGAACAAAAAAATGGTGTTGTTGTGGTTGCTAAGGAAGCTAATGTGCTTTTTGCATTGAGGCCTCACTTGTTGGTGGAAGAGGTTGTGTAGTCTTTGCAACCTAAATGTAAGGTAGAGCAGGAGATCCCATGTGTTAAGAAGTCATTGAAAGACTTGAGCATTGTTCATGAAGGATATCCATTTACTACTTGATTGGAGGATTAAGGCACCTGCATATAAAAGGTAAATTGTAATTTATAAGATCTAATTATTATGTTTTTCTATTTGTGAAAGGAGTATGTAGCCTATAAGGAAATGAATAGGTGTTTCCAAAGTCTAGTAGCCAAAATCAGATAACAGTTTTAAAGATTGCCCCTGTCAACAATGAAGAGAGGTAATCATGGAGTTCACTCTAGAGTTTGTATAAGAAGTCTTCAATTGATAGAGTTGATCATAGCAAGTAGACAGTGCCAAATAAAAATATCCTCCAAGTTTAAGTAGTTATTTTTTTGGAGGATTGCTAGAGAAATTATTGAAAAGATAGGCCACACCCATTGATTGGATGAAGAGAAGTTTGTAGAACTCAACAGATCTATAGTAGTTTTCATGCAAAGGTAAATTTGAAGATGAATCCATGTGAAGCAAGTGGTCAATTTGTGGTGACTCTCAAAGGGAAGTGTTGAGAAAATCAAGTGTATCACACATGAACGTATGATGGATTGGTGACCAAGTGAGCCAAGCTCGTGGTTAGAGCATCCCAACAGAAAAATGGGATTTCCTAGGTTTGATCTCTAGACTAGAAGATTCTAGATGTTGAAGCATTTAAAAAAAATGTGAAAGAGTGAAGACACATGTGAATTTTCCAAAAGGAAGGTGTCATTGTTTCCAAAATATTTGAAGATCACAAGAGATAGTTTGTTTAAAGATACCATGCAAGGAAATATTTTAATGTTGATAGAATCATAGCAAGTGCATATCTTAGAAGTCTTTTAGGCTTGTGAGAAGTCACATGAATATTTGATGGTTGTCATTCAAGGGGGGTTGATGTGAATGTATACTATCATACTAGTGAATAATTGTAAATGGGTATCTAACAAGGAATTAGGTCGGGACCCATATATTCTAGAATATGGGGGGGTATTTAAAAATAATTACCAAAATTAATTTATGCGGGGGTGTTGGAAGGGTAAATTAATTATTGCAGCCTTTGGCATAGATTTGTAGGACCCCTACCACTCACACCCAACCAAGTGCCATTCTCAACCGCCCATGTTTTACTCACCACAACTCACATCTCACCTATTTTCATAAATGTTGCATCTAACACTATGCTACAGTATACTCAAAATTTAATATGTATTTGATTATAAATTGAATGCCTGAGCTTGATAGAACACAAATTCAGAGTTTTAATTTGTTTTATTTTCTCCTCTGTTTCATATTTGTTTTCATTTACAACTCTTTGAAAGTAGACTCTTGAAAGAATAAATACTAAAGAAAACTTAAACCTAAGAAACTATAGAGGACATAAAATAATATATTACTTAGCACCCAAAAAAAATGTTAATATGATATCCTTTCAAATCTTTTCCAAAATTTTACTTCAAAATTTGAATTTAATGTTGAGATTTGATTCTAGATAGGCATTTTGAAACGAATAGATTTGGAAGAAGAAATCAATGTCGTAGTCAAGATTAGATTTCCCAACCTAAAACACATCGTGCTTTTAAAAGTCCAAGAAAGAAACTCTCCTTGTATACTTTTCCAAACTATACTCTATGACATCATCACTTGTTAATAAATTTCCACAAATTGCCTTTGATTACATATTCTCAATATTTTATTATTGAAGCTTAAGATAGAGAAATTATTGTTTAACATTGTTTAGCCCTAGATAAGCCAATTCAAGCATTGTTAATTGTACTTCTCACAAATCCGTTGGAGAAATTCTTAATTAAATCTCAAGTAATTCATTTTAACATATCTGGTGTGACACAATTCCCTCTAGGTCTCTGCTTAAAAATTATTGTGTATTTGAAATTTGTTTGGTAGTTAGCACATTCACTAGTCAAAGTTAACTAAGAGCAGAACTTTGGAATTTCTATGCCACCATAGGGTTCTTGAAATTCATGTCCATTCCTTATTTATAGTTTGTTTTCGTTAACACCGTTCAGAGTGAAACAAGAGTGTGGGTAGATGCAACTAAATGTTGTATTATCCTTAGCAAAGCCACATTGCACTCCTAATCTCATCATTAATAACCAACATGATGTCTTAAAACAAACAAATGCATTTTCAAATCTCTCTTCTGAAATGTTTGTGTTGCTTCTTTCCTCACACTACTTCTATTGCCATGGGTTCTGATATCATAGTAGAAAAAACAAAGAACTGTATAGTAAATAAAATAAAAAAATATTTTTATGAAAAAAATATAATTTTTAGAATTATAACAAAACACAATTATTTATTAAATAATAAAAAATAAATAAATAATCATTTTAATAAATATACTAAAATGTTTTTTAATATTTCAATAAATTTGTGTTTCTCTTATCAATAGATATGTTGGTAAACTAGAAGAACTAATCTTATTAGATCAATGTCAAATGAGGATTGAGAAGAAACCATAGTTGAAGTGCAAAATATCAAATATGGGTATATCTCAAAGTTGATAATTGAATCACCTAGGCATCTAAGTTCATGAACCACATAAAGAATATGAGATTTCTTATTAAACAACTAGAATTTGGTGTTTTGGTAGATAAGGAAGATTCTAAATCTAATGTGTTAAATAGTATGCCTTCAAACTATAGCAATGTTAATTTTAATCCTAGATATCTTCATAGACTTTAAAAGACATGATTTTAATGAGCTCTTAGTTGAAGAAAAGAGAGAAACTACGAGAGATTTAGAATGACATACTTAGTGAGAGCTTGCATTATGCTTGAAGAAATTGTTGGGAAAGAGAATGGTAGGTAAGAGTGAGATTCAATGTTACTACTATAAAAAAATAGGTCATACAATAATTAATTGTAAAAATTGTTCTAGTGATCTTCTCAAAGGAAAAGTTAAGGAATCAATAATTATAGCTATTGGTGAAAAACCACTAGATGATAGTGATGATGACTTTAGTGAAGATAGACAACTGTTCTATTTTGAAGAGGCCATCATTTTTAAGATAGTGAGGGATGTGGTAGGGAATAGTTATATGCTCAATAATTTGATGTGCTTTTAGATCAAAGAAACTATACCACATTAGGGTTATGAGATATACATGTTAGGATTGTTGTCCAATAGTTTAGAGGCGGATCAAAAATTTGAAAATTCAGCATCATACCCTTACGAGGGTAATGAGACACTTCATATAGAATTGGTGTCCAGTGATGTTGGGAAACTTGATAATAGCTAGGTTACTATATTTGTAATTGGAAGCATCTTGAAGAAGAATGACATTTTCTACACAGTGCATTTTCTATTGTTTTGTGTTATGTTGTTAGTCAATTTAGTGTTGTAGCATTAAGAAGGGGTCTTCAAATATTGGCTCCAAAATTATTTGGAGTGTTAAAATAAGCCATAAAAGAATATGTTTTTGTTTATGTGAATCATTAACCTTGAAATATATGCCAATAATAGTTGGAGAGGTGTTTAGTTTGTTTTTAACAAATTCAATTTGCTATCATCTATTTTTAGTTTGTTTGTCAAGTGAATTAGGTATTTTATTGGAAGATAATTGAGTCTTCAACAACTATATATTTATATTATGTTGATTAATAAATTATTAAATTCTTCTTTGTTATATCCTTAGTGATTTCACTATTGAACATTTCTTTTTACAATCTAATATTCTAATTAATACAAGATACCCCTTTAGATCTATATTTTATTAGAAGTTGAAAATTGATATTTTTAAACAAAAACACAACACAACAAAAGTAACAAGACACTTTATGTACCAATTCCTAGATGATAAGAGTTGAGGTATTAACTAAATTAAACATTATAATCAATAAGAAAATCATAGTTTTCCGATTTTACAATTTTCTAGTATCCCTCTTATCTTTCTAGAGGAGAGAATTATAGTAGAAATCTCTAGTTTCATCTTTAAATTTTTCTGTTTCTAATTTATATTATTAATTTTTTGTTTTGTCCATTGGTCTTATTTTTGTATGTATTTTAAAATGTTATTTTTATTGGTAACAAGTCAAATTTTGGAAAATATATGGGTTGGTCCTATAAAAGTCATTAGTTCAGTTGGTAGAGCACTTCAATAGCAAATGGAAGGTACTAGGCTTCCTAGTTGGTCCATAAAAATTTAAACATGGTATCAAAGTCAGGCCAAGCTAGGATTCCAAAGCATTCTATTAGATTAGGTTAAGGAGGTGTGTTAATAATAATCCCAACCTGGATCACAGATGAGTTGATTCTATGAGGGGTAGTTTAGTTGGTAGAGCACTCCAACACCAATGAAAGGTCCTAAATTTGATTCCCAAATGATCCATGAAAAACTCATCATAGTATTATATCAGGTTTAAGAAGGTTATCAGAACAGGTTCCCAAAGAGTATCATCTTGCAGAAGATCAGGGAAGAGTCCACGATTATTTGTCAAAGCTGTAGGTAGTAAGAAGATTACAGATCTAGAAAAACTGCCAAAGGAACAAAAGGCCACCTTTTTGTGAGTTTCTTGAAGAGACAATCGTTGTAGCTCATGGAAGAGATTCCATGAGCAGATTGTGTTCACATTAATCGTTTCTATCAAAATAAATTATGTGCAGTCTAAGGTGATTCACACCATCCAAAAAAGATAAAAGAAAAAAAGTTAAGACGACTAAAGGGCACTCCCAGTTGAATCGATAGTTTGTAAGAGTTGCTAAGAAAAGGTCATAGCCCTCTACCAAGTCTGCCATTGGTTGAATAAAAAGGAGGCGTGCAAATCTGGTTTGTATTTTTTTTATTTTCCTTCGTAGGTATATGAAGGGTTCCCAAGGTTGACATCTCTGGAATTTTTATTCGTTGACTTGGTTGAAGGATTGTGTCATGAGAAGAAGCCATGTAAAAAAGATAACGAAACTTAGAAAAGTTGACTAAATTTTGTTGAAAAAGTTTTCTTAGAATGTTAATATGTTGTTAAAGCATGTTAGAGAGAGTTTAAGGAGACCATAGAAGACAATTAAAAGTTATCATTCTTTTTTCTGGAATGGAAGCCACTTGCAAAGAAATAACCCGCAAGTTTGATGGGAGGCTGAAGGACATAGCCGGACAAAGGAAAAGGGAGTCGCAGATGAAGAAAGAAACAACATTCAGGCAAAGAGGTAATTTGTGGTTTGAAAACTACTAGCCCAACATTAAAGAAGATTTTAGAGTTTTTGTTATTCAATGTCCACTACTATTGTTAGAAATTGCTGGTTGAAGTTCAATAAACTTTCACTGAAGGAAGTCACGAGGAAAGTAATCTCTCAGTCTGAAGTGAAGAACCTCTATTAAGAAGAGTCTGCAAAAAAAATCCGCTACAGGTCTCATTTCGTATTCAAAAGTAGGAATCAAGGGTAATGTTATAGAATAAGGAAATCATAGCTCAATAAAGGGACACAAAAATATTGGAGGAAGCCACTGCTAATTATAAAGACGCCATAGCTATCACATTAACTTCCTAAGGAGAGATCTAGTGTTTGATTAGATGAATAAGGGTAATTGCATGTAAAAGTCATTTTTTTTGAAGGAAGGAGATCTAAATTGTTGTAGCAAAATCAAGGGAATATAAAAGGCCAGTTTAAATTTAATATCTGTGAGAAAAGATAGTTTGAAAGATGAATTGGTGAATATTAAAAGGTTTAACTTAGAATTGGTAGAAATGATATATTTTTTTTGAAAATATATATGTGAATATTTGTGTGAAATTGAGAAGTTTGAAAAAGAATTGGAGAAAATGGAAAAGAAAAATGAAGAGATGGAATAAAGATTGAAGTTATTCAATGAGGTGAAAGAAAACGGCATCAGGAATAATTTCACTGCCAACCGTCAACAATTCACTGCAAGAAAATCCACTGCCATGACAAATTCACCTCAAGGAAAATGCACCACCAGCAATTCACAAAATTAATCGCAATATTTTTAATATATATTTCCAAGACATTGAAATTCTTTTTGCAAAAGAATAATGGAGGTCTATATTTCTTTATTAATTCAAATTCTTGAAAATATATATTAAAAATGCTAATGGTGATTTTTCCATGGACAGTGAATTGTTGGTGGTGGATTTTTCATGGTGGTGAATTTTCTTGCGAATTGTTGGTAGTGAATTTTCCCAAGACAAAGAAAACCTAAAGAGATTAGAAGAGAAAAATAGTTTATATAAGAAGAAAACATCAAAAGAGAATGATGTCAATTAGTAGTATGCAATGAATATCAGGGTTGGGAAAGTATGGGCAAGGAGTGAGAGATCCCATTCAACCAATTGTGAGGCCAAAGAATGAAGGCCTTGGATATGGGGAGAGAGATAAAAATGATAATACAAATGTTATATGTAATAGACTAGGTCAAAGAATACAGTGTAAGGACATCAAAAGGAAAGGTGTCAGGATCTTTATGCTTGTTCTATTTGTGGATTGAAGAGTCATTTTGAAAAATATATTAAAATAGAGAGTGGATTAGGTAATTTATAAAAGACTATATGCAGATTAACTATGCATAGATTGATGGACCTACTTGGAAAAAAAATATAAATATGTTCAAAAGATTGTACAAGCCTAAATTTCTATTGATTATTTTTGTATCTATTTTAAAATGTTATTTTGTGTGAAATATTTGATAATGTTGAATAAATCGTGTTTTCAGATTGGATTTTAAATGGTTAAACTGACATTAATAATGGGAAGGGAGTGTTTCAGGCAACAATTCCATTGTGTGTAAACATAAAATATAAAATAAATTTGATATAAGTTAAAAATTTAGAAAATTATAAATGAATAAAATAAATATTAAAACTGATATATACAGAAGATAATATACAATGCCAGTGATGCTGCTATTTGTTGGTCTGTGCAATATTGATTGATTGGTTTACAAATAAAAAGATTAAAATATTAAATAAAAGTTGATGAGAATCTTAAAAAATTTACATGATAAACAAGTGATAAAAAATTTTAATAACTGATGAGGCAATTTCTAATCCGCCTCAAATCTACAAACTAAAAATAAGTTCCTATTAATCAGAAAAAAATTCCAACTAATCTTATAATTTTTTTATTTTTTATCTCATAATAGTTCTTAATACCCCTCCATGTAATCACGGCCTAATCTACTAAGTAAGATGCTAGGATCCAGAACTTCAGTGAATGTCTTTTGATTATCTAACAATAGAAGTGGAATTCGATATACATTTGCTACTGATAGCCTGGCAACTCGATCCGCTTAGATGAATATTTAAAGAATGATGACCTTTCCTTCTCGAAATTTAGAAACTAATATCCTACAAATCTTAGAAACCTGCTTTAAAATATGTAACACGAATCAAAGAAATTTTATAAATATCTAAACTATTCTAGATTGGTTTCTCGATATATATCCCTTGTTCTCTCTCTCGTCTCTTTTCTCTTCTCCAGCCATGGCTTCTGACAATATTTTTTCAATATTTATTTCATTAATATGTATACCAATGATATATATTGGCAGGTGATTTGCACAATGTTACCATCAATGAGATGTCCAAGTTGCAAACTATGACCATTGATTGAGTATATAAGTTACGTCAATCCCCCGCGGTGCAAAAATTTCAGATCTCGTTTTTATTCAAACATAACAAATTTCGCATATTTTTCCATAAATTTAATAAAGCTCAATTTTATTTTAACTTTTTTTTGTGTTGTTTTGTTTTTAGAACGGCAATGGAGAAAGTGTACTTTGTGTAAAATAGGAGGATCAGATATCTTTTCAATTGGAACACTTTTGCGTATGTTTTTGCAATCTTCACCTTTTTCTTTTTAAAGACTGTAAGAATGAATCGAATATCCATCCCCTATAAACTGTGGTGCCCCTGAATATGAAATAGATCTGACAGTGAATAGTTTGTGGATTGAAGAAGGCTTTAGGGCAAAGTTCAAGAGATACTTTTAAGTATAACAGTTCGTCAATACAAGTGTGCCCATCGTGGAAATCACACGTGAACGTGTTAAAAGAGCACGATCTGTCGGACAACACTTAAACAGAAGATTACGTGTCGTCCCAGATAGTGTCCAACGAGATAAGGATGATCATGAGGTTTTGCTGCTATTCATCTAATTTTTGTATTAAATAATTTAGAAAAAATTACCTGTTGAACAAAATATTTAGATGGATTTGTCTCAAATCAAGATGTGATTCAGCCAAATTAGCATACAAGTCTTGTATGACTTTTCTTCTTGAGTTCTTTCATTCTGATGATGGCTCATGGAGTGTGATCCGAAATATTGGTTCAAAAATTCTCATGCAATCTAATCCAGAAATGTGTGAAGGAAATTGATATAAATTGTGGAAACTTTATATCATTAAATTACTAACTTTCAAAATAACAATTATAATTATTTTTTTATCAGACTATAAGAATAACAATGATAAATCGAATGAATGAAGCTTTCTTAACATGACCCACTTTTATCTTTATTTTGTAGTGGGCAGTGGTACAAACGAGAGCACAGGAAGTCCATGAAAGCAAAGCGTTCTTCAATGTATGGCAACCTTTCGTCCAGTCTGCAGATTATCACAGTAACAGTCAAATGTGGGTTGTGCATGAGGAGCCTGATGGTTCAATAATGCAAACGATGGAAGCTGGTTTGCTGGTTTGAATGAATAGTATATTGATTTCTGCGAGCTGTTTACTTTCAATTTGAAAAAATAGTTGAAACAATACATAATAATATGATACTAAAGTGTATATATGGCCTGCAGGTTTACCCCAGTAGCTATGGCGATCCACTTCGTCATTTTTTTATTTTTTATACGGTAAGAATTGAATTGAATTTTAGATAATTAAATATTTTTTATAATTTTTTATTTTCTTATAATTTTGTAGTTGTTTAATTTTACTCTAAAATTGTATCCATGCAGCTAGATGGCTATGTAACGGGTTGCCAAGACTTGGATTGTAGTGGATTTATTCAGGAAGGACAATTTTATCCAGGAATGCCATTTAATCGTGCTTCTGAATATGATGGAGCACAACTAGAGACCCACATAAGCATAAGAAGGGTAAGCACAAAACTTTCTATATTTAATATTTCTCTGGTCTTTGTATTAGGAAGTGTTGGCATTAGGAAGTGTTGGCATGTAGTTTCTCCCACACCGTCAATATTAAGTGATATGAAATGTAATGTTCTATAATGTTATAGATAAGGATAAGGATTGAGATAAGATAAGGTAAAATAATAAAAATGTGATATGTCGGCCTAAGTTCTAGAATGTACTAAGCCCTCTATAAATAGAGGCAGTTGTAATCATTTTCATTCAGGCAATGCAATTAAAGGTTTTATATATATTTTTGCCTCTGCCCACCTCCTACAAGTGGTATCAGAGCCTAGAGAGATCCGAGGGAGTCTTCCAGTTTGAAGATTGTAGGCCATTGCTTTTAAGAGAAAGTCAAGTTACTGAAGAAAAGGTGCTTACTGCTAGACTAAGGATGTTGCAGATCTAAGAGAATAGTAAATTGCAAATTGTGAAATAAAGGATGCTGAAAGGAGATCGAATCGTTGCCAGATTGCAGCCAATGAAATCAAAAAGAGGTGCAGATCTAAAGCAAGAAGCGTAGGAGCTAAAGGTAATATCCAAGCTTTATTGCTGTTTTTATTCACAGGCTTAAGCTGAATATTGCTGACTGTAAGTGATTAGAAGGCCGCAGCCATTGAAAGCAGAAATTTTGCAGAAGGGTATTCCCAGTCATGAGAAGTGAAAATGAAGTAGCCGATGTTAGAAGGAAGAGGTGAAGTTTGATGTGCAAGAAGCCAGTGTTAAGGTGTCGTCATCTACAAAAAGGCCGCAGCCGCCATCAAGGAAGTTGCTAAAGTGAAAGTCAAAGTTTTAGTCTCAGATTTGAAGATTGTCGGTGCTAAACAAATTAGAGTGATCCTGTCACCATTTGTGACAGACATCAAAAGGTAAAAGAGGAGATCTTGTCACCATTTTTGACAAATGTTAAGAGTTTATTAGGATCCTTGAGCACCTGTAGTGTGACTCTATGGGAGGATCTTGTCACCATTTTTGATAGATGTTAAGAGTTTATTAGGATCCCCGAGCACCTGCAGTGTGACTCTATGGGAGGTGCTGTGAAAATACAAGTGTTGAGCACCTGAACCGACGATGGACTGGTAACCATGTGTGCCAGAGCTCATGGGTAGAGCATCCCAATAGCATCATGGGATTTGCTATGTTCGATTGCTAGATCTATAAAATTTTAGATGCCTCAACATCGGTGAAAGAGATTGAGAATTCGTGGTAGAAATTAGGGGGGAGTGTTGGCGTGTAATTTCTCCCACACTGTCAATATTAAATGATATGAAATCTAATGTTCTAGAATGTTATAGATAAGGATAAGGATTGAGATAAGATAAGGTAAAATAATAAAAATATGATATGTCGGCCTAAGTTCTAGAATGTACTAAGCCCTCTATAAATAGAGGCAGTTGTAATTGTTTTCATTCAGGCAATGCAATTAAAGGTTTTATATATTTTTACCTCTGCCCACCTGCTACAAGAAGGTTTAGAAAACCACATTATTTACAAATAAAACTATATCTTTTAACTATATAAATTAATTTCATTCTATTCTCTTCTCTATTTATGTTTATGTAGTTTTTAAAAGACAAACCAATTATATTACATTGATCATATTTATAAGGTGATTGACTCTAATATTGATCTACTGTTTTAGGAAACTAGGGGCAACAATATAGTGTGGGCATTGTATTTACAAGATAGTTTAGTGGCTCACTGGCCTGCAGCGATTTTTAAAGAATTGACATTATTTGCTAATCGAGTTGATTTTGGAGGAGAAGTAGGGGTGGTTCCAAGAAGTTTACGAACTCCATTCTCAAAGACAGACATGGGTAGTGGATGCTTCCCTGAAGGTGGTTATAAGAAAGCAACTTTTATCTTGAATATACAATTGTTTATTACTAAAGTTGCTCCTATATCCAAAATAAAAAGGGAATATATTGCAACTAAAAAACAATGTTATAATATAAAATGATTTGTTATAAATGATAACTATTGGGGGGAGAACATATTTTTTTGGAGGTCTGAGAGGTGATGTTCCTCAATGTACATATTAAAATATTTAAATAAGTAATTTAAATTTATTTTAGAATCGTTATTTATATTGATGTATTAAAGTAGTGTTTTGAGTTAATATGTAATATTATTTATTTCTTAAGATAAATTAAATTAGTAATTTTAGACCAATGTGAAGTATTGGATAAATAATTTTATAAGCATTTATGTCTATTGGTCATTTCATAGGGCTTTTGTATGTTGTCACTAGCTTTTAAAATGTATTTTTTAAAATTAAAATTAATAATAATGTTTTTTTTTTTGTACTTTTAGAATTCATAAAATTATATTTTTCATGGTATAGGCATTGTGTATCATCTCTTCTTGAATGTTTTTTGAAATTTAAAATCTTGTTTGTTATCATGTCGTATATGTCTCATCGCATTACATAATCATTAAAGACTTATTTTCTCCTTTCTACATTCCTCAACCAAGAAATCTATGAGATGCACCACTATAAATCTGTTTTTATTCTTTCCCCAAGTCTCAACGACCCATTAGGAAGTGTTGAGAATCAAAGAGATAATATTTAAATCCTTTTAATCAAAACACTCCACATTTATATCTTTAGAGCAATTATATGGTTTCCTTAGCCCAAAGTCTCTTAAATATTGTAATGAAATAACTTGCACAATAGAAGAATATGATAGGAAATATGTTGAAAATATTTGCTAATAATTGAGAATAAAAAATCACTTTGAGGGAGAAAAACTTCAAATATCTAAAATGAGAACATAATTTACAATATGATTATATATAATAACCTACATATACCTCGCATATATATCAAACTTATGCCTAGAATATCACCCATGCCAACCTAGATAACCCTATATAAGTCATTGGCCAACCTAAATAACTAAATAACAATATAATAATGATAATATGAATGAATTAAGAGTTAAGGTAGCCACAAGGAAAGTACTCATTATATACACCTAAAAATGCTCTGGATAATCAAATTAATTAAATATGTTTTATTTGATTAATTATCTTAATTTCTTCTACTATTAAATAAATAGAAATATTTATTTATAGTTCACTTTCTAATTCTCCTGTTCTTCAATTTTAATTAAATATACAACTTCTATAGTTGGTGTTATTTAATTATTACATCATTTCAATCTTAATTAAATAAACAAAGTTTTACACTTTATTGTTTAATTATCATATTCCTTCTATATTTATTTAATAAACAACTTCTATAGTTTTTTTATTAAATTATATATTCCCTTTTTGCTAATTTAAATAAAATCAATATATTTAAATAAAGGAATAAAGAAAATTTCTCTATTTACTGACCTACTAAATTTGATATTCCAAAATCCAATTTATTTCAACTGGCATTCACGAGAAGCTATGGAGACAAATTGGAAACAAATTTGAATCAATCTCTCAAATCTTCTTCCTCTGATCTTTCCTATCATCTTGCCTGATGTTTCATGGGGAGAAACCATTCCCTTTATCAGCTCTAGCTTCTTCATCTCTCACCCTTCAAATCTTAAGATTGAATTCAGGCCTCTGTTGTGTTGCCCTCTCACAATGTGTTGTCGTAAATCTATATATACAACCTTTCTTCAAAGAAAATGGACCCTGAATCTTTGTGCAAACTTACTCTACAACATTCATAGCAACCAAGCAATCATAGAAATAGCAATAGCATCAATTATCATTTAGCATCATAACAATCATAAGTATCAGTAGAATTCAAATCAGGACAACATCATAGTTTTATTGTAGCTTTCATCCATCAGGTTTCATGTTAGAATAGATTATAGCAGTATCATAGCCTTTTAGTTTCATTATCAATCATCACATCATTACATTTAGCATCAATTCCATTCTCTAGATAGGCATTTTAATAATTATGTTGCTTATAAGTCTGAGAGCCCTCTGTAACTTGATAAATATTTGGAGATAGGAGACAATGAGACATTTTCAAACTTTTTGTGCTTTTAAATTAGTTTAATTCATGTTAAATCATAATATAATGTTTCATTAAGAAGTGTTTTATTTGTTATTACTTATTTACTTATTCACACTTACATTTTGGCACCCACCGTGGGGCCTAACCCCATGTTTTTAACAAGTTTTTCTAAAAAAATTCTTACAAGAATCTGGTGTGATTCTTTTAGTGCAATTGGAAGATTCTATAGCACTTCTAACAAAAACTATAACACTTATGCCTACTTTAGCTCTTCCAAAGAAAAATATAGCACTTTGAAGGACTTTTTTAGTGCTTCGATCAAAAGCTTTCAGCACAATCTGACTGATCACATTCAACATTTGTTTTAGCACGTTCACCAAATTCTATAGCTCTCCTGATGAATCTTGTAGCACTTGTGACATTTTCTATAGTGCATCTAACTATTTCTATAGCGCTTCTGTTATCTGTTATAGTGCTTCTATGTAAATCATTATCTGGATCCGACTCAACTACAACCAGTCACTTCATTTCTTCAGTTGGACTAAAATGAATCAATCTAGGATAGTCACTTCTTTAGTTGGATTAAAAGGAATCAATCTAGGATATTCACTTGATTAAAAATTTATCAATCCTAGGACAGTCACCAAACCTTTCAATTTGGAATTAAAATTTACATCATTTGTTTTGTGAAGCAACATCTTCACATAGATAGAAAATTGACATTTAGACTCTAAAAATTGAACAAGTTAATTCATGTGTTTGTATGGTGATAGGAATATGCTCTCCCCCTATCTGGGTGATCAAAATACCAGGCTCATCCTCTATTTTATGCATTTTTCAAGGTTTATTAATTCCTTTAGAAGGCCTATCATAGTGGGAAAAAGTATTCACCCTATGGGAACGACCTAAGTGGGTAACAACCAAAGCTAGCTTTTCCACCCCACTCTAAAATTTAAAGCAAATCTAGGGAAACCCACCTTTGTTGGAAGTGTGCAAGATAACCATCCCCAAAACCTTTGTACTAAAGGATGGGAGGTCTCCTAAGGGAGTTTATCACTTGCCACTCTAAACGGAAACCCTTTCTAAGAACCATAGTGTAATATCTAGTTGAGTTAGTAACTAGACATTATAATACTTGTAGTGCAAGGGGAGGGAAGAATCTGCCCCCAAGACACTCACCATATAATTTTCAAGGACCATTCACTAAGGGGATCAAGAAATATAACCTTGAGTACGTACCTAGAAAAGACAAAAACATGGGCCCCCTCTAGGGGGTGACATGGCTGTGGTTTGTTGAGTATAACGATGACCTTTTGAATTTAAGAGTGAGTCTATCTGAAGTGCATTTTTGTTATCAAACCAGTGAAAATAGGACCATGCATGGTTCTTTGAACATACACTATCTATTTAGATTATAACTCTTAAAAACAACTGCCTACATTTGATTGTTATGTATTTCAAAATCATTAAAATTTAGATAAACGATCATCCTGAAAAATACAACTTGGAAAAAAACAAATTGAGAAATATATGATTAGGGATTGGAAAACCACAAATTTTGTTAAGAAATCCCTTGCCAAAAGAATAAAAAACCAAAGAAAACACTTAGTTATAGAAACCTTTTGAAAAGAAGACATTTCTTGTATCAAAGTAGGAAGATTTTGCTTCATCATAGAACTTTCATTCATAGATTTCAAGATTTCATTAGGGGTTACACTGATGATTATGCTTTAGATCCCTTGTATTCACAAGCCTATTCTTAGAGAAGAGCTCTTTCATAAGAATCTAACTGTAGTCATCCTATTCATCAATCTTCCATCCCACAACCCACCATAGAATACTCCAATAGACCTAATCAGTTCTTGCAGTAGAAAAATCTTAGAAACATTAGGTTTTTCATCCAAAATCAGGGAGTTACCACCACACCTTATGACCATTTGACGACCTACAGCTCCCATTCAATAGCCAAGCCTTCTCACACCTATTATACAACCTAGCCTTACACACATTGAAAGCTCCCAAATTGACATCATTAGTAGTTTGAGAACATTCATTTTCAAGGAAAATAAAACACCCCATCAATTTCTCACAACATCAATCATCTTGAATGAGGAAGAAGAAAAGGAAAACATAGTAACTTAGGAAGACCCATGTTACTACCTCCTGCCTAGCAATAGGTAGTGAATAATATTGCGATAATGTGTTGAGACCACCATACAACATACCTTATGACCATTTGGTGATCCACAACTCCCATTCAACAACCAATGGTAACCACACCAATATTTCAGCTTAATCTAGACATTGAATGTACTCAAACTAACATTATTATAATTCTGAGAACATTCATTTTTGAGAAGAATGAAACACGCATCAATTTCTCACAAAGATCCATAGGTCTTAGAAAATGAAGAAGAGAAAGAATACATAGCAGCTACGAGACCCGTATTACCACCCCTCACTTGGAAATAAACAAAACATTGCTTCTACTATTTTTTATAGTTCTTTTGCACATTATTTAGCACATCCACAATTAAAATAGTGATTTTTCCACTTGTTTCAGCGCTTCTGCCACATATTATAGTGCTTCTATCAATAGTAAACCAAACTCTATTAGAGTTAGGAAATTAGTGTCATAACACTTCTACAGTCTGTTCTAGCGCTTCAATAGTAAAAAACAACGCTTCTACCATTTGTTTTAGTGTTTATGTTCAAATTTATATTGCTTCTATCAAACATTAACAGTGTCAAAATTCACTAGTCTTTCAATGCATCAGTGGTTTGTTTTAGCGCTTCTGCTCTATTTGATAGAACTTTTACCAAACCTTTTCACATTTCTGCATTTTATTTCAGCACGTCTACCCTTTGTATTAGCGCTTCCACAAAAATAAAAAATAGAGGCCTTTCAGAAATGTCTGTCAGATTTGTTACTATCAAAAAATCAAGTTTTTACCAGTCAGAAACATTTCACAGTTCAAATAGTGTCCTAAAAACCTGAAACAAAGTAGGTTTTTACAAGTCAAAATTATTTTTAAACATAAACCCAGATTTTGCAAAATATTAAATTTTAAATTATCAAAACAAATCTAAATTATTGAGTCAAGTTTCCTCATTAGGATTCTAACATTCTACCATCATGTTCGAAACAAAAACTCGGTAATTAGATTTTCAACTTAGCCTCATCAATAGAATACATTATTCTATTTGGCTTTGTTAAAATCAAATTGGCACTAATCACAACACAAAAGATTCAAGTTTAGTGAAAACAACCAAAAAATTGTATTCCAATCTTAACAAGGTTGCAAAGACAAAAAATTAGAGAGAAGAGAATTGAAAATCCAAACATGACTAAAGAAAACCCCTTTTACCGATTTCGACAACAAGATACTAATGAACTAACACAAGAAGATATACAACACGCCTAATAGGATCCAAGTTTTCATAAATTTATGGAAAAGGTCTTAGAACAAGACATGGAGAAATATCTCTTGATGTTAGTAGAGTTAGGCGCCAAATTTCCAGAAGACTTTGACATCAATCAATTGAAGGAAACGCCTTAGAAAAATGAAACATATTCACACCATACCCAAGACATAGATCAAGTGGTTGCTTTAATATCTCAAATGAAAGATATGTAGCAACATATTCAAAACATGGAAACAAGAACTGCAAAGAACTATTTATTACAGGACATTTTTAATTATCCCTTTCATCCATGTGTAGATATGATACCTTTCCCTAGATACTGTGAATTTTTGAAATGTGACAAATATAATGGCAACTCATACCCGATTGACCATGTACGAGAATTCAGAATAGTTGGGCTTGAGTTTGCACAAGAAGATACTTACCTAATGAGGTTGTTTCCTAGGAGTTTAGGAGCATAGTGTATGGAATAGTTTTCCAAATTACAACTAGGAATCTAATCCTTTGAGGAACTGGTCAACAAATTTATCACACAGTTCTCTTTCAACATTCAACATGACGTAACCATAAAGGATCTGTATAACATGAAACAATAGAAGGGTGAGACATTCCTATCCTTCTTACAACGTTGGAGAAAGTTTTTTGCTAGATATCCTCAATCTATATGTGAAGAGGAAAATATTGAATTATTTATTGGCAACTTAAATGGTGAAATGAGTTACAGACTAGAATTGCAATGTCCCTCAACATTCAAAAAAGTGATTGAGAATGGGCTGAAGATTGAAGAAGCTTTAGTCAAAAGAGGAGTAATTAAATATTTTAATAATATCTCAAACAATGCAAATTTCTCAAATCGCTATGGAAACAATGACAAGCCTAAATTTTGGAAAAAAAATAGAAATACTAGAAGCAACAATGCTATAACTGAAACACAAAATGCAAAACCAGCATTCAATTTAATGGAAAAAACCATTAAAACAAATCAAAATGAAAATCAGAATAACAATTAAAGTACTACTCAAAACAATAACATGAACAATGGGGAATCTCAACCGTCATATCAAAGACAATCCAATCGACGAAGATTTACCCCATTAGGACAAACTTTGGAATCAACAATGAGAGAGCTCATTGTAAACAAACTTATTACTCTACTAGAAGCATGAAATTGGGAGCCAAAGGTAAAACCATCCTGGTGGAATGATGCTAATTATTGCAACTTTCAAAAGAATAAGGGACATAAAACAAATGACTGTATGCAATTAAAACTTTTGATACAAGACTTTATTAAAGCAAAGGTGTATGTCGAAGGACATCAATCAAACAGTGATCACAGGGCATTTATGAATCCATTACCCAAATATGAAAAAGGAGTCTTCTTCAAGTGATAAAGGAAATATTATAAACTATGTCTATGACACCACCATTCTTTTCCTTTCCGAGGTTGAGAAAAATGACATTGATAATCAAATAGATAACACAAACATCAATGACATTAAGCCCCTGAACTTGATACCCAACACGAACACATCTGACAATCAAATCAATGTCCTAAAAATGAGGGAAACACAAGATCATCAACAATTCAATATAATGTCCAAGGGGGTAGGCCAAAGTGATGCTAAAAGGAATTTCCTCAAAAAACACTACTCCCCCATTGCATCAATACAACATCGTGGACCAATTACAAAAGATACCTACACAAATATCTATTCTGGAACTTCTTAAAATTTCACCATCACATAAAGAAGTTATGGAATAGACTCTAGTAGGTAAAATAATGCCCAATAATTTGGATGTTTGTCAATTCTAAGCCATGGTGGGACATCTTACCACACCTCATTGTTTGTCATTCGCTGAACAAGATGATGTGTCTCTAAATCACCCACACAATGCATCCTTGCATATAGAGGTTCTAATCCATAAAAACCATGTCAAGCATGTCTTAATAGATGGTGGAGCTGGATTAAATATTTGTACTTTGAAACTAATTCATACATTGGGATATTTTGACAATGCCATTGATGCTAGAAGAAAGATAACAATAAAGACATATGATGAAGAGGAAAGGTCTTCCAAAGGGTTGATAGTACTTCCAACTCAAGTAGGACCGATTGTCAAAAACATTTTTTGTCAAGTGTTAGACAAGGAATTAACATATAACATACTACTGGGTCATCCATGAATCCATGAAATGCAAGTGATACCTTCGACATACCATCAATGCCTAAAATTTACAGTAAATGGATAGGAGGTCACCATATTAGTTGACAACAATAAACCATAGACTTGTAACATGTTAAAAGAAAATCAAGATACTCTGGTACCCCACAACAGAGAAGTCAACACTTCCACTTCATCTAGTGTTGAAAGACAACCCAATTTCATATCTAAATGGGTTGAGAAGAAGGTTTAGGTAAAGGAAACAACTGTTGCAGACATGACTATATCAAACACTGAAGGTCCTATGAATGAGTTATCACAACAATTTTCATACAAGGTTCAATTAAAGGAAAAATGCTTAGGAGAATATTCCTTTGAGCAATCTTTGTGTCTATCATAATTGATACCGTCACCAAAATCATATGGACAACCCATGTCAAACACACCAAGTTCATCACAACCAATCACAACTCTTAATTAAAGATTTTTTAAAGTAGGTACCCTCGAAGATGAGTCAGAAGACAAAGCCATTCTAAATTGGCTATACAAGGATGAAGAAGCCTCAACATCAGTGAATATCAGCATCAAAATAGATCAGTATGGAAAAGGGAAGGCTATCTTAGAGAAAATGGGATATGAAGGCCAAGGACCAATTGGAAAGAGAAAGGATGGTATTATAGAACCTATTCAACCTCTAACTTTGTAGCCTAGATACAAAACAAGATTAGGCTACACATGTGAAGCAAATGAGGAAGTAACTCAAAAAGTGGTAGAAAGGATTCTACAAATGAGAGATGGTTCTAACACAGATTCCAACAAGTATGAATGGGATCATTTATTTGCTACATCCTACACTGAAAAATAAATTGATGTCATTCAAACATATACACCCTCACAAGAGGAGGGACAAAGTTTAGGAAATAGACCATTTGTAATAGGATCAACAAATATCGATGACTCAAGCGAGGACGATCAGACATCGAGTGAGACAAATGACTTGGAGGTGAGTACTATCATAGATCTCAACCTTCCTATTGAAAAATTTGACCACCTAGCCATCAGAACACTTACAATAGTTGACCTTACTCAACCTAATGACTTATTACCCTTGAGGCATCTCGAACTTATTAACTGGGAACCCACCGAACCTATTCATTTACTAGTCTTTTCAAATGATGATGCCATCATAAAATATCTTTGCAGTGACGAACCTGATATAAGTTCTATCCATAACACTCAAAATGATGCTTCACAATGAGAGGGTTCCAAATATTCCAATTGCAAAAATGACAACAGGAAAAATAAATCTAATGGTGAAAAACTTTCTGAGGCAGCATTATATTTTGAAAAAGAAAAAATAAATATATCCAACAGCGAAAACCTTTCTGAGGGACTGAAGGATGGAAGATTTGACACTCTCCTAGAGCATTACCATGACAAATCATCAATACTAGTAGAACCAACACAGTCTATAAATCTAGGAACAATTGAAAAGGCCAAGATCCTACATCTAGCAGCATCCATGAGAGAACAGGAGAAACTTGGATTCACAAAATTCTTTGAGGAGAGACACATCAATTTTGCATGGTCTTATTCTAATATGCCATTGGATCCAAATCTCCTAATGCATCATCTGTCACTACCAAAAGGAATCAAACCAATCAAACAAAAATTGAGAAAGATGCATCCCCACATCGCCCTGATAGTGAAAGTTGAGCTGAAGAAATTGTTGGATGTAGGATTTATCAAGTCCATAGATTATGCATAATGGATCTCAAATATTGTGCCAGTATCAAACCTGATAATAGCATCAAAATATGCATAGATTTCAGAGATTTAAACAAGGCGTGCCTAAAGGATGATTTTCCTTTACTCAGCATTGACATAATTGTTGATCTAACAGTGGGACATACCATGTTATCTTTAATGGATGGCTTCTCAGGGTATAATCAAATAAAAATAGCACTTTAAGATAAGAAAAGATGGCATTCACTTGTCCTTGGGGTACATTCTATTGGAATTTCATTCCCTTCGGGTTGAAAAATACAGGTGTGACATATCAACGAGCGATGACCACTATTTTCCATGACATGATGCATACTTTCATGGAAGATTATGTGGATGCCATCTTAGCAAAATCATACACAAGGGAAGGACATCTGGAGATTCTAGATAAAATCTTTACTAGGCTAGAAAAGTTTGATGTCAAGTTGAACCCAAATAAATGTGTGTTTGGGGTAACATCAACAAAACTCCTTGGTTACATAGTATCAGAAAAAGGTATTGAAGTGGACCCAGCTATGGTTAAAACAATAATCGAGATGCCACCACCTAAAAATATCAATCAATTACAGTCCCTACAAG
>VDFB02193867.1:481759248-481821137 GCA_007258455.2 Sequoia sempervirens | reverse complement strand
AGAGGTGATGTTCCTCAATGTACATATTAAAATATTTAAATAAGTAATTTAAATTTATTTTAGAATCGTTATTTATATTGATGTATTAAAGTAGTGTTTTGAGTTAGTATGTAATATTATTTATTTCTTAAGATAAATTAAATAAGTAATTTTAGACCAATGTAAAGTATTGGATAAATAATTTTATAAGCATTTATGTCTATTGGTCATTTCATAGGGCTTTTGTATGTTGTCACTAGCTTTTAAAATGTATTTTTTAAAATTAAAATTAATAATAATGTTTTTTTTTGTACTTTTACAATTCATAAAATTATATTTTTCATGGTATAGGCATTGTGTATCATCTCTTCTTGAATGTTTTTTGAAATTTAAAATCTTGCTTGTTATCATGTCGTATATGTCTCATCACATTACATAATCATTAAAGACTTATTTTCTCCTTTCTACATTCCTCGACCAAGAAATCTATGAGATGCACCACTATAAATCTGTTTTTATTCTTTCCCCAAGTCTCAACGACCCATTAGGAAGTGTTGAGAATCAAAGAGATAATATTTAAATCTTGTTAATCAAAACACTCCACATTTATATCTTTAGAGCAATTATATGGTTTCCTTAGCCCAAAGTCTCTTAAATATTGTAATGAAATAACTTGCACAATAGAAGAATATGATAGGAAATATGTTGAAAATATTTGCTAATAACTGAGAATAAAAAATCACTTTGAGGGAGAAAACCTTCAAATATCTAAAATGAGAACACAATTTACAATATGATTATAATAACCTACATATACCTTGCATATATATCAAACTTATGCCTAGAATATCACCCATGCCGACCTAGATAACCCTATATAAGTCATTGGCCAACCTAAATAACTAAATAACAATATAATAATGATAATATGAATGAATTAAGAGTTAAGGTAGCCACAAGGAAAGTACTCATTATATACACCTAAAAATGCTCTGAATAATCAAATTAATTAAATATGTTTTATTTGATTAATTATCTTAATTTCTTCTACTATTAAATAAATAGAAATATTTATTTATAGTTCACTTTCTAATTCTCCTGTTCTTCAAATTTAATTAAATATACAACTTCTATAGTTTGTTTTATTAAATTATATATTCCCTTTTTGCTAATTTAAATAAAATCAAAATATATAAATAAAGGAATAAAGAAAATTTCTCTATTTACTCACCTACTAAATTTGATATTCCAAAATCCAATTTATTTCAATTGGCATTCACAAGAAGCTATGGAGACAAATTGGAAACAAATTTGAATCAATCTCTCAAATATTCTTCCTCTAATCTTTCCTATCATCTTGCCTGATGTTTCATGGGGAGAAACCATTCCCTTTATCAGCTCTAGCTTCTTCATCTCTCACCCTTCAAATCTCAAGATTGAATTCAGGCCTCTATTGTGCTGCCCTCTCACAATGTGTTGTCGTAAATCTATATATACAACCTTTCTTCAAAGGAAATGGACCCCGAATCTTTGTGCATACTTACTCTACAACATTCATAGTAGCCAAGCAATCATAGAAATAGCAATAGCATCAATTATCATTTAGCATCATAACAATCATAAGTATCAGTAGAATTCACATCACGACAACATCATAGTTTTATTGTAGCTTTCATCCATCAGGTTTCATGTCAGAATAGATTATAGCAGTATCATAGCCTTTTAGTTTCATTATCAATTATCACATCATTGCATTTAGCATCAATTGCATTCTCTAGATAGGCATTTTAATAATTATGTTGCTTACAAATCTGAGAGCCCTTTGTAACTTGATAAATATTTGGAGATAGGAGACAATGAGACGTTTTCAAACTTTTTGTGCTTTTAAATTAGTTTAATTCATGTTAAATCATAATATAATGTTTCATTAAGAAGTGTTTTAGTTGTTATTACTTATTTACTTATTCACACTTACATTTTGGCACCCACCGTGGGGCCTAACCCCATGTTTTTAACAAGTTTTTCTAAAAAAATTTCTTACAGGAATCTGGTGTGATTCTTTTAGCGCAATTAGAAGATTCTATAGCACTTTTGACAAAAAATATAACACTTATGCCTACTTTAGCGCTTCCAAAGAAAAATATAGCACTTTGAAGGACTTTTTTAGTGCTTTGATCAAAAGCTTTCAGCACAATCTGACTGATCACATTCAACATTTGTTTTAGCATGTTCACCAAATTCTACAACTCTCCTGATGAATCTTGTAGCACTTGTGACATTTTCTATAGTGCATCTAACTATTTCTATAGCACTTTTGTTATCTATTATAGTGCTTATTTTTAAATCATTATCTGGATCCGATGCGACCACAACCAATCACTTCATTTCTTCAGTTGGACTAAAATGAATCAATCTAGGATAGTCACTTCTTTAGTTGGATTAAAAGGAATCAATATAGGATAGTCACTTGATTAAAAATTTATCAATCCTAGGAAAATCACCAAACCTTTCAATTTGGAATGAAAATTTACATCATTTGTTTTGTGAAGCAACATCTTCACATAGATAGAAAATTGACATTTAGACTCTAAAAATTGAACAAGTTAATTTATGTGTTTGTATGGTTATAGGAATATGCTCTCCCCCTATCTGGGTGATCAAAATACCAGACTCATCCTCTATTTTATGCATTTTTCAAGGTTTATTAATTCCTTTAGAAGGCCTGTCATAGTGGGAAAAAGTATTCATCCTATGGGAACGACCTAAGTGGGTAACAACCAAAGCTAGCTTTCCCACCCCACTCTAAAATTTAAAGAAAATCTAGGGAAACCCACCTTTGTTGGAAGTGTGCAAGATAACCATCCCCAAAACCTTTGTACTAAAGGTTGGGAGGTCTCCTGAGGGAGTTTATCACTTGCCACTCTAAACAGAAACCCTTTCTAAGAACCATAGTGTAATATCCAGTCGAGTTAGTAACTAGACATTGTAATACTTATAGTGCAAGGGGAGGGAAGAATCTGCCCCCAAGACACTCACCATATAATTCCCAAGGACCGTTTACTTAGGGGATCGAGAAATCTAACCTTGAGTACATACCTAGAAAAGACAAAAACATGGGCGCCCTCTAGGGGGTGACATGGCTGTGGTTTGTTGAGTATAACGATGACCTTTTGAATTTAAGAGTGAGTCTATCTGAAGTGCATTTTTGTTATCAAACCAGTGAAAATAGGACCATGCATGGTTCTTTGAACATACACTATCTATTTAGATTATAACTCTTAAAAACAACTGTCTACATTTGATTGTTATGTATTTCAAAATCATTAAAATTCAAATAAACGATCATCCTGAAAAATACAACTTGGAAAAAAACAAATTGAGAAATATATGATTAGGGATTGGAAAACCACAAAGTTTGTTAAGAAATCCCTTGCAAAAAGAATAAAAAACCAAAGAAAACACTTAGTTATAGAAACCTTTTGAAAAGAAGACATTTCTTGTATCAGAGTAGGAAGATTTTGCTTCATCATAGAACTTTCATTCATAGATTTCATGATTTCATTAGGGGTTACACTGATGATTATGCTTTAGATCCCTTGCATTCACAAGCCTATTCTTAGAGAAGAGCTCTTTCACAAGAATCTAACTGTAGTCATCCTATTCGTCAATCTTCCATTCCACAACCCGCCATAGAATACTCCAATAGACCTGATCAGTTCTTGCAGTAGAAAAATCTTAGAAACATTAGGTTTTTCATCCAAAATCAGGGAGTTACCACCACACCTTATGACCATTTGGTGACCTATAGCTCCCATTCAATAGCCAAGCCTTCTCACACCTATTATACAACCTAGCCTTACACACATTGAAAGCTCCCAAATTGACATCATCAGTAGTTTGAGAACATTCATTTTCGAGGAAAATAAAAAACCCCATCAATTTCTCACAACATCCATCATCTTGAATGAGGAAGAAGAAGAGGAAAACATAGTAACTTAGGAAGATCCATGTTAGTACCTCCTGCCTAGCAATAGGTAGTGAATAATATTGCAATAATGTGTTGAGACCACCATGCAACATACCTTATGACCATTTGGTGACCCACAACTCCCATTCAACAACCAAGGGTAACCACACCAATATTTCAGCTAGGTAACGTACACATCGAATGTACCCAAACTAACATTATTAGTAATTTGAGAACATTCATTTTTGAGAAGAATGAAACACCCCATCAATTTCTCACAGCATCCATAGTCTTAGAAAATGAAGAAGAGAAAGAATACATAGTAGCTACGAGACCCGTATTACCACCCCTCACTTGGCAATAAACAAAACATTGCTTCTACCATTTTTTATAGTGCTTTTGCACATTATTTAGCACTTCCACAGTTAAAATAGTGATTTTTCCACCCGTTTCAGTGCTTCTGCCACATATTATAGCGCTTCTATCAATAGTAAACCAAACTCTATTAGAGTTAGGAAATTAGTGTCATAGCACTTCTCCAGTCTGTTCTAGCGCTTCAATAGTAAAAAAAAATGCTTCTACCATTTGTTTCAGTGCTTCTGATCAAATTTATATTGCTTATGTCAAACATTACCAGTGTCAAAATTCACTAGTCTTTCAATGCATCAGTGGTTTGTTTTAGTGCTTCTGCTCTATTTGATAGAACTTTTACCAAACCTTTTCACATTTCTGCATTTTATTTCAGCACATCTACCCTTTGTATTAGCACTTCCACAAAAATAAAAAATAGAGACCTTTCAGAAATTTCTGTCAGATTTGTTACTATCAAAAAATCAAGTTTTTACCAGTCAGAAACATTTCACAATTCAAATAGTGTCCTAAAAACCTGAAATAAAGTAGGTTTTTACAAGTCAAAATGATTTTTAAACATAAACCCAGATCTTGCAAAATATAAAATTTCAAATTATCAAAACAAATCTAAATTATTAAGTCAAGTTTCCTCATTAGGATTTTGACATTCTACCATCACAAAACAAAAACTCGGTAATTAGATTTTCAACTTAGCCTCATCAAAAGAATACATTATTCTATTTGGCTTTGTTAAAATCAAATTGGCCCTAATCACAACACAAAATATTCAAGTTTAGTGAAAACAACCAAAAAATTGTATTCCAATCTTAACAAGGTTGAAAAGACAAAAAATTAGAGAGAAGGGAATTGAAAATCCAAACATGACTAAAGAAAACCCCTTTTACCGATTTCGACAACAAGATACTAACAAAATAACATAAGAAGATATACAACACACCTAATAGGATCCAAGTTTTCATAAATTTATGGAAAAGGTCTTAGAACAAGACATGGAGAAATATCTCTTGATGTTAGTAGAGTTAGGCGCCAAACTTCCAGAAGACTTCGACATCAATCAATTGAAGGAAACACCTAAGACAAATGAAATATAATCACACCAGACCCAAGACATAGATCAAGTGGTTGCTTTAATATCTCAAATGCAAAATATGTAGCAACATATTCAGAACATGCAAACAGGAACCGCAAAGAAATATTTATTACAGGACATTTTTCCTTATCCCTTTCATCCATGTGTAGATATGATACCTTTCCATAGATACTGTGAATTTTTGAAATGTGACAAATACAATGGAAAATCATACCTGATTGACCATGTACGGGAATTCAAAATAGTGAGGCTTGAGTTCACACAAGAAGATACTTACCTAATGAGGTTGTTTCCTAGGAGTTTAGGAGCACAGTGTATGGAATGGTTTTCCAAATTACAACTAGGAATTTGATCCTTTGAGGAACTAGTCAACAAATTTATCACACAGTTCTCTTTCAACATTCAACATGACGTAACCATAAAGGATCTGTATAACATGAAACAAAATAAGGGTGAGACATTCCTATCATTCTTACAACGTTGGAGAAAGTTTTTTGCTAGATATCATCAATCTATATGTGAAGAGGAAAATATTGAATTATTTATTGGCAACTTAAATGGTGAAATGAGTTATAGATTAGAATTGCAATGTCCTTCAACATTCAAAAAAGTGATTGAGAATGGGCTGAAGATTGAAGAAGCTTTAGTCAAAAGAGGAGTAATTAAATATTTTAATAATATCTCAAACAATGCAAATTTCTCAAATCGCTATGGAAACAATGACAAGCCTAAATTTTGGAAAAAAAATAGAAATACTATAAGCAACGATGCTATAACTGAAACACAAAATGCAAAACCAGCATTCAATTTAATGGAAAAAACCATTAAAAAAAATCAAAATGAAAATCAGAATAACAATTAAAGTATTACTCAAAACAATAACACCAACAATGGGGAATCTCAACCGTCATATCAAAGACAATCCAATCGACGAAGATTTACCCCATTAGGACAAACTTTGGAATCAACAATGAGAGAGCTCATTGTAAAAAAACTTATTACTCTACCAGAAGCATGAAATTGGGAGCCAAAGGTAAAACCATCCTGGTGGAACGATGTTGATTATTGCAACTTTCATAAGAATAAGGGACATAAAACAAATGACTGTATGCAATTAAAAATTTTGATATAAGACTTTATTGAAGCAAAGGTGTGTGTCAAAGGACATCAATCAAACAACGATCACAGGGCATTTGAATCCATTACCCAACTATGAAAAAGGAGAGTCTTCTTCAAGTGGTAAAGGAAATATTATAAACTATGTCTATGACACCACCATTCTTTGCCTTTCTGAGGTTGAGAAAAATGACATTGATAATAAAATAGATAACACAAACATCAATGACGTTAAGTCCCTGAACTTGATACCCAACACAAACACATCTGACAATCAAATCAATGTCCTAAAGATGAGGGAAACACAATATCATCAAAAATTCAATATAACGACAAGGGGGTAGGCCAAAGTGATACTGAAAGGAATTTCCTCCAAAAACACTACTCCCCCATTGCATCAATGGGTGCTGTCATAATAGTGGTTTACAATTCCTGAGAGGAACGCATTTTAGCTGAAATCACATATTTTTAGAAAATATAGTGATTTAAGCCTTAAAAAGTTCCATTTTAAGGATTCCAATTGAAGAGGGTTTGATCAAATCACCTTAGATCTAACCCCCTTGGATAGAACCTCACTAGTTTTAAACCATACCTATAAATGCGTCTCCTCTACACTTATCAAAATGCTGATAAAAAATCACTTTTGATTTAGATTTTGGGGAATCAAATGAATTCATTTAAAATTTATTTTAAATGATTATGGTATTCCTCAGAACAAGCTATCCAATGAATATAATTTTAATATGTTTTGGTTTTGTTATGTATTTGTTTTTTAAGATTTATTAAACATAGTTTTTTCATCGAAAATGAATTTATTTGTTCTTCACATGTGGAAAAATAGAAAATTATAAAAAAAAATATTGAAAAATATGAGTGCACCAGATATTGAAGTCCTTGATCCAACAAAAAAATTAAATTAAATTTTGACATATACAAAAAAAGTTACGCGTTATACGGTCGCGTGTCTGAATTGTAATTGGTTTGACTTTGAAACTTGATTAAGGAAAAAATATTCAATTAAAAACTATCTAACTAAGTGGAAGCACTAGATATCAGAGTTACAAATCTAAATTTGAAAGAATTAGAATTTTATCCTTCATGGAAAAAAAGTTATGCATTATACGGTGTGCGCCACTTTTTAAAAATGTTGTTTTCTGAAAAAAAACTATTTTCGTGGGAGATGGAAAAAGAAGTGCAATTTGATTCCAAAAATTTTGAAAAAATATTTTTAGAATCTACAGACAAAATTTGATGAGACTCTAGTTTGCACCATCTTCAAATTCCTAACAGTTTAGCCACTATAGGTGCCCAAATGTGAAGATTTAGTTAAAAATAATAATTTCAGTGTCTAGTTTGGCCAAAAATTGTAAACCACTATTATGGGATCACCCATACAACATCGTGGACCAATTACAAAAGATACCCGCACAAATATCTATTCTGGAACTTCTTAAAATTTCACCATCACATAAAGAAGTTATGGAATAGGCTCTAGTAGGTAAAATAATGCCCAATAATTTGGATGTTTGTCAATTCTAAGCCATGGTGGGACATCTTACCACACCTCATTGTCTGTCATTCTTTGAACAAGATGATGTGTCTCTAAATCACCCACACAATGCATCCTTGCATATAGAGGTTATAATCCATAAAAACCATGTCAAGCATGTCTTAATAGATGGTGGAGCTGGATTAAATATTTGTACTTTGAAACTAATTCATACATTGGGCTATTTTGACAACGCCATTGATGCTAGAAGAAAGATAACAATAAAGACATATGATGAAGAGGAAAGGTCTTCCAAAGGGCTGATAGTACTTCCAATTCAAGTAGGACCAATTGTCAAAAGCATTTTTTGTCAAGTGTTAGACAAGGAATTAACATATAACATACTATTGGGTCATCCATGGATCCATGAAATGCAAGTGATACCTTCGACATACCATCAATGCCTGAAATTTCCAGTAAATGGACAGGAGGTCACCATATTAGTTGACAACAATAAACCATAGACTTGTAACATGTTAAAAGAAAATCAAGATACTCTGGTACCCCACAGCAGAGAAGTCAACACTTCCACTTCATCTAGTGGTGAAAGACAACCCAATTTCATATCTAAATGGGTTGAGAAGAAGGTTTAGGTAAAGGAAACAACTGTTGCAGACATGACTATATCAAACACTGAAGGTCCTATGAATGAGTTATCACAACAATTTTCATACAAGGTTTAATTAAAGAAAAAATGCTTAGGAGAATATTCCTTTGAGCAATCTTTGTGTCTATCATAATTGATATCGTCACCAAAATCATATGGAAAACCCATGTCAAACACACCAAGTTCATCACAACCAATCACAACTCTTAATGAAAGATTTTTTAAAGTAGGTACCCTCGAAGATGAGTCAGAAGACAAAGCCATTCAAATTGGCTATACAAGGATGAAGAAGCCTCAACATCAGTGAATCTCAACATCAAAATAGATCAGTATAGAAAAGGGAAGGCTATCTTAGAGAAAATGGGATATGAAGGCCAAGGACCAATTGGAAAGAGAAAGGATGGTATTATAGAACCTATTCAACCTCTAACTTTGTAGCCTAAATACAAAACAAGATTAGGCTACACAGGTGAAGCAAATGAGGAAGTAACTCAAAAAGTGGTAGAAAGGATTCTACAAATGAGAGATGGTTCTAACACAGATTCCAACAAGTATGAATGGGGTCATTTATTTGCTATGTATCCTACACTGAAAAATAAATTGATGTCATTCAAACATATACACCCTCACGAGAGGAGGGACAAAGTTTAGGAAATAGACCATTTGTAATGGGATCAACAAATATCGATGACTCAAGCGAGGACGATCAGGCATCGAGTGAGACAGATGACTTGGAGGTGAGTACTATCATAGATCTTGACCTTCCTATTGAAAAATTTGACCACCTAGCCATCAGAACACTTACAACAGTTGACCTTACTCAACCTAATGACTTATTACCCTTGAGGCATCCTGAACTTATTAACTAGGAACCCACCAAACCTATTCATTTACTAGTCTTTTCAAATGATGATGCCATCATAAACTATCTTTACAGTGATGAACCTGATATGAGTTCTATCCATAACACTCAAAATGATGCTTCACAACGAGAGGGTTCCAAATCTTCCAATTGCAAAAATGACAACAGGAAAAATAAATCTAATGGTGAAAAACTTTCTGAGGCAGCATTATATTTTGAAAAAGAAAAAAAAAGAATATATCCAACAGCGAAAACCTTTTTGAGGGACTGAAAGATGGAAGATTTGACACTCTCCTAGAGCATTACCATGAAAGATCATCAATACTTGTAGAACCAACACAGTCTATAAATCTGGGAACAATTGAAAAGGCCAAGATCCTACATCTAGCAACATCCATGAGAGAACAGGAGAAACTTGGATTCATAAAATTCTTTGAGGAGAGACACATCAATTTTGCATGGTCTTATTCTAATATGCTTGGATTGGATCTAGATCTCCTAATGCATCATCTATCACTACCAAAAGGAATCAAACCAATCAAACAAAAATCGAGAAAGATGCATCCCCACATCGCCCTGATAGTTAAAGTTGAGCTGAAGAAATTGTTGGATGCAAGATTTATCAAGTCCATATTTTATGCATAATGGATCTCAAATATTGTGCCAGTATCAAATTTGATAATAGCATCAAAATATGCACAGATTTTAGAAATTTAAACAAGGCGTGCCCAAAGGATGATTTTCCTTTACTCAGCATTGACATAATTGTTGATCTAACAGTGGGACGTACCATGTTATCTTTAATGGATGGCTTCTCAGGCTATAATCAAATAAAAATAGCACTTGAAGATAAGAAAAGATGGCATTCACTTGTCCTTGGGGTACATTCTATTGGAATTTCATTCCCTTCGGGTTGAAAAATGCAGGTGCGACATATCAACAAGCGATGACCACTATTTTCCACAACATGATGCATACTTTCATGGAGGATTATGTGGATGCCATCTTAGCAAAATCATACACAAGGGAAGGACATCTGGAGATTCTAGATAAAATCTTTACTAGGCTAGAGAAGTTCAATGTTAGGTTGAACCCAAAGAAATGTGTGTTTGGGGTAACATCAACAAAACTCCTTGGTTACATAGTATCAGAAAAGGTATTGAAGTGGACCTAGCTAAGATTAAAACAATAATCGAGATGCTGCCACCTAAAAATATCAATCAATTGCAGTCCCTACAAGGTAGGTTGCAATCCATCAGGAGATTTATCTCCCAGGTGGTAGACAAGAGTCACCCATTTAACCATGTACTTCATAAAAGAATTTCATTCAAGTGGGATCATGACTATGAAAAAAAATTTAACCAGATAAAGTAGTACTTGATATCACCTCCAATACTCATGCCACTTGCGACAGAGAGACCATTGCTACTATATATCACAACAAATGACATATATTTAGGAGCTTTATTGCACAAGACGATTCTGAAGGAAAAGAAAAAGATATTTACTACATCAGTATGACACTCAACAAATATGAAATAAACTACACATTCATAGAAAATGCTTGTTTGGCAGTGGTCTTTGCAACCTAGCAATTGCAACACTACATGTTGACTCATACAATTAGGCTCGTAGTGAAATAGACCCATTGAAATATCTACTTGAAGTAAAGCTTCTCTTAGAGGGAGATTGAAAAAATGGGTCATGATCTTGAGTGAATTTGACATCCAATATGTCAATAGGAGGGCCATCAAAGGACAAGTAATAGCATATCAACTAGTTGAAGCTCCATTACAAGATCATCATCCAATGAACATTGAATTTCTAGATGTAGACATCCTAAATATTACAACACAACAATGGAGGCTCTATTTTGATGGATCATACACATAAAGAGGGTCTAGTGCAGGAATTCTATTTGTCACACCTCAAGGGCACACCATCCCAAGATCCTATAGGCTAATGTTTCCCTATAGCAATAATGTAGTTGAGTATGAAGCATTGATTATCAACATCAAAGTAGCTATTGAATGGAAAATAATAGAAATGCAAGTGTATGGGGACTCACAACTTGTCATCTATTAGGTAAATGATGAGTATTAGACAAAGGATGAAAAGCTCATGCCTTACAAGAAAATGATAGATGATCTTAAAAATTATTTCATGGATATCAATTTTGAACAAATTCCAAGGGCAGAGAACAAGGCTGCAGATGCCATGGAAAAAATTGCTTCCCTTATGCAATTACTAGAAAAGCAAGGTCATTACGAGTTTATGGTGGAACAACTATCTAACCTTGCATACACCAATCCTGATTCACAGACCATATGCCAAATAAATGACACTCAAACCTGACCATATGGAGAGATCTATACTTACCTCAAGGATAATATCCTTCCTCTTGATCTCTCTAGAAACCAAAAGCATAACTTTATTTGTCAATCCACCTGACATACATTGATTGCTGACATCATATACCATCAAGGTCTAGATGGTACTCTTATTCGATGTATGGAACATCATGAATCTAAAATATCCTTATGAGAGGTTCATGAAGGTATTTGTGGAACCCATTCAAGTGGGCTAACCTTAGCTAAGAAACTCCTCGGTTTAGGGTATTATTGGCCAAACATGGAGAGGGAGTGTTATGAATATGTTAAAAAGTGTCAAAAATGCCAAATTCATGGTAATCTAATTCATGCGCTAGCACAAGAGTTACAACCCTTCACACCAACATGGCCCTTTTTTAGTGGGGATTGGATCTGGTAGGAAAAAGAAATCCTTCTTCATCCAATAGACACAAGTTCATCATTACAACAAAAAAGTATTTAAAAAAATGGATAGAAGTGATTCCTTTAACAAATGTCATTGGAAAGAAGATATCATCTTTCATACTAAACTACTTCATCTATCAGTACGGGGTGCCCCAATCCATTGTCACAGACAATGGTAGGCCTTTTAAAAATTAGGATGTCTAGGAATTATGTGAACAATTCCATATCCAACATCATTTCTCAACACTGTAATATCCTTAGGGAAATGGCCAAACAGAGGCCTCAAACAAGATAATTCTCAAAATACTAAAGGAAATGGTAAACGATGTTGGACGTGATTGACATGTTCAGTTAAATCTTGCACTATGGGCCTATAGAACCAACATTAGAACACCAAAAAGAGTTACACCATATACCTTGGTGTATGGATCAAAGGTCATCTTACCCATTGAAGTAGAAATACCATCACTTTGTGTCTCACTGGAGGGTATCATTACATATGAGGATTATAGAGTTTCTCAGCTACAAGAATTGGAATAGATCAAAATAATTATGTCAACTATACAATGATGTCTAAAATAAAGAGAGATATATAATAAAAAAAATGCTTGTAATCAAAATCTACATCATCATCTCAAATAACAAATAGGAATCACATCTAAAGCTAAGTATTGTTGGCTCCAGACGATGCAGGAATCGTAGTATGGGTCCCTCCACCACAACCAGATGTACCAGGATCTCTAGGAACTCTCTGAAGAGGCTATGTCACACCCACACTAAAAATCCTAGAATGAGTCCTGCCAAATCGAGACTACCTATAGCTTACTCTCTGCTCAGAAGGGATGACATCATAATATTTACCTCTATAGTACTCCACCTCCCCACCAATACAGGAAACCTCTCGTATATAATACACTAGGGAAGTACCATCTGCCAATCTATGTAATCTCTCAGTTGTGGCCTAAGCACCCTCTACTGTAAACCTAGCGACATCCCTCTTAGCTGTCAATGATGCAATTTGCGCCTGGTTTGCTCCTGTAGTCTGCCTAGTAGCATCTCTCTTGATTGTCAATGCGGTAATCTAAGACTATGTCATAGCCAACTGAGCCTGCACTGATGAGATATCCTCTTCATGTAACTAGGAATGTGCCTACATTTGAGCCTGAGTCTACCCTAATAAACCCTAATCCTGAAGAAGCTGCTCTTGAATAGTCTCTAATTGCACCTGAAAGCTTGTTATCTGTAGCTAATCTGAAACATCCCTCATTGCCTACCTCTTATGAGGCACTGTCTTCTCCAACAAATCTAAGGAAGGATCCAACCCACCTGCAACCTCTCCACTGTCAAATCTATAATCATTACCACTACTCTCATCCCCGCTACTCTCCTATCCACTATCCTACTCCTCACCAACATCGTCCTCACCACCAACATCCTCCTCACCAAAAACATCAACATCCTCCACCTCAACCTCACCAATCTCCTCTCTCCTATGCCTATGACCGTTTCTATAGGAACATCCTCCTCTATGGGTAATGGGGCAGGCTCATATGGAATGGTAAGACATGAAAAAGGATGCAGAGCCAAATACTCGGCATAGTCTACTATAACCGGTGGCTCAACAGTGTCAGGACATATATCCCACTCAAATGGCTGCAAAGACTGAAACTCCTGAATAGCAACATCATATGACAAACTAGGTCCCCAATATGCAAAAGCTAATTGATGGCGGGTGTAATGGGCAACACCCTGGGGCATACTCTGAATCATACCATATTGTTTATACATTAGTCTGATCAAAAATTTCTTTAGAACCTAATGAGTCTGACTAATCAGTATCATTGACTTATAGAGAAAATGCACCTGAATATCATCCTTATCCCAATTATCACAATCTAGGTAGGGATGCCATGTCACAAACTCTATGTCATCAATCACACTCCTCGAATAATCTAACTTACCTAGTCTAGATTGAGTAAGGAAACCAACATATCTGAACACATATGGTCTCATAGGTGGTCTTTGTTTGACTAACACTGGATGTGTGACAACTATGTGCTCCAACGCCCATACTTGAACCAAAGTGAAATTGACAGATAAACTGTGACCTCTAAGATACACACATGAATGTAAATCATGATATAGGTGGGAAAGCATGCACATGCCCTAAGAAAATTTGGTACCATGAACAATCATACTCTCTAGTACTTGACCCCAACCAACAGATAATCCCTTTGACTTATGATCAAGACAAAGGAATCCTCTGATGAAACCAACAAGCACTATGGGAAAAGTGGTGTATGCATCAACCATCTCACACCATGGAATTCACTCCCTAGCAATCTGATCGTCCTGAAACACTCTACGAAGAGCATCAATCCCACCCTGCTTGTAGAATCATAAATGACAACATCTCCAACAATGGGAAGCTACAAAATCTGCCAGACATCCTCTGGGGTGACTGTCATCTCATCGGTAGGAGGGTCAAAGGTGTTATGCTCGCTATGCCACCTCTTAGCTAGCATTGTCAAGAGACCCCGATTGATTCTAATCTAGGGCATGAATAAAAGAGGAGATAGTCCACAACATGTAATAATATCTATGTCAGGCTATGCCAACTATGTTATCAAATCAAATGTCCATGGGAATTGCTCTCGAACCTAAAGGTTCTCCAACTGCACCTATTATCATGAAAAGATCATAGTCAATATTTCATGTCAATCATCAAACATCAAAAGTATCCTATCAAAACTAATCAGCTCTTGGTGAGACTTTTGATCAAATCTCATGAGCGAACATCATTGAAGCTCACCTATCATGAGGTCAATCATCAATGCATCAAATCAACCTCACTTATCATGAGGTACGCCAATAAAACTATAATTATTCCTTTCCTATCATGAGGTTAATTATCATCAAATCAAACATTAGACCTTACCTATCATGAGGTCGAACATCATCTACTTGATAAGGATAATCAATCATATCAAACCAACTGCTGAAAAGATCAAAATCAACAAAATCAAGGAAAATTTTGACAAAACTCATCAATTTGATTTGAATGCACTAAAATAGGCATTAAAAGTACTAAAATCATGACATGTTCCATTTCATCAGTCAAAATCGCTAACAGGCGGTCAACACCATTTCACCAAAAGCACCATTCTATAGGGTCAATGTGCTAAAACATTAGGTCAAAGCGCTAAACTAATCAAAGCACTAAAACAAAAGGCTTAAGCACTAAACAATCTATTCTAAGCACAAAAGTTTTGAAAGAGCTAGTTTTTCCTACCTAAGCACTAAAACAATTATCCTATTCGCTAAAGTTTTTAAAGCGCTAAAACACTATGCCTAAGTCCTAAAACAGAAGCCCTATGCTCTAAAGTTTTTGAAGTGCTAAATGAGGTAATGAAAGTGCTACAACCGAAATTAAAAGTGCTAAAAGAATTAAAAATTTATAAATCCGAAAAAATCGCGAAAAATGAGACAATGCATGAAAAGTAAAGGGATAAAGGGTACATATCGGAGATGCGTAGGCAGTCGGGCGCTGGTGCTGTTGTACACACTCGAACCGGTGGGTGTGATAAGGAATCGACATCTCACTCCAAGTGGCACAAATAGCTCTCTCACAAATTTTTCAAAAGTCAAAATGCGTAAATGAGTGTGAAAAGGACCCTTTTGACCTTTTATAGGTTATTGGAGATGGGATTTTTGTGGGGTTATTTTAATTTTTTTAAAGGAGATTAATTCAATAACATCTTGGGGAACTTCTTACATCAATTATTAGGAGATAAATTATTTTATCACTGAATATTCATTGAATCTACATCAAAATCATCGAGAAAATCATTAAAAAATAGAAAAGTAGAAAAAAAAATAAAAATTCATCAATTTATCTCCTAAGGGGGCATATATTTATCAAACACCTAAAAATCATGTCTGGGGCATACTAATTTTTTTTTCATCAATACTAGTAGCAGCAGAAAAAAAAAATTCTTTGAAGCAATGTGTAAACACATCACTTCAAAGAGGGGAAAAATGTATACACCTAAAAATGGTCTGGATAATCAAATTAATTAATTATGCTTTATATGATTAATTATCTTAATTTCTTCTGTACTATTAAATAAATAGAAATATTTATTTATATTTCACATTCTAATTCTCCTGTTCTTCAATTTTAATTAAATATACAACTTCTATAGTTTGTTTTATTAAATTATTTATTCCCTTTTTACTAACTTAAATAAAATAAAAATATTTAAATAAAGGCATAAAGAAAATTCCTCTATTTACTCACCTACCAAATTTGATATTCCAAAATCCAATTTATTTCAACTGGGATTCACGAGAAGCTATGGAGACAAATCAGAGACAAATTTGTATCAATCTCTCAAATCTCTTGCCTAATGTTTTCATGGGGAGAAACCATTCCCTTCATCAGCTCCAACTTCTTCATCTCTCACCCTTCAAATCTCAAGATTGAATCTAGTCCTTTGTTGTGCTGCCCTGTCACAATGTGCTAGCATAAATATATATAGCCTTTCTTCATAGGAAATGGACCTTGAATCTTTGTGCAAACTTACTCTGCAACATTCATAGCAATCAAGAAATCATAGCAATAGCAATAGCATCAATTATCATTTAGCATCATAGCAATCATAAGTATTAGTAGAATTCACATCATGACAGCATCATAGTTTTATTGTGGCTTTCATCCATTAGGTTTCATGTTATAATATATTATAATAGTATCATAGCTTTTTAGTTTCATTATCAATCACCACATCATTGCTTTAGCATCAATTCCATTCTCTAGATAGGCATTTTAACAGTTATGGTGCTTACAAATCTTAGAGCCCTTTGTAACTTGATAAATATTTGGAGATAGGAGACAATGAGATGCTTTCAAGCTTTATGTTATTTTAAATTAGTTTAATTCATGTTAAATCTTGATATAATGTTTCATTAAGATTTTTTTTAGTTGTTATTACTTATTTACTTATTCACACTTACACTCATTACACTATACACACTATAAGAGTAGAGGTATAAAATTTCTTTGAATGCTAAGTTTTTCTTTCTCTTCTCCTTCATCTCTTTTTTACTTACACTTCTTCAAGTCTGTTGTGGCCTCTTGTTCTTATTCTTCTTCTTCCTAATCCTATATTTCTCTTGTTCTTGTTTTGTTCTTATTATTTCTTGTTCTCTTGCTATTTTTCTTTTTCTACTTCTTGTTCTCTTACTTTTTCTTCTTTTCTTTGGTTTCTTTTTCTTCTAAAGAAGTTCTAGAAATATAATTTTATAATAAATCACACAAATGAAGTCAAAATATTCTAAGTTTATGATGCAAGGGCATTAAATATTTTTTTATCCTTTTATTTTTTATTTTGTTGAACACCTAGAATATTGAGAGGGGGGCAAATTAGTGTTCTATTAAACCAATTAGTCATAATCCAACCAATTATCAAAACATATTTAATAGTAGAGAGGAAAGAGTACATGATGAAAATCACAACACTTGACATAACACATGAACACTAGGATTTTTACATGGAAAATATAAGGAGGGAAAAACCACTATGAGAATTAACTCACAATATATTATAACTAGTTATAAGTTATTTTAGGGCTCATTGTTAGGAATCACTATCCTTGAAAAGGCTCACAACTTGAAAACATATATAAGAAAAATTGGCTACACATCCAAGGTTTGAATAGATAAAATATGCACCTTCCTTGTGTTGAATTTTCTTCCAATATAGTTTTGAAAAAAAAAAACTACTCTATTCTAAAGTCTCTCAGCATATACTTCAATTCTACTGTTATTTTGTGATGCAGTCAAGGTAGGAGGTTCCAATGAAGGACTATCTAGCCTTGTAGCCTAAATCACTATCTTCATGATCATAATGGATATGCAACAAAAGCTAATAACAAATCAATAGAAAGATAAAACATATTTATGAACACATGATACAAGATACATCCTGGGAAAACCCAAAAGGGGAAAAACTAAGCCTTCAAAGCTCATTCCTCATATATTATAACTTCAAATCAAATTACGCATGCCTCAAGGGCTTACAAATTCTAGGCTGTAGCCTAGAGAATCACAAAAGATTTACACATCAACATTCTTCCATGATACGGTTTTTCTAAGTCTCAACTTTCTATCCTACAACTCCCTAGATCAAAACATCTCATCACCTTGCTTCATAAATTCATGATTTTGATAAACTCCTCATTGGTTCCTTATAACAAATCATTCTCCTTTATTTATATCCTTCAAAATTCTTCTAACCATTAACAAGTTGGTCTAATTACAACTGCTAGTCACACAACATGTACACACAGATAGGTCAGCCCCAAACATAAGGCATTGATCCACAAATACATAGAACTTCATGTAGATCTTCGTGAAGGTTGGCTAGGTCCTATAATTCATTGAGTAATGTGTGTGCAGTGTTTTTAATCTACCAAAGATAAAAGAAATCAAGAAAAATACTAAAAACAAGAATGACACTCAAGATAGGGTGATGAGGAGTTCAAACTGACATGCAATGCTCCTTTGTGTAGATTTTCCCTTGGTGTTTGGTAGGATGTGTGATCACTCAAAATTTTAGTAGCATAATGACACTCCAAATGCAAAATGGGTGAGAGATAAAAATGGATAAGTTTTGGATATATATATTTTGGAGGATAATGTATGAATGGTCAAGATTGATTGATAGAGATTAATGGATGAGATTAAAAGGTTGACCAAAGGAATTAAAAATTCCTTTTAAATGTGCATTGAAAGGATAAAAGGAATTTAATATTCCTTGGGAGATGGGAGAGGAATTAAAAATTCCTCAAAAGGACCTTGGGAAGACAAAAAGGAATTAAAAATTCCTTGGGGGATGGGGAGAGTTGACCAAGGGAGTGATTAAATTGGTTGATCAATTATTAGAGGAAAGTTAGGTGGATGATGAGGATTAGGATCCAACATACAAAATTTGGAGGATGTGACACATTCTAATCATGGATTAGGAATGTGCACATCCCTAATGATGGGATTAGGAGGTGGATTAGGATGAAGTGTAGATTATGGGGGATGGGAGATAAAGGGAATTAAATAAATGGATCATTTATTTAATTCCATAGAGGAAAGGAATAAAGGATAACGTATTTAATTATTTAACTAGATACCTTAGGGATTTAGAGGAATTTAGGGGTATTAATTAAATAATAGTAATATTACTTAATTAATACAAATAAGAGGATATTTATATGAAAAAGGATAAATTTGACCAAACGTAAGTGGCCAAATATAGGTGTCTACATTTTTCCCTTGTTTGAGATGGTGTTATGAAGTAGCATCATATCAAAGAAAATTAAAAGATAACACTAAGAAGAAGATGGTTGGATTGGGAAAAATTCCCTAGTCAAAACTACCATGTAGTGAGCACTTAATTTGTTTTAGAATGAGGTACTATGCACAAAGGTATGAGGAAGCAAGGTGACTCTGTATCACATGCATGAGACTGACAAAAAAAAAAGGTTAGTCCAACATCCCAAAGTCAAGGGGCCTTTGGTAGGGCCAATGTTGGAAAACAAAAATCACAAAGGATGTCCCAATGTAACACAAGACCATAAGGATCTTGGTGGGTACTACGTGGGACAACCAAGAAGACAAAAAATACAAAAGATCAAGATATGCCCCTATGTTTACTAGTCAAAGCACACCATGATATGATGGATCATGGTGACCCTGATAAGGTGTGATATGGAGACCAAATGATAAAAAAAATTCCATCACAAGAAAGCAATCAATTTCAAATGTCCTTTACCATAGGATCAAAAGGGTCGATGGGATTGATGCAGTCTGATGAGGAAGGATGCATCCTGTTAAGACCAAATATGGAGACTAAAGTAAGTGATTGACATGACTCAAGATACTCAAAACCAATTGAATCTCATGATAATAGTGGATCTTGCTTGTTATGAACCACCTAGATAAGGACATAAATTGTTGACATGACACAAGACAAGAGAGACGAGATGCAAGACTAACACACCCTAAAGACCTAGGGGATCAAGGGCCAATCAATTATTAACCTTACCTTCATGAAAGCATAGAGCCCTCGTAGTTTGATAAAATACGGATGAGTGACCATGGATAAAAGTGGAAAGTGGACAATGTAGAACATGATGGAGGACAAAGACAAGATGGAAATATTCCCTAGGGGCTGATCAAATGATCGACCTTGCCTACGTAAAAGCATAGGTTAAATGGAGTTCAAAAAAAGGCCGATGACCGACTATGGATAAAGGACGATTAGATGCCCATGATAAGTGGGTAAAAATATGGAACTAATATGATGAGACAAGATAGATCTAGTGGATAAGATAGGATGATGGTCATTGCATGAAGCTTACGGATGGGATAGTTATCTCAATCATCAAAAGATAAATTGAGATGATGATATGATGGATATAGATAAGTGATGAAAAGTGAGAGGAGATTAGCAAGATGTGTGAAAAAGGTGGGATTGATGATAGTGAGATAGATGGCATTTGGTTGCACGAGGGGGGAGCCTATAGCTAGATACCAATGACAAGGGATTATGAGATGGAAGGAAAAATAGGGATAAAGGGATGGATAGATAAAGATAAGGATATAGAAATATGCTAGGATGGATGGATAGATGGATAAGGATTTGGATGTGGAAAAGGTTACTAGATGGATAGATGGGAAGGTAAGGATTTGGAAGATGTAAGCGATTTATTTTTTGGATGGATGGATGGGAAGATAAGGATGGGGGATGGAGGGGATGCCATGGTGGATGAATGATGTCTCCAAGGACTATGTCACAAAGGAAGTAGATTCCCCCAGTCTAGATATGTCATGCATGATGAGGCAGGAGGGATGGCATACGAATGGATGGGAAGATAAAGGAGATAAATGGACGAGGATATGATAGGTGGATGAGGGAGGGAGATGGAAGTAGAAAAGGAATACAATAGTGTATGGATGGAGGGAATGTATACCAAGAGATGTCCAAAGCATGGATAGATAGGTGTCCCTATCTTCATCAAGATCACAAGAAGGAAGGAGGGGTTGGAGATAAATGAGATATGATGGGTTGGATGTGGAAGATAGGTGGGATGGAGGAGATGGATGAAGGGGATGCCTAGCAGGCAGTTTCCCCCAAGTGTGGAAGGAGATGGATGGGGATTTACACATGACACTTGTTTTTGAGGTTTTCATCATGGTACTTATCCAAGGTGCTTGTTTGCCAAGTTTTCACCATTAGACGTATTATTTCTTTTTACCTTTCTTTTGACTTTTTTTTTGAATTTTTTGACTTTTGGATAGAATGTGGATGGAGATGGATAAGGATAGAGATGTGGATAAGTGGATTTAGAAGACATGTGATAAGGATATGGACGAAGGACTCAAGCATCAAGTTCCATATGAGGTATTAAGAACCCATGTGTGAAGTGACTATTGGATGTTGGTACAACCTTATTAGGATAAATGGATTATGCAAGAGGATGGATTGAAGGGATTTGATGTGGGAGATATGTGGGATAATGCATGTGATATTGGAAAGTGTATGGGTAGAATGATGGGGTGGATTTCTGATGGGGAAATGTTTTCGGGACCAACATTGATGCATATGGTGGGGGATGTGAAAGGATGGGAGGATTATTGGATGGATGATGTGAGGATAATGTAAGAGATGGGATAATAAATTTTGGGACATACGGGCGCAAAATAGATTTAGGAGATGGAGGGTGTTTATGATTAGCTTTTGGATTAGTAACTTTGGATGTTACATATTTTTCATTTGAAGGAATTGCACCTTTTTTCTTTGGTATCCACATGGTTTTGATTTTTGCTTTGGTGGGCCTTTGTGGCCAGTAGGTTTGATTTGGATTTTGGATTTGATTTTTTTCTTCTTCAACATGTATTTGTAAGGAGACATGAGGAGCTTTAGATTCATGTGGATGTTTATATTTATGCATTTTTATTTTAGCATCCAAAGTTCTTTTAATAGCAATGGGATGGGTGCAAGCAGATGAATGATATGAAGGAAACATGAATGGAGTGATGGAGGTTGGATTTTGAGGATGATATGTGGACGAAGGATGTTTAATTGTGTGCCTTTGTTGATCTAATTAGGGAATATGAGAGTGGGATGTTTATGATGGGTGACATGGATAGGTGTTTGGTGGATAAAAGGATGAATAGGATGGGATACAGGAGGTGATTGTGGGGTATAAGGGCCCAAAATGGACTTGGTACTTGGGGGGTGTGTGATGGTGGATGGAGGGACATAAGGATGCAAAATGGATGAGGTAGATGAAGGGACATAGGGACCCAAAATGGATTTGGAAGACAACAGATGAATATGGATGGTTGTTTTGAGGTGATACAATGGAGGGAGGATGGTGGAAAATAGTTTTGTGGAGTGATAGGAAGAGCCTATTATACTTTTGGGGAGGCTAATTGAGGATGTATAGAGGTTGTACCTGTGTGTGTGAAATGTGTAAAGATAGTATCAACACAAACCTTAATGAAAAAAATTATATTAAAGATTCAAAGCAAATAATCTACTCTAAATTGCAATTTAATGAATCTTTCAAGAACGTCTCATTGTCCTCTATTCTTAATGATTCTTTTAACCTTTTGGCCCTTAGATTTCTATGTGCAAAAAGGCTATTAGAATGACACTTAAGAAATGAGATTAGTATTCAACATGTAAGCTAACTATGCTCTTGCATGAAACTAAATAATGGAAAGGATAGTGGATACTATGATGAATGGATGATGATGTTTATGATAAATGTGATCTATATGATTATATGCATGGTTGAACTACATATGCTCAAATGAAAACTATTAAATCCGAATCTAAAATGCAACTATGATGCAATAGAGGACATAAAAGCATGCAACTATGAAGCAATATGTTAATCTAAGATCTAACTATGATGCAAAACATGCTGTAAAAAGTAACTATAAGACTCCAAAGTGCTCCCAAGCTCAAATGATGTTCCTGCATGATAAATTTACTTAAAATGTGGATGCAAAATACAATTCCCAAGGGTTGTATTTATAGCCTTTTCCAAGCATATAGTGAGGTGGCAATGATCGATGATCTAGATTCAAACAAGAAGAATGGATGGTGGAAATGGAGAGAATCAAAATGTTGTCCCCTTGACCAAAGACAACATGCCATTTGGATGGAAGAATCTCTTGACCAATGGGCAACATGCCATTTGGATGAAAGAATCAAGTGTGGGAAGAAAAAACCATGTTCCTTGAAAATTGGAGGAAGTGTGTGAGGAATGAGCCATGTCCTTTTAAAAATGAGTTGAAGATAATTCTAATTAAAAATTAGAGTTATTTATTTCATGTGACCTTGGTGAGGTGGCACAAAAATTTGTAGACATGTGCTCAAAATTCCTAATTGAGATTAGTGAAGATTAATTAAATAAAAAAAGCTTATGGATTTTTTTTTATTTAATTAATTTAGAAGAATATGTTCTAATTTTGGAGAATTTAGAAAATGAAAAATATAAATAAATTGAGAATTTATTTGTACGTAGTTGAAATATTAATTAAATAACTAGTATTTCATTAATTAAAGGTGATGAACGATTTTAGGTGTATACATTTTTCCCCTCTTTGAAGTAGTGTGTTTACATGTTGCTTCAAAGAAAAATTAGATACTGATGCTCAGAAAGTCTTCGATCCCCCAGACGATGCCCCAAATGTTGATTTTCAGGTATTGACGAATATATGCCCCCTCGAGAGATAAATTGGTGGAGTTTGAAATTTTGATGATTTTTCAATGATTTGAGATGATCTCAAAATTTTAAGCTTCATAAACAATTTATCTCCCGAAAAAGAAGATTGAGCTTGCAAGATTGATTAATTGATTAATTGATTCATTATGTTGCCTCCTTGTGTTTGATGTTTGATGATTGCATTAAGCCGATTCATTTGATGTTGTTGATGTGATAGTTGATGATTGACCACATGATAGGTGAGGATCAATGATAGGATGATGATGATTGACCTCATGATAGGTGACAATCAATTATAGGATGTTGATGATTGTCCTAATGATAGGAAAGGATTAATGATAGATTGATGATTAACCCCATGATAGGCTAGGATCAATGATATATTGATGAATGAACTCATGATAGGTGAGGTAGATTTGATTGATGAACCTCATGATAGGTGAGGTTGAATTGATTGATTGATGAACCTCATGATAAGTGAGGTTGAATTGATTGATTGATGAACCTCATGATAGACAAGGATATATGATAGATTGATGATTGACCTCATGATAGGTGAGGTTGATTTGATTGACGAACCTCATGATAGGATAGGTTGCATTGACTGATTGATGAACCTCATGATAGGCGAGGTTGATTTGATTGATAGGACTATTGATTTGCAATATTTTATGATCATAGGAGGATTTTAGAATTCTTCAGTCTCGGGAATGCTTCCTAAAGATGTGGGAAATGAGTTTACATCTGGTGCAGGCTAATTCAGATTTGATTGGGTGATGTGGTTTGACATCATTGTTAGATATACCCCAGTATAGGATTGATTAATGTAATGAGACTTGATGATGTACTAAGACCTGATGTATACATTGATTTAGTTGATACATTGATGATGTACCTCTTGATTTGAGACATTATGATACATTTCCATTTTTGATATTGATGTATCTCATCATACTTTTGGATATCCTTGTACACTTTGACATTATTATTTTTGAGGTTACATGATATACAGTGTTGATTATGATCTATGTGTCTATATGATGCTTATATGATGAAGATCATGATGATAATGATGGATGCATTTACTTTATATTATGTATGTTGTGTGATGTTCTATATGATGATGATATGATATGTTATGGATGCTTTATGAATGGTTCCTATATGATGCATTTCATGGATTTAATTATGCCAATGATATGTGATTCATTTGATATTTTTGTACTTTTCTTATTCAAATGAATGATGTAATGAATTAATGAATGGTTATATGAAATTTTTGTGTGATGGTACCTAATTGATGGTTCTATATTGATGATTGTGTAATGATGATATGGTAATGCATGATGGGTGATCCTATAAGTGTTGTGGATTTATGCAAATGATGTTTTATGCTATGTGAGATGGATTTGATTATGCAAGAATGATATGTGATGAAATGTAATGTTCATATTGATTATGTATGGATGTGATACAAATGATGTATGATGTTTTGTAATGATGAATTATGATTATGTGATGAAAATGATTATGCAAATGATTATGCAAATGATTTTGTTTTAGAGTCTTAAGCTTAAATGAGTGAATCTATCCAACTTCCAAGAGTTGTGGGAAGGTTGTCATCAGTTGATTCTTTGTTAAATTAAGCTTTCACAAAACCTAACATATTTCCCAATTATTTTGGAAATTTGAAGAGACTCACTCATGTAAGCTTAGTGAACCACTTTCCTAATGTCACTATATGAAATGATTTTGATTATGTAAATGAAATGCGATGCATGGATGGATGAATGATGTTTGTAATTTTTTTTATGGAAGTGATATGCAACTAAATGAGAATGTTTTGCAAGTGATGTGTAACTATATGAAAATGATGTGTTTTTTGAAATGTCAAGTGTACTCAATCCCTTATTGCAAGAGATAATGTCATTGTTGTAGCTTTGGAAATCCCATAAATATAGTTGTCAACTAACATGGATGCACTCTACTCTAACCATGCAGATCTCATATGCAAAAGTTGTCATTCGTAACAGATGACTTTTCATGCTTTTTATCATCATTGGGCCTTTAAAATGTTCAAAGTGAGTACAAGCGTCAATGGTATATTTAGACCATGATGACCTAAGTACTACTTCCATGATGTTTGATAGTGCAATTCAACACAATCATCTAAGTATAATTAAATCGAGATGACTTGAGTATTGCTTGTGTAAATAGACAAGATTTAACCATTTTTCTATTCAAATTTGGAATGTCATTAGTGATACTTTGTAGAGAACATCCCACAATAATTTGCATAGTAATAATGATCATCTCATAGACAACAGACAAAGAAAAATCATACTCCTTCCTAGCTCTAGTTTGATACATCATTGAGGGGCTCTAGATATATGATAACAAAAAACAAAGTTCTACAAGTAAACATTTGAGTGTTATGTAATAAACCCATGATTCAGAAGAACATCATCCATTTGAAATTTCTTTTTGATTTGATTGATTTGGCTATTTGATTTGGATAGTTGATGTGTTCAAGTTTGGGTGACTGATGCTCAATGTTGAGTGGCACTATGATCATTGATTTGGGTGGTGTAGTACTACTGTTGTTTGTCTATTGGTTCAAGCTCAAATTTTATTCAAGTTTGGGTGACTGATGCTCAATGTTGAGTGGCACTATGATCATTGATTTGGGTGGTGTAGTACTACTGTTGTTTGTCTATTGGTTCAAGCTCAAATTTTATTGCCCCTAGTGAGTTTAGGATTTTTCCCCTAGTCTAGGGTGAGACACGACCGCGATGCTAGGATATGTACATGGTGCTTTTCGAGGATAGGCAGATGGATGGAAAAAGCTAATGTTCACCATGCTCAAATAGATGGAAAATCTAACCTATCACAAATAGCAACTGTTGCCAAGTTTTCACTAGTTTTTATTGCACTTTTTCAAATTTTATGATTTTTTTGATTTTTCACTTTTATTTTGTATTTTTCTCTTTTTCTGATTTTTTTGGATTTTTTATCTTTTTAGAATTTTTTGGATTTTTTAGATTTTTGATTTTTTTGGAATTTTCACTTTTTTTACCTTTTTTGGATTTTTAAGATGGAATGATATGATATGACCGGTTGAACGAACATGACTCACCACAAAAGAGGTAATGCAACCATGGATAAATGATAGATCAAAATGAAAGATTCACTACAAAACATGTCACACAAGCAACATATCTCTTGTCGAAAGATGATAATGGATGATTGATTCTATAAGGTATGATGATGATAAGTACTTAGGATCACTGATTTCCCCGAAGTACGATAATATTGATGATTTTTTATGATTGACAAACAAAAGATATGAGGATGGGATAATGTTTTACAGCTTGGCTCAAATATGATTTACATGATAAGATTCAAGGTTGCAAAGGGACATGATGACATGGATTTTGATAAGCCGGGAGATATGAAATGGAAGAAAGCAAGGATAAAAATAATGAAAGGGATGACCAAGATCAACTAGATACGATACAAACACAAGGCCCAAGTATTTTTCCCCTATTCCTCATCAAGACCGAAGAAGGGAAGAAAGGATGTATCTAGAAAGAATGATGGAATATGGATAAGATGAAATATATGGTACGAAAGATATGGACAAAGCAAATAGGATAGGATATATGATGTTCAAGGAGATCCTTAACCTTGCCGAGATCAAAGGTGGAAATGTAAGGAATGATATATGCATGATAGGGAGATGGAAGAAGGACTTAAGCATCAAGTTTCACGACCAAATATCCCTTTAATAAACCATGGAAATGGGGATTAGACTCATAAATTTTGACCTATTAAAGGTATGATGGAAGAAATAAGGACTTATCCATAGGTTTGGATTAAAGGAGAATAATGGGGGATGAATGTTGGGTAATGTATAGGAGGTGGAAAGGCTTGTTGATGGATAGATAGAAAGAATTGCAAGGTCAACATTGGCACACACCTTGAAGGGTGGTGGAGTGATGGAGGAAAAATGGATTTGGAAGACAATAGGCTTTTAGATGGAAATTTGGAGGAAGCTTTTGGATTAGAAAATTTGGATGCCAATTTAGATTTTATTGCTTCTATGAGACTTTTTGGAATCCACGTGACTTTTGACTTTGATATTTGTTTTGTGGGCCTTTGTGGCCTTTGAGATTTTTCTTTCCACTTTATGGACCTTTGTGGTCTTAGGAAATTTTCATTTTGCTTTGATGGGCCTTTGTGGCCTTTTTTATTTTTCTTTTTATTTTGGATCAAATTTTATTTTATTTTTTCCTACCTCTTTGAGGAGACATGTTGATCCTTGGATACATGTGGATTTTGATATGGAAGCTTTTGACATTTGGCACCCAAATTGCTTCCAAGAGCAATAGGAGAGGTGGATTGAGATGAATGGTATGGAGGTATTATGGATGAGTGAGTGTAGGTAGAATTTTTAAAGGGAATCAAGGATGTGTGCCTTTGTTGTTCTTGAGGAATAGGATATGGACCTAGGATAGAGGGAATTTTTAATCAACTAGGATGAGGACCTAGGATAGATGGTAGGTTTGGTGGATTAGGATGAGGACCTAGGATAGATGGAAGGTTTGATGGATAAGGATGAGGACCTAAGATAGATGGTAGGTTTGATGGACTAGGACACTTAGGTGTATAATTGAGGCCATGGTAATATGGGTTTTCTTGATCAAAAAGGGGTTCTAGGATAACTTGTTCATGAAGGCCTAATCCTTTTCCTTTGTAGTTCATATTTTGACACATTCGTTTTCCAATGGGATATGTATTGTTTGTGAAACAAGGTGCAAGTCCATTTTGGTGAGGATATGATATGGATGAAAGGATAGGTGTTGGAAGTAAACTAGAGCGGATAAAGGTAGAGGATCCCAATTTGTAGGTGCGTGGCTCATGGATAGCTTGACTAGGTATGATAGGATCTTGGCATGGGGATGATGGGGTACTTTGATATTGACTTGGAAAAGAAGTATGAGGTGTAGAATATGGAGTAGCTTGCTCTTTATTAGGTGTGGAATCATCATGTAGTGGTGTGAAAGGCATATCTTGATCTTCAGAAGGATTAACATCCTCATGAAATGAAGGGATATCCTTAGATGGAAGCATATCTTGATCTTGATGAGGAAGGGAATCATAAGATTTTGCAAAAAGCATATCTTGATCATCGGGTGATATGACATCATTAGATAGGATGGAAGAACTACCATGCTCTTGGTATGCAATGGAATTGTGAAATGGTATGGATTCATTAGATGTGGTGGAAGGAGGACTTGGAAGGATACTTTCTCTTGAGATGGAAGGGAATCATTATGAATGAAAAGTGAAAGGAGGGGATCATCATAGAATTCTTGAGAGATGGGATCTTGGTCAAAGATTGGAAGAACTTGTGGAATTTTGATATCATTGGATGGAGTGGAAATAATGCTTTGATCTTGAGGTCTAGAGGATTCTATGTTGTCATGTTTTGGACTGAGAGATTGACAAGAATCATTAGATACAAAGCATATTATAGAAGAAGGTGGTTGGATGGAATCGTTAACTTGAGTGAAAGAATATTGAGGTATATTTTGGCTTATGGGAGATGGAGATATATGCATGAAATGGTAGGGTTTTTCAATATCATTTGTGTTTGAGGACTGAGATTAAGGCTTCTGATTTAACTTTTTCAAGAATTCAAAGAAATTGAACTTGGATGATGTAGTTGTTGGTGGAGAAGGTATCATGTCTATATTTTTTTCAGATGGATAAGAAGAGATGTCTGACAACAAATATCTTTTTATGGTTGTTTCCCTTTGCATATCCCATATTTTTTGTTCAAGGTTTTTCATTTGATGAGCTAAAGAATTCAATTGGTCCTCATCTATTTCAGGTTGATATAATCTGTGATGGGGGTATTCTTCAGTTTTAGCCATGATGGTTTTGTGTCTCCCTATTTTAAGTTGCAATTTTTTGAGTCCTAATGATTGAAGTTTCAATGGTTGTAGTTCCAATGGTTGGAGTTTCAAGATTTGACTCTTCAATGCTTTTATTTTCAAGTCCTTTTCCTTGAGTTTCCATTTTTGTAACCTTGTTTGAATAGGCATACAAGTGTTATAGTTTAGACTAAACTTTCGATCTAAGTTTGGAAGAGTACCAAGGATTACAACTAGGTCAAATAGAATTAAAAATTCTAATGAGACTAAGTTTGATTTGACTATATAGCTTTACTTCATGATGAAAGGATGATAAATCCTGATAGTGAAACTAGGCTTAATAATCAAAGGTTTGATAAGTTTGATGATTTTGGTACTTTGAGATGTTAGATTTTGGTTTAGGTTCAAAAATTCCACTTGTAGAGGTCAATTTTAACAAGTTTAGATTCTAAGGTACATAAGGAATGATTTTGGACTTAGAGGAAATTCTAAAATTTTGGTTCAAACTATGAGATCGGAGGCAAATTTTCTTCCTACACAAGATACTCAAATCTTTGGAAAAGTCTTGGATTTTGACAATAGTAAACTAAGTACAAGTCGTGATTGTTCTTTGAAGATATTTTGTAAAAATTGAAGACCAACCTCTCTCTAAATTTGTAGAGTGTTGAGAGATGTTTTTGATATTCTCTTGGACTAAGAAATTTGGACTTGGATTTCCATATTTTAATCTTTCATGAAATCATTTGATAAAACACATGTTTAGACTCTATTTTACCTAAGGAACGGTTGAACAATACTGAGCATATTCAGGATGAGACTGACTATTAGATAGGAGATGATTCTAGGTCATTATTTTGTGGTCTACAAAAAGTGCCACAAAATGGACAAAAGGTGCCATAGAATGTGCAAGAAGTGTAACATAATGGAAAAAAAGTGCCAGAATAGATGCAAGAAGTGCCACAGAATGGACAAAAAGTGCCATAGAATGTGCAAGAAGTGCCATAGTATGTGCAAGAAGCACCGCATAATGGAAAAAAGGTGCCAGAATAGATGCAAGAAGCGCCAGAAGGAAATCAATATGTGCTAGAAGGTATAGAAGAGGTGCCAAACTAGAAGAATAACACTATTTCTTGGAAGTTTGATTTTTCAGATTTTCTAGTTGGAGACCTGGTTGCTTCAATGAATGTAATTCTGACTTAGTGTTTTCACTTTCAACATGGGATTTAAAAAAATAAAAAAAATTAAACACTTTGCAAAGACACATCAATCAATGTACACTCCTTAGGTTGTGAAAGATTGTATTCTTTTGGATTCCACATGGGTTTTACCCCAACCAAACTTATTCTTAGCAGATGATTAGATGCTTGACCCCACTGGCTCCCTTCCATGACAGTCACTTCTATGGGGCAACCAAGAATCAATACCCATGAATCTCCCATGGCATACTTCTCATCTCTACTAAAAACTACGAGAATGTGGATGCCTTCGCAATGACCATTGCTGCACCAAAGAATAGATAAAGGTTTTTGGCCAAACTATAACAAGGGTTCTAGTATGGGCATTCCATTCATGGGGGATAATCCATGTCGCGAGAGACCATTTCTTTCGTTCTTGTTAGAACTATCCTCAGGTACTTTCCTTTGTTCAAGTACCCACATTTATATTCTAGTTGGAAGTCACTTGGCTTTAGTGTGTTACTGGTTGGGTCGTTCTCTTGGGTGATTACTTTTTCCCACAAGGCAGGCCCTCTAAGATAATAAAAAAAAAGCAAGTATAACCATAGTTTGATCAATCTTTGTTTTGTGTAAAAAAAGAGAGAACACATGCAATATACTCAACTCACAATTGCACACAAAAAGTGAATGGGTCTAGCTTTTTGATCACCTAGTTAAGGGGAGAGAATATGCCTACCATCCATCAAGCATGGAAAACATGGTGTTCATTAACCTTTTAATTAAGTTATGTTCCTAACTTAATGAAAAGGAAACAAGTAAATCACTTCTAGCCCCTGCAATATGTTAGTAGTTTATGTTTGAGTCTTTGACAGAAAATATAGGAAAGCTACAAAATAAACACAGAGTATTAGCCTTCAGATTTAGTGAAAAATAAGGAAACTGCAAAAAGCGCCAGAATAGAGACAAAAAGTGCCACCAAAAGTGCAAAAAGTGCCACAACATGTGCAAGAAGTGCCATAGAACATGCAAGAAATTCTAAAACTCATGCAAGAAGTGTTGAAACTCAAAAAACCATGTTTTTGGACCCTAGTGAGCCTTTCTGGGAACTTGCAAAAAGTGCCACAGAAAGTGCAAGAAGTGCCACAGAACATGCAAAAGGCACCATAGAACATGCATGAAGTGCCATAAAACATGCAAAAGGCTCCAAAATAGATGAAATAAGTGCCAAAACGAGTGCAAGATGTGGTAGAAGTCTCATATCTGAACCTGTGAAAATAAAATTTCTAGAATGTTAAAAAAAATGGGGCAAGGCCCCATGGTGGGTTTCATTTTGTGTGTGTGTGAAATGTGTAAAGTTAGTATCAACACAAACCTTAATGAAACGAATTATATTAAAGATTCAAAGCAAAGAAGCTACTCTAAATTGCAATTTAACAAATCTTTCAAGAACGTCTCATTGTCCTCTATTCTTAATAATTCTTTTAACCTTTTGGGTTTGTGCAGGATCAAGATGGGCAAAACAGTGGCAATATGATGGGTATGTGGCTAATGACTATTTTTTTTACCCAAAATTGATGAAATGAAAAGGGTTTTTAAAGGAGATTCTCAGCTTTCCATTGATAAAAAATATGCTTTACTTTGAATTCAATAACTAATTATTATTCATTTTCTATTTAAATTACGACTAAAGTCCTAATGGATAGGCTAATTGTAAAAAATCTATAGCTTTCAAACGATATCACATTTTTTGAATCCAAAACATGCATCACATTCTATGCTTCACATACTATAGAATTAAAAAAATAAAAAATTGAATTTCATGAAGTTTTGACCAAGTTAAGGTGGTCAGACATACGAGTTTTTTATATTTTTAAAAAAATTATAATAAAAAATTCATAATTAATTATTTACTTCTAAAAAAATACAAAAAAATATGCATCACATCTGGGCATGAGTCCTCTACTTACATCTAAAATCTTATAAGAAAAAAATATCATTTTATTGTGGTTAGGGTGGTCAAACAGACACCTACTTCTTATTTTTTCCCTGAAATTTAAGTACTAATCCATTGAAATTTCAAATTTTTAGCAAATAGATTTAAAAAAACCTAGTAGTTTAGAAACTACATTCAACTTGCTATAGATTCTATTCTTACATATTTTTTAAATAATATAGATAACTTATATTCAAATTTTTATGTCAAGTTGCCTAACTCTGATTTTTCTAAATTTTTTGCCACTTAAGGGCCTATCTTTCCATGATGATCCTGCACATACCCTTTTGGCCCTCATATTTCTTTTTGCACAAAGGCTATTAGAATGACACTTAAGAATGAGATTATTATTCAACATGCAAGCCAACTATGCTCCTATATGAAACTAAATGATGGAAAGGATAATGGATACTATGATGAATGGATGATGATGTTTATGATAAATGGACAAATGGTGGTGGATACTATGGTAGTGATCTATATTCAATTCTATGCACGATACTACATATGTTCAAATGAAAAATATTAAAATTCTAATCTAAAATGCAACTATGATGCAATGGAGGACATAAAATGAAACTATGAAGTAATATGTTAATCTAAGATCTAACTATGATGCAAAAAATGATGTAAAAAGTAACTATAAGACTCCAAAGTTCTCCCAAGCTCAAACAATGTTTCTATATGATAACTTTACTCCAAATGTGGATGCAAAATGCAATGCCCAAGGGTTGTATTTATAGCCTTTTCCAAGCATATAGTGAGGTGGAAATGATCAATGGTCCAGATTCAAACAAGAAGAATGGATGGCGGAGATGGAGAGAATCAAGATGTTGTCCACTTGACCAAATACAACATGCCATTTGGATGGAAAACTCAAGTGTGTGAATAAAAGACCATGTGCCTTTAAAATTGGTGGAAGTGTGTGAGGAATGAGCCATGTTCTTTTAAAAATGAGTTGAAGATAATTCTAATTAAAAATTAGAGTTATTTAATTTCATTTGACCTTCGTGAGGTGGCACAAAAAGTTGTAGACATGTGCTCAAATTCCTAATCGAGATTAGTGAAGATTAATTAAATAAAATAAGCTTATGGAAATTTGTTTATTTAATTAATTTAGAAGAATATGTTTTAGATTTTTCCAAGCATATAGTGAGGTGGAAATGATCAACGGTCCAGATTCAAACAAGAAGAATGGATGGCGGAGATGGAGAGAATCAAGATGTTGTTCACTTGACCAAATACAACATGCCATTTGGATGGAAAACTCAAGTGTGTGAATAAAAGACCATGTGCCTTTAAAATTGGTGGAAGTGTGTGAGGAATGAGCCATGTTCTTTTAAAAATGAGTTGAAGATAATTCTAATTAAAAATTAGAGTTATTTAATTTCATGTGACCTTGGTGAGGTGGCACAAAAAGTTGTAGACATGTGCTCAAATTCCTAATCGAGACTAGTGAAGATTAATTAAATAAAATAAGCTTATGAAAATTTGTTTATTTAATTAATTTAGAAGAATATGTTTTAGATTTGAAGAATTTAGAAAATGAACAATATAAATAAATTGAGAATTTATTTATACGTAGTTGAAATATTAATTAAATAGATAGTATTTAATTAATTAAAGGCGATTACTAATTTTAGGTGTATATAGTACCAACATTTTTAGATTGTGAGTCTTGATAGATAAATCCAAGACCTTGTGTATGCAGATTTTCTTTGACATGGATGGGCTCTAAAATACCTCTCATGAAGGCCTAAACCTTTTCCTTGATAGTTCATTCTCTTGAGCATTTGATCTATGGTAGGATGCTTGTTATATTGGAAGAATGATATGATTTCATTATTAGGTGAAGGAGGATGGGTGGTGTATGTGCTATGTTCTTCTTCTACAAGAAAGCCACCATGGATGAATGTGAGAGTACTGAGGGAATATAAAAGTGGTGTGGAGATAGTAGGGTTAGGTGACAATGGAGGATAATGAGATGGAGAGGATGGGGTAGCAACATCTTGATCAGGAGGAGTGAGTGGTAAGGGATCAGGAGAGGGATTAGGTGATATGATAGGATCTAAAGTTGTGGCAGGGGGTGATAAGGGCTCATGAGATGGAGCGGTCATAACTTGAGTGTCAAGGAGATTATGGGATGGAATGGATGGGGGATTATGATCTTAAGGTGGACTAGATTGGATAGCAAGATCCATATGTGGAGAAGGGGATATGTTGGTATTATTTGGATCAAGCTCTTGGCATGACTCATTTTATGTAGATGGAATGATGATGGAGTTTTGGAGGGACTCCTTAAGTGGGGGAGACAAAAGGATGGAGGATTCATAAAGTTCATGGGAATGGATTTCGGTGATACTAGGAGTGGGAGGACTGGATTGGATTTGGGTGTCTTCAATGGATTGGGTGGATCTAGGTGTGGGAGGAGTGGATTGGATTTGGGTGTCTTTGATGGATTGGGTGGATCTAGGTGTGGAGGAGTGGATTGGATTTTGGCGTCTTTGATGGATTGGGTGGATCTAGGAGTAGAAGAGGGTAATTGGGTTTTTCTATTGTCGATGGGTTCGGTGGCTCTCAGGGTAGGAGATGGGGTTCAATGGATTCGGTGGGTTTGATGGTTTCAATGTTTTGATTGGTGCTAGGGGTGGTAACAGTAATGATAGGTGCGAGATGGAGCAAGGCCTCATCACTAGTGATTGTACATGGGATGGTGGGGCAACATGGCTCCATGACTTCAAGATGTGGAGTTGGGGATGTATTCTTTGTCATGAGTCCTTGGAGAACTTCTAGAGTGAGAAAATTACATATTTTTGGCTTAGCTAGGGTGATGGGAGTAGAAGAAGGATTAGGGATTGGTGGACGATTAGGATTAGATGGATGGATGGGATTGGAGGGAGGACTAAGAGTAGGTGGAGGATTAGGATTAGATGGATGAATAGGATTGGAGGGAGGACTAAGAGTAGGTGGAGGATCAAGATGAGATGGATTGGGATTGGATGGAGGACTAAGAGTAGGTGGGGGATTAGGATTAGAATAGGAGGTCGTGGGTGGTGTATTATAGTAGGAGTATTGAGATAGTAGATTAGGATGGGAAGAATGGGTGATGGGTTGGGATAGGAGGGCATGGATGGTGGATTACCACAAGAGAATGTAGGTGGTGGATTGTAGTAAGGATATTGGGATAGTAGATTAGGAGGGGAAGATTGGGATGGTGGATTAGGACAGTAATATTGGGATGGTAGATTAGGATCAAACATTTGAGGATAATAAGATGCAAGGTTTGGACTAGGGGTAAAGGTGATAGAGTTTTTGTGTGAAGATGGGGGGACATAAGAGGATATGGATCATGGAGAATAACATGGAGACATGGATGTGGAATGAGATGGGTACGTGGGTGATGGATAAGAGAGAGATGTAGATGAAGGATATGACGAATATGTGGATGGGGAAGATAATCGATATCCCTTGTCATAGGTAGCATAAAGATCGCTAGTAGATGTGGATGAAGGCATGATGGGATTGCTTGGATGAGTGATTTGATTTTACAAGATGCTTGAGGAAAAACTACTAGAAATGATAGCATCAAAGGCATTTATATCATAATATTGAACATAACTAGGAATTCCCTTGACTACTATTGTTGGTTGCACGAATGGAGGATAAGGATTCATGATGCTGGATTGGATGGATATGGATTAAAAAGATGGGAATAGATGATTAGAAGGAAAGAAAGGATGATGAAAAGATAAATACTATGGATTAGAAGGAGATGGAAGAAGGGATCTTAAGATTTGTTTTGATATCAAAAGATCTTGGATGTAGATGGACTAAATCTAAAATTGGGATTTAGGTTAAGCTCAGATTGGGATTTTAGATTAAGCTTAGATTGGGATTTGATTTAAGCTTAGATTAGGAATTAGGATTGGATTGAAGGATGTGATGGGATGAGATGATAGATAAGATTGGGTGAATAATCGAATAAGGTGATGAAACTTAATTCTAAACTAAGTTTAGAGGTTGAACAAGATGATGTAAACCACTGATGATTAGATTAGGCTACAAAAGGGATGATTATGACATTGAATATACCTCAAGATGGAAGTAGATTGATTGGGTTGATGATGATTTACTAACTCAAGATGGATGAAAATCCTAAGGAGATGTGAATGATGATAATTGGGATCTGACACCTAAGCCAACTTGGATAAAAACCTCAGAAACCAAGTCTAGGGTATGTGCAGGATCATGATGGGCCACAAACTGGCAATATGATGGGTATGTGGCTGACGACTATTTTTTTACCCAGAATTGATGAAACAAAAAGGGTTTTTAAAGGAGATTCTCAAATTTCCATCAATATAAATTATGTTTTACTTTCAATTTAATAAGTAATTATTATTCATTTTCTATTCAAATTACGACTAAAGTCATAATTGATAGGCCGATTGAAAAACATCTATAGCTTTCAAAGGGTATCACATTTTTTGAAACCAAAACATGCGTCACATTCTATGCTTCACATACTGTAGGATTAAGAAAAGAAAAATTGAATTTCATGAAGTTTTGACCAAGTTAAGGTGGTTAGACATACGAGTTTTTATATTTTTTACAAATCTATAATAAAAAATTCATAATTAATTATTTACTTGGAAATAAATTACAAAAAAATATGCATCACATCGGGGCATGAGTCCTCTACTTAATATCTAAAATCTTATAAAAAAATATTATCATTTTATTGTGGTTAGGGTGGTCAAACAGACACCTACTTCTTATTTTTTCCCTGAAATTTAAGTACCACATTTTTTTTAAACAAACCTAGTAGCTTAAAAACTACATTCAATTTTATACAAATTCTATTCTTACATATTTTCAAAATAATATAGATAACTTATTCAAATTTTTACGTCAAGTTGCCTAACTCTGATTTTTCTAAATTTTTTGCCACTTAAGGGCCTATTTTTTCCATGATGATCCTGCACATAACCTCTAGAGGATTTGGATTGATGAATCGATAATGGATATGAAATCTAGGGATGTACTAAGATGCACCTATAAGATTTGATCGATGAAATGATGAATTTTAGAAAATGAAAATGAACAAAAATGATAATTATGAGAAGACAAATAAGGATAATTTTTTTTATTGTGGCAAAGGATGAGGCAGGGACTTCCAAAGGTCATAACTTTTGACTTAGATGTCCATTTGGGCTGAAATTTTATAGGTGGATGTATTATGAGGTGGTATATTGGCCCCCATTTTGGCACTTTTTTGGGGCTTGAAACTTTCTTCTTGGCCCTCAAAATAGCAATTTAGTGTTTTTTTCTAGTTTATTAAAAGTGGTTTTTGTTAATAACTTGAAACTCATATTTCAAATTTAGGATGTTAGTTAGAAATTCATCCTACCTTAGTTTTAGGTTGTTTTTGGGAAAAAACTCGACTCTCAAAGATGTGTATGTGAAATTACCTAAGATGGAAAAATCTAACTGTATACCTTAGAATTTCTACTGCTCTAAAATGTGCAAACTAACTAAGAAATGGAAATGACAAAATACCAAGGACACCTCAAGATTAGCCAAAAGAGTGATACAACGAAAAGGAATGTAAATAAAATGAAACACAAACAATTTTACCTCCCTTGGTGTTGATACCTCTTTGATTGGCCCTTGCTTGGATTGGTTGTGTGCTCCTTAGATGATTGCTTGAATTTCTAAATGCAAGATTGGAGGTGCAAATGATTAAAACGATAGCTAGATGATGGTAAATGATTGAGGATTTGAATTGATAACATGTAGTTATGAGAATGCAAAGTGTTTGAGAAGGAAAATTGGCAGCATAAGGTTGCTCCAAATGAAAGTGCTGAAAATGCCCTTGAGGAGGGGGTATTTATAGAAGAATTTGAATAATCTAGAGAATTCAACGGTTGAGATGCATCCAACAAGGCCAAGATGAAGGGCTATAGTGGGTTGAGAACCCACAAGCCCTCACGTCTTGACATGTGGAGGGTGAAGTGGCCAAGGGGATATGATATGGAGATGAGGTGTCAAGAAGGTACATGAGGTGGAAAAAAGACATGCACCTTGGGGAGTGAGGAGATTTCCTCAAAAAGAGATTCCTTGTCCCCAAGTGGGAGTGAAAGGGACATTTGAGGAATTCTAGAATTCCTCAAAAATCTACATGGGAAAAGGAAAGGTGGTTGGGGAAATAAGTGTGAATTAAAAATTCACATTCCTAGAAAAGTCTAAAAGATAAAAGATGGGCTCCAAAAAGGTGGGACTTGGTCACATGTGGAGATTGTGACAAGTCAAGGTTCTAGAAGCCTTGGAAGGATGGAATGTGAATTAAAATTCACATATAAAAGGGAATCTAGGAAGAATAAAAAGAATTAAAAATTCCTTGGAGAATGATTAGGCTTAATTAATCAGTAATTAGAAAATAAATGAGGATTAGAAGCCAACTTGCAAAAGTTGGAGGATGTGACACATTCCTAATCAAGGATTAGGCATGTGCACATCCCTAATGAAGAAATTAGGAGATGGATTAGGATTAGATGAAAATGACATGTGAGGAATTAAATAAATGTAATATTTATTTAATTTATTTGATGAAAGGAGGATTAAAAGAGGGTAAGGTATTTAATTATTAATTAAATACCTTAGGGATTTGGCAGAATTAAAGATATTAATTAAATAATAGTAATATTACTTAATTACTCGGATAGGAGGATGTTTAGACGAAAAGTGATAAATTTGGATAAATTAAGTGTCCAAATTTGGATATCTACATTTTTCCCCTCTTTGAGATGGTGTTACGAAGTAGCATCATTTCAAAGAATATTAAAACATAGAACGTATAAGAAGATGGTTAGATTGGAAAGGATGCCCTAATCATTCAAAGAAGTGACTAGGAAGGAAGATGATGGGGGTAAAGATGAAAGAGTAGGGATTGAGGATTCCCCTTCGAGAGGACATGCGGGTTGAAGAGAACACGTGTGTGCTCTCGAAATAGATGATGTGATGCAAGGAGATATGAGGAAGATGATGCAAGGTGAAGATGATGAAGCACAAATGGATGACAAAAGGTGATGTTGCCCCAGTCAAGGTACAAGCCAAAATAGGTTGATAATGGATGGAGTGTTGTCAATGAGGGAAGTAAGGATCCTGAAACAACACGAGGATAGGGAAGGATACATCCCACTGAGTGTTATTGATAAGGGAAGGATACATCCCAAAATACCACTAAAGGATAGGGAAGAATACCTCCCGATGATGATGATGAAAGTGTTGTTGATGAGGGAAGGATACATCCCAAAACAACACCAAAGGTTAGGGAAGAATACCTCCCAAGGATGATGATGACAATGTTGTTGATGAGGGAAGGATACATCCCAAAACAACACCAAAGGGATAGGGAAGGATACTAAGGGATGATGATGATGGGTTAGGGCTGGTAATGAGACTGGGGACAAGACCAAGGATTTGATTAGGTGATTTATGCGATATTGAATAGATGAGGAGGAGAGTGATATGTGAGATGGAGAGAAGGATCGTAAGATTTGGTTTGATATCCAAAGATTTGGACTGCAGATGGACGAAAGCTTAGATTAGGGGTTTGGTTAAGCTCAGATTAGGATAAGATTAAAATCTCAGATGAGGATGGGATTGAAGACGAGAATGATGGAAGGAGATGATTGGATTGATTCTACACCGAGTTTTGGAGTTTAAAAGGGCAATCAAATTTTTCCCGATTTGGCAATTTTCAAAAATTGTAAAATTTTGCCATTTTAGGAAACCTCATGGATAGACTTTTGGGAGTCCCAATTTTTTCCAAGAAATACCCATTGGTGAGATAGGATGAATTGCCAACTAACATCCCAAATTTGAGATATGCATTTTGAGTGATGAGCGAAAACAATTTTTCAAAATGCTCGAAAAAAATACTAAATTGGGATTTTGAGGGTCAAGATGAAACTTTGAGGCCCCGAAAATGGGTCAAAAAGGGTTCCAACAACTTTCAAAGAAACCCGTTGGAAATCCACTCGTTATCGCGTAACGCAACTACCCGTCAAATTTCAGCTCAAACAGACACCCGAGTCAAAAGTTATGGCCTCCGGAAGTGTTGGGGTAAAAATCAAAAATCAATTTTGAAAAATTGAAGACATGGGTTTTGTTCGCGGAGGAAAATTAGGAAATGGGTCGGGATCGATTTTTGAAAAGAGAGTAAAAAGGTGCATTTGGGGGGGTCAAAGGTTGGCGGAGAGGGGTGCTACCACCCCAAGCTGGGGCGCCGCCGCCGCGGCCGTGGGCAGAGCCGCTCCTCTGCGGGGATGGTCCCGCCGCCTTGCGCGGGGCAGTTCCGCCGCCCTACGCGGGGTGGAGCCGCTCCTCTGTGGGGGCGGTTCCGCTGCCCCACGAGGGGGGGCAGACGAAGGGAGGCAAAAAAAGGAGTGGGGGGGGGAAAGAAATAAGAATGTAAGAGGTAAGAGAAAGGATGAAGAGATAGGGAAAATGATGGGGGGGATGGGGGGAATTGGTGAAATGTATACCTTGGAATTTCTACTGCTCTAAAATGTGCAAACTAACTAAGAAATGGAAATGACAAAATACCAAGGACACCTAAAGATTAGCCAAATGAGTGATACAACGAAAATGAATGTAAATAAAATGAAACACAAACAATTTTACCTCCCTTGGTGTTGATACCTCTTTGATTGGCCCTTGCTTGGATTGGTTGTGTGCTCCTTAGATGATTGCTTGAATGTCTAAATGCAAGATTGAAGGTGCAAATGATTAAAAAGATAGCTAGATGATGGTAAATGATTGAGGATTTGAATTGACAGCATGTAGTTATGAGAATGCAAAGTGTCCCTAAATGCCCTTGAGGAAGGGGTATTTATAGGAGAATTTGAATTCTCTAGAGAATTCAACGGTCAAGATTGCTCCAACAAGGCCAAGATGAAGGGCTATGGTGGGTTGAGAACCCACAAGCCCTCACATTTTGACATGTGGAGGGTGAAGTGGACAAGGGGATATAGAGGTGGAAATGAGTTGTCAAGAAGGTACATGAGGTGGAAAAGGACATGCACCTTGGGGGTGAGGAGATTTCCACAAAAAGGGATTTCTTGTCCCCAAGTGGGAGTGAAAAAGACATTTGAGGAATTTTGGAATTCCTCAAAAATCTACATGGGAAAATGAAAGGTGGTTGGGGATATAAATGTGAATTAAAAATTCACATTCCTAGGATGATCTAAAGGGTAAAAGATGGGCTCCAAAAAGGTGGGACTTGGTCACATGTGGAGATTGTGACAAGTCCAAGGTTCTAGAAGCCTTGGAAGAATGGAATGTGAATTAAAAATTCACATAGGGAGGAGAGAGACATGGGATAAATAAATGAGAATTAAAAATTCTCATGGTAAGGAGAGTCAATATCTAAAAAGGAAAAATGGAAGAATTGACCAAAAAGTGGTGCTAGAAATAGGTAATGACCTTGGTTAAGGTTGTGCAAACATTGGATTAGGCTAATTAATGGAAGATTAGAGGCAAGTGGCAAATGAAGGAGGGTGTGACATTAATCTCTGATTAAGAGAATGCACATCATAATCATGAATTAATTAAATTAATTCAGATTAGAGCAAGGTTATGGAGGATGTGACAAGGAGAGAGAAAGTGAGGAATTTTAAATTGATTTTAAATCAAAAAGGGGAAAAAATGACTAAATTAAATAAATTAGCGTATTTATTTAATTTAGAGAGGAATAAGGTGAAAGATAGAGTATTAATTATTAAATTAAATACTTTACCATTATGAGGCCAAATGTATAATATTAATTTAATAAATTAATATTAATATGATAGACAGAAAGGCAACAAATTTAATCATATGGAAGTGATTAAATTTAGATGTCTACATTTTGCCCCTCTTTGAAACATTGTTAGGATAACAGTGTTTCGAAGAAAAATAAAATGCGAATGAGGCAAGAGATGAAGGATGGTGATGCCCCTGGCATGAAAGGTTAATGATGCCCCAATGACCAAGCTGGAGGAATGGAGGAATGGTAAGAGGGTATGCCCCCTCGAGAGGGCGGTCGGGGAAGGAAAAAAGGGGTCCCCAGATGATGTCGTGATAGGAAGGAAAGAATGATACCATTGGATAGAGCTCAGAAAACCAAGCAATTTTGGCTTTTGAATGGAGGTGATCTGACACACGGTTTGCAAATGGAAGCCTCAGGAAGTTTGGGATTAGTTAGAGGAATAAAAAGTTTAAATAAAAGGTAAAAAATACCTTTTTGGAGGAAGGGGGTTAAAAAGGTAATTTGAAAAATTACCTTGGACATTTGCAATGTAGCAGTTGAGAGAAAGAAGGAGAGGAGAGAAAATCAATGAGAAGACACGATGCTGACAGATAATGACACTGCGATCGTGCACCGGGCGGACGGAGTACGAGCAATGTACCGTAGGGGCATAGGCGGATAGCAGGTGAGGAGAAATAAAAACCCCCATATGTGACATACGCAGTTTTTACGTAAAAAAATTCAAATTGAGAAATATGGGTTTTGTCGGGAACAAAATGAGCAAAATGGTTCATGTTAATTTGAATTAAAAAAAGGTCAAATTGATGTGAAAAGTGCAGGGGGGTCCAAACTAGGTTGGGGCAGAGCCACCCCAAGGTAGGGCGCTGTCGACGCGGCTGGGGCAGAGCCGCCGCCTTGCACGGGTGGTTCTGCCGCTGCGTTGGGCGGAGACGCCGCCCAGCGCTGGCGGTTCTGTCGCCTAGCGATCGGTGGAGGCGATCGCCTGTAGCCCAGTGGTAGCCCAGGTAAGCCCTAACGTCGAGCCCAGACGTCTTCCCTACTTGGTGGCCTGTGGTCATGTGTCAGTGTTGTCTGGTTGCCTTGCGGGCGGAGGCATCCTGCAGCTAAGCGGCACCATGTCAGCCTGCCCAGGCGGAGACATCAGCCACTGCTTGTTGTGTGGTCATGTCTTGGGGCGGCCATTATTTAACCTGCGGTGGGTCACCTGTGGTGGCGGGTGCTCCCTCAACAGCGGGCGGACGCCCATATTTGTAGTGTCGACGCCCTCGTGGGGCGTGTGCAACCTTGAGATAAAGCCACTAAGTGGGGTGGGGAGTAGATAAGGGAAAATAAAGAGTAAAAAGAATAAGAAATAAAGGCAAACGAAAAAAAAAAAAAAGGCGGGACTAATGGTAAGATGTGCATGTATGCAGAGCTTTGAGCGACTACGAATGCACGAGCGGCGGTCGGAGGTGGTGGCGGTAACGAGAGCTGCGATGAACAAGGAGGACCAGGCGGTGTTGGATCACGCAGGATTGGGGCATTGTGTGCAGTTTCCAGTGGTGAGAGCCCATCCAGCGATGCTGACAGCACTGATAGAGAGATGGAGCTCAGAGACATCGACGTTCCATCTTCCTACAGGAGAGATGACCGTGACCCTGGAGGACGTGTGGCGTATTCTGAGACTACCGATTGCGGGCCGGTTAGTGAGTGAGGTGGTGTCTGCAGGGGCAGCGTTAGACGAGACTTTGAGGGTTTTGTTTGGTGATGTGAGGTTGCCCCTAGTGAAGGGGCAGTTGGACTTGGATGAGTGTTTGACTATAGGGGTGCCAGCTTTACCATTATTCTTGTGTGGATTGATTAGTGGGATACTACTACCAGACTGGAGCGGATGGACATACAGCTTGCGGTATATGGAGGTGATCCGCCACATTATTGAGTGGCAGGAGGGACCATTTTCGTGGGGTTCGTGTGTATTAGCGCAGCTGTACAGGGATATGCATGGGATCTGCTATCGGGAGATCTCGAGTATGACACATGTGACATTATTGCAGGTTTGGGCGTGGGAGCATATTGCCGTGACTAGACTGGTAGTAGTGAGAGAGGGGACAACGGATGACCGTGAGCCTGTGGCTTGGGAGTATGGGGAGGAGAGAGGGTGGATTTTCCACTATGAGACGCTGGGTGATATGGAGGGGTGGAGGAGGGTGTTTGATGATCTACGTTCAGGAGAGATAGAGTGGCGGCCATATAGGTTACGTTAATTCAGGGGATGGTCAGATACGAGGAGGCATGAGGGATTTTCCTGAGTCGATGTTTTATTATTGAGATTCTACCACGTATAGTAGAGTCTCATCGACCGGACAGAGTGTTGAGACAGTTTGGGAGGATACAGGATATCCTGGCGTCACCTATCTTGTATCGGCGGTATAGCAGAGAGGTGCCATGGGGAGGGCACATATCGCCAATGAAGGCTAGGGCATCATGGATGGCGGTAGGACAGGAGGCTTATCCAGAGAGGACAGGAGGAGAGCAGGTACCAGTGGTGACTGAGCGGTATCAGAGGTGGTTTCAGAATAGGTTATGGGAGAGGATTACGCCTGTTCATCCTACACTGAGGGTAGCGAGTGTGATATTAGGAGGCGAGGGGGGACAGGAGGAGCCCAAGAGGGATGAGCGAGAGTTGGCAGGTAGAGTTGGGAGGAGAAGGAGGAGGTATCAGAGGCAAGACCAGAGAGAGGGTCGGTAGCGGGAGAGGGGGCAGTCACAGAGAGCCCAAGAGCAGAGGGTGGACAGAGAGGGTCAGCAGCAGGAGAGGGGGAGGTCACAGAGAGCCCAGGAGTAGAGGGTGGACAGAGAGGGTCAGCAGCAGGAGAGGGGGCAGCCACAGAGATCCCAGGAGCAGAGGGTGGACAGAGAGGGTTAGCAGCAGGAGATGGGGCAACCACAGAGAGCCCAGGGGCAGAGGGTGGGTAGAGAGGGTCGGCAGCGGGAGAGGGGGCGGCCACAGAAAGCTCAGGAGGAGCACAGGGTGGAGGTGTTGGAGGTGGATGATATGGAGGAGGTGGAGGTGGTAGGTGCGAGGGGGGCTGCAAAGGAGGGGAGGAGATAGTTTGTGGTCGGTCGGCATGGACAGCCATGGCGGTTACGGGTTCGGTCGTCGGTAGAGAGTCATGAGGGGCATTAGGAGCCAGAGAACAGAGAGGAGGAGAAGGCGGGGGTAGCACTAGGAGAGGAGAGGAGGTCATCACGACAGCGATTCGTGGTCGAGAGATAGGAAGAGGTGAGATGATTTTGGGTTCACTGGATTGTGGAGGATTAGGAGGAGGGACAGGAGCAAGGGGATAGGGAGCAGCCAGCAGGTGGGGAGGAGGGGTTAGAGCAGGCAGTTGGGGAGAGGGAGGCGGAGGGTGATGAGGATGATGGGATAGAGCTGGTGGGGGGGAGGAGGATGTGATGGATGTCGACAGAGATGCGGCGGCAGAGGATGGTGCAGCAGCAGAGGCATTAGCGTTAGTGCCCTATGTACTAGAGGACCCCATTGTACAGGCGAGAGGGGCGGAGGCGAAAGCACGGTTAGCAGAGCAGAGAGTGAGGAATCTTGAGGCCGAGCTGAGGAGAGCAGAGTGGCGATCATTGAGAGATTATGAGGCTGTGCTTGTTGAGCTGGGGAGGGCACAGGCAGAGGTGCAGAGGATACAGCGTGAGCTGATTAGTATGACATTGGACCGTGACAGGTTCCAGGCAGAGGTCGTGGTGTTACAGGCCAGAGGGGAGCCAAAGGAGAGGATAGAGCAGGGAGTAGATCAGGGGATAGGGTGTACTAGTCAGTTGTCGGGGGATCTTTAGCGAGAGTGGGACGAGCTTCAGGACAGAGTACATTGTCTTGAGCAGGCACTTGGAGATATGGGGTTGATGCAGGAGAGGGAGGCCGCTACAGTAGAGCAGATATGGGTTATGCAGGCTGAGAGGGACACAGCATGGGCGCAGGTGCAGATTATGGAGGCAGAGAGGGATGCAGTGGAGGTACGTAGGAAGAGTGAGAGAGCTACAACAGAGGCAGAGATACAGTCATTACAGAGGGGGAGAGATGAGGCGGTGGCGGAGGTAGCGACTCTCCATAAAGAGAGGGATTTAGCAGAGTTGCGGGCACAGGCTCTCCAGAGGGATAGAGATGCAGCAGAGATGCGGGTGCAGGCCCTACAGGTGGGTGGGATGCCAGGAGCGGATGTCCAGGTTGTGGCGAGAGAGGGATCGACTACAGGCAGAGCTGGCACAGAGCCGGTTAGCTCAGGAGGCATGGGAGCAGGAAAGGAGGGCTATCACTAGGGACCGAGACAGGTATCAACATGAGCAGAATGCCACTCGGGTCTAGGCGGCAGAGAGAGAGGATAGTACGAGAGAGGCAGGTTTTTGGATGGCAGTGTACTATGATGTGGTTCCTGATCCAGCACAGCAAAGATTCTGTTATACCAGGTAGACACCTCAGATGCCGATGCCATCTCAGTCATTGGGGACACGGACACGTGGTTACAGTGACTCACCAGGTGTGTCACCAGGCAGAGGGGCAGGACCTGAGTCTCCACAGAGATCAGATGTGGGGAGTTCATTCGGGAGGTGATAGGGTACTGTACTTTTGATAGATGCAGGATGGATTTATTGACAGAGATCAGAGATGTTCTATATCTCTGAATTTTGTACTTTGTCATGTGACAAATATATGTATGATGGATATGTGACACATGTTATTATTATTTTGATATGAGATAGTTCTTATTAGCACCATGTAGTATGTTTCTATTGATGATGGAGGACTATATGCATATGTATATGTCATTATATGTTTTCGTGGATGGATGCAGTGATTTATTTATGCTCATGTGTTGGTTGATTTATGCTCATATTCATGAAATGTTGACCTAGATGGTTGGAATGTTAATAATTTTAGATGAATGATCATACTTATGTTTATTTATGCCACGTTTATGGATGGTTGGATATATGTGCTTATGGAATATGAATAGTTTTATGGATGCATGGTAATGGTGATATGTTATGTGTACCTATGGGATCTATGATGGTTTAGATATATGGATGCCTAGTTGATAGATGTGTCATGTATGTATATGTGTGAGATGGATTTTGTATGAATAGTTTATATATGCAAGATGTGATGTATTATGCGTCTAATATTTTGTGATGCAGGTAGTGATGGAGATATGGACCTAACATGTGGTGATGCAGGTAGCAATGGATGCATGGACAATACTCGGCTCTAGGTGCCAATAAGAACTGCTAGGGTAAGGGGAGGTGGGTACGCGGTGATGGATGCAGTCTAGCATATGTCAAAAATTATCAGTATCCTGAGAAGAAGGGCAAAGAATGAGGGAAAGTAGTTGCACAACCAAAACCATATAGTGAGTGTGAATGCAATGATTATGAAAAATGCAATCCTAATTCAATTTATCATCTTTGGAGCACTGGTTTTTGCTATAGCATAAGACACGACACACCAAGGTATAGAGGACCGAGGTAGATCAGTGTCTAATGCATGAGACAAACACGCCAGACAAGAAGGCTATCCCAATACCCCCAAAGTCTCAAAGAAAGACTTTAGTCGGGCCCGGTATTGAGATAACCACAAGCACGAAGGGATTCCCCAACATAATGCAAGACCTCCAGGATCTTGGGGGGTACTATGTGGGACAACCAAGAAGACAAAACAAAAGAAAAGATCAAGATATGCCCCTATGTGGACCAGTCAAAACACGCCATAATATGATGGATCATGGCGGCCTTGACAAGTGATTATAGGGAGCTGAAATGATAAACAAAAACCAAAAGTATCAAAAGATCACAATCAATTTCAAATGTCCATTGCCATAGGATCAAAGGGGATAGATGGAATCGATGAGGTCTGTTTAGGAAGGATGTATCCTGCTGAGACCTATGATGGATACTAAATGAAGAGATCGATATGATATAGGATATTCAAAATTGATCGGATTCGTTGGTACAAGTGGGTTTTGTTTGTTAAGGGCCAGCTAAATAAAGGCATAGCTTGATGACACAAGATTGGCCTTGCCTACGTGAAAGCGCAGAGCCCTTGTAGTTCATGGAAGAAGACCATGGATAAAGCGGAAAGAAGACAATGGTGACTGATGATGAAAGACATAGAATGCGACTGAAAAATGCCCCGGGGGAGGATCAAATGACCAACCTTGCCTAAGTGAAAGCATAGGGGCAACGTAGTTCGATAAAAAGACCAGGGATAAAAGAGAAAAGAGACTTAGTGAAGATGAAGGGATAGAGGACCAAAGCAAAGTTGATCCAAAAATGCCCCAGGGGCAGATCGAGTGATCAGCCTTGCCTACGTGAAAATGTAGGGGCAACGTAGTTCGGCAAAGGAGGAAAATGACGTAAGAGGACAAGACTTAGATGGGGACCGACATAATGGATGATCCTATATGATGACACCGACCGACCGACAGATATATAAGCTCAAATTGGGATACAGAAAAGCTCAGGATGAGGGATAGGTAAGATGAGTCATCCAGTGCTCAATCAACAAATACCAAACGGCCTAGGCCGATGTGGGTGGAGGATGAAAGTGCGGATGGAAGCACAAAATAACTAGGATGCCCAGTAGATAATGATTAAGCCCTCTATGGATGACGCCTGCTGATAGGTTTTCACCATCCATACTTATCCAAGGCGCCACTAAGAAGTGGTTTTCACCATAGGACGGATTTATTTCTCTTTACTTTTTGGATTTTTTTTTTGTCATTTTTTGATTTTTTTGATTTTTTGATTTTTTGATTTTTTGATATTTTTGATATTTTTGATATTTTTGATTTTTTGATTTTTTGATAGGGTAGATCAAGCAGACTTAAGTGTAGAACCTTTTCAGATGGAGGATATTGACAGGTTCATCGAGGGGATCTCCTTCCAGAGTAGCCAACCTGTAAGCTCCAGATCCATATTTGGCAGTTATCATATATGGCCCTAACCAGTTTGCTTCAAATTTTCCTTTCTTGTCATGGTCTTGCTGGGTGCGTTGATTTTCTTTGAGGACAAGCTCACCAACTTGGAATTGTCTAGGGCAGACCTTTTTACTGTAATGACGTTTGAGACGATTCTGGTATACTTGTAGGTGATCGTAGGCCCGTATTCTGCGTTCATCCAGTAACTCTAGCTGTGCAAGCCGAGCAATGCGAGCATCTTCTTCACTGATGAGGTTCTTCAAAGAAATTCTCAATGAGGGGAGCTCAACTTCGATTGGCAAGACGACTTCAGCTCTGTATACTAAAGAGTATGGGGTGGCGCCTGTTGGGGTACGGATAGATGTGCGGTACGCCCAGAGGGCAGGGTGAATGTGAAGGTGCCAATCACGTCCAGTGTTATTGACAACCTTTTTTAGGATGCAGATGAGGGTCTTGTTGGTTGCTTCTGCCTGACCATTACCCTGGGGGTAATACGGCGTCGACCAACGGTGTTGAATATGGAAGGTTTCGCATAGGTGTTTCATGGCTTGGTTCTTGAATGGTTTTTCGTTGTCGGAAAGGATGGTGGATGGGATACCATATCTGCAGAGAATATGGTAAAGGATGAATTTGGAGATCTAAGTATCGGTGATTTGCGAGAGTGGCATTGCTTCCACCCATTTGGTGAAGTACTCAGTTGCAGTGATGATGAATGTATGGCCGTCAGATGATGGTGGGTGAATCTTGCCAATCAAGTCAAAACCCCATTGAGAAAAAGACCAGGGTGCTAGGAGAGGCTGAGATCTTGTGCTGGAGCGTGGATCAAATCCGCATGCTGTTGGCATGGAAGACATTTTTTGACAAATTCGCAGGCATCCCGTTCCAATGTAGGCCAGTAATATCCAGCTCGTAGGATATTTTTGGCGAGAGCCATACCATTTGAGTGAGCCCCACAAATACCACCATGTACTTCCATTAGTACCGTTTTGGCTTCGGTCTCATTCAGACATCTCAGGAGGATTCCATCATACCCGCGACGATAAAGTGTATCACCAACGATGATGTATTGGGATGAATGATGGATAAAGGATTTATGTTGGTTGTGTGTAAGTTCTGGAGGTATGGTATTGTCATGGAGGTAAGTGTATATGTCTTGGTACCATGGGGAGGCGGGACCTACAATTTCACACACCATGGTAGTCTCAGGAACATTGTATGCCGGGATTAAGAGTTGTTCAACAAGAAACTCACGCTCCGTTCGATCCTTGGGCATGTCAATCAAAGAACCAATAGTGGCCATGCAATCTACTGCTTTATTCTGCACTCGAGGGATTTGGTTAAACTGTATGGAGGTGAAATATTTTTTGAAATCATCCACCATGCGTTTATAGGGTAACAGTTTGTCATCTTTTGTGAGGAATTCATCATTAACTTGTCTGATAACCAGCAAGGAGTCCCCAAAAACTTTCAAATGTGTAATGTGCCATTGTTTTGCAATTCTAAGGCTAGTGAGGAGAGCTTCATATTCTACCATATTGTTGGTACAGGGAAATGCTATCCTGAATGATTTTGGGATGTAGTCACCTTGAGGGGTGACTAACAGAATTCCTGCCCCAGATCCATTATGGGTGTATAAGCCATCGAAATATAACGTCCAAGTCGGTGCTTCTATCACTGTGCAGATTTCTTCATATGGGAATTTAGTATCTAAGGGGTAAGCATCTGCCAACGGTGCTTCGGCCAATTGGTCAGCAATAACTTGTCCTTTTATGGCTTTGCGCTCGACATACTCTATGTCAAATTCACTAAGGAGCATGACCCATTTGGCCATGCAGCCAGTCAAAGTGGTTCTAGATAATAGATACTTTAAGGGATCAATTTTAGCGATTAACTTGACTAGGTGACTGAGCATGTAATGGCGAAGCTTCTGTGTACTGAAGACTAGTGCGAGGCACACTTTTTCCATAGGGGAATAATTTAACTCATAGCCAACTAAAGTTCGGCTGATGTAGTAGATTGCCCTTTCCTTGAGTGACTCATCGTGTTGTGCCAATAATGCCCCCAGTGCGACTGAAGTAGCAGAGACATAAAGCAGGAGGGGTTTTCCTGGAATAGGCGGCATCAGAATCGGTGGATGAGCTAAATATTCCTTGATTTTATCAAAACCCATTTGACACTGTGCTATCCATCGGAAAGTGGAATCTTTTTTCAAAAGATGGGTAAATAGTTGACATTTATCTGCGAGTTGGGCTATGAATCGTTGGATGGACTGCATCTTTCCCTGGAGGCTCCTTAACTGCTTTAGGTTGCGTGGAGGTGGCATGTCTAGAATATCCTTTACCTTGGCAGGATCAACTTCAATACCTCTGTGAGAGACTATGAAACCCAACAATTTCCCTGATGTGACCCCAAAGACACACTTTTTTGGATTCAGCCGCAACTTATAATGCTCTAACCGCTCGAATATTTTCTTCAGGATGGTCGGATGTTCAGCTCGTGTTTTGGACTTCCCTAATAAGTCATCAACATAGTCTTCCATGATGATATGGATGAGGTCATGGAAGATAACCGTCATGGCTCTCTGATACGTTGCCCCTGCATTTTTGAGACCGAAGGGCATAACATTGTAACAAAAGGTGCCCCAAGGAGTTGTGAAGGCGGTTTTGTGTTGATCTTCAGGTGCAATTCGGATTTGGTTATAACCGGAGAAGCCATCCATGAGGGACAACATCTCATGTCCTACTGTTAGGTCGACCAACATATCAATATTAGGAAGAGGGAAATCGTCTTTTGGGCAGGCTTTGTTGAGATCCCTGAAATCCGTGCAGACCCGAATGTCTCCGTTGGGTTTGGAAACTGGAACTATATTAGAGATCCATTCGGAGTAATCAATTGGTCTGATAAAACCTGCGTCTAGTAACTTCTCCAATTCCTTCTTAACTAACAATGCAACTTGCGGGTGCATCTTACGGAGTTTTTGCTTGACAGGCTTAGCATCTGGATGGATGTCTAAGTGATGAACCACTAAAGCAGGGTCTAAGCCTGGCATGTCTGAGTATGACCAGGCAAAGTTGATGATGCCTTCTCGGAGTAGCTACACAAAGATTGGATACTCTTGTTCAGAGAGTGACTTGGCTACATAGGTGATCTTCGGATTTTCAGCAGTTCCCAAATTAACTTCTTGCGTCTCTTCAATCAGGATAGATGATCTGGTAGATAGCTGAGTTCCCATAAGGGGAAGATGAACATCTCCATCTTCCGGTGCCTCTTCGAGGTTTTCGCCTTCAGATGCGTCCTTTATTTTTGCTTTTTCTAGGTCAGGAAGTGCCTCAGGGAGGTTTTCACTGGATGACCTCTTTTTATTTTTCTTATTGTTATTTTTGCGACTGGAGTGTTCATCCTCCCCCAATCCCATAAGGTTGACATACGTGTCTGTAGACATACTAACAGGTGTGGTGTTATGTAGGTCCCAATCAATGAGTTCAGGGTGACGAAGGGATAGGTTAATGGTGCAAATGGATAGGCATTCAAATATGGATGACAGATCAGTGTGATCGACATCATCGTACGCATGTATGATGGATTCCTCCTTGGGTATGTCTTCCAATGAGCCATCGTCCACGGTGATACTATTGGAAGTATTGGACGATGTTGCAGGGCTTTTCTGTTTTCTGTCATACACAATGCCTACTCTCTTTGGTGACTGTGGTGTATCAATGGGTTGCAATCACCCTTGTTCTTGCTTTCCTAGGCCTCTGCCTTGATAGTTATGCTTTTCCACGAACTTTGTCGGCCAGGGGTACTTTTCTTGGAAGTATTCCTTAAGAGGAGTTTCTGGCTGGGGCTCTTCTCGGTAAACCCATTGACTTATGTCTTCTTTTGGCGCATCTGTCTTGATGCTTGGAGATACGAAAGTGGTGGTAGGGATATTTTTGCCACGAAAGGTGACAGTCTTGTCTTCCTTTGGGGTAGCATGGGGAGGTTGACCATACTCGTGTGGCGATGGTGGCATGGTCACTACATTAAGAGCAGTATGCATTGCGTACTCGCCACACCCTTTGTCAATGATCTGGACTTTTGTGACTGAAGGATTAGTGGTGGAGGATGGAGTGGTGATCATGGAGGATGATGGATTGGAGGATGATGACTGAGATGCCCCCATTTCGACCCTAGGACAGTAATGTAAATGAGGAAAAGATGCTTCTAAAGCGCGACAGTATTCAAACGGTTGGTGGTCGGCATAGATGGTGACCTCTTGTCTGTTGACGGGGAATTTGAGGCATTGATGGTAAGTGGATGGGACAGCCTGCATAGCATGGAGCCATGGGCGGCCAAGGAGGAGATTATACGGTAAGTCCAGATCAAGGACATGACAGGTAGTATATTGGAGCACATATCCCACTTGGATAGGAAGACTGATGATTCCTTCTGAATTTCTCTCTGCATTATCGTAAGCCTTGATTGTAATTATCTGGTTGCTTAGGTCCGCTTGAGTATACCCTACCTGTTTTATGAATTTCAAAGTACATAAATTGAGGGCAGAGCCATTATCTACCAAGACCCTTTTTATTTTATGACGGGCGACTATGACTTCGATGTGTAGGGGGCGGTTGTGATTGACATCAATGTTGGGCATATCATCTTGGCTAAAGTGGAGGTGATGAGACAAAGCCAAGTGTCCCACCAAAGCTTGGAATTGTGTGGGGTCGATGTCATTTGGGACATGGGTCTCCTGCAAGGCTCTATTAAGGATCTCTTGATGTACCGGGGAAGACTTAAGCAAATCCAGAATAGATATATGAGTGGGGGTCTTCCTTAGGTGATCAAGGATGTTATATTGAGAGTTTATAGGAGTGGGTTGGATGGGTGCAGAGGCTGCAGGGACGGTGAGGCGGGCTCGTCGTGTAGTCACAGCACATTGAGGGTCTTTGGCTTTGACGTGTATCATGGATACTCGGGGTTCCACCTGCTCAATGTAATGAATAACACCTTCATAATTGAAGGGCAAATTCTTGTAATTCACATTATTAGTGCTGTTGTTTTGGGGATTACTATTGGAGGTGCTAGGACCTTGATTATGGTTTGGGAAGGCATTTTGATAGATTTGCAGTTGAGCATTGGATGACAAAGGTTGACTGGGGTCAACCTTGATATCTCCTCAATCAATGAGATCTTGGACATAATTTTTTAAACCCTGACACTTATTTAACGAGTGTCCCTTGATCTTATGGAAGTCACAATACTCGTTTTCCTTAAACCATGCTGGTTTAGGTTTTGACTTGTCGAATGGCTTGGTGACATGATATGTGATGGGGTGATTGATTTGTAACAATTTGTTAAAAACAACACTCAGGGGTTCACCCAATTGGGCGTATTGACGTTTGGTATTCCCCTGATTTCTTTGGTTTGATTGTTGAGGGGGGCGAGGTGCCCCCTGGGGTACTGATATGGCATTGGGTACAGACTGTTGTTGCCCTTGGGATGCATTGGCCACTTGGACATGTTTGGTGTCAGTCACTCCATCGTTGACCGCATTCTTGTTTTTGTTCCAGAATTGTGGTTTATCTCCAAATGACCTTTCTTTATCATGACTGTGTATTTTGATGTGTCCTTTGGCAATGAGGGCACGTTCAAAGATAGGTCCCTTTTCCACTATCTTGGTGAAAGTGGTGACACAGTGTAGTCTGAAATTGTGGGCCATGTCAGGATGAGAATTTTCCATGAAAAGGGTGACCATGTCTTTTTCTTTCAAAGGATTTTTCATTCGACTGGCCAATGCACGCCACCATTGGAGGTAGCTGGTAAAAGTCTCTCCATCATGTTGCTTCTCTTTTAGGAGATCTAAGGTGTCCGTATCCTTCTGCAAATTGAAAGAGAAGTAGGATACGAACTGCTCTGATAAGTCCACAAAAGTTTTTATGGACCCCTTTTCGAGAGTCATGAACCAATCTAGGGCATGGCTTGCTAGGCTTCGTGGGAACAAGCGTAAGAGATAGTTATCACTGTACATGACTTCTTGACACTATGCATAAAACTCCTGCAAGTGAGCCTTTGGGTCTTTGTCTCCCTTGTATTTGTCAAATTTTGGAATCTCGAAATGTTTAGGAAATGGGATCAACGAGATGGAGGGATCAAACAGATATGGGCATATATCTTCAAATTTGAACGATTGTTTTGTAGCCCCAGCTTGAAGATGCTTAAGTGCGGCTTTGATTTCCAAAAAATCTGAGCTAACTGGTGGTGGGTTGGGGGGATAATGATGATGGAAAGATGAGGGATCTTGTTGAAAGGGTGTTAGATTGTTGAAATGTGGGTGTGGATGATTGGATGATAACACGGCTTGCTGGTGAGATGGGGGATTTTGCTGATATGGGGTTGTTGTTGTGGGGCATAATATGGATTTGTTGGGTAAAAGTGTGAGGTAGGTTGTTGAGGGGCTTGGACGAGATGTTGTGTGTTGGCTTGTTGGTATTGAGGATATTGTTGTGATTGTTGGGAAGTCGCATAAAACAGTTGTTGGTGAAATTGTTGTTGATTATGATAGTAGTAGTGTTGTGGAGGTTGTTGTTGTGGTGTCGAGTGTTGTATGGACTGAGGTGGGATATTATGTTGTGGTTGGACCTTTGGACGCAAAAGGGATGCGAGAAAGGGAGATATGGTTTGGGCAGTAGGTTGAGATGGATTGCCTTGTGATTGGTAGGATGGTTGTTGTGAAGAGGCCAAAGTATTGTGTATAAGTTGTTGTGGATGAGAGGGCGGAGGTTGCGTAGGCATATTTTGTAGAGGGGGTTGTTGGGTTCCGCTCGGAATGTTCAGCTGGGGTGTGCCTTGTGGAGGTAATTAAGGCGGAATGGTAGATTGGTGAACCTGTTGAGGTGGTATGTTGGTGGTCCTGGGAGGCGGAAGCGGTGTAGCAAAGGAGGTGCCCCCAATGTTGACTGGAGGTTGGTTGGAGGGGGGTGTGGTTAATGTTAATGGCGAAGGTTGTAGGGCGTTTTGTGGCATGCCATAAGCGAAAGGATTATTGGGATCGGGCACCTAAGGTCCACCTATAATTGAGGTCAAAGCATGTGGGGGATAATTAACTTGATAAAGGACAGCATTGCCAAATTCAGGTTGATGCCAACCCTCGACTGGAGGAACATTGGAAAAGTATGAACCTTCAGGTGCATTTTGGGACTCTTGGAGTACGTTAGATGGGGCACCCTTATATTTGGATAAGTCCACATTGGAGGGAGGTTTAACCCCCTTCTCAATCAAGTTGGCCAAGATTTCTTCCCCATGTTTCTCAAGCAAATGGTCAGTCATTTGCACATTGGCGGGGTTACTAAAATGTTCCTCAAGTGTGAGTTCAGGTTGGCTAACCATACTTTCTTCACCATGTGGCGAGTTATTCTGATTCTCAGTGTTAGAATGTGATGAAGTACCGTTATGAGGATCATGAGGGACGTTGGTGCCCTTGTTGGGATCTGATGAGACATGGATTGTGTTTTTGGGATCTTGGGGGTTGCTTGGTTGAGCATTCTGAGCTTGACAGTCGGCCATTTTCTTTGCCTGTGAATGGGTCAGAATGGGCATGCAAATGTGGGATGAGCGGATTAATGACCTTGTCAAATGATTTGATTATGATTGGATAAGGCGTGATTTAGATGGGGTTTGGATTTGTATCAAATTTTGTTGGGACATATTGATTTGGATTGGATTGCAATTGGATTGGATTAGGATTTGGATTTGATTGGATCGGATTGGATTTGATTGGCTTTAGATTTGGATTTGATTTGGATTTGGATTGGATTGGATTGGATTTGATTTGGATTTGATTGGATTTGGATTTGATTGGATCAGATTTGATTTGATTGGATTAGGATTTGGATTATTGGATGGTAAGAGATGAGAGGGAGACCTTGGGTTTGATCAAAGGAAGTTACCCTTAACAACCAACAGCTTTAATTGATTAAGAGGGTGATTACAACACCAAATCCACCCCAAGGTAGGATGGATTGATTGGGTCGAAGATGATAACTTACACCACCGAATTCGCCTCAAGATGGAGGCAAATTGATTGGGGTCGAAGTCAAAGACCAATAATCAACTTCAAGCGCTATAGTCAATTTGGATATCCACTTTGTAACACAAGGTTCGGATGGTTTGGCTATGGGTGGTGTTTGGGAGGTGTGAATGGTAAAGTTGTGATGCTTGTTAGGTGAGGGTATTGACTTGTAAATGGAGAATTAAAATGAAGAAGGTGGATTAAAGATGATTTGTGGAGAATGAATGGGGGTTTAAAAGGGTTAACGGAGATTTGGAATGACAGAATGGAGGTTTAAACGGATCAAAATGGAGGCTTCGGGAGGCTTAGAGTGACAAAAATGAAGGCTTAGTTTGATGGGATAATGGTTGGGAACGATTAAGTGGTGATTTAGAGGCTAAATGGATCTAAATAGGGTAATTTTGGGTGTCCAGGAGGGGAAATCCGCCCTTCTATAGCAAAAATCATGGCGTTGACAGCAAAATCAGGGGCATAGACAGCTTTCTACAGTAAATCAGGGGCGCTACCGCCTTTCTGCAGTAAATCAGGGGCACTACCGCCTTTCTGTAGTAAATCAAGGGCGCTACCACCTTTCTGCAGGGGCGTAGACAGCCTTCTGCAGTAAATCAGGGGCGCTACCACATTTCTGCATAGGGAGCTACCGCGTTTCTGCGGGGGCACTACCGCCTTTCTGCGTGGGGCGCTACCGCGTTTCTGCAGGGGCGCTACCGCATTTCTGTGAGGACAAAGCTTGGTTTTTGATGGCAAAGGCTATGGCAAGGACACAAAATGATAAAACAAGTCCAAAGTATCAAAAATTTGACAGATTTTTCACGAGATAACACCTTAAGCAAGCACAATCCTATGATCAATATTAGGGGTATGGCAAGGCAAAGTCTTAATCTAGGATGCACAAGGCTTCTAGGGAGTCCTCGATATACTCTCGGTACGTGAGGCACAACAGTGAACACCAGTCCATCACAAGCGTGAGTCGGGAACCCCAACGAGATATTGAAAGGCTCGGACCAACTCTTCACGTCTATCTAGGTATCACCCTAGCTTCGACGCTCTGCCAATTACAACGCAACTGGATTGGAGTACAACTTTCGTTCTCCCCCCTTTATATACCCCGCCGGTACACGTGGTTGGAATCGTCCCTTGGGGTGATGAAATCCCCAAGCAGGTCCCACTAAAAGGAAGACACTAACTATTTCCAACTACTCCCCAGGCTCACACGAAGTGCAAGGGGAAAGTGAAAACAAATCAATGCCCCCTTGGGTAACACAAAAGTAAACAACCATAGCAAATAATGAGGTTTAATCCCCCTAATTAGACTATGTTTGAAAACAGCAAAGATAATTTTTGAAAGTCTGATTATGTAGATGACCCTGCAAATAAATGTTAGTTGTCCTCTTTTTCGTCTTTGGTCAAATTTTGCCACAATATGCTATAAAACGTTAGTGAAAAATAGCAATATTCTTGCCAGAACAATGTTAGAGAGTTATCATGTGAAAATGGAAAAAAACTAGAGCAAAAACGAAGCCAAAACGCCTATTTTACCTTCCAAACTATGCTGTTTTGGGGTGCTACCGCGTTTCTGCGTAGGGCTCTACCGCGTTTCTGCGTGGGGCGCTACCGCATTTCTGCGTAGGGCGCTACCATGTTTCTGCAGGGGCGCTACCGCGTTTCTGCGTAGGGTGCTACTGCGTTTCTGCGAGGGCGCTACCGCGTTTCTGCGTAGGGCGCTACCACATTTCTGCGGGGGCGCTACTGCGTTTCTGCGTGGGGCACTACCACGTTTCTGCGTAGGGCGCTACCGCGTTTCTGTATAGGGTGCTATCGCGTTTCTGCGGGGGCGTTACCTCCTTTCTGTGTGGGGCGCTACTGCGTTTCTGCGGGGGCACTATCACCTTTCTGCGTGGGGCGCTACCGCGTTCCTGCGGGGGCACTACCGCCTTTCAGCGAGCTTTTTTTGCAAAATTCTTAACTCGAAGAGACGTTAAACGCAAGACCTGTGTGTCGGTCCCACCGGGCGTGCCAGAAATGTATACCTTGGAATTTATCCTATTCTAGTGCATAAAATAACTCAAAATACGAATGATAATAGACCAAGGACACCTCAAGATTAGCCAAAAGAGTGATAAACAATAAGGAAAATGGACGAAATAAGACACAAACGATTTCACCTTCCTTGCTGTTGATTTCTTCTTGATTGGCCCTTGATTGGAATGATTTGTGTGCTCCTTAGATGATTGCTTGAGTGTCTAGATGCAAGATTAGATGTGCAAATGATTAACAAAGATGGCTAAATGATGGCAACAGATTGAGGATTCAAATGGGCACCATGTAGTTATGAAAGTGCAAAGTGTTTGGGAAAGCAAATGGGCAGCATGTAGTTTCTCCAATCAAAAAGTGTTGAAAATGCCCTTGAGGAGGGGGTATTTATAGAAGAATTTGAATTCTCTAGAGAATTCAACGGTCAAGATTGCTCCAACAAGGCCAAGATGAAGGGCTATGGTGGGTTGAGAACCCACAAGCCCTCACATCTTGACATGTGGAGGGTGAAGTGGACAAGGGGATATGAGGATGTAAATGAGGTGTCAAAAAGGTACATGAGGTGGAAAATGACATGCACCTTGGGGAGTGAGGAGATTTCCACAAAAAGGGATTTCTTGTCCCCAAGTGGGAGTGAAAGAGACATTTGAGGAATTTTGGAATTCCTCAAAAATCTACATGGGAAAGTGAAAGGTGGTTGGGGATATAAATGTGAATTAAAAATTCACATTCCTAGGATGATCTAAAGGGTAAAAGATGGGCTCCAAAAAGGTGGGACTTGGTCACATGTGGAGATTGTGACAAGTCCAAGGTTCTAGAAGCCTTGGAAAAATGGAATGTGAATTAAAAATTCACATAGGGAGGAGAGAGACATGGGATAAATAAATGAGAATTAAAAATTCTCATGGGAAAGAGAGTCAATATCAAAAAAGGAAAGATGGAAGAATTGACCAAAAAGTGGTGCTAAAAATGGCTAATGACCTTGGTTAAGGTTGTGCAAATATTGGGTTAGGCTAATTAATGGGAGATTAGAGGCAAGTGGCAAATGTAGGAGGATGTGACATTAATCTTTGATTAAGAGGATGCACATCATAATCATGAATTAATTAAATTAATTCAGATTAGAGCAAGGTTATGGAGGATGTGACAAGGAGAGAGAAAGTGAGGAATTTTAAATTGATTTTAAATCAAAAGGGGGAAAATGACTAAATTAAATAAATCAGTGTATTTATTTAATTTAGAGAGGAGTAAGGTGAAAGGAAAAGTATTAATTATTAAATTAAATACTTTACCGGTATGAGACAAAAGGTGTAATATTAATTTGATAAATTAATATTGGCATGGTAGACAGAAAGGTGGTAAATTTAATCCTATGGAAGTGATTAAATTTAGATGTCTACAGTAAGCTTTCTCTTACGTTTTTGCTTCCGACGACTGTTGCTCCCCATTATACCTCATAAAAGATGCTAAAAATCATTGCTTATGACAAATTTCAATAGAAGATGCTCCAAAAAGTTGATCTTTGTCTCTTCCTGTCTGAAATCACGTGTGTGTCACCTACAAATAGAATGTAGGGTCCTTTGGAACGCACAAAACGACCCACATGGGGCTTTTCTATGGCCTGCAAATTCGATATCCGTTATGATCTAATATCCAATTCATTTGAAACAAATTACGATACTTGTAATGGTATAATTTTTGTTCTACAAATCTGATATCTGATTTGTGTACACATAGACCTAAGGGTTAATGGTAGATAGTAGAGGGTTTAAGGGTTAAAGGTTTAGGGTTTAGGGTATATGGTAGAGGG
>VDFB02193867.1:481734277-481759148 GCA_007258455.2 Sequoia sempervirens | reverse complement strand
CTAAATCACCACTTAATCGTTCCCAACCATTATCCCATCAAACTAAGCCTTCATTTTTGTCACTCTAAGCCTCCCGAAGCCTCCATTTTGATCCGTTTAAACCTCCATTCTGTCATTCCAAATCTCCGTTAACCCTTTTAAACCCCCATTCATTCTCCACAAATCATCTTTAATCCACCTTCTTCATTTTAATTCTCCATTTACAAGTCAATACCCTCACCTAACAAGCATCACAACTTTACCATTCACACCTCCCAAACACCACCCATAGCCAAACCATCCGAACCTTGTGTTACAAAGTGGATATCCAAATTGACTATAGCGCTTGAAGTTGATTATTGGTCTTTGACTTCGACCCCAATCAATTTGCCTCCATCTTGAGGCGAATTCGGTGGTGTAAGTTATCATCTTCGACCCAATCAATCCATCCTACCTTGGGGTGGATTTGGTGTTGTAATCACCCTCTTAATCAATTAAAGCTGTTGGTTGTTAAGGGTAACTTCCTTTGATCAAACCCAAGGTCTCCCTCTCATCTCTTACCATCCAATAATCCAAATCCTAATCCAATCAAATCAAATCTGATCCAATCAAATCCAAATCCAATCAAATCCAAATCAAATCCAATCCAATCCAATCCAAATCCAAATCAAATCCAAATCTAAAGCCAATCAAATCCAATCCGATCCAATCAAATCCAAATCCTAATCCAATCCAATTGCAATCCAATCCAAATCAATATGTCCCAACAAAATTTGATACAAATCCAAACCCCATCTAAATCACGCCTTATCCAATCATAATCAAATCATTTGACAAGGTCATTAATCCGCTCATCCCACATTTGCATGCCCATTCTGACCCATTCACAGGCAAAGAAAATGGCCGACTGTCAAGCTCAGAATGCTCAACCAAGCAACCCCCAAGATCCCAAAAACACAATCCATGTCTCATCAGATCCCAACAAGGGCACCAACGTCCCTCATGATCCTCATAACGGTACTTCATCACATTCTAACACTGAGAATCAGAATAACTCGCCACATGGTGAAGAAAGTATGGTTAGCCAACCTGAACTCACACTTGAGGAACATTTTAGTAACCCCGCCAATGTGCAAATGACTGACCATTTGCTTGAGAAACATGGGGAAGAAATCTTGGCCAACTTGATTGAGAAGGGGGTTAAACCTCCCTCCAATGTGGACTTATCCAAATATAAGGGTGCCCCATCTAACGTACTCCAAGAGTCCCAAAATGCACCTGAAGGTTCATACTTTTCCAATGTTCCTCCAGTCGAGGGTTGGCATCAACCTGAATTTGGCAATGCTGTCCTTTATCAAGTTAATTATCCCCCACATGCTTTGACCTCAATTATAGGTGGACCTTAGGTGCCCGATCCCAATAATCCTTTCGCTTATGGCATGCCACAAAACGCCCTACAACCTTCGCCATTAACATTAACCACACCCCCCTCCAACCAACCTCCAGTCAACATTGGGGGCACCTCCTTTGCTACACCGCTTCCGCCTCCCAGGACCACCAACATACCACCTCAACAGGTTCACCAATCTACCATTCCGCCTTAATTACCTCCACAAGGCACACCCCAGCTGAACATTCCGAGCGGAACCCAACAACCCCCTCTACAAAATATGCCTACGCAACCTCCGCCCTCTCATCCACAACAACTTATACACAATACTTTGGCCTCTTCACAACAACCATCCTACCAATCACAAGGCAATCCATCTCAACCTACTGCCCAAACCATATCTCCCTTTCTCGCATCCCTTTTGCGTCCAAAGGTCCAACCACAACATAATATCCCACCTCAGTCCATACAACACTCGACACCACAACAACAACCTCCACAACACTACTACTATCATAATCAACAACAATTTCACCAACAACTGTTTTATGCGACTTCCCAACAATCACAACAATATCCTCAATACCAACAAGCCAACACACAACATCTCGTCCAAGCCCCTCAACAACCTACCTCACACTTTTACCCAACAAATCCATATTATGCCCCACAACAACAACCCCATATCAGCAAAATCCCCCATCTCACCAGCAAGCCGTGTTATCATCCAATCATCCACACCCACATTTCAACAATCTAACACCCTTTCAACAAGATCCCTCATCTTTCCATCATCATTATCCCCCCAACCCACCACCAGTTAGCTCAGATTTTTTGGAAATCAAAGCCGCACTTAAGCATCTTCAAGCTGGGGCTACAAAACAATCGTTCAAATTTGAAGATATATGCCCATATCTGTTTGATCCCTCCATCTCGTTGATCCCATTTCCTAAACATTTCGAGATTCCAAAATTTGACAAATACAAGGGAGACAAAGACCCAAAGGCTCACTTGCAGGAGTTTTATGCATAGTGTCAAGAAGTCATGTACAGTGATAACTATCTCTTACGCTTGTTCCCACGAAGCCTAGCAAGCCATGCCCTAGATTGGTTCATGACTCTCGAAAAGGGGTCCATAAAAACTTTTGTGGACTTATCAGAGCAGTTCGTATCCTACTTCTCTTTCAATTTGCAGAAGGATACGGACACCTTAGATCTCCTAAAAGAGAAGCAACATGATGGAGAGACTTTTACCAGCTACCTCCAATGGTGGCGTGCATTGGCCAGTCGAATGAAAAATCCTTTGAAAGAAAAAGACATGGTCACCCTTTTCATGGAAAATTCTCATCCTGACATGGCCCACAATTTCAGACTACACTGTGTCACCACTTTCACCAAGATAGTGGAAAAGGGACCTATCTTTGAACGTGCCCTCATTGCCAAAGGACACATCAAAATACACAGTCATGATAAAGAAAGGTCATTTGGAGATAAACCACAATTCTGGAACAAAAACAAGAATGCGGTCAACGATGGAGTGACTGACACCAAACATGTCCAAGTGGCCAATGCATCCCAAGGGCAACAACAGTCTGTACCCAATGCCATATCAGTACCCCAGGGGGCACCTCGCCCCCCTCAACAATCAAACCAAAGAAATCAGGGGAATACCAAACGTCAATACGCCCAATTGGGTGAACCCCTGAGTGTTGTTTTTAACAAATTGTTACAAATCAATCACCCCATCACATATCATGTCACCAAGCCATTCGACAAGTCAAAACCTAAACCAGCATGGTTTAAGGAAAACGAGTATTGTGACTTCCATAAGATCAAGGGACACTCGTTAAATAAGTGTCAGGGTTTAAAAAATTATGTCCAAGATCTCATTGATTGAGGAGATATCAAGGTTGACCCCAGTCAACCTTTGTCATCCAATGCTCAACTGCAAATCTATCAAAATGCCTTCCCAAACCATAATCAAGGTCCTAGCACCTCCAATAGTAATCCCCAAAACAACAGCACTAATAATGTGAATTACAAGAATTTGCCCTTCAATTATGAAGGTGTTATTCATTACATTGAGCAGGTGGAACCCCGAGTATCCATGATACACGTCAAAGCCAAAGACCCTCAATGTGCTGTGACTACACGACGAGCCCGCCTCACCGTCCCTGCAGCCTCTGCACCCATCCAACCCACTCCTATAAACTCTCAATATAACATCCTTGATCACCTAAGGAAGACCCCCACTCATATATCTATTCTGGATTTGCTTAAGTCTTCCCCGGTACATCAAGAGATCCTTAATAGAGCCTTGCAGGAGACCCATGTCCCAAATGACATCGACCCCACACAATTCCAAGCTTTGGTGGGACACTTGGCTTTGTCTCATCACCTCCACTTTAGCCAAGATGATATGCCCAACATTGATGTCAATCACAACCGCCCCCTACACATCGAAGTCATAGTCGCCCGTCATAAAATAAAAAGGGTCTTGGTAGATAATGGCTCTGCCCTCAATTTATGTACTTTGAAATTCATAAAACAGGTAGGGTATACTCAAGCGGACCTAAGCAACCAGATAATTACAATCAAGGCTTACGATAATGCAGAGAGAAATTCAGAAGGAATCATCAGTCTTCCTATCCAAGTGGGATATGTGCTCCAATATACTACCTGTCATGTCCTTGATCTGGACTTACCGTATAATCTCCTCCTTGGCCGCCCATGGCTCCATGCTATGCAGGCTGTCCCATCCACTTACCATCAATGCCTCAAATTCCCCGTCAACAGACAAGAGGTCACCATCTATGCCGACCACCAACCGTTTGAATACTGTCGCGCTTTAGAAGCATCTTTTCCTCATTTACATTACTGTCCTAGGGTCGAAATGGGGGCATCTCAGTCATCATCCTCCAATCCATCATCCTCCATGATCACCACTCCATCCTCCACCACTAATCCTTCAGTCACAAAAGTCCAGATCATTGACAAAGGGTGTGGCGAGTACGCAATGCATACTGCTCTTAATGTAGTGACCATGCCACCATCGCCACACGAGTATGGTCAACCTCCCCATGCTACCCCAAAGGAAGACAAGACTGTCACCTTTCGTGGCAAAAATATCCCTACCACCACTTTCGTATCTCCAAGCATCAAGACAGATGCGCCAAAAGAAGACATAAGTCAATGGGTTTACCGAGAAGAGCCCCAGCCAGAAACTCCTCTTAAGGAATACTTCCAAGAAAAGTACCCCTGGCCGACAAAGTTCGTGGAAAAGCATAACTATCAAGGCAGAGGCCTAGGAAAGCAAGAACAAGGGTGATTGCAACCCATTGATACACCACAGTCACCAAAGAGAGTAGGCATTGTGTATGACAGAAAACAGAAAAGCCCTGCAACATCGTCCAATACTTCCAATAGTATCACCGTGGACGATGGCTCATTGGAAGACATACCCAAGGAGGAATCCATCATACATGCGTACGATGATGTCGATCACACTGATCTGTCATCCATATTTGAATGCCTATCCATTTGCACCATTAACCTATCCCTTCGTCACCCTGAACTCATTGATTGGGACCTACATAACACCACACCTGTTAGTATGTCTACAGACACGTATGTCAACCTTATGGGATTGGGGGAGGATGAACACTCCAGTCGCAAAAATAACAATAAGAAAAATAAAAAGAGGTCATCCAGTGAAAACCTCCCTGAGGCACTTCCTGACCTAGAAAAAGCAAAAATAAAGGACGCATCTGAAGGCGAAAACCTCGAAGAGGCACCGGAAGATGGAGATGTTCATCTTCCCCTTATGGGAACTCAGCTATCTACCAGATCATCTATCCTGATTGAAGAGACGCAAGAAGTTAATTTGGGAACTGCTGAAAATCCGAAGATCACCTATGTAGCCAAGTCACTCTCTGAACAAGAGTATCCAATCTTTGTGTAGCTACTCCGAGAAGGCATCATCAACTTTGCCTGGTCATACTCAGACATGCCAGGCTTAGACCCTGCTTTAGTGGTTCATCACTTAGACATCCATCCAGATGCTAAGCCTGTCAAGCAAAAACTCCGTAAGATGCACCCGCAAGTTGCATTGTTAGTTAAGAAGGAATTGGAGAAGTTACTAGACGCAGGTTTTATCAGACCAATTGATTACTCCGAATGGATCTCTAATATAGTTCCAGTTTCCAAACCCAACGGAGACATTCGGGTCTGCACGGATTTCAGGGATCTCAACAAAGCCTGCCCAAAAGACGATTTCCCTCTTCCTAATATTGATATGTTGGTCGACCTAACAGTAGGACATGAGATGTTGTCCCTCATGGATGGCTTCTCCGGTTATAACCAAATCCGAATTGCACCTGAAGATCAACACAAAACCGCCTTCACAACTCCTTGGGGCACCTTTTGTTACAATGTTATGCCCTTCGGTCTCAAAAATGCAGGGGCAACGTATCAGAGAGCCATGACGGTTATCTTCCATGACCTCATCCATATCATCATGGAAGACTATGTTGATGACTTATTAGGGAAGTCCAAAACACGAGCTGAACATCCGACCATCCTGAAGAAAATATTCGAGCGGTTAGAGCATTATAAGTTGCGGCTGAATCCAAAAAAGTGTGTCTTTGGGGTCACATCAGGGAAATTGTTGGGTTTCATAGTCTCTCACAGAGGTATTGAAGTTGATCCTGCCAAGGTAAAGGATATTCTAGACATGCCACCTCCACGCAACCTAAAGCAGTTAAGGAGCCTCCAGGGAAAGATGCAGTCCATCCAACGATTCATAGCCCAACTCGCAGATAAATGTCAACTATTTACCCATCTTTTGAAAAAAGATTCCACTTTCCGATGGATAGCACAGTGTCAAATGGGTTTTGATAAAATCAAGGAATATTTAGCTCATCCACCGATTCTGATGCCGCCTATTCCAGGAAAACCCCTCCTGCTTTATGTCTCTGCTACTTCAGTCGCACTGGGGGCATTATTGGCACAACACGATGAGTCACTCAAGGAAAGGGCAATCTACTACATCAGCCGAACTTTAGTTGGCTATGAGTTAAATTATTCCCCTATGGAAAAAGTGTGCCTCGCACTAGTCTTCAGTACACAGAAGCTTCGCCATTACATGCTCAGTCACCTAGTCAAGTTAATCGCTAAAATTGATCCCTTAAAGTATCTATTATCTAGAACCACTTTGACTGGCTGCATGGCCAAATGGGTCATGCTCCTTAGTGAATTTGACATAGAGTATGTCGAGCGCAAAGCCATAAAAGGACAAGTTATTGCTGACCAATTGGCCGAAGCACCGTTGGCAGATGCTTACCCCTTAGATACTAAATTCCCATATGAAGAAATCTGCACAGTGATAGAAGCACCGACTTGGACGTTATATTTCGATGGCTTATACACCCATAATGGATCTGGGGCAGGAATTCTGTTAGTCACCCCTCAAGGTGACTACATCCCAAAATCATTCAGGATAGCATTTCCCTGTACCAACAATATGGTAGAATATGAAGCTCTCCTCACTAGCCTTAGAATTGCAAAACAATGGCACATTACACATTTGAAAGTTTTTGGGGACTCCTTGCTGGTTATCAGACAAGTTAATGATGAATTCCTCACAAAAGATGACAAACTGTTACCCTATAAACGCATGGTGGATGATTTCAAAAAATATTTCACCTCCATACAGTTTAACCAAATCCCTCGAGTGCAGAATAAAGCAGTAGATTGCATGGCCACTATTGGTTCTTTGATTGACATGCCCAAGGATCGAACGGAGCGTGAGTTTCTTGTTGAACAACTCTTAATCCCGGCATACAATGTTCCTGAGACTACCATGGTGTGTGAAATTGTAGGTCCCGCCTCCCCATGGTACCAAGACATATACACTTACCTCCATGACAATACCATACCTCCAGAACTTACACACAACCAACATAAATCCTTTATCCATCATTCATCCCAATACATCATCGTTGGTGATACACTTTATCGTCGCGGGTATGATGGAATCCTCCTGAGATGTCTGAATGAGACCGAAGCCCAAACGGTACTAATGGAAGTACATGGTGGTATTTGTGGGGCTCACTCAAATGGTATGGCTCTCGCCAAAAATATCCTACGAGCTGGATATTACTGGCCTACATTGGAACGGGATGCCTGCGAATTTGTCAAAAAATGTCTTCCATGCCAACAGCATGCGGATTTGATCCACGCTCCAGCACAAGATCTCCAGCCTCTCCTAGCACCCTGGTCTTTTTCTCAATGGGGTTTTGACTTGATTGGCAAGATTCACCCACCATCATCTGACGGCCATACATTCATCATCACTGCAACTGAGTACTTCACCAAATGGGTGGAAGCAATGCCACTCTCGCAAATCACCAGTACTTAGATCTCCAAATTCATCCTTTACCATATTCTCTGCAGATATGGTATCCCATCCACCATCCTTTCCGACAACGAAAAACCATTCAAGAACCAAGCCATGAAACACCTATGCGAAACCTTCCATATTCAACACCGTTGGTCGACGCCGTATTACCCCCAGGGTAATGGTCAGGCGGAAGCAACCAACAAGACCCTCATCCGCATCCTAAAAAAGGTTGTCAATAACACTGGACGGATTGGCACCTTCACATTCACCCTGCCCTCTGGGCGCACCGCACATCTATCCGCACCCCAACAGCGCCCACCCCATACTCTTTAGTATACAGAGCTGAAGTCGCCTTGCCAATCGAAGTTGAGCTCCCCTCATTGAGAATTTCTTTGAAGAACCTCATCGTGAAGAAGATGCTCGATTGCTCGGCTTGCACAGCTAGAGTTACCGGATGAACGCAGAATACGGGCCTACGATCACCTACAAGTATACCGAATCGCCTCAAACGTCATTACAAAAAAGGTCTGCCTAGACAATTCCAAGTTGGTGAGCTTGTCCTCAAAGAAAATCAACGCACCCAGCAAGACCATGACAAGAAAGGAAAATTTGAAGCAACCTGGTTAGGGCCATATATGATAATCAAATATGGATCTGGAGCTTAAAGTTGGCTACTCTGGAAGGAGATCCCCCGATGAACCTGTCAATATCCTCCATCCTGGAAAAGGTTCTACACTTAAGTCCGCTTTGATCTACCCTATCAAAAAATCAAAAAATCAAAATATCAAAATATCAAAAAATATCATCAAAAAATCAAAAAATCAAAAATCAAAATCAAAAAATCAAAAAATCAAAAAAAAATTAAAAAAAAAAAAAAAATCCAAAAACAGTAAAGAGAAATAAATCCGTCCTATGGTGAAAACCACTTCTTAGTGGCGCCTTGGATAGGTATGGATGGTGAAAACCTATCAGCAGGCGTCATCCATAGAGGGCTTAATCATTATCTACTGGGCATCCTAGTTATTTTGTGCTTCCATCCGCACTTTCATCCTCCACCCACATCGGCCTAGGCCGTTTGGTATTTGTTGATTGAGCACTGGATGACTCATCTTACCTATCCCTCATCCTGAGCTTTTCTGTATCCCAATTTGAGCTTATATATCTGTCGGTCGGTCGGTGTCATCATATAGGATCATCCATTATGTCGGTCCCCATCTAAGTCTTGTCCTCTTACGTCATTTTCCTCCTTTGCCGAACTACGTTGCCCCTACATTTTCACGTAGGCAAGGCTGATCACTCGATCTGCCCCTGGGGCATTTTTGGATCAACTTTGCTTTGGTCCTCTATCCCTTCATCTTCACTAAGTCTCTTTTCTCTTTTATCCCTGGTCTTTTTATCGAACTACGTTGCCCCTATGCTTTCACTTAGGCAAGGTTGGTCATTTGATCCTCCCCCGGGGCATTTTTCAGTCGCATTCTATGTCTTTCATCATCAGTCACCATTGTCTTCTTTCCGCTTTATCCATGGTCTTCTTCCATGAACTACAAGGGCTCTGCGCTTTCACGTAGGCAAGGCCAATCTTTGATCGGCCCCCAAGCCCCTAGGCCTTTAGGTTGTGTCTTGTCTCCGCTATGTGATGTCATCAAGCTATGCCTTTATTTAGCTGGCCCTTAACAAACAAAACCCACTTGTACCAACAAATCCGATCAATTTTGAATATCCTATATCATATCGATCTCTTCATTTAGTATCCATCATAGGTCTCAGCAGGATACATCCTTCCTAAACAGACCTCATCAATTCCATCTATCCCCTTGATCCTATGGCAATGGACATTTGAAATTGATTGTGATCTTTTGATACTTTTAGTTTTTGTTTATCATTTAAGCTCCCTATAATCACTTGTCAAGGCCGCCATGATCCATCATATTATGGCGTGTTTTGACTGGTCCACATAGGGGCATATCTTGATCTTTTCTTTTGTTTTGTCTTCTTGGTTGTCCCACATAGTACCCCCCAAGATCCTAGAGGTCTTGTGTTATGTTGGGGCATCCCTTCGTGCTTGTGGTTATCTCAATACCGGGCCCGACTAAAGTCTTTCTTTGAGACTTTGGGGTATTGGGATAGCCTTCTTGTCTGGCGTGTTTGTCTCATGCATTGGACACTGATCTACCTCAGTCCTCTATACTTTGGTGTGTCATGTCTTATGCTATAGCAAAAACCAGTGCTCCAAAGATGATAAATTGAATTAGGATTGCATTTTTCATAATCATTGCATTAACACTCACCCTATGGTTTTGGTTGTGCAAATACTTGCCCTCATTCTCTTCCATTCTTCTCAGGATACTGATACCTTTTGACAAATGTCAAACTACATCCATCACCACGTACTCACCTCCCCTTACCCTAGCAGTTCTTATTGGCCCTTATAACCGAGTATTGTCCATGCATCCATTGCCACCTGCATCACCACATGTTAGGTCCATATCTACATCACTACCTGCATCACAAAATATTAGACGCATAATACATCACATCCTGCATTTATAAACTATTCATACAAAATCCATCTCACACATATACATACATGATAAATCTGTCCACTAGGCATCCATATATCTAAACCATCATAGATCCCATAGGTACACATAACATATCATGCATCCATAAAACTATTCATATTCCATAAGCACATATATCCAATCATCCATAAATGTAGCATAAATAAACATAAGCAAAATCATTCATCTAAAATTATTAACATTCCAACCATCTAGGTGAACATTTCATGAATATGAGCATAAATAAACCAACACATGAGCATAAATAAATCACTGCATCCATCCACGAAAACATATAATGACATATACATATGCATATAGTCCTCCATCATCAATAGAAACATACTACATGATGCTAATAAGAACTATCTCATATCAAAATAATACTATAACAGGTGTTACATATCCATCATACATATATCCGTCACATGACAAAGTACAAAATTCAAAGATATAGAACATCTCTGATCTCTGTCAATAAATCCATCCTGCATCTGTCAAAAACACAGTACCTTGTCACCTCCCAAATGAACTCTCCACATCTGATCTCTATGGAGACTCAGGTCCTGCTCCTCTGCCTGGTGACGCACCTGGTGGGTCACTGTAACCACGTGTTTGTGTCCCCAACGACTGAGATGGCGCCGACATCTGAGGTGTCTGCCTGGTATAACGGAATCTCCGCTGTGCTGGATCAGGAACCGCATCATAGTACGCTGCCATCCAAAAACCTGCCTCTCTCGTGCTATCCTCTCTCTCTACTGCCTGAACGCGAGCGGCATTCTGCTCATGTCTATACCTATCTCAGTCCCTGGTGATAGCCCTCCTCTCCTGCTCCCATGCCTCCTGAGCTAACTGGCTCTATACCAGCTCTGCCTGTAGTCGATCCCTCTCTCTCGCCACAACCTGCACATCCGCTCCTGACATCCCATCCACACCCTGACCTATCGGAACATGAGCCATCACAGCATCTCTCTCTGCCTATAGGGTCTGCATCTGCATCTCTACTGCATCCCTCTCCCTCTCAGCCCCCTATGCCCGAGCTACTGCTGCATCTCTATCCCTCTGGAGAGCCTGTGCCCGCAGCTCTGTCGAATCCCTCTCTCTCCAGAGAGTCGCTACCTCTACTACTGCCTCATCTCTCCCCCTCTGCAATGCTTGTATCTCTACCTCTGATGCAGCTCGCTCTGCCTCCATCACCTGTACCTGCGCCCGCGTTGTGTCCCTCTCAGCCTGCATAACCTGTGTCTGCTCTACTGTAGCGGCCTCCCTCTCCTGCATCAATCTCATATCTCCAAGTGCTTGCTCAAGACAATGTACCCTATCTTGAAGCTCATCCCAGTCTCGCTCGAGATCTCCTGACTGCTGACTAGTGCACCCTGCTCCCTGATCAGATACCTACCCTGTCCTCTCCTCTGGCTCTCTCCTGGCCTGTAAAACTACGACCTCTGCTTGTAACCTGTCGCGGTCCCATGTTATACTAGTCAACTCGCTCTGTATCCTTTGCACCTCTGCCTATGCCGTGTCCCTCTCCCTCACTACTCCTGCTAGCTGGAAAGTAATGGCGTCATAATCTATCAATGCCTCCCACTCTACTCTGGCTAGCTCAGCCTCCAGAGCCCTCACTCTCCGCTCTACCATCCGTACTCTCGCCTCCACCCCTCTCCCCTGTACAATGGGGTCCTCTGGTACATAAGGCACTAACGCTAATGCCCCTGTTGCTGCAACATCTTCCACTGCCACATCTCTGTCTACATCCATCACGTCCTCCTCCCCAACCACCTCCTCTAGCCCCTCTCCAACCACCTCCTCTAACCCCTCCTCCCCACCTGCTGGCTGCTCCCTATCCCCCTGCTCCTGTCCCTCCTCCTGATCCTCCACAATCCAGCAAACCTGAAATTGTCTCGCCTCTCCCTACCTCTCGACCACGAATCGATGTTGTGGTGATCTCCTCTCCTCTCCTGGTGCTGCCCTCACCTCCTCCCCCTCTCTGCTCTCCGGCTCCTTATGTCCCTCATGACTCTCTACCGACGGCCGAACCCGCAACCACCGTGGCTGCCCATGCCGACCGACCACAAACTGTCTCCTCCCCTCCTCTGCCGCACCCCTCGCACCTACCACCTCCACCTCCTCCATATCATACACCTCCAACACCTCCACCCTCTGCTCCCCTAGAGCTCTCTGTGGCTGTCTCCTCTCCTGCTGCCGACCCTCTCTGCCCACCCCCTGCCCCTGGGCTCTCTATGGCTGCCCCCTCTCCTGCTGCTGACCTTGTCTATCCACCCTCTGATCCTGGGCCCTCTGTCGCTGCCCCCTCTCCTGCTGCTGACCCTCTCTGCCCACCCTCTGCCCTTGGGCTCTCTGTGGCTACCCCCTCTCCTGCTGCTGACCTTCTCTGTCCACCCTCTGCTCTTGGGCTCTCTATGACTGCCCCCTCTCCCACTGTCGATCCTCTCTCCTGTCTCGCCTCTGATGCCTCCTCCTCCTCCTCCCAGCTCTACCCGCCGGCTCTCGCTCATCCCTCTCGGGCTCCTCCTGTCCCCCCTCGCCTCCCAATACCACACCCACTACCCTCAGCGTAGGATGAACAGGCGTAATCCTCTCCCATAACCTATTATGAAACCACCTCTGATACCGCTCAGTCACCACTGGTACCTGCTCTCCTCCTATCCTCCCTGGATAAGCCTCATGTCCTGCTGCCATCCATGATGCCCTAGCCATCGCTGGTGATATGTGGCCTCCCCATGGCACCTCCCTGCTATACCGCCGATACAAGATAGGTGCCGCCGGGATATCCTGTATCCTCCCAAACTATCTCAACACTCTGTCCGGTCGATGAGACTCTACTATGCGTGGTAGCGTCCCAATAATAAAACATCGGCTCAGGAAATATCCCTCATGCCTCCCCGTATCTAACCATCCCCTGAACTGACGTAACCTATATGGCCGCCACTTTATCTCCCCTGAACGTAGGTCATCAAACGCCCTCCTCCACCCCTCCATATCACCCAGCGTCTCATAGCAAAAAATCCACCCTCTCTCCTCCCCATACTCCCAAGCCACAGGCTCGCGGTCATCCTCTGTCCCCTCCCTCACTACTACCGGCCTAGTCACGGCGATATGCTCCCACGCCCAAATCTGCAATAATGTCTCATGCGTCACACTCGAGATCTCCCGATAGTAGATCCCGTGCATATCCCTGTATAGCTGCGCCAATACACAGGATCCCCACAAAAACGGTCCCCCCGCCACTCAATAATGTGGCGGATCACCTCCATATACCGTAGGCTACATGTCCGTCCGCTCCGGTCCGGTAGCAGTATCCCACTAATCAATCCACACAAAACAATGGTAAAGCTGGCACCCCTATAGTCAAACACTTATCCAAATCCAATTGCCCCTTCACCAGGGGCAACCTCACATCTTCAAACAAAACTCTCAACATTTCGTCTAACGCTGCCCCTGTGGACACCACCTCACTCACTAACTGGCCGGCAATCGGTAGTCTCAAAATCTGCCACACGTCCTCCAAGGTCACGGTCATCTCTCCTGTAGGAAGATGGAACGTCGATGTCTCTGAGCTCCATCTCTCTACCAGTGCTGTCAGCATTGCCAGATGGGCTCTCACCACTGGAAACTGCACACAATGCCCCAATCCTACATGATCCAACGCCGCCTGGTCCTCCCCGTTCATCGCGGCTCTCGTCACCGCCAATACCTCTGACCACCGCTCGTGCATTCGTAGTCGCTCAAAGCTTTGCATACATGCACATTTTACCATTAGTCCCTTTTTTTTTTCTTTTTCGTTCGTTCCCTTTATTTCTTATTCTTTTTACTCTTTTATTTTTCCCCTCGTCTGCCCCCGCCCCACTTAGCGGCTGTGTCTGGCTACAGAAGGGCTGCGCCACCCCGCGCAGGGCGGCGACACTGCCCGACACAATGCGGCGCCTCCGCCCCGCGCAGGGCGGCGGCACTGCTTTGTTGTAGAGTGAAGGCCCGCCTGCTGCTAGGTATGGCACTGGCCTGGCTAGGCGGCGGCTCCACCCCAACCTAGTTTGGCCCCCCCTGCACTTTTCGCATCAATTTGACCTTTTTTTAACGCAAATTAACATGACCCATTTTGCTCATTTTTGTCCCCAACAAAACCCATATTTCTAAATTTGAATTTTTTTTATGTAAAAACTGCGTAAATCACATATGGGGGTTTTATTTCTACTCAGCTGCTGTCCGCCTACACCCCCACTGTACATTGCCCGTACTCCGTCCACTCGGTGCACGATCGCAGTGTCATTGTCTGTCGGCATTGTGTCTCCTCGTTGATTTTTTCTCCTCTCCTCTCCTCTTTTTCTCTCAACTGCTATAGTGACAATGACTAAGGTAGTTTTTCAAATTACCTTTTTAACCCCCTTCCTCCAACAAGGTATTTTTTACCTTTTATTTAACTTTTTATTCCTCTAACTAATCCCAAACTTCCCGAGGCTGCCATTCGCAAACTGTGTGTCAGATCACCTCCATTCAAAAACCAAAATTGCTTAGTTTTCCAAGCTCTATCCAACGGTATCATTCTTTCCATCCTATCGATACGTCATCTGGGGACCCGTTTTTCCTTCCCCAACCGCCCTCTCGAGGGGGCATACTCTCTTACCATTCCTCTATTTCTTCAACTCAGTCACTGGGACATCATTAACCTTTTCACACCAGGGGCATCACCATCTTTCACCTCTTGCATCATTAGCATTTTATTTTTCTTCGAAACACTGTTATCCTAACAATATTTCGAAAGGGGCAAAATGTAGACATCTAAATTTAATCACTTCCATAGGATTAAATTTACCACCTTTCCGTCTACCATGCCAATATTAATTTATCAAACTAATATTACACATTTTGTCTCATACCGGTAGAGTATTTAATTTAATAATTAATACTTTGCCTTTCACCTTACTCCTCTCTAAATTAAATAAATACATTGATTTATTTAATTTAGTCATTTTCCCCCTTTTGATTTAAAATCAATTTAAAATTCCTCACTTTCTCTCTCCTTGTCACATCCTCTATAACCTTGCTCTAATCTGAATTAATTTAATTAATTCATGATTATGATGTGCATCCTCTTAATCAGAGATTAATGTCACATCCTCCTACATTTGCCACTTGCCTCTAATCTCCCATTACTTAGCCTAACCCAATATTTGCACAACCTTAACCAAGGTCATTAGCCATTTTTAGCACCACTTTTTGGTCAATTCTTCCATCTTTCCTTTTTTGATATTGACTCTCTTTCCCATGAGAATTTTTAATTCTCATTTATTTATCCCATGTCTCTCTCCTCCCTATGTGAATTTTTAATTCACATTCCATTTTTCCAAGGCTTCTAGAACCTTGGACTTGTCACAATCTCCACATATGACCAAGTCCCACATTTTTGGAGCCCATCTTTTACCCTTTAGATCATCCTAGGAATGTGAATTTTTAATTCACATTTATATCCCCAACCACCTTTCACTTTCCCATGTAGATTTTTGAGGAATTCCAAAATTCCTCAAATGTCTCTTTCACTCCCACTTGGGGACAAGAAATCCCTTTTTGTGGAAATCTCCTCACTCCCCAAGGTGCATGTCATTTTCTACCTCATGTACCTTCTTGACACCTCACTTACACCTCATATCCCCTTGTCCACTTCACCCTCCACATGTCAAGATGTGAGGGCTTGTGGGTTCTCAACCCACCATAGCCCTTCATCTTGGCCTTGTTGGATAATCTTAACTGTTGAATTTTCTAGAGATTCAAATTCTTCTATAAATACCCCTCCTCAAGGGCATTTCAACACTTTTGATTGGAGAAACTACATGCCAGTGCTTTTAAAACACTTTTACTTTCCTTAACTACATGCTGCCCATTTGAATCATCAATCAGATTTGCCATGATTTAGCCATCTTTTTAATCATTTACTCTAATCTTGCATCTAGACACTCAAGCAATCATCCTAAGGGGAGCACACAAATCACATTTCAATCAAGGGCCAATCAAGGAAAATCAAGCCAAGGAAGGTGAAATTGTTTGTGTCTTATTTAAGTCCATTTTCCTTATTGTTTATCCTCTTTTGGCCTTCTAATCTTGAGGTGTCCTTGGTCTATTATCATTAAGTATTTTTGAGTTATTTTATGCACTAGAATAGGATAAATTCTAAAAGGTATACACTTACAAAGAAGAAATTGAAGCATATAGACAAAAGATAGAAGTCATGGAAGAGAAGACAAGGTATGTTAAATGTTAGTGAACCTAACCCCTATGGTCTTTCAGAGTGAAGAGGAGATTGAAAATATTCAAGGTGAAAATGTTAGATTGAATATGTTGAACATGATATTCAAATTAGGAATGAAATTATTGAAATTGATAATGAAAATGTTCAAGGTGAAAATGTTGGATTTGAAGATGTTGAACATGATATTGGGGGAATTTGGAATGAAAATGTGAAATTGATAATGAAAGAAATGTTCAAGGGAAAATGTTGGATTTGAAGATGTTGAACATGATACTAAAACTGGGAATGGAATTATTCAAATTGATATTGAAAATGTTTAAGGTGAAAATGTTGGAAATGAAGATTTTGAACATAATATTGAATCAAGTGCAAATTATGTTTCACCAGATTACCTGAGAAATGAAGAACCTTGTGTGGAAGAAAGACACATTCCAAATTCAAGACCTTCAAGAACCCCTAAATGGTTGCTTGAATTTGATGAAAAAATTATAAACAATTTTGAAGGCAAGAGGTCAACATGAACTGTTCAATTGTGGGCTAGAAGACTTTTCAACCAATATTTTAGTGATAAGACATTGACCGAGCAATGCCAACTTTTTTGTACAATTGCTAAAGATGCAAAGATATAGAGACCTTTGCTAATGGAGGTGAAGATTCGTGTGAACAAGAAGACTGAAAAAAATTGAATTATTGTCAAAATATTTTTAATGCTCTCAAGTCTATTGGAAAAAAGTAACAAGGAAAAGGATAAGAGAGCTGCTCGGAGAGTCATTACAACTACCCTAGTAAGCCATAAATTGAAAAAGGCTCATTTTATGGGACAAACTTGTATTGATTTTGACATAATTGATTTTGACATAAACTATAAAACTTTGGATAGAGCACTTGCAAGAAGAGAAAGAATAGATGATCCTCTTGAAAATGATACATGGGCTTTTTCTGGGATGCTTCCACGTGTTCATAAGAAGCTAACAGATAATGTAAAGTAGGTAATTCAACAATTTTGGCATGATAACTCTAGGTATCACCCAATGCAAAGGATGTTTTAAAAGTAAGAATTGGCAATGTGAGACCACTTACATCTAAGCATTTCTTGGGGTCAAGCCAGAAGCAATGTTGTTCAAAATTTATTGAAACACATAAAATATGGAAGTCTGGACTTTTGAGGGTTTGAAGCCATTTTATTGTGTGCCTCTTAAGATTCGTAATACTTGTTGTTGCAAATACCATGTGGAGTTTTCAATGTACCATGAGCTATTATGCTATATCCATTCTACTTTGCATTCTAATGAAATGTTGCAAGAGTGTGGTGCAATACATCTTCCAAAATCATCAAGGGACTTGCTAGATCTATTTTTATGTTCTAGAGATGATGGTTGCTTTTTGTATAGAAATGATTGCTTAAATGCAAAGTGTTCACAATGCGGTGGCTTGTCAAAGTTTGTTCAATGTTTTCATGAGAGTTCCGAACATGAATTTGGAAAGAAACTTGTTGAGAAAAAGAGATAAGAGATAGTCAAATATACTTTGCAAAGAGGAGGTGAAGGATCTAGATGTGAGTTGGTTACAAAAGAATGCAGTGTTGCTGATTTTATTTCAGATTTTAAGGACAATCTTTTCTACAAGTATGCAAGGCATAGTCATAGGTCTCAGTGGTTGGATCAACAATTTAGGATGTGTAAGGACTCTTTTTAGATTGGCACTATTATGCTCCGGTGGTTGAGCTTTGCGCGAAAATGCATTGCAGCCACAAAATGAATTGCAATCTAAATTTGTGCAATTCATTCGGTTACTACTGTCCACATAACATTTAGACATGCGATGTAGTATAGGAGGATGAAAATGTCGAGGAGGTATCATTTTTATGAGTGATGATAGATACTTTCGTGCGAGCATGTCAGCATTGTTTCAATAATTTTTTGGGGTTGCCCAAAGGGAGCATGATGCCTGTATTGGGCGACCTTCCTAATTTAGTCGGATGATTGCACTGAGTGGTGAATTCAAAGATGCTTTCAAGTATGTTTTGTGGTTGAGGTAGGAGATGTCATGTAGAGGGGAGTCCTACTCATATTTAGAATTTTTGCGAAGGTTGGACATGGGAAGGGGCATGATGGATGGGTCATGCATAAAGAGAGCTCTAATTAAGAAGCAATTGAAGATTTCAAGAGCAAAATTTAGCAATGCACATTCTATAGTTGATTGGTGTAGTTCAGCATTGTCACATGGAGGGACACTTGATTCAATAGTGCGCAGATTCTTTTGGTTCATTAAGGAGGGTACAGTGGGAGGTACATTAGATTGTCATACAATCAAAGATTCTTCAAAGATGCATTCATTTCAAAGCTCAGATGCAGGCACATGGACCATTTGGACAAGAGAGTTGGCTTGTTTTTGTCAGAGTTGTATTCAGTGCGAGTGGGATCAATGCGAGTCAAGTGAGTGGGTGGATACATGGGTACCACAGTATCTAACTCCTTTATCTCAAATAATATCCATGACAAATGAAAATGGAAAGTTCAATTGATTGTGACTTGCTTTCAGATCTACTACAGCTAGGACATATTTTTGCAGTTGTTGCACCGCAGGGGAATGAAGAGAGATTAGACTATTGGTTGGCTCGATGTGTGCGGGTAAAACATAAGCTAACACAACCGATGGAAGGTATGATGGTTTCATGTATCCCTGCCAGGTTAGGATTGTGGTTCTTTGAGGAACAGTTCTTGGTTTATACACATGATTCAGAAAAAGATGGCATACACGCATTTTGAAGACTATGAAACACCAAATTTCGCGTTACACCTTGTTATAACAATAAATGTTAAGTTGTTGAAGTATCTGCTGCAAGACCAAAGACGAAAACAACTATGGAAGCGAAAAGTAATGTTGATCATGAAGCAATAATCCAGGATCTCTTAAAACAAATAGATGACGCTAGGCACCTTGAATAGCATTTTCAAGAATGGAAGGTAAGAATGCTTATGTTCATTATGATTAAGTTCATTAGTGTTCTTTATTTAATACTAATATTTTATATACTGTGCAATGTAGTGTCTTTAATATGAGTGATATTTGTATGCAATTTGCTGATATTTTTGCGGCGAGATTGATCATGGACCTGTATAACAATAGCTAGCTCGATCCTTTCAAAGAAGTGCTGCATCTTTACATGGTTGCATCACTGATTAATGTGTTCAATTTGTTGAATTAATATAGATCGTTATTCTAAGCATATTTCTATTGTGACAATACTCAGATTTCTCGTTTTACGCACTGCGATATTCTGGCATGATTGATCGGCATGGACTGCTACAACAATAGCCCGGCTTGAATTCACTTTTCGAGAAGAGGTAATACAAAATCTTTTATAGTTTGAATCACCAGCTCATCATCATTTAGGTTGTTTTAGATTAATATAGATATGTTAGTCTAACATACTTTTTCTATTAATGACAATATAGATTTCTCATTTTCCACTTTAATGTCTTGGCATGATTGATCATGGACTGCAACAATAGCTAGCTTTGATCCTTTCAGAGAGGTATGCAACAGATTACAACAATATAGATTGATTATTCTAAGTGTCTTTTATAGTTTACATTACCATCTCATCATATTTTGTGTCATTTAGAATAATATAGATTGGTTATTATAAGCTATCTTGATGGTTTATCTGAGGTGCTTGTCGGTGAAAAACATAGACATACTATATTGTTAAAAATTGCCTTGAATGCCTCCTAATAGGAAAAGAATTTTGTAAAATTTGAATTCTCAAATTGGAAACAATGTAAAATGATTATAATTGTGTATAAGGGCATAATCTATACCGATGATGTTTTTGAAATATGGAGTCAATTTTGGCATTGTATAAAGGGGTATGTTTTAAAATGTCTGAGGGTGTATTTTGGAAACTCATACATTTTCTGTAAAGGGGTCTATTTTGTATGTCGAGCTACAGCCGAAGGTTTTCTTCCTGGTTCTTTCCTATCGGTATGCTCATTTGAACCAAGTTTTGTAATATTTCCCATTTATATATAATAAATTATAGTGGCTTGCAACTTTTTCTCCTCAAACCCAATTCTTTAATTCACAAGGGTGACCTCATAGTCACAAACCTATTCCCTTTCATTTTAAAATTAAAAATTCAAACTTTTCGCTAAGTGGGTGTAGGTACCCACTTGATTGGTAACACATGTTTGGCATAATTTGATGATATACACTAGCATTAATAACATACAATATATTCATTATAATCATGAAAACATTCATTTTGCTTATAGCATTGGAGCAATTAATAGTGAGACATTTTGATTCAATGCAATAAAAATGAGTAACAAATTTCTAAATACCACCAAGTCCCTAGATATTCAAGAGTAGATGCAAAGATAAACATTCATACCCTTATCAACCCTTAATTATCCAATACCCCTATCAACCCTTAATTATGTTAGGTTGATTGTGTTTGATTGATTGGATTTTATACATCCTTGTACCTCATTGATACATTTTTCTATTTGGTTTTTCATTTTTTATGTTAAGATATAGTAAATTATATTCACTTGCAATTTGAAATGTAAATCTCTTGTATTCTTCTCCATTACTCTCAATTCGCCACTAGGCTTCCCTGGGCTCCAAACTGACCCAAAGTGTCCTAACCACTCCAAGGGCTAGGAAAGGTTATTCTACTATCTCTTTGTTGATTTGACATCTCACTGATCCATCTCATTAGATTTTTTCACCATTCTCCCATTGCTTTCTTGAAAAACTCCATTTTAGGCCTTGTAGCCTTTTGCCCCAACTAGGCCTCCTAGAACCCGTTTTCTTGGCTTTTCTCAAAAACGGTCTTAACAACCCCAAAATATTTTTTGATATTATTTCTAGTGGTACCCTAGGCTTCAATATTTACCAGGTGTAAGGTCTCCCAAGTGGCCGTTCATATGACTGTTCTCATACCTCCCTAATTTCAAGGGTTTTAACTCCTTTTTCCAACTTTGAGGGCTTTAATGACCTCCTCAACTCTCCTCCTTGCGCACACATGTATAGAATCCATGTTCCCACACTCCCATTCTCTTGATTGGCACAAACCAATCCATTTAGCATCTTTCTTTACTGATGTCCTCTCCAAGCCACTAGCCATAATGCACTTGCACTCGCCTAGTGCTTGATAGTTTCTTCACTTCCCCTGCAAACAAAGACTCCTAAACCTGTATGTACATTATGTACACATTCCCCAAATTTATTCCAAGTTGCTATGAGAGGAAAGCCACAGGAACTCAAGTGGGACTCATTATTCACAAAACTGGCCCAAACCGGTAGTGAGTCCAAAAACCCAAAAATTTGCAAAACCTTAACCAGTTGGTCTAAATGACTAATCTAATGCTAGGTACAGTAAGTAAATGAAAAATATGAAACACTCAAAGCATCAGGTTAGTCCTTTCAATCCATTCTTGACTGGATGAAGGCTCAAACACAAAAATGCACTCAAAAGTTGTTGAATTCCAATCACACAAAAATGCTCTCCAAGTCTCAATTCATGAAAATGAACTTCCAACCAGGTCTTAGGGTTTGGATGACCTTATATACCTTTCTCCCATGTGCTAGGACCCGTGGGTCAGACTTAGAACAACATTAATGCTATTTTTCAACTTTTAGGCAAAATTGCCAAGGCAACATTGCCAAAATGCTCAAATTGCCAAGATTTGTCTAGGAACTCATAAAGTTCAAGACTCTAAGCCAAACCTACCCTAACACACTCTTAAAAACAACCTAGGGACTTTATATCATAGTCCTTATTCCCTTGGTGGTTGGCTAGAACCACCTACAAGCCAAAAATCACTAAGATCTTCCAAAAGACCTTAAGGTGCTCCTGCACCAGTTTGGAGGATGAAACTTGTTTGGATTTGTGAGGGAAATTTCACAAAAAGGTTGCATCTATACACCAAGCATAGTGGATTTTAGCATCCCACTATTTTTCTAAAAAAAAATTGATCATTGTAATCTTGGTTATGAGCAAACAATTGAAGCAAAAAAATTGTAATCATCAAGTGAGTTATTTGAATTAAATACTCTATTCCAACCAACTTATATGTGTAGATCTATTTATCATATGTGAATGTTTTAGATCTAAATATCTTGTTTAAATATTTTGGCTGATTTTCATTGAATTATTCCAAATTTAAGAAATTTGTATGAATAATTTAGTTAAGGATCATTGAATTATTTGAAATGTATGAAATTTGTAGGGTTAATCATATGAGTATCTAGTTGTTACTTATGCAATGTGAAATAATGCTTTGAGTTTGAAAGATGTGCAATGCAATGTAATCAGCAATATGAATATAAACTACATAATATTTAACCATTCTTTTTATGCTGTTGTACATTGATATTTAACCATTTAGCTAAAGAGTTTAAATCACATTACCCGCGTGAGGGAGGAAACTAAATTTTGATTGACTTAGCATACATATATATCAAATTATCCAATAATCAATTGTATGTCCATATACAAAAATGGCATCAACGCCAACTCAAACAAATTTTTACAATATGTGGCATATGTCATCTTGGTATCTATTCAAAATTTACATGTCAAATGTCTATCTCATCCCCTATAAACTACTAGTGGATCGATAAGACCTCTTTGAGAGCACTGGGTGTCTAAAAGGTAGGCACAGAAAGAGTCCAAACCACAATTGGGGATAGATATACTATAATTTTAGAAAGGTGAATAATTAACATAAAAATCAATACACATTGAATTTATAATTGAACTTTCAAATTTGAAATCTTGATTACCTGAAAATATCGTCTCTTTGAAGAGTCCGAGTCCTAGAACCCATACCCCTCTCAAAGAACTAACCAAACAGCTTTTTATAGCGTCAATCTATATATGTGAACAAAACATGAAATTGATCCAAGTTAGCATAAATTTGTCTGATGTAAGAACATATTTTAAGCACGAAATAAAATAAACACACATACACCTCTTTAGGTTGATCTTTTACGTATCTCCTTTAGGTGTCTCAACACCTCCTCCTTGAGGTGTTTCTTACATCCTCAACCGGGCATTGAATACCACCACTTCACTTCGGTGCTTGCTCAACAATGATGTATAGCTCACAACCACCTGTACATAAAAATGACAAGTACATATGAAACTATGAATCTATGTCAATGTATGCATAATCAATAAAAGATATTATAAATTTTAATTCAATCAAATTTGAGTTCAATTACCTTTCCCTTATCCAACACTGTGCCTCCATAGTCTGGAGAGCATTGCACCTCGCTCGCACTAGGTGTTTGCTACAAGTAGAGAGTAAGATAAACATATAAGTTAATACATAATTTCATTATTGACAATTCAAATGACAAGCAAATATACAATAAAAAAAATGTAAATGAGTGAGTGAGAAAATACATACTATGTGTGTGTTGAGGCCAAATGAAATGGCCCTAAGGGTGTTATCCATCACCTGTGTGAGCTCCTCCTCAGACATTAACTGTTAAATAGACCATGTAAATAAATATTAGTACTTGATACTATCTCTTATTAATATTCATTTTTAAAAAAATGCAAGTTATGAATTTACACCTTATATGTTACCTATGTAACTACTCCAATGTCCACCTCTCTAGTAGGAGAGGACTCTATAGGGTGTGCTCCACTCCCCTGCGTGTGATCTGATATAATCTCCACATCTTGGATGCCATAATCAAAAGTGTCTAATGGCTGCTCAAGGGGATGTACAATGGGACCCAAGCATATTGGTTGGCATGTATTGCAAATATGTGGCACATAAATATGTGGACTCGAGGAGGATGATGCAACAACACTGGATCCATTGCTATCCCAACAGCAACACACCTCAAAGAGTGAATGTCCTGGATAGTTTGTGTGGTTGTATCCTCTATAATATTTTGATGTTGTATTGAGGTGGTAGAGGAAGGGTTCATGTGGGCTCTTAACTACTCTTAGTCAGCTCGGCCTATCCCTTCCGGAGGCATACCCCTACTCAATGACTTGAAGTGTTTAATGTCAAAGTAATTGACATGATTCCCTAACAAAAAATCAATGTATAATTTTTTAATAAAGTAAAAAGGTACATAAAGATTATTATTGGATGGTTTATCAAAAACCATACACCAATGATCCCAAAAGTTATCTACAATTCCCCTATGCGTGCGCCATTTTATAGAAAGTTTTAGTTTGTTAACATTAACTAGAAAACCAGTGCAGGGGCTAATAAATAAAGAGGCTACTTAGGCTCTTCTTATTTG
>VDFB02193867.1:481474661-481734177 GCA_007258455.2 Sequoia sempervirens | reverse complement strand
GGAATTTAATAATATCATATATTAAATTTTAACTTTTACCAATATAAGATTATATTGACATTTGTAGTTAGTTTATATTGGTGCGTGAGTCAGATAATAGTTGAATCTCATTCTTGTTTTAGATTAGATAAAGAAACAATGTAGTGAGTCAAAAATTTAGGAAACTCTAACATGTGTCTTAATTGCATTAACTAAAATGTGTCTACAAAAGCTACTTGATAAGTAGTTTTAACATAAGATTAAAGTTTGAGGGTAGACATTTAGGAGGGGACCCAAATAAAGAATAGGGTCCACTATTTGCAAATTTTAGAATAGTTCATCTTGCTAAATTAGTGCTGCAATATGAACCCTAAGTTATGTGTAGTTAGGTCTACTATTTACATGCTTGGACCTTGGATTATCCAATGGCAGTGCAGCTTCCATTTTCAAACCTTTCCTTCAATCTTTCTTGTGAGAAATAGTTTCTAATGTTATTAAAACCTATTTGATGTAAGAACAACCTAGACAATTTTTCTAGTGTAACTTGGGTTTATTATGGAGTTTATGTGGAGATGGATTTTAGCTACCTAAAAATATTAATCTCATTCCACCTATTTCTATGTTTTACTAGCTATTAATATATTTAAATAAACTAATATCTCCCCTCTACCACAATTCACTATTTTTTTCTTAAAATCTAATATGTATTTCTATCCACATCATAAATATGGAGTTAAAGATACAATTGTTAAGTGGATAATTGGTATTCCTTTCCTCCTAAAGTTAAACTTAATGGTTTCCTTTTACTTCTTCTCTATCCAACATATGAATAGATTCTACTTTTCTTCATTCATCACATAGAAAAGGCATGGGCCTATCATTGATTTTTCTTCATAGGTCTATTGGGAAGGATATAAGTGACCTATGGGAGTAGATGTCTAAACACCTTCCTAATGTTGATTGGGTTATAGGATATGATTTTAATATGGCGGGAAATCCTAATAATCCTAGTTTTCCTTGCCACATTAAGTTGACTAGTGAATGATTTGATAAAGGGTTGTATTACTATAATACCATTTGTGTTATAGATCTAACTTTAAAAGAATAGCCATGACAATAATTAGTAAACTTGGTCTAACTATATATGTTTTGATGAAAGAAACATTAGTTGACTTAATAGATTCTATATATCCCCTAGTGGTCATGTAGTTCAAGATACCTTTGGTCATTATGTTCTAGAGTAGATTATTCCTCTACTCTCTCATATCATTTTCCTATCATCTATATCTTTTTAGGAGCTAAAAAGAGAAGAGTGGTTTATAAGTCACAATGCAAGCTTGATACTTCAAATCTACAACAATTGTCTTAAGTATCTAGTTTCTCTTATTATATTTTCAAATTTTATAAAAATCTAAATGAAGTAGATTCTTATAGGAAATAGTGGCACTATGTTATTATACAGTGTACTAATTTTTTATGTTATTTTGGTAAGACATTGAATTGGTACTGAAATTGTAAAGAAAAATCCATTCAAGAGAAGGCTGAACACACTAAAAATTACTTATTCCAAAAGTATATAATATTAATCTACAAACATCCATATGATCTTAGAATCTCAAATCCAAAATTTGAATATTTATATGAGATAAGCAGCTAAAATGAGGGCCACATTGTACCAGGTAAAAAATCACAACAAAGTCACTTAAAATACTTGCTCAGGGTTCTAAACTGCAAACATAAGGAGTATATTTGAGCTATTTAATATGAAACTAGTTATGTTGATAAAAATAAAATAGAGATCATTTTTTCTTTAGAACTATTATGAGAGTCTTCTTAGAGAAAATTCATATTTGAAAGAAATACAATTAATTTTTTAATATATTTTTTAAATATAATTTTAACATAATTTTAAAGACAATAAAGGTAGTCACTTTTTAGACTACTAAAGTGTTGTGTTTTCAATGACCTCTAATAAAATTCTTGTGGTTGGTGGACTTTCAATGTATTTTTATCAAACAATGTAGCGTTATACTAAATATTACTTTTATTCTTTACACTTAAAGGCTCTACAACAACATTCATTATGGCCTATAACTAGGTTCTTTGGTAGGAGATATATCCACCATAAACTTATCCTACCATGGGAAACTATAGAATCGGATAAAATATAAAAGAAATTCTCTTTTAGTTGAGATGTGTTTCAATGAAGCTTATTATAGAATTTGTTGGAGTTTTACTATAAAGATTCTACAATGGTTGGGTTTGGGTCCTAATATATATAGAATTGTTCAAATTTTATTCAAATATGCCAAATATCAACTCCTAAAAAATGATTTTTTAGAATACATATTTCTTTTACAACATTCAATTAGGCAAGGTAGTCGCTTATCTCCATTTCCTTATGTTCTTGTTGTTGACACTCTTATTTATCTACTACTAAAGTATGAACAAATTGAACATGATAAGGTGCATTTCCATTCCCAATAATTTAATAGTGATTAATATTGTTGTGTATTAGATGTTATTAATTTTCATGTGTGGGCTCCTATAAATATTTTCTTCATTAGAAAATAGACATACCCTATCTCATTTATTGATGGTTATAGTAGGACATGGGTGCATTTTCTAAATGGTAAATCTAATTTTTTAGTCAATTTTAAAATCTAAAGCAATGGTTTAGTTGTATAGTAGAATGAAAATAAACATTTTGAGGATTGACAATGGTGGTGAAATTTTCACTAGTTATTTTGAAAGACTATAAATATTGTGGAATTAAGAGATAAAATATAATTCTATATTACCCGTAGTAAAATTAATTTGTAGAAAGAATCAATAGGAGATTGATGGATGAGGCTAGGAATGTGCTTTAAGGTGCTAGTCTAAAACAACATTTTTGGTTTGAAGCTATTTCTAATTCTCGCTACATGATTAACAAGTTTCTATTATCATCTCTTGATGATAAAATTCTTATGGATACATGGTCGGGTCACAAGCATCCATAGAGACATTATAGTTTTTTGGTTGTGATGCGTATGCACATGTGTTGAACGTGAACCAAGCAATGTTGGAGAGAAATAAAGTGAAATAAATGTTTATGAAGTATAATTTGTTGTAAAGGGACATAATATTTATGATTCTATTTCATAGAAGGTAATATATTATAAGTGTGATTCTTAGGGAAAATATTTCTTATATTACATTTTTTCTAAAAAATGTGAATAAAAATATATTACTTAATTTCATTCTACATTTGAAAAAGTTGAATCAAGGCCCCTACATAGACAATAAGTTGAGGACAGCTAATCTAGCTAAAAATCTCTAGAAGAAGAGGGAGAACCTCCAAGTTATATTGTACAAAGGTTTGCAAGTTATTGACATCCACCTAAAATCAAGGACTTTTTAGTGGAAAATCTTCACAAATTGGTAAATATTTGATATTGGGAAAGTCAAAATTGGTAAATAATTCACAACCAACAAGGTGGCCAACTTTCCCATATTTTATGAATGATCACCCCAATGCATGTGTCTAGTTTCCATCGATTTATTTTATGAGGCATATTTAATTAATAAATTTACCATAAAAAACTACATGTTTCAAATGGAATGACTAATATTTTTTCCTAGGATATTAAAGCATGTAATAAATTACATACATATTTTCCTATAGTATTAAAAAAAAATTGTGTATCAAAACCCTTTTCACCAATTCAAATTTATAAATAGATGCTTATGAGGACCCATTTCACCAATTAAAATTTACAAATAGTTGCTTATGAGGACCCATTTCCCAAAAAACATTACAAAATAATTACATTTGAGGACACATTTGGCCAATTTTTGGGACACCTCAATGCTAATTGTAGGGCCATAATTTCCTTGAAAATTATAGCATATGTGTTATGTTCAGGTTTGATTCATCCAACACTTAAATGTATCATTGTATAGTCACATGGTATTTGCTATTTTTTTTATATACCATTTAAGAATCATGTGGAAATTTCCAAATATGGATTTGATAAAATTACAATTGAAATTTTCATTTATTCTTACATGTTTTGTTCAGTTTTGAACTTTTGCGCTCTCAATTAGGAAGTTGGAATTGGAACCTTGAAGTTGATCATAGGAAAGTTACAAACTTACAACACCAAAATTCTTGCATTAATGAATAGCAAGTCAGTGAAAAATTAAACTCAAAGGTGGGTGATCATTTCTTCATATTGTTATAAGATTTCTTTATATATTTTCCATTATTGCTTCAATCTTAAAGATAATAATGAGTAGGGAATGGAATCTATATTCTCTATCCTTACACAAGAAGACATTTTTTTTCGATATTGTATTTGAAGTGAGAGATTAAGATGTCAAGTAGCAAGCATAATAAGGGTAATAATACTTAGGGTGGTTAAGAGACTGGGAGGCCATCAAAGCATCCAAAACATAGTGTTGTACCATACATTCTTGAAATGAAGAAAATAGGTGTTTCACATTTTGGGAGGTGGAACACAAACTAGTGTTTAGGGATCTAGACCTATTTCCTTCAAGTTTCATTCAAGAAAACCTTAGAGATCTCAATCCAAGGATAGAATGAAGGAAAAAATATGCTAAAAGGGTGTCCTAGGGTGTGATTAAAGATGAAAAGGGGGTTCATCACCAAGCTAGGGCTTGGAAGGAAATGCAAAACCCAATGATAAAACCTAGTGATGTGCAAGACTTAAGTAAATGACATAGAAATGAATGCACATCAGAAAAGTAAACTGGAAAAATATAGAGATGCACCTCAGAAGCTGAATGTCATCAAAACAAGCTCTAGAATCTTGAAAATGTTGAATTTAATGATCACTAGGACTCATAAGCTAGGTTGAGTGTATTAGTCTACGATTAGGGTTTCTAGGCAGAAATTGGAATCTTGTAGTCACAATTCTGAAACTCTTGAAATCTAAAAAAATAACTGTAGTGGGACTCACATGCAGCAAGTGGTGTATCAGTGTCATTATTCCTTTTCATTGGGCTGATATTTGAACCTATTCTCCTATCTTTTCTCTTCCTTCCACACTTCGTTTTTAGATCTAAAACTCTAAATTCGAGCCTATAGGTGACTTTTCATGATCTTACAAAAAAGGTGACAACTTTGACAACTTTCGTCAATCTTGTAACCTTATCTTCAAGGATCTTCAAGATCCAAGACACCTAGATCTACAATCACACATGTAGAGAGAGAGAGAGAGAAACTTATTGATTGTTATGAAATATTGTTTTTCTTCGTTGAACACCATTTAGGTAATTAAACCATATGATGAAACAATGAAACATGAACAATGATACCTTGAATGATGTCTTGGAATTTTAATATGAAATCTAACATGAAGTAGCCATGAATAATGAAAATCTTGATCTTGAATTAGATGTAGAACAATGCTAAACTTGGATCTTGAATACTATATACAAACACTAGCTCAACAACATGCTTGATGCATTATGCCTTTGACATGATGAGGGATCTTGAATTGCTACAACAAATCATGAATAAATCTTCCCTTGAATGCTTTTGAATACTCTTGAATTCTTTTGTGAAAACTTGTAATTGCAAATTTTCTATTAGGAATTCTCTCTTGAAAGTCTTATGTGAAATGAGTGAAATAAACTTGAATTTATACTTGTTTATGCCAAACTCCTCAAAATTACAACACTACAAGTTGACATTAGATTTAGAGGAATAAAATCCTGACAATAATTTGAATTTAATCTAGGTCTAAGCCAAATGGGACTCATACACCAATTTTGGCATCTGATTCTAATTAGGCTAAGCTTGGGACACATTTTTCAAGAAATTCTTAGATTTATGTGAAATCTAAATCAGGGAACCGAAACTTAGGTGGAACCCATATGCCCAAGGTGGTGTATGCATTCTAGATCACTAAATTTGGGCCATACAATCAAAACATATATTAATTATGAGTGGATATTGGTGAATGTCGAGATTATCCTCAAAAAATACATTAATTAAGGCTTGTGGATGCAAAATAAGACCAATTAAATCATATAGATTCCAAATTAATTAATGAAGCCCTATATTAGTGTGAAAGTGTAAAAGTACACTTTGCAAAACCCTTAATAAAGCACCATTAGGTCCATTTAGTTTAGAAGGTTCCAAAACTTACTGTGAGGGTGTAAATGAATACACTTTACAACATTAAATTAAGGAAAAATTGGGTTTATTTAGCTTAAAAGGACCCTAAACCTAATGTAAATGCATACAACACATTACAACACTTGTTCAAGGTGACATTAAGTTAATTTTAACATTAATTATTCCTAAATTAAGTGTGAAAATGTAAATGGTGGCATTTTTCATCACTACATTTAACCACCACTTTAGTGAGAGGAGGAACTTGCTTCAAACTCACAATAAAATAGACATTCAAGAGGGGTCCAAGTGTACCAATCTAGATGGTGTAGGATAACAAAGATCCAGGAGGTGACCAAGCCCCCAGGATCCAAGATCCTATGTCAAACAAATATAAGGACAAAAGGACATGGATAAGATGTATGATATGCAATAGCAAGATGAGATACATGGACATACAATTTCAAAGATATAAAGATGAAAGAAAAGGAAAAAGGTGGATGCAACTTCAACTATTTGTCCCACACATTGTAGATCAGATCTAAGTTTTTTATCAAATATTCATGCTTACTCTAAGGCAATGAAACTTTAGGTTGTTCACTGTGTGAGTATCCAAAAAGACTGGCTTACAAGTGGAACACATTGTCCACTATGCAAACCAAGTGCCTACTCATAAGGGCTAGTGGAACCTTCGGCCATACACTAGGTAAGCCCCTAGAAAGGTGAGACACATACGCATGCAGCCAATATGTGCTCACACACACAAGCAAGTGTCTATGGGAAATTCATGCCTAAGTTCGCCTCCCATATGTATAACCATACCAAAGCTATACCTCCTGATAACTCTGATAAGGTTCCACATAGTGATGAACTTCGAGCTTCATGAGGCAAGAATATCTTCATATGCTTAAAACTCATGAAAAAACATGATGGCTCAATAGGCAAGCAAAGTGTGTTATTCAAGGTGGCCATTTAATGAATATTGTAAATGTGAAATAGTGTAATGTATGTTCAAAGGGATTTTTCTTATTTCATCTAAGGTCTCTTCTTAGGGAATGCCATGATTAATGTCTCGAAGAGAGGACAAGTAAAATAAATATCACACTCTCAGAGGAAATCAAACCTGATAACACCACCAAGAAAATAATGCATCAAAATAATAAAGAAAATCACACATTAAAACACGAGTGTTGATGTATTCCCCTACTTTAAATTGGTTGCTATCAGGCCATCACTATGAGGAATTTCTTTAAAGTAGAAGAATACATTAGAGGTTATTCAGAAATCCATATCCCAAGTCATTTGTTTTTGAATTGAAATAAATTATGAATAAGTGGTTGCAATATGAAAGATAACTTAGTATCTCACATACAAGCCAACTTAAGGGATATCGTCCACATCCCAAGCTTTCTCCTATATATATAAATGAAAGTTGATCAACTAGCCAAAAGAGACAAGTGACACATGAGGACAAGGCTACCTAAACCCTTGCCACCACTTAGTGTAGTGCACAAAAGATGAGCCGAGGTGATTGATGAGAAGCATAATAGAATGAAAATAAGTATCAATTACATGAACTAGGTGCTTCAACACAAGGAAAAGAACCACAATCCTTAAGATTTTATATTTTATTACGCAAAGCTTTACATTCATTAGTAGAATGACCATGAATTCTATGATATGCAAAAAATGAATTATTGTATTAAAATTTCTTTCATTTTCAAAGAGGGATGGATATAAAATGATCTTGGAGGACTCTTGACAAGATACTCTATTGATCAGTAATACAAGATGTTGCTTTGTTTTGGACAAAGAAATCTCTTTCTTAGTACAAGGTGTCATACCTACACAAGACTATTTTGATTGTGAAGTTTTGTTCTCTCCTTGAAAGGAGGGTGTAGAATCTAATGAATTTGAATCATTAGTATATTTTGTGTGATTACATCGATATTAACTAATGACTTCATTATTTATTTCATTTATTTTAAAGGAAAAGAACCCATACCACTAGTGCCTATCAATTTAGGATGTACTAAAGTTAAATTTGGCTTGGAAGAAATCTTTTGTAATAGTGTTGATATTAAGTGAGGGTTTATTTGTTTGTTTTGAGGGAAGATAACCAAGACCACTCATATTTTCCTACATGTGAGGCTCTATAGGGACACATATACCTTGTTTTATAGCACCACATCGTTTTACACTATATCCAAGTTGTTTCATAAGTTCATAACCTTTCTATAAAGTTGTTTCATTTCTTCTGGATTTGGTAGTTTCTCGTAATGAACTTCATCAAAAAAAAATTTGTAATATGTTATAGTTTTTTCTAAAGTCTTTCAAGGGGATGATTTTGAAGGGTTTTCTATTTTTCGTGTTGGAATTATCACTTTTTTATTTTTCATAATTTTTATTATAATTTTTTGATTAATCGTCAAAGCTAGGTGTGAAATCCAAGCAACCCCAAACATCATCTAATAGTTTTGGCACTTTTTCCATTTCTTGTTTCTCTTCTTTTATAGGTTCTATATTTGAAGTTGGAATTAATGTCTTTGGAGGATTTTTTTCACTTTTTCACATGTAAGAAACTTTCAGGCTCAAGGTCTATTTCAACTTAGTGTTCTTTATTGTTATAGACATATTTCATGATATGATAAAGAGTCAAAGGCACAACATGCATCTCATGGATCCAAGGTCTTCCTAAAAGAAGATTGTATGAAAGATAACGAGGAATCAAATGAATAGATTTTTGTAAGGTATCCTTTCCAATTGTAATAGGAAAATTAATCACACCAAGCAGTTGCTTTCCTACATTGTCAAATCCTCAAATCGCTAAGGAATCATGTTCAATTCTTGATTTATCCATGCCAAGTCTATCCAAAAGTTTCATACTACACACATTAAGAGTTAAGTCATTATTAACAAGAATTCTCTGTATTCCCATCCTATTATAGATAGCTATTATCATGAAGACATCATTTTTGTTGCTCATTTCTAGAGTGGGTAGCTCATGTTGATGAAAATTAATGTCTACATTGTTCAAAGTTATAGCTTAAATTTGGGTTTCTACTTCATTTCATTGCACATTAGAAGGGGTAGGAACTTGTGGTAAAGAACTTTGAATTATATTATGATAATGAAGGGAGGTTTGAATAAGGTCTCATATTGATATCTTAGAAGGAGTATTCTTAAATTGTTCAACAAAGTAATAATCCTTTCCACTTTGTAAAGGAAAATCAGGAGGATGGGGTAAGATAGATTGAGGTAATGGAAGAGATGTTGAAGGTGTTTGTCTTGGTGGTAGAGTGCTTCTAATGTTATATGTATGTGCAATAGTATTATAACTCGGTTGTTGTGAAACATTATTTTTAGGTGGGTAAAGGATAAGACAATTCTTAGGATGTCCCACAAGGTATTTTGGAGGTCTAATAATCAATGGGGATCTAACAAACACTTTTGCATTCATAACCTCAAAAATTTCATTTTGATGTCTTTCTAATGCAGGGGAGTCTAGTTTCATACTTTCACCATCTCCTAAGGAAGCCACATTATTATGGGGTATGTGCAGGATCATGATGGGCCAAAGAGTGGCGATATGATGGGTATGTCTAGGATATCTAGCTGAAGACTTTTTTTTAACCCAAAATTGAAGAAACGAAAAGCATTTTTAAAGGAGACTCGGCTTTCCACCAATATAAATTATGCTTTACTTTGTGTTTAATAAATAATTATTATTCATTTTTTATTTGAATTACGACTAAAATTTTGATTGATAGGCTAATTGAAAAATATCTATAGCTTTCAATCAGTATCACATTTTTTGAATCTGAAACATGCATCATATTCTATGCTTCACATACTATAAGATTGAAAAAATAATAATAATTTCAATAAGTTTTGACCAAGTTAAGGTGATCAGACATACAAGTTTTTATATTTTTTAAAAATTGTAATTTAAGAAACTCATAATTAATTATTTACTCGAAAGAAAATTACAAAAAAATATGCACCACATCGGGACATGAGTCCTCTACTTATATATAAAATCTGATAAAAAAATATTATCATTTTATTGTGGTTAGGGTCCTTAGAGAGACACCTACTTTTTATTTTTTCCCTAAAATTTAAGTACTACTGAATTGAAATTTAAAATTTTCACCAAATAGATTTAAAAAAAAAAACTAGTAGTTTAGAAACTACATTTAATTTTGTATAGATTCTATTCTTAAATATTTTTGAAATAATACAGATAACTTATTCAAATTTTGTATGTCAAGTTTCCTAACTATGATTTTTTTGAATTTTTTGCTACTTAAGGGCAGGTGAACCTACACATACCATATGGTTTGAAAGAAATTTAACAATGTTGTCATTTTATTGCACCATTAGATCCTTCATAGTAGGAGAGTTTTTAGAAGAACTCCAAACTAAATGTTCATGACATTGAAAGGTTAGTTCTTGTAAAATTACTTCATCACAAGTAAGGGAGTTATTATTGCTAAAAATATCATCTTTATCAATAGTGGGGATACTAAGAGAAGACTCAATTTGATTGTTATCATTTTCCATGATTTCATTCTTTTCTCTAAGGTCTCATTCATTTGTGCTATAAAATCTACCCTAGTAGGAGACCTTTTAGGAGAGGATCAAACAAGAGGTTCATCACATTCTATTGTTAGATTTTTTTTAAGTAGCTTTATCCCAAATAGGGGAGACATCAAGAGAAGGACTACTATGATTTTCATGTTAAAAAATGATTTGATACTTTGATTTGAATAGGCTTTCAAAACATTATGGACATCACTTTCAATCCACATGTCCTCTTGATATATGTGATTTTCATGATCATTCACGATTGTATCCTCTTTTACTAAAGTATTCTTACAATTAGGGGACGTGCTGAGAGATGAATTTAGACTAAGTAAAGTAGTGGAAATGATCTCATCTTCTTGTGTCATAATATCTTCCCAAGGGGGAGGAGGAGAGATACAATCGTGAATCTCATGATTCTCAATGATTGTATCTTCTTTAACCCAAATACCTTCATCACTAGTAGGAGAGGTATCGAAAGAGGAACAATTTTGGTTTTCATGATTGTCTATGCTTGTATCTTCTTGTACCATATTATCCTCACCAATAGGAAAGATAATAGGGTTTGAAATAGGTAATGTAATATTGAGGAATGTGTCAATGGTTTGATCTGCTTGCTCAAAGATGTTCTCATAACTATTCAAGATAATAGAAGGATGACTAACATGTTTCTTGATGACCTCATTGTTATACTCTAAATTGAACTCATAAGAGGGGATGTTGTACTTATGAAATCCACTTTTAACCTTATAAAAATGATATCTCTTAAAAGGAAATGTATGCTATCATGAAAAATTAATCCATCTAAAGTATACAATGTGTCAAGTAAAGTGCAATACAAAGACCTAAAGTGAAATGTGTAAATGTAATTTTCAGATTCAAAAGAAGGTAATTTGTTGATTACACTATGAAACAATATAAAAATAAAATGTTGTAAATATAAAATTTAAATTGAGAAATGATATAAAAAAAGAAAATTAAGCTAGATATTATGAAATTCATGTAACAAAAACCCCAAAAACTAAAAAAATTATTCAATGGCAACAAAAAGAAGTATAAAAATGATGTTTTTAATGTTGTAAATGATAATTTCAAGTCTGATCTTTGGCTGATTCACCCAGGGGGTGTATAAGTCTGAGTTAGGGTTTTTCAAGGATTCAAATGTTGAAAAAATTGTGAAGGGCATGATATGGACATGCTTACCCATGGAGAAAATATTTTGGAAAAATTTGACAAAGACGCAAATCAGGATGTTACCAAGTATTCACCTTACAAAAAGAAGGTTGATGATGTCATAGTGTTCAATTGGTCCACTGAAGATGAATTCCTAGCATAGAGGAATGAGTATTTGGATGTATTGAATGATCGACTTGTGGTTGTGGAGTGGCAAGTGAAATTTTATTTTGAATATGCAATCATGGAATAATAGATGAGAAAAGCACAATGCATAGTTTGGAAATAGAATAAATTAGGCTTTTGCTAAAGTATGCATAATATATTGTCTTCTCTTTGATTTGAAATTGATGCAATATTAAAAATGTGGACATGTTCCTTGTCTTTTTTGTTTTATTCTTTTTACGCTTTCTTTCATCTTTACTTGGTGTGTGTGGATGCATTTTTGGAGCACGCCGATATTGTTAAATCTACTCAAAGATTCCTTTTGGAAGGCGGGACCAAATCTTCAACAACAAATGAAAATAACTTTTGTCTCATGTAACATTCACTCCATCCAAAAATGCAAATTTAACTAAAAAGGGAATATCTTTGAGTGGTCCAATTAAATAGTGACATGTGTACTCTCTGGCCTAAAGTAATTTTTTCTTCTTTGTTTCTATAAAAATGAATTGAAGGATGTAAGTAATGGGTTCACTATTTTATAATTTATAACAGAGAAAATTGTAGGGAATAGAGAGCATATTTGACTTTTTCTTAGATTCAAGTGTGCTAATGCATATGTAGTTTTGATAGCAATACTAGAAATATAATACAAAATGGTGCAAATTTAAAGCCATTTTCTCTCCTATGTACTTATTTTATGAGTTATGAATAATATAATAAAGGATTATCTTGTTCATCTCCATTGATTTCCAGTGGATGTATGGTTTTAGTTTTGCTTGTTAATTCAAATAATTAATGTAAATGCTTGAGTAAAGTTGTAGATTCATATGAATTAGGTGCAAAAATATTAGTAAGAAGTGTCGATTGAGAATATAATGTTCAAATTTTGGAATGCAATATCTTCAAAGCTTAGATGATGCTATGTGTAAAATTGTTATCAAGTTGCATAGATTTTGAGATTGACTTTATGTTCAGGATGAGGCACTAGTCTAAGTAAATATTCATAATGTATTTTCTAGGTTAATTCTACAACAAATCATTTTATAAACAATTTTTTTTATTGGGTTACAATAGTTTTATTTTATATTAAGTTTCACCATTCTCATGCTCCAAATGTGGAGTGTTGTTAAGAAGCAACCAAATTTATTGATACATTCAATTTATTGAGTTATTGTATGAGAATTATCTATTATTTGCAATGTATTCAGGTATTAGGTGCACAAGTCTTTAAAATACAATGTGGGATCCCCCTCTTGGGTTTTATAAAGCCAAAAGTGAAGGAGGAAAGCATTGTTGCTTTCACTTGTTCATTGTTAAAACCCTTTGGGTTGCTAAGGATTAGAATTGGTAGTTCCATTGGCAATTCAAAAGATCGCCTTGGTTCTTAAAAAACAACCAACATGTACATGGATTCAAGATAGCAATATACCATTATATGATAGTGAGGCACTCTATTAGAGTACCTATTACAAATGAAGATTTCAATGATAAATTTAAATCTATTGGTGATAATTTGAAGGAAATTGCATCATCTCTTTCCACAAAGATTTATAATAGATTCCCTTGAGAAGAAATACTTGAATCCATGGCTATTGTTTATCCTCAATTTTAGATTGAGGAAAATTGAGATAGCCCAAGCTATTTTCATTATAAAGTAATTATCTTGGTTGAACACTTTTCTAAAAGTATAAAGTACAATGAAAAGACAATAGAACGGATTATAAACAAAGGTAAGCTTAGATAAAAATGTGGGAATTTTGCAAGAAGTGTGATGGACTAGTTTGATTCCATGGAGAAGAACATGGAAGTGGGATCAATAAAAAAGGCTTGGACAACATTAGATCAGAGTGAAATACCATGTGGTTTGATATTAGAATATTTTAATTTTTTTGAATTTTGTCAAACAATGATATTGGGGTCAGTGGAGGATGAGAGATTTTTCAATTAATTTTTGTTTTTGAAATCAAAGATAAGAATCAAACTAGATAAGAATTTAGGAATTTTTATGAGGGTGTTTGGAATTACGCATAATCTAAAAAAAAAAAAATTATGAATGGGAACTCACAATATGGAGGTCCATGTGTGAAAGAAGAGTGTTGTGCAACACTTGGAACATTGGTAGTGGTGGAATTGGTAGTGTGACAAATGATAGTGACACAACGAATGTTGAATTTTAGACGTAGGGTGAAGAAAATGAAAACCAAACTTGGAATAAAGATAAATCTTTTAATTTATCTCAAGTTGAATGTAAGTTTGAGGACCTTGAATTGATTTGGAAAATAGAAGTAAATAGAAATTTTTAGGTATTTATATTACACTTCTTGAATCACATCCCAAACTATAGTTGATGATATTGTATTCGCATATAGTTGTCATTGATGTCAAAAGGGAAAATTATGCAAGGAAAATTGTTGGCATGATGAAAGAGGATCAGAGATGAAATGGATTTTCTCATGCTAGAGAGGATGATGAAATTAATGGAAAATGTCATTGATGTCAAAAGGTTGCGGAATTGATCATGGAAGGGAAATGTTGGCATGATGATAGATCAGTGGCATGCCTAAATGCTATGAACCTCATAGGATGAAACTGAGAGCAGTGAATTTTATTTTGGAAGTATGTGGATTGGTTGTTGCTATAGAAGAGTGAGTTGCTCAATTTGTCACATAGTTGACAAAATGTTGCCATCTCTTTGCAACAGTTGCTTCTAGGAATTTGGTGAAAACTTATGTACTACATTTGATATATGTTTTTCAAGAGTATTCTAGTGATTTTCTCTGTAGGTCTAGAAAGTGAAGGATATGCCCATAAATGAATTATATTCCCTTTTGGGTGATACTAGGGTTTACAGTTCAACCTTAATATGTTTACAGTCATGTCAGCCAACATTTTCTTCTATTTTGACAGAGACTTGCATTTGGCAATTGCAAGTAGCTTAAGTAATGACTTAGGCCCATTATGTTCATCCCATGATTGACCCCACACATCTTGGCAACTAGTTGACAAGGTCTAAGGTTCACATTGTCATCACAAGAGTATATCAGTGAGACTCACCCAAGAGTCTCTTTGAGAACCCAATGGCCATATCATCGGTGGGACACTTGGGTATCAGTAGGAGTCAAGTTGGAGCCTCTTTGACAACCTAATAGCTAATATGTTTTCAGCGAGTTGCTCTTTTTTAGAACTTCACAACCTTCGACAAAAGGTTCTAAGGTTCAATTTGTTAGAAACTTAATGATTGAGTGACATGGTTGACAGTGATGATGATGTAGACATGTGGCATGATGAGATTGGGCAAACAGTAATATCGATCCTTGTGGATAATGGATCTGTGATGTGACGATGACATGGATATGTAATTATAGCATGCGGATTCCACATTGGAATGATGTATTGGAGGTTGTTGTAGATACTATCATCAGTAGGACTCTAGAGGAGTTTGTTCAATGCAGTGATGATAACTTTCATTAGGCAGACAAAGCTATGTTGCCAAGACTATGAAGCTTGCCTCTTTGGTATGACAACAGAAGAATGTAATGGTGTTAGTGGGAGCTGATAAGGTAAGGGTGATGTGTATATGGAAGATGAATAGAACATTGACATATGGCTATGAGAAGAATAGGTGATGTCATCAATGGTCTTCAAGAACATGATTGAAAGCCATCAATGAGACCTATTTGGATGTCACCTTGACAACCTCATGACTTTTTGATTAGTGAAATAAATTGGTGTTAGCAGAACATTGAAGGATGTCTCCTCGAGAACCCAATGACCAACCCATCGGTGAGACAATATGGTATCACAGGACCTTGATGGTGTCTTTGATAGGGCGATGGGAGAATGGATGTTGACTATGGGACCCAGTAAGATAATGATGATGTGCATTGATGGTAAAGTCATAAAGTGAATGATAAGAGGACACGTGATAGAAAGCGATACTAGATGGTGAGAAAAATAATCCTTGAGTGTGTTAGGTCCAAAGTCTACAAGTTTGAGAAATTGACAATTGATCTTAAGGTTTGGCAAAAAATATAAAATTTACATAGGTTTGGCCACAAATATAAAATTTACATGAAATAAAGGAAAATAAATTATTTCTTAGACTCTCTGAACTCAATGATGAGAGCTCGTATCTGTTAAAGAAGCTTCAAAATGAATCTACAATAGAACCTTTCAAGATTTAATGATTCTCCAAATCATCATTCAATACAAGAGAATAGCATAATCAAAATTTCAAGGTACAATAATGTTTACAATTTAGATGTATCAATTAAGACTAACAAGAAACAATACCACAAAATTTGATACCATGTAAGAGTTGATATTGAATACCCTATTCCATGTAAGCTCTAACTAAAGATTGTACAACTCAAGATCTAGAAATTCTAATAAATATAAAAAAGAGATCAACTATAAACATATGATATTATTCTATCAAAGGGTGAAAATGATATATTACAATTGAATTGATTCAAAAATAAAAACCCCTTGGTTATATAGCCAAGGTGATACATAAAATTAGACAAGATTATTATAAACGTCTTAATATTATGTCATGAGACAAAAGAATTAAATGAATTAGGTCACAAAAAGTAAATGACATAAAATAAGATAATATCTAATGTGAACTAAGACTTCTAGAAAGATTCATTGAACCTAAGTAAACTTAACATGTGGATATGATCAACTAGTTGAAGTAGTTAGATAAAGCACCTAATTTACAATAACACATACATATAATTGAAAACATTTAAATGATCACTAGCTAATGCATTATTTACAAAAATTACTATATTTGGTTGAATAATCACATGCTTAGATAATGTATACAACCAATTATAGGAAAAAATAAATCAATAATGATTCTATGTTGTGATTTGAAGAGAAATTGCAATAAAAAACTAAATCCGCTCAGAAATTTATGTTACCAAGGCCACCATATGTAGGTGCCCTCAATACCGAGCAATACCGACACATAACTAGGATGTTGATATTTTATTACTTTTGCAAGTTGCAGATCAACTTCATCTACTGAAAATTTCCTCACCAGTCTTCTGCTTCCACCATATATATTGATTCCTCCTTTACAAACCACTCCAGTCCATCCGCTGTTGTTAACTGAAACATTCCTAATTTCTTTAGGCAAACAGATATCCACTCGACACCACCTCTTGGAGTTTATATTTTCTTCTCCGTTCTCTAATTTCCATATAAACCCGCGGTTCTTGTCAACCAAAACTAATTGACCAACATCACTCCCGGCTAATATCCAAAACTTAGTAGCAATGTTCGGCAAGCCGTCAAAAACACTATCCTCAAAATCTTGATATGTACAATCTTTTCGGGGTGGAATTTTGGTCCAGCGTTTCTCAGAAATATTCAATTCCACAACCCCTCCATTGCAGGATTTAATATCCAACCAGTAAAATCTTCCTCTGTAGTAAACTCCCCGCCCATCAACCCAAAATTCACCCGAGTCTTCAAAACTTAATTCAAATTCATCCCACGACCTGGATGATAAATCATAGACATAAACCCCCTTTGGGTAATGGCCCACCACCATTATGAATTGCTCGGTGGAAGAATCAAACGCTTTTCCTTGACATTTAGTGTGACGTTTCAATTCGGGGGCGACCTCACGGTTCAATGTTGCATTTTTAATTCCTGGCGATTAAATGCAGGGTACGACCTTTTTGGAAAAAGGAATAAACAATCCCTAGTGTTTAGAGTAGGTTAATCTAAGATAATGTATACAGCCTGAACTAAAATATTTATGGTTCATGGAATTTAATGATATCATATATTAAAATTTAACTATTATAAATATAAGATTATGTTGACATTTGTAGTTAGTTTATATTGGTGGGTGAGTAACATAATAGTTGAATCTCATTCATGTTTTAGATTAGCTTGAGAAACAATGGAGTGAGCCAACAAATTAGGAAACCCTAACATGTGCCTTAATTGCATTAACTAAAATGTGTCTAGAGAAGTTGCTTCATAAATAGTTTTAACATGAGATTAACGTATGAGGCCATACATTTAGGAGGGGACCCAAATAAAGAATAGGGTCCACTATTTGCAAATTTTAGAATAGTTTAGCTTGCTAAATTAGTGTTTCAATATGAACCCTAAGTTATTTGTAGTTAGGTCTACTATTTACATTCTTGGACCTTGGGTTATCCAATGGTGGTGGAGCTTCCATTTTGAAACCTTCCCTTCAATCTTTCTTGTGATAAATAGTTTCTAATGTTATTAAAACCTATTTGATGTAAGAACAACCTAGACAAATTTTCTAGTGTAAGGGTTTCTTATAGAGTTTATGTGATGGATTTTAGCTGCCTAAAATTATTAATCTTATTCCACCTATTTCTATGTTTTACTAGCTATTAATATATTTAAATAAACTAAATAGTTATTTTTATTGCTAATAAAAAGGCCTCTTGGTAATATATTTTCCTACCAAAAAGAACAAAATCTTGCAACACCAAGTATTATCCTCTTCTAGTGAACAAAAAATTAAAAATTGGTCTCAATCATCAACAAAGCCTATTAATAATCCTTATATTATTCCCACCCCATATTACAAAGATGTTGTGATAATAGATGAATGAAAACTTATAAGAAAGAGAAAAGAAATGTCAAGGTCTTCTCAAAGTGAGAGTGGGTAAATATTGTCCCAAGGTTCTCACTAGTTTGAAGCTTTGTCATAACAGGAAGATCCTATTATCTCCCCTCTACCACAATTCACTATTTTTTTCTTAAAATGTAAGATGTATTTCTATCCACATCATAAATATGGAGATAAAGATACAATTGTTAAGTTGATAATTGATATTCTTTTCCTCCTAAAGTTAAACTTAATGGTTTCCTTTTTCTTCTTCCCTATTGAACATATGAAGAGATTATACTTTTCTTCATTCATCACATAGAAATGGCACGGGGCTATCATTGATTTTTCCTCATAGGTCTATTGGGAAGGATATAAGTGATCTATGGGATTAGATGTCGAAAAACCTTCCTAATGTTGATTGGGTTCTATAATATGATTTTAATATTGTAGGAAATCCTAATAATCCTAGTTTTCCTAACCACATTAAGATGAGTAGTGAATGATTTGATAAAGGGTTGTATTACTATAATAATATTTCTGTTATAGATCTAACTTTAAAAGAATAGCCATGACCATAATCAGTAAACTTGGTCTAACTATATATGTTTTGATGAAAGAAACATTAGTAGACTTAATAGATTCTATATATCCCCAGTGGTCATGTAGTTGAAGGTACCTTGGTCATTATGTTCTAGAGTAGATTATTCCTCTACTCTCTCATATCATTTTCCTATCATCTATATATTTTTAGGAGCTAAAAATAGAAGAGTGGCTTCTAAGTCACAATGCAAGCTTGATACTTCAAATTTACAAGAATTCTCTTAAGTATCTAGTTTCTCTTATTATATTTTCAAATTTTATAAAAATCTAAATGAAGTAGATTCTTATAGGAAATGGTGGCACTAATTTCTTATGTTCTTTTGGTAATAGATTGAATTGGTAATGAAATTGTAAAGAAAAATACCTTAAAGAGAAGGTTGAACACACTAAAAATTACTTACTCCAAATATAAATAATATTAATTTACAAACATCTATATGATCTTTAGAAGCTCAAATTCAAAAAGTGAATATTTATATGAGATAAGAAGCTAAAATGAAAGCCATATTGTACTAGGTAAAAAAGCACAACAAAGTCCCCTAATACTTGCTCAAGGTTCTAAACTACAAACATAAGGAGTATATTTGAGCTATTTAATATGAAACTAGTTATGTTGATACAAATAAAATAGAGATAATTTTTTTCTTTAGAACTATTATGAGAGTATTCTTAGAGAAAATTCATATTTGAAAGAAACACAATTAATTTTTTAATATATTTTTTAAATATAATTTGAACATAATTTTAAAGATAGTGAAGGTAGTAACTGTTTAGACTACTAAAAGTGTTGTGTTTTCAATGACCTCTAATAAAATTCTTGTGGTTGGTGGACTTTCAATATAGTTTTATCAAACAATGTAGCGTTATACTAAATATTACTTTTATTCGTTACACTTAAATTCTCTGCAACAAGGTTCATTATGCCCTATAAATAAGTTCTTTGGTAGGAGATATATCTACCATAAACTTATCCTAGCATGGGAAACTATAGAATGGGATAAAATATAAAAGAAATTCTCTTTTAGTTGAGTTGTGTTTCAATGAAGCTTATTATAGAATTTGTTTGAGTTTTACTATAAAGATTCTACAATGGTTGGGTTTGGGTCCTATTATATATAGAAGTGTTCAAATTTTATTCAAATATGCCAAATCTCAACTCCTAATAAATAATTTTTTATAATACATATTTCTTTTACAACATTCAATTAGGAAAGGTAGTCCCTTATCTTCATTTCCCTATGTTCTTGTTGTTGACACTCTTATTTATCTGCTACAAAAGTATGAACAAATTCAACATGATAAGGTGCATTTCTGTTCCAAATAATTTAATAGTGATTAATCTTGTGGTGGATTAGATCTTATTAATTTTCATGTGTGTGGTCCTATAAATATTCTCTTCATTAGAAAATAGACATACCCTATCTCATTTATTGATGGTTATAGTAGGACATGGGTGCATTTCTAAATGGTAAATCTAATTTTTTCATCAATTTTAAAATGTAAAGCAATGGTTTAGTTGTATAGTAGAATGAAAATAAAAATTTTGAGGATTGACAATGGTGGTGAAATTTTCACTAGTTATTTTGAAAGACTCTATAAATATTGTGGAATTAATAGATAAAATATAATTCTATATTACCCATAGTAAAATTAATTTGTAGAAAGAATTAATAGGAGACTGATGGATGAGGCTAGGAATATGCTTTAAGGTGGTAGCCTAAAACAACGGTTTTGGTTTGAAGCTACTTCTCATGTTTGCTACATGATTAACAAGTTTCTATTATCATCTCTTGATGATGAAATTCTTATGGATACATGGTTAGGTTGCAAGAATCCATAGAGACATATTATAGTTTTTGGTTGTGATGCATATGGACATGTGTTGAAGGTGAACCAAGAAATGTTGGAGAGAAGTAAAGTGAAATAAATTTTTATGAAGTATAATTATGGTGTAAAGCGACACAATATTTATGATTTTGTTTCATAGAAGGTAATATATTTATAAGTTTCATCCTTAAGGAAAATATTTCTTATATTACATTTTTGCAAAAAAATGTGAATAAAAATATATTACTTAATTTCATTCTACATTTGAAAAGTTTGAATCAAGGCCCCTACATAGACAAGAAGTTGAGGAGAGCTTATCTAGCTAAAAATCTCTAGAAGATGAGGGAGAACCTCCAAGTTATATTGTAAGAAGGTCTGCAAGTTATTGACATCCACCTAAAATTAGGGATTTTTTAGTGGAAAATCTTCACCAATTGGTAAATATTACATATTGGGAAAATCAAAATTGGTAAATAAATCACACCCAACAAGGTGGCCAAATTGCCTAGATTTTATGAATGATCGACCCAATGCATATGTCTATTTTCCATTGATTTATTTTATGAGGCATATTTAATTAATAAATTTACTATAACAAACTACATGTTTCAAATGGAATGACTAATATTTTTGACTAGGATATCAAAAGTATGTAATAAATCACCTACATATTTTCCTTTACTATTAAAACAAATTTATGTATCAGGACCCTTTTCAACAATTAAAATTTATAGATAGTTGCTTATGAGGACCCATTTCACCAATTAAAATTTACAAATAGTTGCTTACGAGGACCCATTTCCAAAATAACATTAAAAATAATTACATTTGAGGACACATTTCGCCAATTGTTGTGACACCTCTATGCTAATCGTAGGGCCATCATTTCCTTGAAAATTATAGCATATGTGTTCCATCGAGGTTTGATTCACCCAACACTTAAATGTATCATTCTATAGTAACATGATATTTTCCATTTTTTTTATATACCATTTAAAAATCATGTGGAATTTTCCAAGTATGGATTTGATACAAATACAATTGAAATTATCATTTATTCTTAAATTTTTGTTGAGTTTTCAACTTGTGAGCTCTCAATTAGGAAGTTGGACTTGGAACCTTGAAGTTGATCATAGGAAAGTTACAAACTTACAACACCAAAATTCTTGAATTAATGAATAGCAAGTCGGTGAAAACCTAAACTCAAAAGTGAGTGATCATTTCTTCATAGTGTTGCAAGATTTCTTTATCTCTTTTCCATTATTGCTTCAATCCTAAAGATAATATTGAGTAGGGAATGGACTCTATATTCTCTATCCTTAAACATGAAGACATTTATTTTTCAATATATTTATTCAAAGTGAGAGATTAAGATGTCAACTAGCAACCACAATAAGGGTAAGAATCCTTAGGGTGGTTAAGGGACTGGGAAGCCATCAAAACATCCAAAACATAGAGTTGTACCATACATTCTTGAAATGAAGAAAATAGGTGTTTCAATTTTTGGGAGGTGGAACACAAACTAGTGTTTAGGGATCTAGACCTATTTCCTTCAAGTTTTATTCAAGGAAACCCTAGAGATCTCAATCCAAGAATAGAATGAAGGAAAAAATATTCTAAAGGGGTGTGATTAAATACAAAAAGGGGGTTCATCACCAAGCGAGGGCTTGGAAATATATGTGAAACCCAATGATAAAACTTAGTGATGTGCAAGACTTAAGTAAATGACCTAGAAATTAATTCAAATCAGAAAAGTAAACTTGAAGATTATAGAGATGCACCTCAGAAGTTGAATGTCATCAAAGCAAGCTCTAGAATCCTAAAAATGTTAAATTTAATGCTCACTAGGACTCATAAGCTAGGTTGAGTGCATTCGTCCCATATTAGGGTTTCTAGATAGAAATTGGAATCTTGTAGTGACAATTATGAAACTCTTGTAATCTAAAAAAATAATTGTAGTCGGACTCACACGCAACAAGTGGTGTATCGGTGTCATTATTCCTTTTCGGGAGGTCAATATTTGAACCTGTCCTCCTATCTTTTCTCTTCCTTCCACACTTCGTTTTGAGATCTAAAACTCTAAATTCGAGCCTATAGGTGACTTTTCTTGATCTTACAAACAAGGTGACAACTTTGAAAACTTTCCTCAATCTTGTAACCTTATCTCCAAGTATCTTCAAAATCCAAGACACCTAGATTATAATCACACATATATATATATATATAGAGAGAGAGAGAAAAACTTATTGATTGTTATGAAATATGGTTTGCCTTGGTCAAACACCATTTAGGTAATTAAACGATATGATGAAACAATGAAACATGAAAAATGATACCTTGAAAGATGTCTTGGAATTTGAATATGAAATCTAACATGAAGTATCCATGAATAATGTAGATCTTGATCTTGAATTAGATGTACAACAATGCTAAACTTGGATCTTGAATACTATATACAAACACTAGCTCAACAACATGCTTGATGCTTTATGCCTTTGACATGATGAGGGATCTTGAATTGCTACAGAAAATGATGAATAAATCTTCCCTTGAATGCTTTCGAATACTCTTGAATTCTTTTGTGAAATCTTCTAATCACAAACTTGCTATTAGGAATGCTCTCTTGAAAGTCTTACATGAAAATGAGTGAAATAACCTTGTATTTATACTTGTTTATGCCAAACTCCTTGAAATTACAACACTACAAGTTCACATCAGATCTAGAATAATAAAATCCCACCAATAATCTGAATTTAATTTAGGTATAAGCCAAATGCAACTCATACACTAGTTGTAGAATATGATTCCCATTAGGCTAAGCTTGGGATACATTTTTCAACAAATTCTTAGATTTATGTGAAATCCAAATTAAGGAACTGAAACTTAGGTGGAACCCATATGCCCAAGGTGGTGTATGAGTACTAGATCACTAAATATAGGCCATACAATCAAAAAATATATTAATTATGATTGGATATTGGTGAATGTCAAGATTATCCTAAAAAAATACATTGATTAAGGCTTGTGGATGCAAAATAAGGCCAATTAAAGCATATAAATGCCAAATTAATTAATGAAGCCCTAGATTAGTGTGAAAGTGTAAAGGTACACTTTACAACACTCTAAATAAAGCAACACTAGGTCCATTTAGTTTATAAGGGTCCAACAGTTAGTGTGAAGGTGTAAATGAATACACTTTACAACATTAAATTAAGGAAAAATTAGGTTTATTTAGCTTAAAAGGACCCTAAACCTAACGTAAATGCATACAAAACATTACACACTTTTTCAATTTGACATTAAGTTAATTTTAACATTAATTATTACTAAATTAAGTGTGAAAATGTAAAGGGTGGTATTTTTCGTCACTACATTTAACCCCCACTTTAGTGAGAGGAGGAACTTGCTTTAAACTCACACTAAAATAGACATTCAAGAGGGGTCCAAGTGTATGAATTTGTATGGTCTAGGATAACAAATATCAAGGAGGTGACGAAGCCCATAGGATCGAAGATCCTATGTCAAACAAACATAAGAAAAAATGGACACGCATAAGGTGTATGATATGCAGTAGCAAAATGAGATACATGGACATACAATTTCAAAGATATAAAGATGAAACAAAAGGAAAAATGTGGATCAAGATTCAACTATTTTTTCCATGTACATTGTAGATCACATCTTTTTTTTTTTTTCTAAAATGCATGCTTACTTTGAGGCAACAAAACTTCAAGTTGTGCACTAGGTGAGTATCCAAAAAGGGTGGCTTACAAGTGGAACACATTGTCCACTATGCAAACCAAATGCATGCTCACAAGGGCTAGTGGAACCTTATGCCATCCACTAGGTGAGCCCCTAGAGAGGTGAGGTACATACGCATGTGGGCAGTATGTGCTCACACACACAAGCAAGTGGCTATGGGAAAGTCATGCCTAAGTTCGGCTCAAATATGTACAACCATAACAAAGATATACCTCTTGATAACTCTAATAAGGTGCCAAACAATGATTAACTTTGAGCTTCATAGGGCAATCAAAGCTTCATATGCTTAAAACTCATAAACAAACAAGATGGCTCAATAGCAAAGAAAAGTGTGCTATTCAAGGTGGCCATATAACGAATATTGTAAATGCAAAATAGTGTAAGGTATGTTCAAAGGGATTTTTCTTAGTTCATGTAAGGTCTCTTCTTTGGGAACATCACGATTAATGTCTCCAAGAGAGGAAAAGTTAAAGAAATATCACACTCTCAAAGGAAATCAAATCTGATGACACCACAAAGAAAATAATGCATCACAAGAATAAAGAAAATCACACACTAAAACATGAGTATTGATGTATGCCCCCACTTTAAAGTGGTTGCTAGTAGGCCATCACTGTGAGAAAATTCTTTAAAGTAGAAGAAGACATGAGAGGTTATCCAAAAAGCCCTATGCCAAGTCATGTGTTTCTAAATTGAAATAAATCATGAATATGGGGTTGCAATATGAAAGATAACTTAGTATCTCTCATACAAGCCAAAATAGGGGATGTCATCCACATCCCAAGCTTTCTCCTATATATATAAATGAAAGGTGGTAAACTAGATGAAAGAGACAAGTGACACATGAGGACAAGGCTAACTAACCCCTTTCCACCACTTAGTGCAGTGCACAAAAGATGAGCCAAGGTGATTGATGAGAAGCATAATAGAATGAAAATAAGTATCAATTAGAGGAATTAGGTGCTTCAACACAAGGAAAAGAACCAAAATCCTTAAGATTTTAGATTTTATTACTTGAAACTTTACATTCATTAGTAGAATGACCATGAACTCTATGATATGCACAAAATGAATTATTGTAGTAAAATCTCTTTCATTTTCTAAGAGGGAGGGATATAAAATGATATTGGAGGACTCTTGACAAGATACTCTCTTGATCAGTAATAAAAGATGTTTCTTTATTTTGCGATAAAGAAATCTCTTGCTCAGTACAAGGTGTCATACCTACACAAGACTATTTAGATTGTGAAGTTTTGTTCTCTCCTTGAAAGGAGGGTGTAAAATCTAATGAATTTGAATCATTAGTATATTTTGAGTGATTACATTGATATTAACTGAGGACTTCCTTTTTTCTTTAATTTATTTCAAGGGAAAAAAATGAATAACACTAGTGTGAATCATTTTAGGATGCACTAATGTTAAATTCGACTTAGAGGAATCTTTTGTAATAGTGTTGATATTAAGAGAGGGCTTGTTTTTTTGTTTTGAGGGAAAATAACCAAGACCAGTAGTCTTTTCATACGTGTGAGGCTCTATAGGGACATGGATACCTTGTTCTATAGCACCACATCCTTTTAAAATATATCCAAGTTGTTTCATTTCTTCTAGATTTGGTGGTTGCTCGTAACCAACTTCATCAAAGTTTGTTTTGTAATTTGTTGTATTTTTTTCTGAAGTGGTTGGGGTGGATGATTTCGAAGGGTTTCCTATTTTTTGTGTTGACATTATTATTTTTTATTTTTTATGCTTTTTTATTATAATTTTTTATTGCTCGTCAAAGCTAGGTGTGAAATCCAAGGAACCACAAACATCATCTAATAGTTTTGACACTTTTTCCATTTCTTTTTTCTCTTCTTTTATAAATTCTATATTTGAAGTTGGAATTAATGTGTTTGGAGGTTTTTTTTTCTCTTTTTAACTTGTAAGCAACTTTCAGGCTTGAGGTCTATTTCAACTTGGTGTTCTTTATTGTTATAGACATATTTCATGACATGATAAAGAGTCCAACGTCTTCCTAAAAGAAGATTGTATGAAAGATAACAAGGCATGAAATGAATAGGAGTTTGTAAGGTATCCTTTCCAATTGTAATAGGAAAAATAATCACACCAAGCAGTTGCTTTCCTACATTTTCAAATCCTCAAATCGATAAGGATTCATGTTCAATTCTTGACTTATCCATGCCAAGTCTATCCAAAAGTTTCACACTACACACATTAAGAGTGAAGTCATTTTTAACAAGGGTTCACTCTAGATTCCCATCCTAATATAGAGAGCTATTATCATGAAGGCATCATTTTTTTTTCTCATTTCTAGAGGGGGTAGCTCATGTTGATGAAAAATAATGTCTATGTTGTTTGAAGTTATAGCTTAAATTTGGGTTTCTACTTCATTTCATTGTACATTAGAAGGGGTAGGAACTTGTTGTAAAGAACATTGAATTATATTATGATAATGAACGAAGGTTTGAATAAGGTCTCATAATGATATCTTAGCAGGAGTATTCTTAAGTTGTTCAACAAGGTCATACTCCTTTCCATTTTGTAAAGGAAAATGAGGAGGATGGGGTAAGATAGGTTGAGGTAATGGAAGAGATGTTGAAGGTGTTTTTCTTGGTTATAGATTGCTTCTATTGTTATATGTATGAGAAACAATATTATAACTCAGTTGATCTGAAACATTATTCTTAGGTGGGTAAAGGCTAAGGGGATTCTTAGGATGTCCCATAGGGTATTTTCGAGGTCTAATAATCAATACGGATCTAACAAACACTTTTCAATTCATAACCTCAACAATTTCATTTTTATGCCTTTCTAATGAAGGGGAGTCTAGTTTCATACTTTCACCATCGCCTAAGGAAGCCACATTATTATGGGGTATGTGCAGGATCATGATGGGCCAAAACATGGTGATATGATGGGTATGTCTAGGGTATGTGGCTAACGACTTTTTTTTACCCAAAATTGATGAAATGAAAAGGGTTTTAAAAGGAGATTCTAAACTTTCCACCATTATAAATTATGCTTTACTTTGAATTAATAAATAATTATTATTCATTTTCTATTTGAATTATGACTAGAGTCCTGATTGATAGGATGATTAAAAAATATCTATAGCTTTCAAACGGTATCACATTTTTTGAATCTAAAACATGCGTCACATTCTATGCTTCACATACTATAAGATTTTTTTTAAAAATGAATTTCAATAATTTTTGACCAAGTTAAGGTGGTCAAACATACGAGTTTTTATATTTTTTAAAAGTTGTAATGAGAAATTCATAATTAATTATTTACTTGGAACAAAATTAGAAAAAAAATATGCATCACATTGGGACATGAGTCCTCTAATTATATCTAAAATCTTATAAAAAAATTATCATTTTATTGTGGTTAGGGTCATCAGACAGACACCTACTTTTTAATTTTTTCCCTAAAATTTAAGTACTATTGCATTGAAATTTCAAAAAAATACATTAGTAGTTTAGAGACTACATTCAATTTTCTACAGATTCTATTGTTACATAGTTTTGAAATAATATAGATAACTTATCCAAATTTTTACGTCAAGTTGCCTAACTCTGAATTTTTTGAATTTTTCACCACTTAAGGGCCTATTTTTTCCATGATGATCCTACACATACCCTATGGTTTGAAAGAAATGTATCAATGTTGTCATTTTATTCCACCCTTATATCCTTCGTAGGAGGATATTTTTTAGAAGAACTCCAAACTAAATGTTCATGACATTCAAAGGTTAGTTCATGTAAAATTACTTCATCACAAGTAAGGGAGTTATTAATGGTAAAAGTATCTTCTTTATCAATAGTGGGGATACTAAGAGAAGACTCAATTTGATTGTTATAATTTTCCATGATTTCATTCTTTTTCTCTAAGGTCTCATTCGCTTGTGCTATAATATCTACCCTAGTAGGGTACCTTTTAGGAGAGGATCAAACAAGAGGTTCATCACATTCTATTGTTAGATGTTTTAAAGTAGATTTGTTGCAAATAGGGGAGACATTAAGAGAACCACTACTATGATTTTCATCTTAACAAATGATTTCATACTTTTTTTGGAATAGGTCTTTCCAAATTTTAGGGATATTACGAAGGTGAGCTCGATAATGTCACCACTTTGAATCCACATGTCCTCCTGATAAATGTGATTTTCATGATCGTTCACGATTGTATCCTCTTTTACTAAAGTATTCTTACAATTAGGGGAGGTGTTGAGAGATGAATTTAAACTAACTAAAGTAGTGAAAATGATCTCATCTTCTTGTGTCATAATATCTTCCCAAGGGGGAGGAGGAGAGATACAATCACGACTCTCATGATTCTCAATGATTGTATCTTCTTTAACCAAGATACCTTTGTCACTAGTATGAGAGGTATCGGAAGAGGAAAAATTATAGTTTTTTTATGATTGTCTAAGCTTGTATCTTCTTAGATATCATATCATCCTCACCAATGGGAAATATAATAGGGTTTGAAATAGGAAATTTGATATTGAGGATTGTGTCAATGGTTTGATTTGCTTGCTCAAAGATGTTCTCATAACTATGAAAGATAATGGAAGGATGACTAACATGTATCTTGATGAACTCACTATTGTACTCTAAATTGAACTCATAAGAGGGGATGTTGTACTTATGAAATTCATTTTTAACCTTATAAAAATGATATCTCTTAAAAGGAAATGTATGCTATCATGAAAAATTAATCTATCTAAAGTATACAATGTGTCAAGTAAAGTGCAATACAACGACCTAAAGTGAAATGTTTAAATGTAATTTTTATATTCAAAACAAGGTAATTTGTTGATTACACTATGAAACAATATAAAAGTAAAATGTTGTAAATATAAAATTTAAATTAAGAAATGTCATACCAAAAGAAAATTAAGCTAGATATTATGAAATGCAAGTAACAAAAACCCAAAAAACTGAAACAATTATTCAATGGCAACAAAAAGAAGTACAAAAATGATTTTTTTTAATTTTGTAAATGATACTTTTGGGTTTGATCTATGACTAATTCACCTAGAGGGGTGTATAATTTGGAGTTAGGGTTTTTCAAGGGATCAAAGATTGAAAAATTTATGAAGGGCATGAAATGGACATGCTGAAGAAAAACATGGGTATGCTTACCCATGGAGAAATTATTTTGGAAAATTTTGACAAAGAAGCAAACTAGGTTGTTATAAAGTATTCACCTTACAGACAAAAGGTTGATTATGTCATAGTGTTCAATTGGTTCACTAAAGATGAATTCCTAGCCTAGAGGAATGAGTATTTGGATGTATTGAATGATTGAGTTGTGGTTGTGGGGTGGCAAGTGCAATTTTATTTTGAATATGCAATCATGGTGAATAACGGATGACAAAAGAACAATGCATATTTTGGAACTAGTATAGATTAGGATTTGGCTAAAGTATGGATAATATATTGTCTTCTCTTTGATTTTAAATTGATGCAATATTGCAGACGTGGACATGTCCCTTGTCTTTTCTATTTTATTCTTTTTACGCTTTCCTTCATCTTCACTTGGTGTGTGTGGATACATTTTTGGAGCACGCCGATATTGTTAAATCAACTCAAAGATGCCTTTTGGAAGGCGGGACCAAATCTTCAACAACAAATGAAAATAACTTTTGTCTCATCTAACATTCACTCCATCTGAGAATGCAAATTTAACTGAAAAGGGAATATGTTTGAGCAGTCCAATTAAATAGTGACATGTGTACTCTTGGGCCTAAAGTTGGTTTTTCTCCTTTGTTTCCATAAAAAGGAATTCAAGGATGTAAGTAATCGGTTCACTATTTTATAATTTATCACAGAGAAAATTGTAGAGAATACAGAGCATATTTGACTTTTTCTTAGATTCAAGTGTGCTAATGCATATGTAATTCTGATAGAAAAACTGGAAATATAATAAAAAATGGTGAAAATTCAAAGCCATTTTCTCTCCCATGTACTTATTTTATGAGTTATGAATAATATAATCAAGGATTATCTTGTTCGTCTCCATTGATTTCAAGTGGATGTATGGTTTTAGTCTTGCTTGTTAATTCAAATAATTAATGTAAATGCTTGAGTAAGGCTTTAGATTCATATGAATTAAGTGTTAGGATATTAGTAAGAAGTGGCAGTTGAGAATAGAATTTTCAAATGTTGGAATGCAGTATCTTCAAAGCTTAGATGATGCTATGTGTAAAATTGTTATCAAGTTGCATAGATTTTGATATTGACTTTGTGTTTAGGATGAGGCACTAGTCTAATTAAATATTCATAATGTATTTTCTAGGTTAATTTAGTAGCAAATCACTTTATAAACAAAATTTTTTATTGGCTTACAATAGTTTTATTTTATGTTAAGTTTCACTATTCTCATGCTCCAAATGTAGAGTGTTGTTAAGAAGCAACCAACTTCATTGATACATTCAATTTATTGAGTTATTATATGAGAATTATCTGTCATTTTCAATGTATTCAGGTATGGTGCACAAGTCTTTAAAATACATTGCAGGATCACCCTCCTGGGTTTTATAAAGCCCAAAGTGCAGGAGGAAAGCATTGTTGCTTTTACTTGTTTGTTGGTCAATCCCTTTGGGTTGCTAAGGATTAGAATTGGTAGTTCCATAGGAAATTCAAAAGATCACCTTGGTTCTTAGAAAACAACCAACATGTATGTGGATTCAAGATACCAATATACCATTATATGATAGTAAGGCACTCTATTAGAGTACTTGTTACAAATGAAGCTTTCAAAGACAAATGTAAATCTATTGGTGATAATTTGAAGGAAATTTCATAATCTCTTTCCACAAAGATTTATAATAGATTCCCTCAAGAAGAATTATTTGAATCCATGGCTATTGTGTATCCTCAATTTTATATTGAGGGCCACTGAGATAGCCCAAGCTATTTTCATGATAAAGTAATTATCTTGGTTGAACACTTTTCTAAAAGTGTAAAGTACAATGAAAAGACAATAGAAGGAATTATAAATGGAGATAAGCTTAGATAAAAATGTGGGAATTTTGCAAGTATGATGGTCTAGTTTGATTCCATGGAGAAGCCCATGTAAGTGGGATCAATAACAAAGGTTTGGACAACCTTAGGTTATAGTGAAATATGGCATGGTTTGATATTAGAATATTTTAAAATTGTTGATTTCTGTCAAACAATGACATTGGGGTCGGTAGAGGATGAGAGAGTTTTCAGGTCATTTGTGTTTTTGAAATCAAAGATAAGAAATAAAATAGATAATAATTTACGAATTTTCATGTGGGTGTTTGGAATTACGCATAATCTAGAATTTTTTCCTTTTGAAAGGGATCTCACAATATGGAGGTCCATGTGCAAAAGAAGAGGGTTGTGCAACACTTCAAACATTGGTAGTGGTGGAATTGGTAGTGGGACAAATCACAGTGAGACAATGAATGTTTAATTTGAGATATAGAGCAAAGAAAATGAAGACCAAACTCGAAATAAACATAAATCTTTTAATTTATCTCAAGTTGAATGTAAGTTTGGGGTATGTGCAGGATCATCATGCAAAAAATAGGCCCTTAAGTGGCAAAAAATTTAGAAAAATCAGTGTTAGGCAACTTGATGTAAATATTTGAATAAGTTATCTATATTATTTCAAAAATATGTAAGAATAGAATTTGTATAAAATTGAATGTAGTTTCTAAAATACTAGGTTTATTTAAAAATAAATAAAATCTATTTGGTGAAAATTTGAAATTTCAATGCAATAGTACTTAAATTTCAGGGATAAAATAAGAAGTAGGTGTCTATCTGACCACCCTAACCATAATAAAATGATAATATTTTTTTTTAATATTTTATATATAAGTAGAGGACTCATGTCCAGATGTGATGCATATTTTTTGTAATTTTTTTCTAAGTAAATAATTAATTATGAATTTTTTATTACAACTTTTAATAAATATAAAAACTTGTTTGTCTGACCACCTTAACTTGGTCAAAACTTCATGAAATTTAATTTTTCTTTTTTTAATCCTATAGTATGTGAAGCATAGAATGTGATGCATGTTTCGGATTAAAAAAATATGATACCGTTTGAAAGTTATAGATGTTTTTCAATCAACCTATCGATGAGGACTTTAGTCATAATTCTGATAGAAAATGAATAATAATTATTTATTAAATTCAAATTAAATCATAATTTATATTTTTGGAAAGGTGAGAATCTCCTCTAAAAACCCTTTTCGTTTCATTAATTTTGGGTGAAAAAAAAGTCGTCAGCCACATACCCTACAAATACCCATAATATTGCCACTTTTTGGCACACCATGATCCTGCACATACCCTTTGAGGACCCTAAATTGATTTGGAAAATAGAAGTAAATTAGCAGTTTTTAGGTATTTATACTACACTTCTTGAATCACATTCCAAACTATAGTTGATGATATTCTATTGGCATATAGTTGTCATTGATGTCAAAAGGGAAAATTATGCAAGGAAAATTGTTGGCATGATGGAATAGGATCAAAGATGAAATGGAGTTGCTCATGCTAGAGAGGATGATGAAATTAATGGAAAATTTCATTGATGTCAAAAGATTGTGGAACCTCATAGGATGAATGTGAGAGTAGTGAATCAGATTCTGGAAGTATGTGGATTGGTTGTTGCTATAGAAGAATGAGTTGCTACAAAAGTATGTTTTTCAAGAGCATTCTAGTGATTTGCTCTACAGGTCTAGAAAGTGAAGGATATGCCTAGAAATGAATTATATTCCCTTTCATGTGATATTAGGGTTTTATAGTTAAACCTTAATACATTTACAGTCATGGCAGCCAAAATGTTCTTTTATTTTGATGGTGACTTGTGTTTGCCGATTGCAAGTAGCTTAAGTAATGACTTATGCCCATTATGTTCATCCCATGACCAAACCCCCGCATCTTGGAAACTAGTTGACAAGGTCTGAGGTTCACATTGGCATGATAAGAGTATATCATCGGTGAGACACTTGTGTATCAATAGGATTCAAGTTGTTCTCTCTTCGACAACCCAATAACTAATATGTTGTCAATTAGTGACTCATTTTGGGAACTTCGCAACCTCTGAAAAAAGGTTTTGAGGTTCAGTTTGTTAGCGACTTAGTGATTGTGTGACAAGGACTAAGGAAGCATTCCATATGGGACCCAACCATAATGACATGGATGGCAATGACGATGATGTTGACATGTGGCATGATGAGATTGGGTGAATGATCATCCCCATCCTTGTGGATTATGGATTTGTGATGTGGCGATGACATGGATATGTAATGATAGCATGTGGACCCCACATCAGAATGATGTATTGGAGGTTGTTGTGGATACTATCATCGATAGGACTCTCAAGGAAGACCGTTTGATGCAGCGATGATAACCTTCATTAGGAAAAAAAAGTTGTCGCCAGGACTATGAAGCTTTTCTCTTTGATATGATAATGGAAGAATGTAATAGTGTTAGTGGGAGATAATAAGGTAACGGTGATGTGTATATGGAAGAAGAATAGAACAATGACATATGGCTATGAGAAGAACAAGTGATGTCATCAACGCTCTTCATCAGAATGATTGAAAGCTGTCAGTGAGACCTATTTGGATGTCTCCTTGACAACCCGATGACCTTCCTATTAGTGAGATAGAATGGTGTCGACAGAATGTTGAAGGATATCTCCTCAAGAACCCGATGACCTACCCATCGTTGAGACAATATGGTATCACCAAGAGCTTGAAGGTCTCTTTGATAGGGAGATGGGAGAATGGATGCTGACTGTGGGACCCAGTAAGATCAGGATGATGTGCATTGATGGTACAGTCATAAAGTGAATGATAAGATGACACGTGGTAGAAAGCGATAGTGGATGGTGACAAAAATAATCCTTGAGTGTCTTAGGGCCAAAGTCTACAAGTTTGAAAAATTGACAATTGATCATAAGGTTTGGCCACAAATTTAAAATTTACATGAAATAAAGGAAAATAGTTTATTTCTTAGACTCTCTGATCTCAATGATGAGAGCTCGTATTTGTTAAAAAAGCTTCAAAATTAATCTACAATAGAACCCACAAACATGAAATAGTCAAATCTAGTATCCTTTCAAGATTTTATGATTCTGTAAATCATCATTTGGTACAAGAGAAGAGCATAATCAAAATTTCAAGGTACAACAATGTTTACAATTTAGATGTATCAATTAATTCTAACAAGAAACAATACCACAGGCTTTGATACCATGTAAGAGTTGATATTGAATACCCTATTCCATGTAAGATCTAACTGAAGATTGTAGCAACCCAAGATCTAAGAATTCTAATAAAAATAAAAAAGAGATCAACTATAAACATATAATATTATTCTATCAAAAGATGAAAATTATAGATGACAATTGAATTGTTTCAAAACTAAAAATCCCTTGGTTATATAGCCAAGGTGATACATAAAATTAGACAAGATTATGATAAATGTCTTAATATTATGTCATGAGACAAAATAATAAAATGAATTAGGTCACAAAAAGTAAATGACATAAAATAAGATAATATCTAATGTGAACTAAGACTTCTAGAAAGATCCATTGGACCTAAGTAAACTTAACATGTGGATATGACCTACTAGTTGAAGTAGCTAGGTAAAGCACCTAATTTACACTAACACATACATATAATTGAAAACATTTAAATGATCACTAGCTAATGCATTATTTACAAAAATTACTATATTTGATTGAATAATCACATGCTTAGATAATGTATACAACCAATTATAGGAAAAAAAAAATCAATAATGATTCTCTTTTATGAACTTGCAAATAGTTATATGTCCTTGTAGATATTAAATTTTAATTCAACTTGAGAGCACACACAAGATACAGATTCACATTATTACATCTTGCATAACTCATTCCTTATCATGGATCCCAAAGGAACATTCTACTTTATATGCATTTTCATGATTGTTAGATGCTTTAAGATGCATGATCATTCTAGGATTCAAAAGGTCTTTGAATTGGAAGTAAAATCTAGTTGTGAAATTCACTCGCCCATAGCATTTCCCATCTAATTTGGTGTTTCCTTCAAGGAATTTCCCTTGATACATAGACATATTTTGAAATAATACTCACACTTATCCAAAGTATGTATCCTTTGCTTTGTTCTTATTGATGTAACATTGAGTTTATTATGTCAGTAATATTTTTTACATGCTAAATAATAAAATAAATATAAATAAAATATTTTAACTTTTGTTTATCCTCTAACTTTTGTAATCTCAAGTAAAAAAAGAAAAAGAAAAATTGTTGTGGAAGATTGTGGAAGATAATGTAGAAGTTGTCAAAACCAACTTCAGAGTCCAAGAACACCTACATGCAAAGAGATACCTGTCGTAGGGAAGAGAATGGAGAAAAAAGCAAGAGAGGGTTGGAAGCTCTATAATACGAGAGATATATTATTAGAACAATGGAATGAATTATTTACAAAGATCATTCCTTAAAAGGAGATCAAGAAAAACCTAAAAAGTAACCCTAATAGGGAGACATTTAATAATTAATATAATTATTAAATGTCACAATATGCAACTAAAGTGAAATCTTAAGAGAGGAATAAAGGTAACTTATTTAACATAATTAAGTTAAAACCTTTACTCTAACACCCCCCCTTAAGATGAGCAAAAGTGCAGCTACAAACATGTGAAAGAAAGAAAAGGTAACTACAATGCAGGAAAGCAAACAAGGGTCCCGACAACTAGGCCTAATCAAGTACCCGAATACAACCAAATCTCTGTAAAGTACAGTAAAGGAGAAAACCTGGTGGGAAAAACCTCCTCTCCAAAAAGAGATAAAGAAACAAGAGTGAAAGAAGAAGAGAGATAGGAGGAATCAACATGACCCCCCAAGAACTGCTTCTATCACACAAGTACAAAATATGTTACCCACATAGGAGAGAGAAGAGACTCCAAATCCCCCCCAGAAGGAGAGAACCCCTATGCCAATGATCAAGCCAATGTGTCTCCTCGGAGGAAGAAACATATCCAACGGTCGAGGAAGAGGAATCCCTGGATGTGAGGAGAAAATGGAAGTCCTAGATGATGCTCACTGAAGAATTGAACTATAGTATGAGTGAATAACAAGATGGTGAGTCAAACAACTCAAGATGATCCTGAAATGGAATCTCCAATGAATATGGGATAATAGGTGTGTTGAAACTATCATCTGTGAGGAAAGGAATATCCTTTGATATGGCCTTAACAACTGCACTTGATGGCTCGATGAGTGGAGCTACAACGTCAGTCACAGCTAAAGAGGAATCATGTTGAACAGATGCGATCTCAACAGGAGGTAGAGGTGTACAAGTATCAACACTAGTCTCATGAACAGATGGAAGAACATAGAAGTTCAAGTGACTAAACTTCACCTCAGATACTACATGCTCTCTTGTAGAAAGAGAGGAAAAATCAAACAATGGAGATGGTGGACCAAAGTTTGTGAATGCATACAATCGGGAAGAATGATAAATTGTCCCTGTTGCAATAATGTTGCTATTCTGAATGTCTCTGATGTGCACTAAATTAGGTGTGAACTCAACTGTCTTCCATGTCCCACTATAAGCAATCTGATAGATGGAGAGAAGGTTAGTGGACAAGGATGGTACACATAGTACATCATTGAATGTACCATCATCAATGTCGATAGAACATTTCCCAAAAACACTCATATAAGTGTTATTACCCATCAATATGTGTGGTGAGGACACAACCTTGAAAGATGAGAACGTCCTGAGAAGATGCCATATGGTGTGAAGCACTTGAATCCAGTAGCCATCTAGATGAATGTGAACTGGTGGTTGCACATAATGCATGAACCTTATGTGGGGCCTGCCCATCTGTTTGGAATGAAGGTGAAGAAGAAGACCCTCCTGATATAGATGAAGAAGAGTGATGCATATTGTTCCTCTTAAGAAGAGTTGTCAAATCTGAAACCTGTTTGGCGTATCCATCTGTCTTCTTCTAATAACACTTGGACTCATCATGTCCTGGCTTAGTACAATAAGCACACTTAGGTCTATCTTTCTTTAATGATTCCCCCTTAGGAGAAGGTGAATCAGAGGTGTACTAAGAATTGGAATCCTTCCAATGCTCTATTGTCTTTGGTTTCTATTTTTGCTTCTACTTCTGCTTCCCTTGAGATGACTGCGCTACCAATGCTTGGTGTTGTGATCCTATGAGAGCATGCAACTGTGACATCTTGGCCTACTCTCATGTCAACCAATCACAAAACACCTCAAAAGTAGGCATGGTAAAGCTATTGCCCAATGCATCCATGGTGGAATAAAATGTCGAAGAGAAGATCTAAAAAGGACATCGAAGCTTAGAAAGAATCAAGTAAATACACTCCTCATTGGTTTTGTTCTTACCTCAACCCTGTAGAAGAGATCTTTGTTATTTGAATTTCACTAGAAAGTCCTCAATAGTGGCAAAAGAATCAGGTACAAGTGAATTCAACTCTACCTCAATCTAGATTGCACATAATTGATTAATGGTACCAAATAAATCATTGAACTTGGTCCATATTTCAAGAGGACTGTTACACCCATCAAGATGAAACAATAAGCTATCTAAAACATGTAACGAAATCAAACCCATAGCCTCATCCATCTTATTTCTATGTTGAATAACCTCAAATGGCCATGTCAAAACTAGTTGAACTATATCTAAATAGGACCACAACCCCTTTGGTTTGAGAAGACGTGTCATGAATGCCTTCCAAGTGTGATAGTTATGAGGTGTGAGAAGTTCAACAGTAGAAGGGTTTTCAGCCATGTTTGGAAAGGTTTAATGAATGTTTAAGGTGAAGAGTTTCTAGTTTTCTGAAGTAAATGATAGAAAGCAAGAAAAAAAATCCCCCCACAATGCGAGAAACCAAGCCCCATTAGAGATTTTTTATCTAAAAAGTAGGAAAAAAGCAAAAAGGCTTCAAACTGAATCTTGTGTACCTAATAATTTTTCTAGAAAAAACAACAGAAGATCTAAATAGACCATGAGAAGATATTTTTGATGCCTATTCATTTTCAAAAAACAGAGCAAAAATGAGCAAGTTATGCCCCCCAGAGTGCAAAAAAAATCATCTGACTTTGACTAGGGAAAAAATGCAACCAAACTAGAATATTCTAAAAAATACCCTACACTATCATGATGGGCTCAAAGACATCTTTCCAATTCCTATTCGTATTTGAAAAACGGAGAAAAAACACCTGAGATATGCCTAATTTAGTGAAAGTAGCTGAAAAAACACAACTTGGCCCCTTGCAAGCCTAGGGGTTAAACAAAATTGGCCCCTGGTCCACTGGGTGACTAGGGGACTGGGTGCTGGGTGCTTTGTGGAGCTCACATCCTTAATGTGACTGGGGCTTAGGGTCTGGGTGGCTACGGACCGGCTCTCAGTCTCCAAAGGGACCACCGACAGAGCTTAGGGAGCCTGCGGGCTGAGATTTGAGCGGCAGGCTTTGTTCAACCACCAGCGGCAGTGAGGAATGGGTGGACGTTTCACGGCGGATGGGTGGCCGCCAGGCGGTGCCCTCTTTTTCAACTAGTGGCACAAAATATTTCAAAAAAAAATGTTTTTTCTTTTATGAAATTTTTGACCTTGAACAACGTGCCATAGGGTCGTACGGCCTTGGGGCCAAAATATTTTTTTCTTCTGGTGCAATTGTGGCCAAACGGGTCATGCTTTATATCAAAATAGGGGTTTTCAGGCACTGTGAATCCATCAGCGATGTTTGTTTGGGCCCAAAATGAACCCGAATAATGAAGTAAGCCGGATCCACAAAAAAACAACCTGAAAACCTGTGAAAGCCTGATTGAACCCTCATAGCTCCAAATTCTTCAAAACAAGAACAAGCTGCAATAGGTCTTCTCTGGTACCATGTAGAAGTTGTCAAAACCAACTTCAGAGTCCAAGAACACTTGCATGCAAAGAGATACCTATCACAGGGAAGAGAATGGAGAAAAAAGCAAGAGAGGGTTTGAAGCTCTGTAATATGAGAGATATATTATCAGAACAATGGAATGAATTATTTACAAAGATCAATCCTTAAAAGGAGATCAAGCAAAACCTAAAAATTAACCCTAATAGGTAGACATTTAATAATTAATATAATTATTAAATGTCACAATATGCAGCTAAAGTGAAATCTTAAGAGAGGAATAAAGGTAACTTAATTAACATAATTAAGTTAAAACCTTTACTCTAACTGATAATATAGTGGTTGACTTCTTAAAACATTTTATTAAAAAATAATTTATTAACAAAATAAAATGCTTTAAAAACTCATAAAAATATTTTACTCCATCTGTTGTATTTACCTTTTGTATTATCTCGAAATGGAGTTCCATAATAAGTCTCCTCGCCTTACTTTCATATAACATTCAAAATTTAGTGTACATTGTTAAATGTTGTGATTTTAAGAGAAATTGCAATAAAAAACTAAATCCGCTCAGAAATTTATGTTACCAAGGCCACCATATGTAGGTGCCCTCAAAAGGCAATACCGACACATAACTAGGATGTTGATATTTTTTTACTTTTGCAAGTTGCACATCAACTTCATCCACTAAATCTTTTCTCACTAGTCTTCTGCTTCCATCATATATATTGATTCCTCCTCTACAAACCACCATAGTCCATTCGCTGTTGTTAACTGAAACATTCATAATTTCTTTAGAAAAATAGATATCCACTCAACACCACCTCTTGGAGTTTATATTTTCTTCTCCATTGTCTAATTTCCACATAAACCCATGGTTCTTGTCAACCAAAACTAATTGACTGACATCAGTCCCGACCAATTTCCAAAACTTAGTAGCAATTTTTGGGAAGCCGTCAAAAACCCTATCCTCAAAATTTTCATATGTACAATCTTTTGGGGATAGAATTTTTGTCCAGCGTTTCTCAAAAATATTCAATTCTACAACCCTTCCATTGCAGGATTCAATATCCAACCAGTAAAATCTTCCTATGTAGTAAACTCCCCACCCATCAACCCAAAATTCACCTAAGTCTTCAAAACTTAATTCAAATTCATCCCACAATTTGGATGATAAATCATAGAAATGAACCCGCTTTGGGTAATGGCCCACCACCATTATGAATGGCTTGGTGGAAGAATCAAATGGTTTTCCTTGAAAAGTAGGGATCCTGTAATATGGAGGGATGCATATCCAGGTTTCCCTACTCTCTTCATCGTAGATATACAAAACACCATTATGGCCAAATCCATGAAACAAGTAGAATATGGTGTTGCATGTTATTTCTATTTTATGGGAATCATCACTAAGTAGGTAAAAATCTCCACTTCTTTCTAGCACCCATGTGTATCACTTATGATAGTTGCAAATAATTGCTTGAAATAAAAAAATAGAGCTACAAGAAAGATGTACATTTGGAATCATTCTCTGCATGGTAGCATATGAGGATATCATCTCATTTCATTCTTTCTAGACAGTTGCCAATCTCACAAGGCTTCTTCATGGGAGCAACCATGCTATAATATTCAATGCAATTTCATCTGGAAGGTTCCGCCAAACCCCAATTTCCATCTCCATGTTTGCAACTCTATTAAACCACTCTGGGTTTTTTCCTACACATCCTGAGGCATGTTCTAATAAATATCTATCAACATTTTGTGTGGCATTTCAATTCGGGGTGACCTAACGATTCAACGTTGCATTTTTAATTCTTGTCGATTAAATGCAGGGTACGACCTTTTTGGAAAAAAGGAATAAATAATCCCTAGTGTTTAGAGTAGGTTAATCTAAGATAATGTATACAACCTAAACTAAAATATTTATGGTTCATGGAATTTAATTAGCCAATAGGTTATTTTGTTTGAAGTTTTTGTCAAGATATTCGTCAGCCCAACCGTGAATTCGAGTTACCAGTGATGGGGGTCTGTCGGGAATCATGAAGGCCACCAATTTTTTTGGTGTGCTGACATGGGCATTGGTAATTACATAGGTTGGTGGCGGCTGAGAATCATGTACTGGATATGGGGAATGTGAATCTCAAGCGTTTGATTATGAAAGGCCCAATGTTCCGTGTCATTGCACGATGGCGGCAAATGAAGTAATTGCAATATTGAATGTTAGTGTGTGGGGGAGTATACTTTGATGAAGTTGTATTGTTAGAAGAGCCATTGTGGTGTTTGTTTAATAGTAGGCTATTGTTAAATTTGTCGCGTTCAACTCCATTTTTTAGCAGGGTTGAGGGTTTTAAAAATGTTGAGCTATGGAATCAGTAAGTCGGTTTGCATGGGATTTTTGCAAAACTAAATTTATTGTGTATGTATTTCATTATATGCTTATTGTTCATTTTGATAGTAGGTTTGAGGGTTTGAACAATAATGTGTTGAGTAACATGTGAGCAAGTATATTGATTAAGTTGCATTGTTGAAAGAGTCATTTTGGTGTTGGGTTGACAGTGGAATATTATAAGATCCGTCATCAGTGGTTCCCTGGTTAAAATCATAGGGTTTCACTACTTTATGTGCTGGACTGGAGGGTTTGAAAGATATCATTCTTCGCAATCTATAAGTCATTTTAGATTTGTGTTTTGTATATCTAGGTTCTTCTGTTAAAATGGTTAGGATTGGTAATTTTATTGCCCAATTGTAGATTAAGATAGGAGTGATTGTTTATATTTGGATAGACAGAGTGTTTGATGATTGTTTGAAGTTTCCGACAAGATTTTTGTCACCTGAGCCTTGAAGAGTATTTGTTATATAATAGGTGTGTTACAATTTCTCTATTTCTCTATAATATTGAACTCCACCGAATGTAGCTTGGATTTTGTGCGTAATGTGTGAGGAAGTATATTGATTAAGGTGCATTATCTTAAGAGCCATTGTGCTATTGGTTTCATAGTGGACTGTTGTAAAAATAAAATCATTGGCCTTTGCTCTGCTTTATGGCAGATTGGAGGGTTATAAAACTATGGAAATGCGCAATATGTAGGTCATTTTACTTGGGTGTTTTGTATAAATTATGGTTTATTTATTGTTTATGTTAAAAATATTCTTCTCTATAATTTGTAAGTCATTCTCCATGGATATCTATCGTTATGGTTTTGTATGGATGGAGAAATTGGAAATACATATATATGCAAATATATAGATATGCAGAGTGTTTGTTATTTGTTTCAAGTTTTTGACAGGATTTCCATTTGTTAGTGTAGGTTTTTTATTTTCCTTATGTTAGGAGTATTTCTTTTTTCCTACACGTATTATTTAAGCTTGCTTAGGTTTATTAGGTGTGGTTAATATGAGGACACGTGGCGAAATACATCAGCTACATGTGTCACTCTCTCCCCACACATGGGTAGTTGAGTTACACATCCTCTTTTGGTTTGTTGTGCCACCTCTCATAACCACTATTTTATTTTTACCTGAGTAGTTTATGGGGTAGTTGGGTTTCTCACCCTCTTTTGGATTTATGTGCCACCTCTCTCCTGTCTTCACTTGAGGAGGTTATGCCACATGTCTTGTCATTTACCAAGTAGGTGATAACCTCCCACCTTTTATGGGTAGTAGGAGTTAATGCACCTCTTGAATGTATTTTCCCTTATTTTTCTATATATTGGGCACTCTCCTCTCACCTTCACTACTTCAGCTAGCTCCAAGTTCAGCTAGTTCAGCTAGTTCGGTGATTGTTTTATGGGAGTATTGAGAGTATTCTGCAATTTCTCTTGCCTTGTCTCTATTTTTTCTCTCATTTCAAATTTCTCTTCATTCTGCTATTTTGATCTTCGATCATCTATTGAGTGAAGTTGCATGTGATCTACGACCAACATCAGATCCTGGCTCAGTTCTTGCTTCTCGCAGAATCTAACATAGTATCAGAGCCGTGTTGTCTAGTATAGTTCATTTTATTATCTGATTTTTTTGAGAGATTTGAGACTAATATAGAGCTAATATTTTTCTCAAAAACTCAATATGATTTTCTCTTGCATCTTTGAATGATCTGGAGAATCAAAACAGTTTAAAAAGAAAATAAGCATATATTTAATTTGGTTTACATATATTTGTTCCTGTGAGATTTGGGTGATATGCAGCTTTTTGGTAATATTGGAGGCCTTTTTAGCATTTCCAGAGAGTCCAGAAGGTTTAAGAAAGTCAAAATTGACTTTTATTTCACCAAAATCAGAGATTGGACGATACAGTACAAAAATCAAAGATTAAAAACTTGAATTTTTTATTGGAGCCGTTTTCATTTGGCTTCAAAAATCTAGCTTCCACTCATTTTCAGAAAAAATGATTTCTGGGTTTTGTTCCCAGCATCAAAAAACCATCTGGGTAGTCATTACATTTTGCATAAAGTTGATAAAGTTTGCAAAATAGTGTTAGAAAAAGGCGTGAGTCGTTTTTCACGGGCAAATTTTGCAGCGTTTTTCAAAATTGCATAACTTTTGCCTTGGGTGTCAGTTTTTCACAAACGAGTACTTGATGGAAAGCTGGAATCGAGACCTTCCATCCATGAAGGTTTGAGGAAAAATTTCTATCTTTTTCAATGAGATATTGCAGGTTGAATCTGTTTTTTTTTTTTTATCTTCAGTAAGTCATTTCTTTCACTTTTGTAACCCATTTTTTCAAAAACATAAAGTGTTAGAAATATATTGAAGAGTAAAACACAGCTACAAGGTTATTTTTCCAGATTTTATTTGAAGATTAATTTGTATCAAATATTGTAATTTTGGCTATAAAAAGCCATATAAGCTTTGTAATCTGGAAAAGCCTTGTAAAAGCACTAATCATAAAGTGTCAACATTGTAATATTTGGGCGGGGTGATTTTTGATACTAGTGGAAAGGGGAGGTGTCTTTTAATGTCTCTATTTTGTATTCATTTAAAGTGAATTTTTGTATCAATCTTGGGGGAATTATACAAACAATTTGTAATCATGAACTGAAATAAAGTTCCATAATTGGGGTTTAATCATGGATATTAGTAATGAATTTCACAAATCTGTTGTAAGGCTAAATTCAAAGAACTACTTTTCTTAGAAGAAAGGGATAAAGAATCAATGCCTTGAGCAAGATCTACTACCCTATCTCCTTAGACTTGTTCCTGAGCCAAGTGACTATGATCAAAAGAATGCATGGTTTAACAACAATGACATGGTCTATGGACTAATATGTCTTACTATATATGAGGATATTTTGCATCATATTGAGCATACTGAGTGCCCTTTCACTACATGGATCATCATCCAATAGTTGTATGGAGACATTGAATCTTCATCTAAAAGTGATGCTTCCTTGGATGACCAAGCAGCTACTGAGATTCATGGTGCCTCTTCTCAAGTGGAAATATCTTTATTGAATGATCAATTCATTGATACCCCTTCACCATCTACTGTTGCTACTTCAGATTCAAAAGATGCTTCTTCAAGAGCTTCTAGTGATTCTTTGCAACAGGACATTCATTGTCTTTCAGATTCAGCTTGGGATGATCTCTTGACAGGTATTTCAAACTTGTTTATGGAGACACATATTGCAGATTTGGGAGACACTATTGATGATATTCATCTTCTCTATAATGAAGTTGAATTTTCTTCAAATGTTGTGCAGGATCACTTAGACCCTCCTCTTCATTATCTACATGATCATTCCTTACAGTTTGACACTTTGGGTCATCATTTGGAGAAGACATCTTCAGAGGAGATACTTGAGTCTTTGGATTATGCTCTACATCAATTTCTAGGATATTCTAATTTGTCATCTTCAACAGTGTGGCCTAGAATGCCTGATTTGATTATGCTAGCTTTCAACATCGACATGGGGATACTTGAGATAACTTCAGAGACTTCATTCATTCTACACTCTCTTCCTACATATTCCTTTCAGGACTTGGGAGAAAGTGTGCATACACCTTTGGTTGTGTTTCTTCCTAAAGGGAGGAATGTTGTTCAACAATCGTGGACCATTTTCTACATCCAGTTTCGAACATCTACTATTGGATTTCTTTGGGGGGATTCTTTGTCCTTCCACTTTATTCTCTCTCTATTTAGGGGGGGCTATTATCTTATGGGGGGATTCTTCTTTTGGGGGGAATCTCTATGTACATGGGTACCTAACATGGCCTCATTTGTCAGGACCCATCTCTTCACCCACCTAAGCTATGCTTAAGGGGGGGTGTTAGTGTAGATTCTTTATTTTCCTTATGTTAGGGGTATTTCTTTTTTCCTACACGTATTATTTAAGCTTTCTTAGGTTTATTAGGTGTGGTTAATATGAGGACACATGGTGAAATACATCAACTACATGTGTCACTCTCTCCCCACACATGGGTAGTTGAGTTACACATCCTCTTTTGGCTTGTTGTGCCACCTCTCTCTTGTCTTCACTTGAGGAGGTTATGCCACATGTCTTGTCATTTACCAAGTTGGTGATAACCTCCCACCTTTTATGGGTAGTAGGAGTTAATGCACCTCTTGGATGTATTTTCCCTTATTTTTCTATATATTGGGCACTCTCCTCTCACCTTCACTACTTCAGCTAGCTCCAAGTTCAACTAGTTCAGCTAGTTCAGTGATTGTTTCGTGGGAGTATTGAGAGGATTCTACAATTTCTCTTTCCTTGCCTCTATTTTTTCTCTCATTTTAGATTTCTCTTCATTCTGCTATTTTGATCTTCAATCATCTGTTGAGTGAAGTTGCATGTGATCTACGACCGACATCTAATCCTGGCTCGGTTCTTGCTTCTCACAGAATCTAACACCGTCAACAGAGCCATTAATAGGATTTGTTTATTTTTTGTTATTTGTTTGAAGTTTTCAATGGGATTTTTTGTCAGCCAAGCCTTGAATAGTATTTGTTTTCTTATTTGTTTGAAATTTCCAATGGGATTTTTGTCATCTAAGTGTTGAATAGTATTTTTTGTGTACTAGGTGTGTTACAATTATTCTATTTCTCTGTAATATTGAATTCCACCGAATGTAGCTCAAATTTTGTGTGTAATGTGTGAGGAAGTATATTCATTAAGTTGCATTATCAAAAGAGCCATTGTGTTGTTGGTTTGATAGTGGACTATTATAAAAATGAAATCATCAGCCTCTACTCCATTTTATGGGAGATTGGAGGGTTTGAAAATAGTGGCGCCGCACAATATGTAGGTCATTTTATTTTGGTGTTTTGTTAAATGGCTTATTTATTGTTTATGTTAAAAAAAAAAATCTTTGGGATCTGTAAGTCATTCTCCATGGATGTCTGACGTTATGGTTTTGTATGGATGGAGAAATTTGAAATATATAGATATGAAAATATATAGCTATGAATTTTTTTTGTTATTTGTTTGACGTTTCTGACCGGATTTTGGTCAGCCGAACCATGAACATGATTTTTTTATGTTTTGTCCAGTATTATTCTAGTAGAGCTTTTACAATTTGTCTATTTGTGGTGATGTAGCTCAAATTTTCAATGAAGCTTGTGGGGTTATACTAATTTTTACATGGTGCTTTGAATAGATGATCTCTAAAAAATATGGTTAGGGTTAGTTATTTTTTCACTCTTGGTCTATTGTTGGGGTTCTCTGTGTGTATAGCCATTTTTGAGATTTGAAAGAGATTATCATTTTCTTTCTTTCTTCCATAAAAAAAAATGGTTGGGTGCAAAAAAAATGTATAAAAGAGTATAAACCCACAAGATTTCTTGAAAATGAAAACCACAAGATGTGTATGGCAGGAAAGATGCAGAGAGTATATATATGTGTCTACATATGTATATATGTATTGTTGTTTCTTTTCTTATAAAGGTAAGAAAATATATTGATTAATTTACATTGCCAAAAGAGCCATAACAATGTTTCTTTAATATATATACATACATATGCATACATACATACATACATACATATATATATATATATATGCATATATACATACATATATATACATATGTAGACAAATATATATACTCTTTGTGTCTTTCCTGCCATACACATGTTGTCATTTTCATTTTCAAGAAACCTTGTGGGCTATATAAATACATATGCATATATATATATATATATATATATATACATGCATGCATACATACATATATATATAAGCATACATACATACATACATATATATTTGTATGTATGCATACATACAAACATACATATATATACATATATGTAGAGACATATACTCTTTGCGTCTTTCTTGCCATACACATGTTGTGGTTTTCATTTTCAAGAAAGCTTGTGGGATTATACTGTTTTATACATGGTTGTTTTACACCCAACAATGTTTTTAACAAAAGAAAGAAAGAGAATGATAATCTCTTTCAAATCTCAAAAATGGCTATACACAAAGAATCCAAACAATAGACAAAGAGTGAATATATAACTAACCCTAACCATATTTTTTGGAGGTCATCTATGCAAAGCACCCATGTAAAAATGCATATATATATATACATCAACCCATCCGCGAATTGGATTTTCCAACTTTGCTTATTCTTCCTTTTGATAGCAGGTTATATATGCATACATGTATGTGTGTGTATTTAATAATAGTCTGCTATCAAAGCAACACCACAATTGCTCTTTTGACAGTACAACTTCATCAAAGTATACTTTGTGACAAGCCAGCATTCAATTTTGCATTTACTTTGTCCACCCCCTTCATGCAGTGATAGGATGTGCATAAAGACATGTGTACATGTTTTAGTACTGGTTCTTTAATAATTACCCTATTGTACTCTATAATACTCGATACATATTCACACAAGACAACTAATTTATGTAACACTTGACTGAATGTGCTTCTAGCTTTAACTGCAATACACATACACACACATATATAAATAAATATATATATACACACACACATGTATACGCATGTGTTTATACATATATTTTGTCATGGGTTTTGCAGCACACCAATGTTAAAACCTTCAGAACTGTTATCAAAAGGAACAATGAGCAGAGCTAAAAAATCCAATTCACGGATGGGTTGTATATATATGTATGTATGTATGTATGTATTTTTTACTAATAGCTTTGTTACAATTCCCCCCATTTCTATTTAATACAAAATGGCAGATAATGTAGCTCTTTTTATACAAAGACATATAGCAAGATGACAATAAAAATAAATAAATTATTTATGAAAAATACCCATGTATAAAAGACTACAACCCCACAAGCTTCATTGAAGATGAAAACCACAACATGTGTATGGAAAGAAAGATGAAGAGAGTATATATATGTGTGTCTTCAACAGTACAATAATTTTCTTGAAAGTCTACTATATCTGTCCAACATTATAAAGTAAATAATTTAGAACTATTGCAGTTAAATCTTTTTCTTTGAGCTGAAAAAAACAACAATGTCAAATGTAACCACCAAGATGCACATCTCCATGGAGAAAAACCGATGACATCTCGGTTGGCCGAGCCACCCCCAGCACTGACAAATCCAATTCATGGCTGACCTAACAAACATCCTAGCATGGATAATAAATGTTTATACATCTATTTATATATGTATATATGGATAAAAACCATACGTAATATATATATGTATGCATATATATATGTTGCAACACACCTGTTGAAACCCTTGAAACCTACTATCTAAGCGAACAATAAGTAGAGCTGGAAAATTGAATTCACGGATGGGTTGATATATATGTGTGTGTGTGTGTGTGTGTAGGTATGTATACATGGATAAATATATGAATGTATGTTTTACTAATAGCTCTGTTACAATTCCCCCATTTCTATATAATACAGAATTACAGATAACACAACTCTTTTTATATAGAGACATATAGCAAGAAGACATTAACAATAAATTAATTATTTATGCAAAACAACCATGTATAAAAGAGTATAAGCCCTAAAGCTTTCTTGAAAATGAAAACCACAACATGTGTATGGCAGGAAAGATGGAGAGATTATATATATGTGTCTACATATGTATATATATGTATGTATGTATGCATATATACATACATGCATATATATATATATATATATATATATGTATGCATATATATATGTATGTATGCATATGTATGTATATATATGTGTGTGTGTGTGTGTGTGTGTATGAATGCATATATATATATATATATGTCAATGGATTCATCTAGCCCTAAACCCTATAGGCTCTTTCAATATTTATTATTGTGTATGCCGAACTAAGTGAGGTATTCTTATTCTTCTATGGGATAACTATTTTTTCATTCTTTGCATGAGAAGAGTTTATAAGATCTGTAAAATCAATTGCTATGAACTATTCTTATTCTTCTCTTATTCTTCTATGGGATAACTATTTTTTAATTGTTTGCATGAGAAGAGTTTATAAGATCTATAAAACCAGCTACTTTCAACATAACCTCAACAATTTTGTATATATATATGTATGTATGTATGTATGCATGTATGTATGTATGTGTAGATCTTGAAATCTGCAAATTGCTAGAAACCTCCAACACACACTCTTAGCATGGTTAGTATTTAAAAAAAAATCAAACAATCAACGTCTCTATGAAATACTCCAACATGCTTCATAAACAAAATAATAAAATAGACTAATTGAAAGCATAAAAAGCATAATAGATACCTATCCCATAGTGGATTGGTGCCACTTTGATATGAAAAGTTTCCCTTTCCCAAACCTTGACAAGCTAAGATGAAGATGAAAATGCTATGAGCTAAAATGACAATAATGGAGTTGTGCATAAGAGTGGATTCAAAATGCATCACTTGTGTCTCTAAAATGAGAAGAAAATCCTCTTATTTATAGATGAGATTGAGAGAAGGAGAGGCAAAATGGATGATTGTGGGAAAAAAATGAGCAAATGACAAGATGCCACTTGTCAAGATGTGAGAGGATGAAGGGTGAACACATTTTGACAAATGTGCAAATAAATGATATTAGACCTGTGTCTTTTCAAATTTTGAAGTTGGCTTCTTGTAGGGAGAAGAAAGAGTGTTAAATTCCTAACGGGAGACATGCAAGAGAGGAGTTAAATGCTTTGTTGGAAGGACAAATCCCATTTGGAGGGATTTTCAAATTTGGGAGAATATTCTCTTTTTATGCCATGTTGAGAAAAAATAGGGATTTAATAAATCAATTAAATGTATTTTCATGTGCAAATGGCAAAAGCTAGAGAAAAGAGGATTAGTGTTAGAAGTTAATCATGACTTAATTAAATTTAGATAGAGATTAGTTAACATGACATTTGATTTAGATTTTAAATCAAATGGGAGGAAATAATGGACACTAGCCATATAATTAAATACATTTGATTTAATTAAATGAAGAAACTTTTGGAGATAATTAAATAAAATGATTTATTTAAAATAATGAGATAACCCTAGGAGATAAATCAAATAAACTTGATTTATTTAATTGATGGGCGAATATGATTTAATTAAATATGAGGAATGCATGATGTCAATTTGGCATGTCTACATTTTTCCCCTCTTTGAAGCAATGTACTTGCTACGTTGGTTCAAAGAATAAACTTGTCGCGATCAAAATTCAAAAACTTTCTAATTTTTTTGGATGCCCCAGCAGAAAGAAGTATACTAGTATATTGTTGCCCCCTCGAGAGATTGAGCTAAAAAAATTGATTTGAGGGTTGATCTTGCAACAAAGAGGTTCAAGATGGACATATGGATGGTTATGATGATGATGCAAATGAGATGGTTTTAAGATGCTTAGACTAATAGATCTATATTATGGTGATGAACATGCATGTGAGATGATCAATGGTATGATATGATATGTAGCATGTTGACGGTTTATGCATGTAGGATGGATGCATTAGCGATGATGTTAACTATCCTAGCATGATGTTAGCGTGGAAAAGAGGAAATGAGATGATGACATGAGAATTCAATAAGCCAACTTTATTAGAGATGATGATGAGAGATGAATGATTTTCTTATCAAGAATTAGGACTTTAAAAGGGCTACTTACCTAATGTTTGATAACACACATAGGCACGATGCATCAAGGTATAAATAGCCAGGATAGTGTCGCACCTAATGTGATTGACTTTGACTTGACAAACAAATAGGAGTATTCTTGTTCACACTTGACATACAAAAAACTTGCTAGGATGCACCTAACAAAGCAAGTATTCGCCAAGTTATATTACAAGAATGTCCAACAAGCACAATAAACAAAAAGATAATGATCGATGCCCCATTCTCTTCTCTCTAAATCACTTTGATTAGACATAATCGAGATGTCATTGGAATGAGCACAATAAGAGAAATCAAAAAATAAAGATCAAGCACACAAACAAGTCAATGTTCTTCATACCTCTAGCCAAAGGGATTTTTTTTGTTTACGATAAGAACCGAAATGATTTCCAATAGATAATTCCCATTGTAGGAAGGATACATCCTAGGAAATGTTAGTGGATGGTGGCACATCTTTTTGTTCATCCAAAGTGTTTTTTCCAATAGATAATGCCCATTGCAGGAAGGGTACATCCTAGGGAATGTTAGTGGATGGTGGCAAGTTGATAGGTTGTTCAAAAAGGCTATTGATATAAGGTTGATTGACATGTTTGTGAATGATCAAGAGTTTGATTTTGCATTTAAAAGTTTGTTGTTTCAATTTTTATTTTTCATTTGAAGTTTTCTTTTTCTTATTGTTGTTATCGTTTCTATTTGTATTGCCAAAGGATGAAGGTGATGATTATTTTATTATGGATAAGATTATTGCAAGTGAAAGTGAAACAGGATGGATGATTTTTTTCAAATATTTAGATGTTTTTGATGTTTCAAAATGTTTTGAGACTATTTTTGGTATTTTCAAGATGTTTTACAGATGTTTTTATTTTCAAATTTTCAAATTTTTTGGGGTTTTATGATTTTTATGAATTTTTAGGATTTTGTGTCTTTTTTGAATATTTTTGTGTTTTTGTGTCTCAAGGGCTGATCAAAGATTAGCCTTGCCTACGTTTAAGCTCAGAGATGATGTAGTTCATATACCATTTTTTTTTTAAATTTTTTTTGACCTTTTGACCTATTTTTGGATTTTGATATGTTTTGGATGTTTTTGGATTTTCTTGGTTTTTTTGAATGTTTTTGGATATGGACACATGTGATGATATTAGTTCTCTATTGGGATTTTGTTGAAAACTAAGCTAAGGTTGATTGATCAGATTGATGGATTGATGATGATAACATTGTTGAGGATACCCAAGGATTAGGATGGATATCCCAAGATGATGAGGGATTGATGATGATTAAATTGTTGAGGATACACAACAATGAAAGGATATTGTCAAACAACACGAGGACTAAGATGATGATGGACTGATTGGATTTGATTGATCAAGATTGATGAAGTTTGATTTGGAATAGAGTTGGTTTGAATAATTTGATGTGATGTTGAAAAGTGCGTTAGATGCAACTGATATTGATTGTTTAGATTGATATTCGATGAAAGATAAAGCTTGATAAAGAACATGCTTCTCAAAATATGCCATGGGCTAGTGATTTGGATTTTGGCTCACAAATGCTTTGACTAATTTGATTTCACGCTTGCCAATGTTCAGATCACCACATACTTTGGAAGGTATAGATCAAGATCTATTCTTCAAGCAAGATGTAAATATCTGCCCCGAATGTTTGGCAATGTATGGAATGTCATGAATGGATGCCTAGATAGGTGTATGGATGGGTGTATATGGTAAGCATGCAAAGGATGCCAAGGATTATCTTGCGATAAGATAAGGTGCTCAAATAGTGGATGCTCATTTGGATAGTGCTTCATGGCTTAGATAATGTTGGGTAGGAAAGGATCAATGAAAATGATCCATGTCAAGATGTTTACCATAAGCAAGTGCAAAGTGTGCACCAAACTTCATCAGGATCAAGATAATGTGGTAGATGGATGTAGATGGATGAAAATAGATTGCATAAATGGTTCATGGATGAATGGATTTATTATGGATGAGATGGATGACATGTTGGATTTATTATGGATGGGATTAGATGCTTCCACCTAAACTAGCATACGTAGATGCTCAATTCTACACATGATGCTTGTTTTCTAGGTTTTCATCATGGTACCTGTCCAAAGTGCCACCATAGTGGTTTTCACTAGAGGAGGATTTTTTTCTTTATTGTTTTCAATCTTTTTTTGATTTTTTTGAATTTTCATATTTTTTTAATTTTTCTAAAGATTTTAAGCTCATGTTGAACCACCTAGTGTTGTCGATGTATATGCTTTTGTCATAATGTGCCATCAATATCCCACTTGAAGAAGCTACTTTACCAAGATACGTGCACTTGAATGAAACTTTTGAGCTTCCTAATCTACTTTGTTGAGACTAGAGTTAACTTTGTCTTTGTGTGCACATTGCAATAGAGTGCCTTCTGAATCCTTATGATGAAGGGTGGCTACTAATACATGGTCAATGTGAGAATTAGATATCATGTGTGGAGGTGTGGATAGAGTGTGTTTAGGAATAAAAGATGGATTTTTTGACAACTTGGAACCCTTGACTCTCCAAACTTGGGAAGATGAGCAATGATGGGTGGATACAAAAGTATGTGTGGAATTAGGACCAACTACTTGATACACTTTGTGTGTCACTTCAAAAGCCTTATTTTTCCTTTGTGGACATCTTTGATGGATAATTTTCCATTTTTATTTTTCCCCGTGTTTTCTTTCACTAATGGAGTTTGATAGGGATAATATTTCTTTGTGTTCTTTGGTATCCATGTGTATTTGATTTGTCCATTATGCTTCCCAACTTCTTTTGCTTTGATAATGTTCTTCTTGTTTTGATTCACATCCTTCTTTCGATGTTGGTCCCAATTTTTGGATGGAGTGATGGGTGGAAAAAGATTCATGACATGGTTGTTTGTAGTATTGGCATCAGTTTCATCATAAGGATTCTTCATTCTTTCTATGTTGATGCTTGAACTAGATAAATTTTCCGCCAGTATGGTGGTAGTAGCACCTTCGTTCCTTGGTTCTGCTTGTTTTAAGATGTCTTGTTTAGTAAGCATGCTCTGATAAATGACTAGTGCAAATGACGTTTCAATTTGTTGCTTTGCTAACTCTGGAATTTTCTGTTATGTTTGACCTATTTCTTTGAGTGGATAATGTTGGATATCTTCATACATGATGTCCTTAGTATGAATTTCAGCTATATCTAATCCTGTTGTTGACAACTCTGTTTTACTGTAGGAATCAATAACTTTCTCTTTTTGTGTAATAATATTAGGAGTAAAGGAATCCTATTCAGAATGAAGATTGTCTATGTATCCATCCATAGAAAGCATCTCATGGGTAGATGGAGGAGTATGTGCTATGTGGATATGATCATCCTATATAGATATAGGAGTTTCCATTAGATCATTGTAGTATCTTGGAGATACAAATTCTTGATCTTGATTAATTTTGGAAATTCTTTTTACATGCTTTGGATCAAGTTCTTGACATGTGTCAATTTCAAAGGATGGATTGCTTATAAAGGGTTCTTGGACATAATCATTAGTCATGGTAAGTGGTTCAGTATCCTCTTGATCTTTGACTGGACTTGGATCAAGTATCAAGTTGAGGATTCCTTCAATATCTATAACCATGAGGTCAAAGGGGGTCAACATGTCTTGGAAAGGACCATTGCTAGACCTTGGTGAAAGACTTTGATCATGCTTTGGAATAAATTCATGAGATATGTCCTCTAACTCATAAGACAATGTACAGACATTTTCAATATGATCATTGGTCGATGGATCATAAATTATGTCAATAGGATCAAATAATTCTAACACTCCTTGAAATAGATCACTAGAAAGTGGTTCTTTATGTATGGTGAGTTGATCATTAGATGGGGTAGAAACATCTTCAATGTGCTCATTAATGGAGAGATCTTGAGAAATTTTTTCAAAAATTGTGGCGGAGAGATTGTCAATGCTATCTCCAGTGGTTGAATCTTGATTATTGTCCACAACAGTTATTATTTTTTTATCAATCAGATCTTGGATGAGATTTTTGAGTCGAATATAATTTGATGTTGTGTATCCCTTTATTTTATGGTAATCACAAAGGTGATTATCATTGTAACATGGCATTTTCACTAAGGGCTCTTGATAATTTTCATAGGTGGGAATTGTGATGATTTTTTTTTGCACCAACTATTGCATGATCGATTCAATTGGTTTCCCAAGTGGTGTGTATTCTCATTTGTTATCCTATGAGACTTGTACTTTAAATTGACCTTGTGGCGATTTATTTTTGAGATGTGTGATTGATCTTTGAGATGGGGTAATTAGGTTTGTTGTTGATGTTGATGATCTTGATATCCAACCTCTTAACATTGGAGATATTATTCTTGATGTGGTTGTGGAAAAAACTCAATGTTTTGATGAAATGGTTTAACCAACAAAAGAGTGTATTGATTTTTGAGTGAAGATGTCTCTTGGCTCAATAAGGCAATTAGTTTGGCAAGTGAAGCAAGTTGATCTAGCGAAATTTTATCCTAAATTTGATTTTGACTCCCTTGATATAGTTTATTCTTTTGTTCAAGCAGATTTGGAATGTGTACTTGTAGTGTTTACTTCAGATCGTGGAAATTTTGATTTTGGACAATGTTCTGACTTGGGATAATGTTCTAATTTGGCATTATAGGTTGAAATTGAACATTTTTGTGGTTGGGAATCACATTTCCTTGAATTAGGTAACTTTGATTTTGCATGGTGTTACCTTGACTTGGATCAATATATTGAGTCATTAACACCTTGATTGGAATTTGAACAACATTTGTTATATTCACAAACATATTTACCCCAAAGTTTACCAAGGGTGGGTTTGGACTAATCATTTTTGGTAAAATTGTACTTGGTATATTCACTTTTGGTATGTATGGATCTGGTGGCATAATGTTGTTCATTTGAAGACTCATGTATTGATGTTCGGTTGATAGATTTTTTGGTTTGGTCTTGGATTTAAATCTACCATCGGGAAAGGTGTTCCAAAATTTTGACTGGGTTTACTCATATTTGTTGTACCATTGAGGTTTGTAGGAGATAATGATCCCATGTACGGATTGTATAAATGTGAGTGTTGATAACCAATTGAAATTGTAAGGCTTTGATAGTTTGGTTGAATTGGATTACTCATGATGTATGGATCAATTTTATATTCCATGTTCTTCTGTTTTGACCTTGTTGGAAAAAGTGACCTCTAAGGTGTTAGGACCAATGATGAGATGAAGGATGAAAGGGGTGAATGATATGGGTGTTAAAAATTTTAGGAACTTTGGATCAATGCTAGACTTAGGGTTTGATTTTGATTGGTTTGGTTGGATAATGAACTTGTAAACCCTAAGATGTTAGATGTTATCTTAGGATGAACTTATTAAAAGAAGTGATAATTTAACTAAGTGTGTGAGGAAGGATTCATCCAAACACACCTAACTAAACAAATGATTTTGATTTTGTTTAAGGATGTACTCAAGTCTAGACAATGATGTTTCCAAAACTCGTAAAGTTATTTTCTGGATGGACATGATAAATGTTTGGATGGATGAAGTGTTTGATTCGATCCTAAATGAACCTAATAGGTACCTTTTTTACAAGACCAAGATAGTGAAGAACATGATTTTATCTAAGAGTAGCTCAAACCAAAATACAAATGTTTTCATGAAACCATATGACCAAAAGATACCAAGCACATATGTGGGGTCCAATTGTTCTTAGCTTTGATTAGTGACTTGTTTTTACCACAAACACACTATTGATTAGCTTTTGAAACTATATGTCCAATGTCCTAATTCTCTTTCATCCCACAAAGTCCATTATGTGGAAATCTATAAAATCAAGGAAAATTTTTCCTAATATTGACCTTAGTAGGAGAAAATTGAGATGAAATCCAAATTCTTAGAAGCCTCTAAGGATGAGAATCCCAAGGGCAAGCAATAGCATGTGAATTCATTCAAGGATATTTGCTTCTCCTAAAGGGTTTGGGATTTTATGCTCATGTTGAATGTTTGTTTTCCAATGTTTTTGATCAAGCAATGTGTCTTGATTTCGAGTAAAATCAAAAACCTATGGATATTTGAGACAATATTTGTTGAGTCCCCACTTGGACAAGTCTATCTATGCCTACTTTTACCAGATGGTTAGATGCTTGGCCACACAAGCTCCCCCTGATAGTGCACTTGCTTCTCAGGTCAGCCAAGCATTAGTACCAATGAATCTCCCATGGCATACTTTCCATCTCTACTAAAAGATGTAAAAGTGTGATGTGGCTTCAGATCAACCATTCTTGCACCAAAAAATAGATAAGGATTTTGGTCTTTCTAAAAAGGAGGTTTTAATGTGGGAATTGTGTTTGTGGGGGACCATCCATGTGGCAAGAGACCATTGTTTCCTTTCTCATTGGAACAATCCTCATGATACTTTCCTTTGCTCAAGTACCCAGACTTATATGCTGGGTGGAAGTCGTTTGGCTTTACCGTGTTCCAGGTTGGTTCATTCCCTTGGGTGATTACTTTTTCCCACAAGCAAGGCCCTCAAGATAAAACAAAAGTGAGAAAACACATTTGTAGTTCATTCGATCTTTGTTGAGAAACAAAGAGAGAACACACATGATATGTTCCACTCACACTCACAATATTTGTCAATTTTAAACCCAAATCGAAATGTGGAGGCAATCTTTTTGACAATTTAATATCACAAAAATATTTTTGATTCTCAAGATCGCTATGAAGCATGAGAGAAGCACATATGCCTTTTTAAATGATATTACTTTGTGAAAAAGATTACAAGACACAAAAGCACATGTCCATGTTAATCTTCAAAGCAGAAAATGAGTTCCTTTTAAGCACCAACTTTGAAGTGTGAGATTTGCTTGTTCAAGTTTATCCCAAAAGTCAAATTCTAGTAAGTTTCTAATGTTTAATTTTAACCCAACTTTGAAAAAAATCAATCAGTGATTAATTTTAAACCCAAATTGATCTAGTTGGCCTAAAATAGAAAACAAAAGCATCCAGAAATGCTCTAGATTATTATGGGTATGTGCAGGATGATGATGGGTATATATAGGGTATGTAGTTGATGACTTTTTTTAACCCAAAATTGATGAAGCGAAAAGGGTTTTTAAAGGAGATTCTTAGCTTTCCACCAATATAAATTATGTTTTATTTTGAATTAAATAAATAATTATTATTTATTTTCTATTTAAATTATGACTAAAGTCTTGATTGATAGGTTGATTGAAAAACATCTATAGCTTTCAAATGGTATCACATTTTTTGAATCTGAAACATGCATCACATTCTATGCTTCACATACTATAGGATTAAAAATAAATAAAAAAAATTCATGAAGTTTTGACCAAGTTAAGGTGGTCAAACATAAGAGTTTTTATATTTTTTAAAAGTTGTAATAAAAGAATCATAATTAACTATTTACTTCAAAAAAAAATACAAAAAAAATGCATCACATCGAGACATGAGTCCTCTACCTATATCTAAAATCTTATAAAAAGTATTATCATTTTATTGTGGTTAGGGTGGTCAGACAGATACCTACTTATTTTTTCATTGAAATTTAAGTACTACTACATTGAAATTTCAAATTTTCACCAAATAGGGATATTTTTGAAATAATATAGACAACTTATTCAAATTTTTACGTCAAGTTGCCTAACTCTGATTTTTCTAAATTTTTTGCCACTTAAGGGCCTTTTTTCCATGATGATCCTACACATTCCCTTACAACAAGCATTAAAAAATGTTGTTTTTTGATACCAATGCCCATTTTTCGAACTTAGATATGTTTGGATTTATTTTCCTTGATGCAAAGTAGATCAAATTTGTAGGCAAGCAAGAAGAATTGATCGATAGACTCCACCTAAGCAAGGTGCACCCAACAACTTTAAGTTAGCAAAACAAAATCAATCATAGATCAATAACTTTATTTAAATTCAAGAAGAAAATGATTTTTCCCTTTTCCATATGTAAAGGATGGTTACCAAATTGCAACATCAAAATCCCACCATATCAAGCTTAAATCCCCCAGGTTATGATATTGATTAGATCCCCCTATTCAAGATTTACACGGATTGAATGTAGACAACTAAGATTGTAGTCAAGTAAGATTTGATTTTTTTTGTAGATAAATAACATCTCGATGCCCATTCACTTAACGATGTGGAAATGGTCTAAAAAAACATAAATGTTTTATATCATAGCCTTGGAAGTCAATAAAAGCCTGGCTTGATATAATTTTATCTTGGATGATGGACCAAGATATCCTCCCCTCCACGTAATAATCATACGCTACCTACAGCTTCAGTGAAAAAAAAATTCAAGCTTTTATTGCTTTTTTCACTGCGAACAAAAATCAACACTCAATGCAACCTATCAACACTTAATGTAGCCTATCACTATTCATAAGCTTCCACTTCTCTTACAACATCACATGAAATAATATCTGTAGTAGTCATGAAATGGTCAAACACTACTTTAATCTAAGCCATTGAACCTATGAACTGCAATAAAGGATATCTATATAATGCTTTAGATTGAATATTATGTGCAGTAAAAGATATCTACCACATAGATTCCTTAGAAAAACCTTGACACAAATTTTTTAGAGTGTTAATAGAGATTTAACGCGACTTTATCTAAACTCAAATTTAATGCTAGTCATCTTAGCCTTATCTCCAAGATTTGTGTCCCTAAACACCGTGCATGTCACTTGATAGAAGCACCAATAGAGAAAGAAATGGGCCTACTCCTCTTTTCCTATGACTAAAAGGAAACCCCCAAGAAACAAAAAACTAAGCCAATAGCCCTATCTTTGTTACTTTTGATCAAAACACAATACATGATCTAGAGAAAAGGAAAGGCCTTTAGAGTAGCTAAATCCTTCTACCATGGTTATTATGTATGAATATTTACATACCTCAAAATTGACATCAAACTGACCACAATTAGATATGTGAATTCAACCAAATTAAAGAATGGCAGAATAAATATGTGAAACATTAGATGAGATGCTCATTTTCATTTGTATTCAAAATTTAGTTAGATATGCTATATGTAGACATGTGAAATTACCATTGTGCACTCAATTCATATTCATTCAATCATCAAATAAATCAAATTCACATTTCATCCATTCATCAGGTAAATCAAACTCAATAAATCAAATCTATAAGGATCATCCATTTAAATTGAATAAATTAACTTTATTTAATTTAAACCTATCATTACCTCATTTGATTAAATAAATTAATTTTAATCAAATCATAAAATTTCATCTTTCATAAATCATCTTCTAAGTTCATCTCCAGAAAATTAATCAACATTTATCTTGCATCATCGTTTTAATTAAATAAACCAAACTTTATTTAATTAAATCTCAAATACATATTATATCCCTTTTGATTTAAATAAATCAAAATATTTAAGTCAAATGGATCAAATCACCTAAGCATCATCTAAGTTAAGCTAATCCTAATTAATCTAATCTAACCACCCATCACATCCTCTAGCTTTTCCCACCTGCACCAATAAAGCATTTTAATTCATTTATAAATTCATCATTTTCCCTCAACAAAGCATCTTTAGGGAATATTCTCCAGGTTTGAATATGAAAAGAAGGTTGATTTATCCCTTCCAACATGGCAATAACTTCTCTTACATGTCTCCCACTTAGAATTTAACTCTCAGATTCAAATTTGAATCTCCCCCTCTTTGGCACATTGACCAAAACTTGCACATCCCCCATCCAAGTTCACAATGTGACAAGTGGCTTCATCTCATTGGCCAAATCTTTATCCAACATTGCTATCTTATGAGCATTCTTTCAACTTGAAAATCTATAAGTAGAGGGCTTATTCTTCATCAAATCATCCACAATCTTATGCAAAGTTACTCTCTTCAATTGAGAACTAATTTTTCTCACTTCACTCCATCTTCAAGGCATTGTATCATTTGAGTTTTAGCAAGGATTGGGAAAGGGTCACTTACACAATTGACACCAATCCAATATGGAATAGGTATATGTCATGTTCTTTAATGTATTTTAATCCTTGTTATTTGTTGCATTTCTTGAGCATTGGCATGTTATTCCATAGAGGTATTCATATATTTTCATGTGTATAAACTAATCCCACTAATGAGTGTAGGAGATTGTTCATTTGAAGATTTAGGGGTGCTTCATTATGGTGCTAGAGGGAGGGCTTGATTTTATTGTCAAAATTTTCCTGCCATTGGAAATTTTATCACTGTGATGCTCTTAATAATCTCATATTTGTGATATTTAGTAATCTTAGTAATCTACTCCCTATATTTTTCTAAGCTAATCCTTGTCTTTGGAATTGGTAGTTTAGTAATCACTATGATGCTCTTAATAATCTCATCTCTAATATTTGGTAATCTTAGTAATCTATTCTCTATGATTTTCTGAGCTAATCCCTGTCTTTACCTTTTAGATTGTTGATGAAACTCAAATTTAACTGATAGCCTACTACATAATATTTCCTTCAAAAACTTTCTTGCCAAATTTTATGCTAATCTGGATATGAAACTCGAATGAAAAATCTTTGATTTCAGATCTTTGCATACCAATAGACCTGCACTTGGCATTGGGTTTCATTCAATATCTTAGTCAATTTTGTGTGGATTCAAAATACAAAGGAGCTAATGTTCTGGATTAATATTTGGATTGCTTCCCAATCTAAAGAGTTTGGCCAGCTTCATCACGTAGGCAACGTGCTTAATGCCCAATATGACACTGAGTAGATAAATGCTCAGGGACATCACCATAGCCCTATCTGTCACTGTTGTTCAGACGTCCTTACTTCACATGATGCAACATATGAACTCTGAGCCATTTCCCATCTCCACCACATACAAGATATGAGATTTTGCACTTCGATTGTCTTCCCAAGAATCAAGTAAATGTGTACACATCTCTTTTTCAGTCCTCTACCTCCGCCTCATTTTCTTTCTCACCATTCCTTGAATACCTGGGAGCTAATCATATGCGTCTCACCTGTACCAGGGGATTTTTTGTCTGCACCACAATTATTATTTTTTCGTTACACATTGACTTGAATGAATTAGTGGAAGCATTGATATGTGCAATATTTATTTGCCGGCATAGGTTTTTCATTGACTTCTTTTTTTGGGGCTTCTTGTTGGAGTATAAGAAAATGTGAAGCCTCACCTACAAATTTGAACTTGGTTTATGTCATTATCTAATGTAAAAAGCATTTTGTCTTCAGTAACCTGCTTATTGTTATTGATTTTTGGTGTATTATGCAGGTAGTAGGGATGTGTAAAATAGTTATGGAATTTGTCTTTACACCTGTGCGAATTACATTAAATAGACAGTCTTTAAAAAATAATTAACAGCTAAGAAAGGTTGTGGGATTTGGCTTTACACCTGCTAAGTGCATTTACTTGAAACTTTATACCTACTAATGGAATTGGTTTGAAATCTTTTAAGGAAGTGTTTGTATGCCTGCTAATTATGCATAGAAGCCGTGTTTTGGGATTTCAAATATGATTTTTGATTTTCTCATATGGTTTTACTTCTAAAACACACCACATTCTCATCACTACATTATGTCAGGGTTCTTTAAATGTTTGAGGTAATCAGTTTGACTGTTTCAGTGCACTTACTCACACATGATTCAATATTTACAAGTTATTGACTTTCAAAGTTTTCACATTATTAGGGTTATTTTGAAATGGTAAAATATTTGAGCTTATGATGGTGCTTTTTTTTCTAAAAAAAATTATTCTTTATGGTTGACACAATTTATTAACTTTCAAAGTTTATGAATTATCCCATCATTTTGATTATTTTGAGATAGTCAATATTTAAGATTATGATGATGGTTTTGAAGGAATTATTCTTTGTGGGTGATTTATCGGCTCTAATGTGGATTCTGACATGGGATAGAATGGGTCTAACAAGTGTGATACCTTCTCAATGAAATCAATATCAAAACAAGATTCACTTATAAATCATCATAATCATCCAAATCATTTGTCCTTTCATTTGAGATCATGTTATCATTTGAAGTTAATAATGAAAAGAGAATTTAATATTTTGATCCTCACATGATCACCTTTCTTTTTTATAGGAAAATGAGGAAGGAAGAAAAATCGAAGAGCATTTCGTTGCACAAGGAGCTTGCAAGAGATCTTCGAAGGAACTTGGCAATAAATTGAGCATCAAAGTTGAAATTCAAAAAAAAAATTTAATGCTTGGAGATTCCATCATACGCCTTAATTTTATGTCTTAGGCTAACTCATCTTTGGTTTTGGGCTTTAAAATGAACACTTCAAAATATTTCCATTATCATTGCAAATGGGATAAAATGAATTATAGGAAAATTGACTAGATTTCATTTGGAGTTAACAATTGAAACAACTCTCACTTGTCCTTTGGTGCTTTAAAAAGAACTCACAATTGCTTTTGAAAGGTTAAAATGAACATGTGCAACTTTGTTTTCATAATTGTTGGAAATATACCTCAATAATCACAGGTTGAAACCTCCATTAGAGCCAAGTTGGTGTGACATCTATCATGTCTGGCCGACAAACAATTTGTATCATTATGTTTTCAACAGGTCGCTATGGCCTAGCTTCTGTCTTGCCGAGCGTCTTCATTATGGAGTCTATCGCTATGACATAGTGTATTCGCTATGACCTCTTAGCGCTTGGGAGACCTCTAGCCGATAGGCCATTCAATCGTGTATTGGGGAGACTCTTGGCAACCATGGTCTTCGAGATAACTAAGGGCTCTCGCTAAGAAGTCCCAGCGAAGAGTTAAAGTCATGCCGATGGGGACACACTCGGTAGTTATCGATGTAACACTAAGACTTCGTTATGAAGTCTGGGCGATATGCAAATGTCTCACCGACGGAGGCTCAAGTGTTGGCTATCGGGGTAACTCAAAGGTCCTAGGAAGATGTCTCAGTGAACGTTGAAGGTCTCACCGACAAGAACACCTTTTGGGATCTTCGGTATAACTCTTGACGACAAATGAAGCTTTTGGGGTAAGTCCTAGAGCTTGGTGAGAAGTCTTAGTGAGAGTGACATGTCTCACCGATAATGCTTTATGTTGGAGCCTTCGGGGTAACATATGGAGATCAGTATGATCTCTCGGCGAAGAGCGTATGTCTTGGCAACTGCTAATGTCTTCAAGGAAACATAGAGATCTCAGAGAAACCTCTTGGTGAGATCGGTATTTCTTGCCGACTATCCTTTGGAGCTTGGTATGATAAATGACTTCGGTATAACCTTTGCTGACTCGCTATGATCTCTTGGTGAAAGCGATAGGTCTGAGCAACTACTTGGTGACTTGGTGTAACACTGAAAGCTCAATAGAACATCTTGGCAACTACAGTAACTCTTGGTGATGTCGATATGAAGTCTATGTGGTATCAGCGAGACATTGTTAGTGTCTCACCAAGATGCCAGTTCAGTGCAAATTTTGTTGACCGTTTGACTATCCTATGTGGAGTCTCGTGGACTAATAGGAGAAGCCGAATCTAAATTTTTGGAAGACAATTGGTTGCCATGGTTATGTGAGGAAGTTTGACAGTTAGGGAACACCATGGATATACTCAGAGATTGCAGTTTGTGATCGGTTGGATGGTTGGTTGGTTTGACAGATTGGTTGATCAGTGAATGTATTCTAATTTGTAAAGGTTGTAACTTGAAAGTTTTTTGTTTGAAGAATTTTCATGGTGAATGTTGTTGTATAATGACACTAGAAAGATAAGTCTAGAATTTGTATGAAATCTTCATTACTATAATACAAAGTGATTTCTCTTGGTGTGGTGGGTTTTTCTCCCGTAAGGGTTTTCCCACGTATATCTGGTGTTCATGTGTGATTGTCAAATACTCTATTTATGTTATCTGCTTCATAGTGCATCTTAGTTGGACTGTAATTCTAAATTTTAAAGTGTATCTGCATTCTTTCCTGAGGTATTGATGTTAGGAGAATTGTTTTCCGCATCTAATTTTCCTTACAAGTGGTATAAGAGCTTGGCCAGTTGTGTTATCCTTGTGGGTACGTTGGGTTTTTTGAGTCAATTCTATTTCAGTGGGAGTCTTGTAGAGTTTTTTATTTCTAATTATAGATTAAGATGGCTAGTACATCTGGAATATTGAAATAGAGAAATTCAATGGTAGTAACTTTGAGTTGTGGAAACTCAAGATGGAGGATCTTCTTGTTGACCGTGATCTTTGGATTTTTGTGGCTAGAGTGAAACCTATAGGCATGAAGCAAGCAGATTGGGACCTTGCAGATAGGAATTCTAAGGGGCTGATAAGGCTCTATTTGGAAGACTCAGTTCTTCTATATGTGCATGAAGAGAAGACTGTATCTTCCTTGTGGAAGAGACTGGCGTCTATTTATCAGGGGAAGTCCTTGGTGAATAAACTATTCCTAAGGAAGAGACTATACTCTTTGAGAATGCAGGAAGGAGGGTCTGTAGATGATCATTTAAATGCATTTAACATGCTGCTTGCTCAATTGACATTTGTTGGTGTGAAGACTGAAGAAGAGGATCACTATATGCTACTATTGTGTTCTTTGCCATACTCATGGGATCATCTAGTGATGGCTATTGGGAGTACAACATCTAGTTTCAAGATGGAGGATATTGTTGGTTCTTTGTTGTCAGAAGAAATGAGAAGGAAATCTTCTGAGATGGCAAAGGAGGCTCTTGCTGTCAGAGGAAGGACAAGAAGTCCAAATCAAAATCAGAAGGGAGATCAAAGTCTCTTGGCAAGAAGTCCAAGGTGAAGTGCTGGAACTGTGGGCAACCTAGTCATGTCCGAAGGGATTGTAAAGAGGAGAAAAAGAAGAAGGGATCTTCCGATAATGGTTCTTCTCATAGTGATGGTGACGCCTTCATTGTAGCCTTGGCTACTCAGGCATCAGATGATGTCTGGCTAATTGATTCTAGCGCATCTTTTCACATGACATCTCATAGAGAATGGTTCATGAAGTATGAAGAATACAATGGTGGAAAGGTGTACTTGGTGAGTGATTCAACTTTAGAGATTGTTGGCCATGGAAGAGTCATGATACAATTCCCTGATGGCAGAGTAAAGGGGATCAATAATGTAATGCATATACCAGGTCTGGATCGAAACTTACTTTCTATAAGTATGCTAAATGATATTGGAGTACAAGTCTTGTTCTCTGGAAATGGATGCAAGATGACTAGATGTTCTATGGTGGTGGCTATAGGTGCTCGAATTGGTACCCTGTACAAGCTGGATGCACATGTTGTTCAATGTAACAGTGTCTCTGGAAAGTCATTGAAAGCTGCTCATGGAGATAAAGAGGGAAATATCCCTAATTATGTAAACTCTATGGAAGTAAAACTTCTTGCAGAGAAGACTATGCTTTGGCATCATAGGTTAGACCACATAGGAGAAAAAGGTTTAAAAACCTTGAAGAATAAAAACCTAGTTGAGGGGCTTGAAGATTGTAATCTTGAATTTGAATTATGTGAACACTTTATATATGGAAAGCAACACCGTGTTTCATTTTATTCCAGTCCTCATAAATCTTTTGGTTTGCTAGATTATATTCATTCGGATGTGTTTGGTCCAGTAAATGTTCCTTCTTTGTCTAAATCAAGATATTATGTGTCATTCATTGATGATTATTCAAGAAGAGAATTTGTATATTTTCTGAAAAGGAAATCAGAGGTATTCAATCGATTTAAGGAATTTAAGAACCTTGTAGAAAATCAGATTGGTAGAAAAATAAAATGCTTAAGGACTAATAATGGTGGTGAATTCTATTCTGATGAATTTGAAAGATACTGTAAAGACCATGGAATCAAAAGACATATGACTACACCTTATACTCCACAGTAGAATGGAGTTGCAGAAAGGTTTAATAGGATAGTGATGGAGAGAGCACGAAGTATGCTTAGTAGTGCTAGCTTGGAGGAGAAGTTCTAGGCTGAGGTTGTATCTACTGCATGTTATCTAATTAATCGTTCTCCAAATTCTGCTCTTGTTGAGAAAACACCCTTGGAAGCGTGGTCTGGTAAGAATCCCCCTCTTAGACATAGTCGAGTCTTTGGCTGTGAGGCATATGCATATGTGTCGGATGTGAAAAGATCTAAATTGGAGAACAAGGTTGTCAAATGTATTTTTATTGGCTATAGTGTTGTCATAAAAGGATACAAGCTTTGGAATCCTGAAATAGAGAAGGTTGTGTACAACAGAAGTGTAATCTTTCGTAAGCTTAAACCTTCCACTTTAGATCTGCAGTTAGAGACAAAGTCAGAAAACAATAAGGATGTAGCATTAATTCCTCCTACACCAGAGAAGGAGGAATTGGAAATTCAAAATGTACCTGAAACTGAGGAGAGCTCGAGCAATTCTGAAAGTTCAGAAGAAGAAGAACCTCAGCCTCAGCAAGTGAGGAAGTCAACCCGAGAAAGAAAACAACTAGATAGGTATGGGTTCTCATTGATTGATTCTACTTGTGCCTATGCTTTGATTTCTAGTACTGATGAGCCTAGGACTGTAAAAGAGTAAATTAAAATGACTGATTCAGACTCTTGGTTGGAAGCCATGAGCGATGAGATGGCATCATTAGAGAAAAATGAAACTTGGAGTTTGGTGCCCTTGCCTAAAGGAAAAAAAGTTGTGGGCTGAAAATGGGTATTTAAGAAAAAGATTGGTCTGGATGGCAGTGTAGAAAAGTACAAGGCAAGACTGGTTGCAAAGGGTTACTCCCAGGTCGAGGGAATTGATTATGGGGAATATTTTCTCACAGCTAAACTAACATCTATCATATTTCTTTTGTCACTTGTAGTAGCATATGACTTAGAGGTTGAACAGATGGATGTGAAGACAACATTTCTTCATGGTGATCTTGAAGAAGAAATCTATATGTCCTAGCCTGAGCACTTTGTTGAGAAAGGTAAAGAAAAACTGGTATGAAAATTAAAGAAGTCTCTGTATGGGTTAAAGCAGTCACCTAGAATGTGGTACCAAAAATTTGATACTTTTGTATTGTCTTTGGGATTTGTGAGATCAAAATCTGATCACTATGTATATTATAAAGCTAAAAGTGATCAAGTATTAGTTATTGCTCTCTATGTTGATGATATGTTGTTCATAGGCAATAGTAAGCTAATAATTTATGATCTTAAGTCTCGGTTGTCTGCTAAGTTTGAAATGAAGGATCTTGGTGCAGCAAGGTATATTCTGGGGATGGAGATAACCAGGGATAGGAAGAATATAAAGCTTTGGCTCAGTCAGAGTAAGTATATAAGGACTCTTCTAGAGATATTTTGCATGAATGATTGTAAACAGCTAATTGTTCTAGTCTTGCAGGGAACAAAGCTATCTATTGAGGACTATCCAAAATCTCCTATTAAGATGGAGGACATGACCAGTGTACCCTATACTAGTGCAGTAGGTAGTATCATGTATGCAATGGTCTATACAAGACCAGACATTGCCCAAGCAGTGCGAGTTCTTAGTCGATTTATGGATAATCCAGGAAGAACACATTGGGATGTTGTAAAGAGAGTTTTTAGATATTTGAAGGGCACCTCATATTTTGCTTTGTGTTACCATGGGAACTTGGTTGAATCACAGAGGACTCTTAGCGTTCGAGGTTATGTAAATTCTGATCGGGTAGGGGACATTGACAGCAGGAGATCCACCAATGGATACATATTCATGATGAATGGTGGTGCAGTGAGTTGGATGAGCAAGCGAAAGGCTGTAGTCACTTTGTCCACTACGGAGGCTGAATACATGGCAGCTACTCATGCTTGTAAAGAAGTAGTTTGGTTGAAACGTTTGTGTTCTAACATTGGTTTTGATGCAGGGAAAATAACAATTTTCTGTGACAGTCAGAGTGCAATTTTTCTAGCAAAGAATCCAACTTTCCATTCCAAGACAAAACATATTGACGTACAATATCACTTTGTATGAGATATGGTGGAGGATGGAAAGGTCAGTTTGGAAAAGGTTGATACTCTCGAGAATGTTGTAGATTCATTGACGAAGCCAATGAGCACAGACAAGTTCAAGTGGTGTGCCAGTTCAATGGGCCCTAGTGCCCATGATTTTCAGTAAGTTATGTTGTTCTCTGGAGGTTCCTGTGTGATCTTCGTCAAGTGGGAGATTGTTCGAAATATGCCTCAATAATCATAGGATGAAACCTCCATTAGAGCCAAGTCGGTGTGACATCTATCATGTCTGGCCGTAAAGCAGTTTGTATCATTCTGTTTTGAACAGGTTGTTGTAAGCTAGCTTCTATCTTGCCGAGCATCTTCATTATGGAGTCTATCACTGTGACATAGTGTATTCGCTATGACCCCTTAGTGCTCGGGAGACCTCTGGCCGATAGGCCATTCAATCGTGTATCAGGGAGACTCTTGGCGACCATGGTCTTTAGGATAACTAAGGGTTCTCACTAAGAAGTCCCAGCGAAGAGTTAAAGTCATGCCGACAGGGACACAGTCGGAAGTTATCGATGTAACACTAAGGCTTCGTTATGAGGTCTGGGTGATATGAAAATGTCTCACCGACGGAGGCTCAAGTGTTGGCTATTGGGGTAACTCAAAGGTCTCAAGAAGACGTCTCAGTGAATGTTGAAGGTCTCATCAATAGGAACACCTTGTGGGATCTTCGGTATAACTCTTGAAAATAGATGAAGCTTTCGAGGTAAGTCCTAGAGCTCGGTGAGAAGTCTTAGCGAGAGTGACATGTCTCGTCGACAATGCTTTATGTTGGAGCCTTCGGGGTAACATATGGAGATCGGTATGATCTCTTGGCGAAGAGCGTATGTCTTGGCGACTACTAATGTCTTCAGGGAAACATAGAGATCTTAGAGAAACCTCTTGGCGAGATTGGTATTTCTTGCCAACTATCCTTTGGAGCTCGGTATGACAAATGACTTCGGTATAACCTTTGGTGACTCGCTATGATCTCCTGGTGAAAGCGATAGGTTTGGGCGATTGCTTGGTGACTCTGTGTAACACTGCAAGCTCGATAGAACATCTTGGCGACTACGGTAAATCTTGGCGATGTCGATATGAAGTCTATGTGGCATCAGTGAGACACTGTTAGTGTCTGACTGAGATTCCAGTTTAGTGTGAATTATGTTGACTGTTTGACCATCCTATGTGGAGTCTCGTGGACCAATAGGAGAAGCCGAATTTGAACTGTTGGAAGACAATCGGTTGCGACGGTTCTATGAGGAAGTTCGACAGTTAGGGAATCCCATGGATATACTCAGAGATTGTAGTTTGTGATCGGTTGGATGGTTGGTTGGTTCGACAGATTGGTTGATCAGTGAATGTATTCTATTCTGTAAAGGCTGTAACTTGAAAGTTTTCTATTTGAAGAATGTTCATGGTGAAGGCTGTTATATAATGACACCAGAAAGATAAGTCTGGAATTTGTATGTAATCTTCATTACTGTAATACAAAGTGATTTCTTTTGGTGTGGTGGGTTTTTCTCCCATAAGGGTTTTCCCACGTATATCTAGTGTTCATGTGTGATTGTCAAATACTCTGTTTCTATTATCTACTTCATAGTGCATCTTAGTTGGACTGTAATTCTAAATTTTAAAGTGTATCTGCATTCTTCCCTGAGGTATTGACGTTAGGAGAATTTTTTTCTGCATCTAATTTTCCTTACAATGATTGCTTATGTAAACTAACATTATTGAAAAGGGCGTATGTGCTTCTCTCATGCTTCACAACGATCTTGAGAATCAAAAGGCCTTTTTGATAATCTTAGGTTGAGATAAAGTGATCACCTCCACACTTCATTTTTGGGTTTAAAATTGAACAAAACATTGTGCAAGTTTGAATAAACTTATTGCATATGTTCTCCCTTTATTTCTAAATAAAGGTTGATCGAACTATGAATATTTTTATTCACTTCTTTTTATCTTAGAGGGCCTGCCTTGGGGAAAAAGTACTCACCCAAGGGAACGACTCAACCGGTAGCACTCTAAAGCCAAGAGTATTTCCAACCGGGATATAAATGTGGGTATTGGAATAAATGCCAGTATCACGCGGTTGACTCTGACGAGATGGATCTAAAAAGGGACTCTCGCCATATGGGTCAATCTCCACAAACAAAAAGTTTGAATTAAAACCCTTGTTTTAGAATTGTCCAAATCCTTGATCTATTTGTTGGTGCAAGAACAGTCATTCTGAAGCTTCCCCACACTTTTACGATCCTTAGTAGAAATGGAAAGCATTCCATGGGAGTTTCATGGGTGTTGATGCTTGGCTTCCTAGTATAAGTGAGTGTTATGGAGGGGATCCAGTGGGGTCAAGCATCTAACCATTCGCTAAACATAAGCATAGCTCAACTTGTCCAAGAGGGGACTCAACAAATACTATCTTTCACATCCATAGGATTGTACTTGTTCTTGGTTACAAAATGCTTTGCTTTTTCAAAAAAATTTAAAAACAAACACTTAACATCATCTTCAAAATTTCAAACCCTTTACGAGGTGAATACAATTGAACTAATTCATGTGTTATTGCTAACCCTTGGGATTTCATCCTTAGAGGTTTCTAAGCACTTGGATTTTCATATCAATTTTCCTACTAAATTTAAACAATAGGTAAACCTTGCCTTAATTTCATCAAAGTTTCACATAATATACCTTGTGAAATGAGAAGAAGTTCAGACATTGTACATCTAGTTTGAAAACCTAATCAAGAAGTGTTTGTGGTAAAACAAATTCATTAAGCAAAGACTAAAAAAAATTGGACCCCACACATGTGTCTCCAATGAATTCACACAAGATCAAGATCAAGAATCCAAAAGAAAAATCCCTTAGTCTGAAAGCCCATCAAAAGCATCTCTCAACACTATACGAATTCAGACGAAGATTGCTTTTTAAATTTTATAGAAATTCTTCAAGAAACAATCCTAGTTTGTACTCATTCTATTATTGTCAAAACCCAAATCTCTTTAGAGAGTTTGAACATCTTGTTTAGAGAAAAGCTTGTTCTTCAATACCGAGGTCTAAGTAAACAAGTGTCTTTTTAGGTACATCCTAGGATCAAAAACAAAAACTTCGTCCATCCTTGAACATCAAAACCAAAATCATCTCACTCAACAACTCTTCCAAAATCTTGGAAAAATCCTTTATGTTAAACATTGGGAAAAGCATTTTAAATTAATCCAAATTCACCTTGTTTGATTGAATATGTGTAGATGCATCCTTCACCACATATTTGATCAAATTATCAAAACTTGTAAACAAATTTATCCCTTGATAACATCCAACATCTTGGGATTTTAGGAGTTCATTATCAATATCATCTTGTTTGGATAGCAGTGTTTAGATGAATCCTTCTTCTCACACCTAGAAAAATTATCATCTTGTGAATGATTTAACTCTAGGACAACATCCAACCTCTTAGAGTCAATTAGTGCACCAAAAATCTGAATTTGAAACAAATCAATCCTAAATCAAGTCCTAAAAGTTTAACATACCCCTTCAATATTTTCTCAATATTTCCAATCATCCATCAAACACCCTTCTTGCATCCATATCATTATCACCCTTTGATCCTTAAATCATCCTAAAATTTCTCTTTTTGTACCTAAAGTTAGATCAATCTAAAGGATTAAAGAATTCACTTTCCTCATTCTTGAATATTGATCCCTATTTTATGGTGCAAACTAGATCACAACACAAGAGGAACATGGAAGCCAACAAAGAAACATCTACTACAAGTGACTTAAGTCAAACCACTCCTAAAATGAACCCCATTGAGTCTAGCAATCTCATAGTCAACCTTCCTACATCTTTGCAAGACCATCAAGATGAAGTTGCCCAAATGGAGGATCTTAACAATAACCCCTTTGGAATGTCACATGAGGAAATCATTGAAATGATTCAAAATCTGCAAAACCATAAAATTTTCAATATCATGATGAGACTCAACCCTTCACTATACATGCTCGAATTAGCAAAACAAGGGGCTAAACTCCCTTCTGATTTTGACATGAGCACTATTGTGGAGACATCTTTTGGGATCACACCCCCATCCCAAAACATCACTCAAGACATACCAAAAACCACAAAATATTTTGCTTCGACTCAACCTAATGTTAATAAGGGAAACACATTTCTTAATGCTATTCAAACACATTGTCTTGTCAATAACCAAGACTTGGATGAAAACACTTTCTTGGGGCAAACCGTACCCCTAAATCCATTGCATAAAAATTTCCCTCTCACCTTTCATAATCCAAATTACCCATCATCATCATCATTCTACACAACACCCCAAACTTCTCTCCCCATAACTTCACAAGGAGAGGAGGACATATTCAGACCAAGGGGTATTTTTGAAACTATGCCATTTCCTCAAGAAATCACACCCCTCATATTTTCACCACTTCTTCCATTGACATCATCATCCACACCACTCGTTGGCTTAGGGATTCCCCCTTTACCAAGTATCAATCAAACAAACATCCTGAATATCAATCAAAAAATCATGCAGAACTTGTCATTGACATCACAACAATAGATGACAACTACACAAGCAATCACAACATCAGCCACCACCTGCATAATATCTCAAAACATGGTCTCTCAAGGACCAATCATGTCAATCATGCCATATACAACTCAAACCCCAATCACTAACATGACGACACCTCTTACCACCATCACAAGCACCATTCTGAATCCACCACCACCCCCACCACCACCAACTTCTAGCATATCAAGCCAATACAACATGGCATTGCAAGTAGCTCAGCAAGCTACTTATCAAAGGGGATTCTTGCAAGTGCAAAAACAAAAAGTCATGCAACTAGCTACTCAGTAAGCCACTCAAGTTGTGCAAGCTGCCCAAGCCGCATTACAGGCACACCAAATTGCACAAGCCCAAGCATTCTTATAGCAACAACAACAAGCCACACAAGCCACACAAGTTGCACAAGCACAAGCTCAAGCTCTAGCATAAGCACAAGCACAAGCTCAAGCCCTAGCACAAGCTCAAGCCCAGGTACAAGCACAAAGACAAGCAACACAACTACAAGCATATCAGTAAGCAATAAAACAATATCAAGAGCAACAAGAAGCAGCCCAATTGGCATCCCAACAACAAGAACAACAACAAGCACAATAGCAGGCTCAATAATAGGCAATCCTAGCACAACAACAACAAGACCAACAACAATCATTATTCATAAAACAGCAAGTAAAAGTACACATGGCTTGATAGAATGTATAAATATCATCAAAAAACACATCAACCATCCCACCCATCCAACCCACAATAGAAACACCCCAAAATACCTTCATCCCACCCCTTGATCCACAAAATGATGTAACGACACAAATCAGGTTGATCTCGCAACAAGTGCTTGATCTTCAATCAGGGAAAACCACAAAAAAACCAAGCAACTTGTGTCCCTATCCATTTGATAGGTTCTTGGTGATGAAACCATTCCTAAAGGGATTTAAGATCTCCAAGTTTGACAAGTTTAATTGGACGGGAAACACTGAAGATCACATCAAGGAATTCCAAGTTCATTGCATGGAAGTCGCATATGATGATACCTATCTAATGCAACTATTTCTTAGGAGTTTGGCTGGCCACGCTATGGAATGGTTCTCTCACCTACCTACAACCATCAAAACATTCCAAGAAATTATAGATGAATTCATAAAAAACTACACATGCAACATCGCAACGGATGTCAATCTAGAAGAAATCTCAGCTCTGAAACAAGTTAAGAATGAATCATTCGCTTCATTCCTACAATGATGGCAATCCAATGCCAATTAGAGTAAATGGACCATGCCCAAGGAACAACAAGTTTTCACCATCATATCCAACCTTCATGGCCTCTTGGCATTCCATCTCAATGTACAAGGGATCACCACGTATGACTAGTTGATCTCCAAGGCACTCAGCATCGAACGAGCGCTTATGAAACAACCTGGAGGATCAAATCCATACCCAAAACAAGAAAAAGACTGCCCACCCACAAATTACAACGAAAAACCTTGCACATGGGAAAGAAACAAAAAAATTTCCAATAATGATGTCATCGATGCCAAAGTTGTCATCAGTGGCCGTCGCCAAAATATACCCGTACCACAAATCAAAATCCAACAGCAAAACAATCATCAAGCCACACAACAACCATTCAATTAACAATATCAATGATCAAAGGGGACCACCCCAAAAGAACAAGAACTACCCCAAGTGAAAATACACTACTTTGGGGGAACCACTTGAAGTCATCATGAAGAAGTTGATAAACAAAAAACTCATTAAGGCTCCCACCTTTGAGAATTACCAAGAACTAGATGTGAAACCTCCTTGGTATAATGAGAATCAATTGTGTGACTTCCATAAAATCAAAGGGCATACCATGAACCATAGTTCAAGATCTCATCGATAAAAGAATTAAAAATGTGGAATAGCTAATAGGAAACCAAAACCTTAAGATATACATGAATCTGATGCCTAACCATGGCAATTAAAGGAATAATAACATATATAAGGGGAAATAAACCTTCAAGAATGTAAATCATGTGTATGAAACTATCATTGCTTCCCTAGATGAGAATTGCACTACCATCACCATCAAAGGAGCCCATGCCGATTGTGGAGTCACCACAAGAGGCACAAAAGTTACCATTGCAGGATCATCCTAGTACAACAAAGTCCCTGCACCTAGATCTATCCCAAATGGCTATAATGTCCTTGATCAGCTCAAAAGAATTCCAGCGCAAATCTCCATCATGGAGTTACTAAAAATCTTATCTACTCATAAGAAAATCCTTGAGGAAGAATTTGCTTCATCTACTGTCCCCACAAATCTTGATGTGGAACAATTCCAAGCTATGGTCAAAAATATCATTACACCAAATCTCCTCACATTCTCTGACCAAGGTTTCCCCACTCAACCATCTCACAACTGTGCACTCCACTTAGAAGTCCTAGTAGAGAAGAGAAAATTCAAAAGGGTCTTGGTGGATGGAGGTGCGGGTTTGAATATATATTCTCTCAATCTCATCAAACAATTAAAAATCTCAGAGGATTCTATTGACAAAGGAAAGGGTATCACAATAAGAGCATATGATTATCAAGAAAGAATATCCTAGGGCACAATCAAACTCCCTATTCAAGTAGGTCCAACTATCATGGAAACCACTTGTTAGGTCCTAGACCTTGACTTGCCATATAACATCCTTCTAGGATGTCCATGGATTTATGCAATGAAAGCAATAGCATCCACTTTCGATCAATGTGTGAAATTCACACATGAGGGACAAGAAGTCACCATCCATGGAGATCCTGAACCATTCTCCTATTGCAAAAACCTTGAAGTAAAGTATTATTAAATCCCCCAAGTACCAAAAAATGATGAGGGTCCATCTACACCATACATTGATCATGCCACTCTCACATCCACTTCTACAACAGACACCTACCACTCCCACCATTCCCACCATCTCTGACATTAAGGTCATCATCCAAGATAAAAGTTGTGGAAACTACAAGCTCCCTCAAAATGCTTTTTTAGTAGGAGAGTTACCACAATCTCCTAGATCATGGTGACGTCAACAAGAAAATAAAGCCTACACATCTCAAACGTCTCCTGAAGACTATCCCAACTTTACAAGTTGGGGAGATATCGATCGAGAAGTTATTGATGTGGATTTATCTCATATCCTATACCAAGATGAGAGACCAACAGTCGATTTACCAATGGATGACAAAAGCAAGGGTCTACAAATGATGCTCACAATGGGCTATGACAGAAATAAAAGACTTGGGAAAAATAACAATGGGCTTATAATACTTATCATTCGGGAGATGCGAATGAGAAATATTGGTCTTGGATGTACCCCTCTGAGTATAACCATATGTGGTTGAAGTCTTCCAGTTAGAAGGGTCAATAATCCTTCTCAGCTAACCACAACAGAACTATGCTTACTAGTATCTACAGGTAGAGTCATAGACAACTTTACATTTGACATAACCGATGTCTATAGTAGTAGTGATGACGAGGATTCAATAACCAACCTACCTAGGCTATTTGAGGATACCACTCTTTTCATGATTAGCACCCTATCTTTTGAATCAGACCACCAAAATCAGGAAATCTGCCTAGTATACCCCCAACTCATTGACTATGACAAACGAGGAGCACCAATTCTTGATACATTCAAAAACGATGAGGTGGTCACAGAATTCATGGGACTACCGGATAACATTCCATGTGGAGATCAAAAAGCAGGGTTCATAATTGGGCTAGATACACATGCCTATTATAGCGAAACAATTGAATCCCTCAGTCACAAAAGTGAAAAATTAAGAATAATATCTAAGTCCTTGAGTGAAAACCACATTGTGGCACTCTCTGACAAGAAAAAAGTAAAAATAAAGGATGCATCCAATGGTGAAAACCTCTCTGAGGTGTCTGAGGATGGAGGATTCAATCTTCCTTTCAGAGCTCTTAATCAAGAAAAATTAGAAGTCCTAGTAGAAAAATGCAATCTGGTCAACCTAGGAATAGAGGAAACCCTGCACATCACATTTTATGCAAAATCATTACTATCAGAATAACAAGAGCTCCTTGCAACCTTCCTAAGAGAGAGACAAATAAACTTCACATGGAGATATGCTGACATGCTAGGGATTGAACCAAAAATTGTGGTTCACCACTAAGCAGTATACCCAGAAGCAAAGCCTGTTAGACAAAAGCTAAGAAAAATGCACCCTCAGATTGCCCTGCTAGTAAAAATGGAACTAAAAAGGCTATTAGACACAAGATTCATTCGACCGATAGATTATCCAGAATGGGTGTCAAACTTGGTGCCCGTCTCAAAACCCGATGGGAGCATCAAAATCTGTACAGACTTCAAAGACTTGAACAAAGCATGTTCTAAAGATGATTTCCCATTGCCCAATATTGACATGACCATAGACATGATGGCAGGACATGAAATGCTCTCCTTGATGGAAGGATTCTTAGGGTACAATTAGATCATGATAGCCAAAGAAGACCAACATAAAACAAACTTCACTTGTCCATGGGGGACTTATTGTTGGAATATGATGCCATTCAACTTAAAGAATGCAGCAACAACATACCAAAGGTCCATGACGTTAATCTTCCATGACATGATTCACAAAACTATCAAAGATTATATTGATGATATTCTAGCCAAATACATAAGGAGAAAGGATCACATAGCAACCCTAAGTGCCATTTTTGATAGGCTGGAGGAGTACAAAGTCAAATTAAACCCAAAGAAGTGCATCTTCGACATACAATCAAGAAAATTGCTAGGATATATAGTGTCAATGAGAGGTATTGAGGTAGATCCAACAAAAGTAAAAGAAATCCTTGAGATGGAGGCGCCAAAAAAATTAAAGCAAATGAGAGTTCTCCAAGGCAGGCTTCAATCCATTCGAAGGTTCATAGCAGAGCTGGCAGACAAACAAAACCCATACTCTGACCTACTTCACAAGGGACTAGCATACAAATCGGATAACAAGTGTGAAGAGGCATTGAATAAAATCAAAGAATATTTACTTACACCACCAGTCTTAATGCCACCAATCCCAAGAAAACCATTAATTCTCTATGTGTCAGCAACATTAGCAACCCTTGTAGCTCTCCTAGATTAGCATGATGAAAATGGAATAGAAAGGGCCATCTATTACATCAGTAGAACAATGGTTGGGCATGAGCTAAACTATTCATTCATCAAAAAAGCATGTCTAGTAGTAGTGTTTGCATCATAGAAATTCAGACATTACATGTTGGTACATAAAATAAAAGTCATTGCCAAAATTGACCCCCTCAAGTACTTACTGTCAAAAGCAATGCTCACTGGAAGAATAGAAAAATGGGTGATGATACTATTAGAATATGACATTGAATATGTGGAGAAGAAAGCAATCAAAGGCCAAGTCATTGTAGACTAGCTTGTAGAAGCACCAATCTATTCATAGAATCCACTCATCTCAGAGTTTCCAAATGAATCTATTTTTAATCTCAACGTAGCTGACCACTGGAAACTATACTTTGATGGCTCATACACACAACATGGATCAAGAGATGGCATCTTCTTTATCACACCACAAGGGGACTACATACCATGATCCTACAAACTGGCATTTCCCTGCACCAATAACATTGTAAAATATGAGGCTTTAACCATAGGTCTCAGAAAAGTAGTGTAGTGGAAGACTATAGCTCTTAGAGTATACAGAGACTCCCAATTGATAATAAATCAAGTGAATCATGAATACTAGACCAAGGACGATAAGCTCACTCCATACAAGAAATTGGTGGAGACTCTCAAAGAATCCTTCATTGAAATCACATTTGAGCAGATTCTGCCAACAATAGAGTAACAGACACCATGGAAATAATTGGATCCTTACTGGAAATCCCCCACAAAGTTCCAAAATATGAATTCCTAATAGAGCAACTTCTTGTTCTCGCATTCAAGGTACCAGAATCAGAATTTGTGTCCAAAATCATTGGTCCTGGTGATCCTTGGTACCATGACATTTATACATACCTTCGAATAGGATTCATACCCGCCGACTTACCCTCAAACCTAAAACGAACCGTTGTCAACAATGCATCCTCATTCATCATCCTAGGAGATACCCTATATTGTAGAAGCATAGAAGGAACCCTACTACACTGCTTAAACACTGAGGAGGCATTGACTGCTCTAACTAAAGTACATAACAGTATCTGTGGTTCACACTCAAGTGGAATGACTATAGCCAAGAAATTGTTGAGCATGAGGTATTATTGGCCCACAATGGAAAGAGAAGCAGATGACTATATCAAAAGGTGTCTACAATGTCAGTAGCATGGGGACCTCATCCATGCTCTAGCTCAAGAGCTTCATCCCATCATCACACCATGTCCCTTTTCACAGTGGGGACTCGATCTCATTGGAAAAATCACTCCCACTTCATCTAAGGGCCACAAATTCATCATAACCACCACTGAGTACTTTAATAAGTGGGTATAAGCCATACCCATGACGTATGTAACTAGGAAGCAGATATCAAAGTTCATCCTGAACTATCTCATTTTCCGCTATGGTGTTCCATAAGCCATTATCTCATATAATGGAACACCATTTAAGAATTAGGATGTACGTGACTTATGTGAAAAATTCAAAATCTAACATCGCTTCTCCACACCATACTATACCCAAGGCAATGGCCAAGCAAAAGCCACTAATAAAACTATTTTGAAAAGCCTCAAGAAAATAGTCAATGATGCAGGTCATGACTGGAATTTACAGCTTAATGCCACCCTCTGGGCCTATTGAACTAGCATCCACACACCCACCGGTGCCACCTCCTTCTCCCTGGTCTACGAATCATAAGCAGTACTCTCCATTGAGATCGAGCTCCCATCACTCAAGATATCACTGCAAAACCTCATCACGGATGAAGAGTATCGAGCATCAAGACTAAATGAGTTGGAGCTACTGTATGAGCGGCGTATAGATGCTTTAAATCATTTGCAAGTTTATCATAATAAACTCAAAATGAGCTATAATAAGAAAATCAGAAGCAGGACTTTCCAAGTCAGAGAACTAGTATTAAAGGAGAATCAGAAAAATGTCCCAAACCCAAGCAACAAAGGAAAATTTGAACCCAATTGGTTGGGACCATTCGTTATCACAACAAGTTATAAGTCAGGGGCATATTAGTTATCAACACCCAAAGGGGAACCTCTACAAGAGCCCATGAATAGCTCTCATCTCAAAAAGTTTTATGCCTAAATCTTTCAAGGTATAGAACCAAAAAATCAAAAAATGTCCTTAAAAAATGGTTACTTTGGTAGAAACCTGGTAAACAGGCTTCTTGGTGACAAAAAAAAAGAAGCAAAAAATCCAAAAAAATCAGAAAAAAGATCAAAAATAGTAAAGAGAAAAAAAATCGTCCTCTAGTGAAAACCACTTCGGTGGCACTTTGGACAAGTACCTTGGTGAAAACCTGAAAAATAGGCACCTTTTGTAAATAAGCACTTTCCATCCACCAGGATCTTTACGGCTTGTTCTGCATCATCCATTGCATTCAGATCTCCATCCATTACCCATTCATTTGACATTCGCACCATAGCTTGGTCTTGTGTTTGTATCATGATCCCTCCTAGTACTACTCGACCCATCCTCAAGGTTAGTTTGTCCTACCTTTATCAGAGTAGTCTATTGCATCACATTGGGGGCATGTTCTCATTGGATCAGATTCGTGTATATTCTTAAAGTCCTAAAAATCAAAAAATCTAAAAAAACATCAAAAATCAAAAAATCCAAAAACATCGAAACATCAGAAAATCCAAAAACATCAAAACATCATAAAATCCAAAAACATCAAAACATCAAAAAATCCAAAAACATCAAAACATATCAAAATCCCAAAACAAGTCAAAAAGTCAGTCAAAAAGTCAAAAACAAAGTTGTCTTGTCGAACTACAGGTCTCTGAGCCTTGAACGTAGGCAAGCTTGATCTTTGATCATCCCCCGAGACACTTAGGTTAGTCTTTTAGGAGTCTGTCAAAATAAGCTGACATTTCATCATGTATATCTTCATCTGTAAATCGGTCAAGTCGTCAGTTGAACTACATGGTCTTTGCATGTATAATGTAGGCAAGGCTAATTTGTTGATCAATCCTTGAGGCCCTTAGGATAGGTCTTTCGGTTAGTCTCTTGGTCAAAATATTGAAAAACCCCAAAAAATTGGAAAACTAAAAAATCAAAACATTCAAAAATCTTGAAAAATTACCAAAAATAGCCTTAAAACATCTCAAAACGATTAAAAACATCCAAATATTTGAAAAAATCCATCCATCTTATCTCACTTGCACCCGCAATAACACCATCCATAATAAACTAATTGTCATCCTCAACCTTTGGTGAAATAGTTAGAAACAAGTCTAGCAGGTTAAAAGTAAAACTCAAAAATGTCAAGTCTCAGGTTTAAGTCAATACGTAAACAAGTTGGTCAATTCTTTGTGTCGATAGCCCATCATCCAATAAATCCCATTTCAAACATCTGATAAAATCATGTCCTAAGATGTATCCTTCCTACATTGAGCATTATTTATGAGAAATAACACTTTGGATAAACGAAATGATGTGCCACCATCCACTAACATGTCCTAGGATGTATCCTTCCTACAATGTGCATTATCTTTTGGAAATAGTTTCAGTTCTTATCCTTAAAAACACATTTCCTTTTGGTTAGTAGTATTGAAGAACATCAGCTTGTTTGTTTACTTTATCTTGGTCTTTTGACTTATCTCTTTGCATTCATTCCAATAACCTCTGGATGGTGTCCAAACAAAGGGATTTAGAGATATAGGAATGGGGCAACACTCATTATCTTTTGTCTGTTGTGCTTGTTGGATGTTCTTGTAAAATAACCTTGGTGAATACTTGCTTTGTTAGATATGTATGGAGGGTGTTTTGGGAGACTTGTTGACTATTGCATTGACAGGATATACCTTTTCGTGTTTTGGTCCGAGCTATTTGAAACTTCTAAAATGAATCCTAGCAAGGTTTCCATATGTCAAGTGTGAACAGGAATACTCCTATCTATTTGTTGAGTCAAAGTGCACCACACTAAGTACAATGTCATCCTAGTCCTTTATACCTTAATGCATCGTGCTTATATGTGTTATCAAACATAAGGTAAGTGACCCTTTTAAAATCCCAATTCTTGATAAGCAAATCATCCATTTCTCATTATCATATCTCATAAATTTGGCTTGTTGAGTCCTCTTGTCATCACCTAATTTCTTCTTTTCTGCACTAATATCACATCATGAATAGTTAATCTATTAGGAACCAAGATCTGATTGCAAACCAGAAAAATCACCTTCCACAGAAGAGAAAAATGAAAAAGTAGAGATTTGCAAAAGATGTGCAAATTGATATATTCAAAGTACAAATGATTACAAGAGATAATTTTCTTTATAAAAGCAAAGATGCATAAACCTAATCTTATCTTGAGCAACAAGATAGCTCAAATAAGATAAAGATCAAAAACCTATAACTTAGGAATTAAATATGCCTAAGTAAACTTATGCAAAGTGTAATTAAATATTAATTACACCAACACCCCCCCATAATTGCAACTTAGGGAGAAGTAGATTATTATGCAAATATGAGTCCCGACAACAAGGCCTGATCAAGTACTCATGTACAAATGTATTCGAAGTACAAATAATTACAAGAGATAGTTTTCTTTATAAAAGCAAAGATGCATAAACCTAATCTTATCTTGAGCAACAAGATAGCTCAAATAAGATAAAGATGAAAAACTATAACTTAGGAATTAAATATGCCTAAGTAAACTTATGCAAACTATAATTAAATATTAATTACACCAACACCCCCCCATAAGTACAACTTAGGGAGAAGTAGATTATTATGCAAATATGACTCCCGACAACAAGGCCTGATCAGGTACTCATGTAAAAATGTAAAGAGAGAGAAAACCTAATAGGAAAACCCCCCCTTCAGTGAGATGAACTGCTGCGAAGAAGCACTGGAAGAACTCTGATGAAGCAACACTAGAACCCCAAATCCGAAAAGCAAGGAAAGATAATTTTGTTTGCAAAATACCAATCAGAATCACAAATGCAACAACAAACCCGATGCCAAGGAACACTAGAAATTCACATACTAGATCAACCATGGAATCTGTAAGCAACAGTAGATGAAAGGATGAAAGGACCCATAATGATGACAAATCTGGAAGTTGTGTCTCTCGAAGCCAATGCTAAACTGAAACTAAAACTTCCCATAGGATGAGTACAATCAAAATTCTGGAACATTAACCATAAAAACATGGCCCTCAAATGAGAAATATCTGAACCAATGTGGATCAAGAACTATAAAATTCCAATGTGAAGTGTGAACCGAAGCAAACCAATGATGTGTCTAGCTCAGCAAGAAAGAAGCTAAGGGAAACAACAAGAAACCAGACAAACTCATGCGAGTTGTCACCAATACTAAGAATGGATGCAAGAAACCCCCTTAATGGAACTTTATATCAGTTCATTATTACAATAACAATGATTGCAGAAGGAGAAATTGCAAAACTACAGAAACATAAGTGAAAATGAAAACCTAGCACATGAAACAAAAATGAATGCATGCATAAAAGAAGGTACACATATTCTATAAAGAACCTCATATCTACATAGAGGCTAAAACCAGCTTTCCAACGACGTGAAAATCATGAAAAATGGATAAGCGAGTCAAAAGATATGCTTCCCAAAGTGAAAACATAATTATCTAACTTTCGAGGCTGAAAAAAGCAACAAAAGAGAAAAACCAAAAACTCATACCTACACCATTGCATAGAGCTCAGAAAAAATTTTCTGGCGATATCTTGTTTGCAAAAAAACGTTGTCGTATGTGAAAGTTATACTCGTTTCCGCGAAACTGCTCCAAAAAGCTCTGATTTGGCCATGTGAAGCCCTCAGGGGTTAAAAAAATAAGGCCTCTGGTCACATGTGTGGACTAGGGGGCTGCGGTGCAGCCCCTGGTCACCCATGTGACCAAGGTGGGCGCTAAAAGCCGGCAAGCGCCTAAGGCTTGAGCTCTGGTCACCCATACGACCTGGGCGGAGCCCGTAGGGGCTAAAAGGCTGGCAGGGCAGACGCATTGGCTCTCAGTCGCGATAGAACCATAAGTTGGAAGTTTGAAGTCCTTGGGGGCTGGTAGAAAAGGGCGTTGGCGGTGTTGTAAGGGGGAGCCACTGGCGGCGATGGTGCACTGACGGACGCCTGGTGGCCTCCCAGTGGCCGCCGGGTGGCTGAACCCTTTTGAATGGGCGGTGCCAAACTTTTGCCAAAATTTTTAATAGTTTTTTTTATTTTTTTCATACTTTGAGCCTAGTGAAGTGTACCTGGGGGCCGTACGGCCCTTGGGCAAAACAAATTTGCCTCTTCGGATGACTGTGTCTAAATTGGACAAACTTTATATGGAAATAGGGTTTTTGGGCGTTATGAATCCAACGGTGAGGTCCGTTTGGGCCCAAAGTGCTCCAAAAATTAGGTGACCCCCAGATCTATCAGAAAAATCACAAGCTTGAGACCCTCACAGATCTGGCAAACGGTGACCAAAATAAATGAAATAAAAGTCATTTTTGGCTTTTTTGCGTGCTCTAAATCCAACGGAAAACCCCGATATGATCCAAGACACTCGAGAAATATCCTCAAGAAAAGAAACCCTCGAGGGACCTTGAACGAGCTCTGCACTGTGTTCCTCCAAAAATTTTGAGAAGGGGCTGCAAATCGAGGCTCTGATACCATGTTAGAAACCAAGATCTGATTGCAAACTAGAAAAATCACCTTCCACGGAAGAGAAAAACAAAAAAGCAGAGATTTGCAAAAGATGTGCAAATTGATATATTCGAAGTACAAATAATTAAAAAAGATAATTTGCTTTATAAAAGCAAAGATGCATAAACCTAATCTTATCTTGAACAACAAGATAGCTCAAATAAGATAAAGATGAAAACCTATAGCTTAGGAATTAAATATTCCTAAGTAAACTTATGCAAAGTGTATTTAAATATTAATTAGACCAACATAATCATCATCATCAGTGCATCCATCTTGCATCCACAAACCATCAACATTTTGCGCGTCATCTCACATGCATGTTCATCATCATAATACAGATTTGTTAGTCTAAGCATCTCATAAAATCATACATTTGCATAAATTATTCATTGCATAATCATATAGGAATTATCACATCATCCATCATCACATCATATCATCATTTAAGTAGTTTAGGATAATATAGATTGGTTATTCTAAGCACCTTAAAACTATCTCATTTGCATCATCATCATAACCATCCATTTTGAACCTCTTTATCGCGAGATCGACCCTCAAATTGAATCTTTTTGCTTGATCTATTCAAGGGACAATGTACTAGTGCTTTTCTTTCCACTGGGGTATCTGACAAAATCAGAATTTTTTTGAATTTTGATTGCAACAAGTTTATTCTTTGAACCAAAGCAACAATTACATTGCTTCAAATAAGGCAAAAATGTAGACATGTGAAATTACCATTGTGCACTCAATTGATATTTATTCAATCATCAAATAAATCAAATTCACATTTCATCCATTCATTAGGTAAATCAAACTCAATAAATCAAATATCTAAGGATCATCCATTTAAATTGGATAAATTAACTTTATTTAATTTAAACCTATCATTACCTCATTTGATTAAATAAATCAATTTTAATCAAATCATAGCATTTCATCTTTCATAAATCATCTTCTAAGTTCATCTCCTTCAAATTAATCAACATTTATCTTACATCATCCTTTTAATTAAATAAACCAAACTTTATTTAATTAAATCTCAAATCCATATTATATCCCTTTTGATTTAAATAAATCAAAATATTTAATTCAAATGGGTCAAAGCACCTAAGCATCATCTAAGTTAAGCTAATCCTAAGCTAATCCTAATTAATCTAATCTAGCCACCCATCACATCCTCTAGCTTTTCCCACCTGCACCAATAAAGCATTTTAATTCATTTATAAATTCATCATTTTCCCTCAACAAAGCATCTTTTGGGAATATTCTCCAAGTTTGAATATGAAAAGAAGGTTGAATTTTCCCTTCCAACATGGAAATAACTTCTCTCTTACATTTCCCCTACTTAGCATTTAACTCTCAAATTCAAATTTGAATCTCCCCCTCTTTGGAACATTGACCAAAACATGCACATCCTCTATCCACTCACAGTGTGACAAGTGGCTTCATCTCATTGGCCAAATCTTTATCCCACATTTCTCTCTTATGATCATTCTCTAAACTTGAGAATATATAAGTAGAGGGCTTATTCTTCATCAAATCCTCCACAATCTTACGCAAAGTTACTCTCTTCAATTTGGAACTAATTTTGCTCACTTCACTCCATCTTCAAGGCATTGTATCATTTGAGTTTTAGTAAGAATTGGGAAAGGGTCACTTACACAATTGACACCAATCCAATATGGAATAGGTATATGTCACGTTTTTCAATGGGGTATGTGTAGGATCATGATGGGCCAAAAAGTGGTAATATGATGGGTATGTGGCTGACAACTTTTTTTACCCAAAATTGATGAAACGAAAAGGGTTTTTTAAAAATATTCTCATCTTTCCACCAATATAAATTATGCTTTCTTTTGAGTAATTATTATTCATTTTCTATTCAAATTATGACTAAAGTCTTGATTGATAGATTGATTGAAAAACATCTATAGCTTTCAAATGGTATCAAAATTTTTGAATCGAAAACATGTGTCACATTGTATGCTCCACATACTATAGGATTAAAAAAATAAAAATTCAATTTCATGAATTTTTGACCAAGTTAAGGTGGTTAGACATACGAGTTTTTTATATTAATTAAAATTTGTACTAAAAAATTCATAATTAATTATTTAGTTGGAAAAAAATTATAAAAAAATATGCATCACATTGGGACATGAGTCCTCTACTTATATCTAAAATATTATAAAAAAATATTATCATTTTATTGTGGTTAGGTTGGTCAGATAGACACCTACTTCTTATTTTTTTCCTGAAATTTAAGTACTACTGCATTAAAATTTCAAATTTTCACCAAACAGATTTTTTTTCTTTCAAAACACCTAGTAGTTTAGAAACTACATTCAATTTGCTACAAGTTCTATTCTTACATATTTTTGAAATAATATAGATAACTCATTCAAATTTTTATGGCAAGTTGCCTAACTCTGAATTTTTTGCCTCTTAAGGGCCTGTTTTTTCCATGATGATCCTAAACATACCCAATGTCTTTTAATCCTTGTTATTTGTTGCATTTCTTGAGCATTGACATGTTATTCCATAGAGGTATTCATATATTTGTATGTGTATAAACTAGCCCCACTAATGACTGTTGGAGATTGTTCATTTGCAGATTTAGGGGTGCTTCACTATCAATGTCAGAAAATGAAAAAAGATTTTAGCCATCTCACCTAGCATCTGTAAATGAATAGGAAGAAAGAATGTAATTCCCCACCTTAGAACCCCAAAGAAACTAATACTTCTCACATTTATGGAACAATTTTTTTTTACAATTAAAGTGTACAAATTATTGTATACATTAAATTTAAAATATTACAAATTAAACACCTAAATCTTTTGGGGTACACAAGGTGACATTACGTAGCTAACCCATTCATTCACTTAACTTCAATTTTAAACATTTATAAATGATAAACAATGTGACAAGAATAATCCATATAAAACCATACATGCAAATTGAAATAAATTAATCATGAAGATATAAAGTACATATTTCCATAGATACAACATTACATTAATAGTATATACAAATGATAGTTCAAGAATGATTTACATGATATGATAATACATTACATCAGTATGATAGTACACCACAATGAACACACATACATAATTACATCATCAGTCCTCCCAATGCATGTGGGACTGATACATCAATACATAGAATGCATTTGGAGTACAAATATACATCTGGTAATATATGAATCTTGGATCAAGCTGCATCAACAAAACTCTACACTGAATGGTACAACTACATCCAAGGGGACCCAATGAGGTGCATAGCACATTCCACCCAACCACCCCCATGCTAGGAGTAAACAAGGAAGGACCCCTAACCAAGCACATCTAAACAGTAAGACAAGACTAACTCCAGATATGAAAAGCAAGAGAATACAAGGTAACACAATATCAAAAGTCCTCTCACAAAACTTAACCACGATAAATCATCAAAGCATAACAATAGACCACTTCCAACATATTACAACAATAAGTTGCAAATCATATCATCATTAAATCTCAAGACATAATATCAAATATACCACCTCTAGAGTATTTCAATAAAAACATCTCAAAAAAGAATGCTAGAGGAGAGTGTCATCGCATGGCCTTACATGGATCATCCAGACATCTTGTCTCAAGGTGTCGCCTCCATCTATACATGGATTATCTAGACAACCTATCACCAGGTGCCGCCTCCATCTATGGTTATCCTAACTGCCTATCTCAAGGCGTCACTCCATAGGGTTACTCATGTGGAACCATTCACCTCTCGTGGAGATGAGGCAACGATCATGCCAACCACGGCCTTCTTGGCCCACCTTTAGTCTATGATAGCACTAACAGGCGGACGAGGCATCCATAATTATCTTATTAATTTTTAACTACCCACCCCCTAATTAATTACTTAGGTTATCACTGATTACTCTAAATTTACATGGGTTACCCTGACAGCCCCTTTGTGCACCGGCCCCCGCTTAGAGCCACTCTCCCTAGCCATCCAAACCATAAAATCCAACACCAAGGAGTTGTACCTCAAGAACACTGAACCAACAAATGGAACATCTGTGAGGCATAACCATCTTGCCAAAATCATATGAAACACATCCATAAAATGGTACAATCCATGTGTAAACTCAAATCACAACCATAGTCAAAACATAGGTCAAATGTCAAATTACAAGATCAAATATAAACATCAGTATCCCCATCTTTGGAATTCCCTAATAAATGACTTAAGCTCCTGTAGAAGGATAAACTAACTCAAGGGTTTTCCCACATGACAGAAAAACCAATAAAGAGAAAACCACAATAGATTCAAGAGTATACAATTACATAAAACAACGCCATATAACACATTTCATAACACAATAATTTCATCAAATAAATAAATTACCTACTCGATAATATTCAATTTAATTCAAAGCACATAGTTTATTTCTAATTTCCTCAATTACACTATAACATTGCAACTTATGAAATTATCTAATTAATTCATAATCAGAGCATATAAAATCCTTTATATATATATATATATATAATAAAACATATATTAAAAAACATGCTTTTAAATCATATTATAAAATTACCCTGGTTAAATCTCTGTAATTGTATAGCTATACACACACACATATTTATATACACACACATATATATATACATATACATATATATATAAACAACATAATAAAAAAAACAAACAAATTTTAAAAGAAGCAATATGAGGTACGAAACCCCATGCAACTCGTAGGTACTACGTACTTCCCTGTGGGGAGGCCGCAACCCCCACTAGGCTGCGTCCAACAACCTAGGCTGCTGTGCGCAACCTTGGGTAGTTGCGTACAGCCCCACAGGGAGCTGTGAGTGGTACGGCTTCAACTGACCACTCCACCCCCAATGCATATAAATTGTTTTATATATATATATTTAAAGAACAATATATAAGATATATAAATATATATATTCATATAAATATAAATATATATATTCATATATATATAAATATATATATATTCATATATATACATATATATATATTCCCAAATAACATAAAATATATAAACAAATAGGATGAAAACCAATTAAATTCGTTTTCTTTCAAATCAAGAATTTTAGCAACAAGATTTATTGAAGAAATTCAGAAGATTTTTCAATAGATTTCTACAGAACACTAAAATATTTAACACAAACAATATTTCTAAAACAAAACCCTCTTTCAAACATAAATCTCAATTTAAAGAATGGTAGACATGATTTTGGTTTTCCCTTACAGAACAATCAAAAGGAAACAAAAGAATTAATTAATCGAAAAGAACCTAGAGTCCTTCATTTGATGACGAATCCAAACATGGTAACCCTTCTTCCTCTTTTGAAATGAACTTCCTCTATAGATCCTCCTCAAATTTCTTTTAGCTAACTTTTGAATCAATTTTCTATTCTTTTCTTACAGAACAATTTTTTGATAGAGAAGCACAACACCTATCTTTTTTCTTTTCCAGCCAAAACCACAAAACCCTTCCTGTGTGTTTGTAGAAAAACTTCTTCTTTTTCCCACAATAAAAATAAAGAAAAATAAATAAAGCTCTTCTTTTTTATTTCCAAACAATCCAACCCATCCATTGGTTCTTTTTCTTGCTTTAAAAGCTCACACTTATCACATAGATTTAATTAAAAATTCATTATTTTCACATGATATTATCCTCACAAGATATTCTCTTCTAATTTTCAAATTTTAATATCTTGAAAATAATAATTTATAATTATCCCAACATTATTTATTTAAATTAATTACTTACACCTTTTAATTAATTAAATATATTTTAATTTACAAAATTTAACTCCAAAAATTATAATTACTCACAATTAATCATATCCACAAAATATCATTAATTAATCCCATATAAAATAAAGATAAATTAAATAACAACTAACCACCATAAAATAAATAAACAACAACAATACTGAGACAAGGACAAAGCCAAAACCATGACACAACAAGACACACAATGAGTTGACAGACTTGGGATAGGGACACTTCCTTATCAACTCTATTTTTCAACATCATACCCATTGGGTTAATTTAATGCTCGCCCTGTCTTGTCAAAACAGGTGGAATTGAGACTTTATTCTTGTAATTCCCGCATACAACAAACATCAAGTAACATGTAAATCTCCATTGTAGACACATCGTGAAAGGAAATCGCGAGGTACCAGGGCACTCGCAAGTGAATGATTCTACTCTGTCCTTTCACCAAGACTCAATAGAAAACACTTCAGAAAACATAAAAACATAGAATTACAACATCATCACATATAATATTAAAGAAAACCATAGCATAACCAAATAATATAACCACCACATAATGTATCATCAAACGTCATAAGTAATGTCAAGTGCAGCAAACCAACCAAACTATGAATCCACACACAACCAAGTCGGTGAACTAATCACCATCACAAACCAAGTATCAAACCAACAGATAAGAGTATCAAAGAGTATCACCAACATGAGGTGTATTACAAAGAATGTCAATTCCAAAAGATTGGATAACTTCAAAAATAAAATGTAGGTAAGGACCACTTTATCTCCACATTTTAACTGATATTGTTTTATTCTAAACCTGCAAGTGATAATTGAACTGGTAGATGTATTTCAACCTTATTAATATATTGTGAGAGCCTATGAAAGAAAAGAATTATTTGTGTGAGTTCTACGTATAAATTTGACATACAAAAGGCACATAAGCTGGCATGCCTGTCATGTAACCTTGATTTATTCCACCTTCTCTGGTGCGCCAATCAAATGAAATGTTGAGATTTTGTAGAAATTTTTGCCAAAGGAACTCTTGGAGTCCATGTTATTAAGACTAAATGCCATAGTTGAAGGTGACCATTAGATGAGAAACCATATGGTATTGTTGCTAGTTGTGACCCCTTTTACTACTACATAAGCATATTTAGTGGTGGAAAGAAACAAAATAGCTATGACCATTCAACATTGATTAATGTGATTGAGAGTAAAAAAGTATTAGTCGCTTGAGAAAAATTGCTATCATATCAATAATAATGGTAGTCTGACATCACAATATTTGAAATTTTCATTCAACATGATTTTCCCATTAAGTCCAATTCTAATATTCTACACAATATCCAGAATACTTATTAAGTTCGATGATTTCCACATAATGAAATGTATTATTTCAAGCATATAAACAACACTGAAATGTCAAATCTAGCAGATTACCTGTTAGGAAGGAATCACATGATGTTGATTACAAGTAAAAAGTAATTAGAGTTTGTTAATGAACTCTTTTTGAAATAACATTACTTGCTATTATAGTAGTTTCTAGCTCCTTTGTTAGATCATAAACTAAACTAATATGATGGTAGTTAATGTTATAACTCCTTTTGATTTTTCTTCTGTGATGTTGATGAGACCTTGAACCTCATAAAAATAGAAACTGTCTTCAAACAACAATCTTGTTTCTCTTGCAACATGAGCAGTGGCGGCTATTTTCTTTAATAGAGACCCAACTTATTGACTCCAACAATAGCGATCCTCCAAGTGGCAATCTCCCTTCAAATTTGCAATGCTCCTTCAAACCTACGAGAGTATCTTCTACCACAATTTTAGGGGATTTTCTAAACAAAAAACAATGATCTTCAAATTCCCTCTTAAAATTTGTAATACTCATTTAATCCTTTGGCGCTACCAAGTCAAAATTCCATAGGCATAAAAAAAAATGCATCTGAAATAATCCTTTCTTAGAGCCAAAAGCTGCTTAGACTATGTTTAATTTTAGGTAGAAAAAGATTAAATATTCTGCAAAATACAAAATCCTATAGACGTGCAATCTTCTTCTATAGAAGAGGTGAAGGAAAGGCTTTTCACTTCATTCCACAAATAATGGTTCATTAAAAACATGAATCACTATAGTAGGAAAATAAATGGAATTTGATTAATCTACAATAATAAATACATTTTAGAACCATACATAGAGGCCTGCATCTCATAACATGGAGGCATATATAACATGGATGCCACCATCAAAAGAGATGTCCTATAGACAACATTATGAGCCCCATAAGTAAAATGAAAATGCCTCATAAAAGTGAGCTCATGGACTACATTGATTGATTTACCAAGCAACGAGCTTTATTCTTATGTGTGAAACAAGGGAATGAAATCTATAAAAATATTTCTATTCAAATAAAATACTTGCTAGAGAAATGTGTTAAGCCACAATATTCAGACCATTGGATAAGGGAGTATGAGCAACAGAAACATATTCAAAATGTTGAAGCACAGAAAAATCACATTATTCATTTGAAAGATCTCTTCATAGAAATTCAATCTAGATATGCAACAAAAAAAAAAAGGATTTATTGCAGAGGCTTTAGAAACTTTTGCAAATGTTATATTAATAAACAGTTAGAATTAAATCAATGCACAACAAATGTGAAGCAAATCTACTCACCCTCCTTCTAGCACCATTTATCACATGGTGAAATCTACAAATTGCTAAAACCTCCCACACACACTCTTAGCATGGTTAGTATTTTAAAACAAAGTAAACAATCAACATCTATATGAAATAAGGGTATGTGCAGGATCATGGTGTACCAAAAAGTGGCAATATTATGAGGGTATGTGGCTGACGATTTTTTTTTCACCCAAAATTAATGAAACGAAAAGGGTTTATAGAGGAGATTCTCAGCTTTCCAAAAATATAAATTATGATTTAATTTGAATTTAATAAATTATTATTATTCATTTTCTATTAGAATTACGACTAAAGTCCTGATCGATAGGCTGATTGAAAAACATCTATAACTTTCAAACGGTATCATATTTTTGAATCCAAAACATACATTCTATGCTTCACATACTATAGGATTAAAAAGAAAATAAAATTTCATGAATTTTTGAGTTAAGGTGTGGACAGACGAGTTTTATATTTTCTAAAAGTTGTAATAAAAATTCACAATTAATTATTTACTTGGAAAAAATTACAAAAATATGCATCACATTCGGACATGAGTCCTCTACTTATATATAAAATATTACAAAAAAATATTATCATTTTATTATGGTTAAAGGGTGGTCAGACAAACACCTACTTATTTTTTCCCTGAAATTTAAGTACTACTGCATTGAAATTTCAATTTTTCACCAAATAGATTTTATTTATTTTTAAATAAACCTAGTATTTTAGAAACTACTTTCAATTTTCTACTAATTCTATTCTTACATATTTTTGAAATAATATAGATAAATTATTCAAATATTTACGTCAAGATGCCTAACATTGATTTTTCTAAATTTTTTGCCAGTTAAGGGCATGTTTTTTGCACGATGATCCTGCACATACCCATAATCCAACATGATTCATAAACAAAATAAAAAAATAGACTAATTGAAAGCATAAAAATCATAATGGATACCTATCCCATAGTGGATTGGTGCCACTTTGATATGAGAAGTGACCCTTTCCCAACCCTTGACAAGCTAAGATGAAGATGAAAATGCTATGAGCTAAAATAACAATAATGGAGTTGTGCATAAGAGTGGATTCAAAATGCATCACTTGTGTCTCTAAAATGAGAAGAAAAGCCTCTTATTTATAGATGAGATTGAGAGAAGGAGAGGAAAAATGGATGAATGTGTGACAAAACATGAGCCAATAACAAGATGACACTTGCCAAGATGTGAGAGGATGAAGGGTGAGCACATTTTGTCAAATGTGCCAATAAATGATATTAAGTGGCTTTTCAAATTTGAAAGTTGGCTTGTTGGAGGGAGAAGAAAGAGTGTTAAATGCCAAGTGGGAGACATGTAAGAGAGGGTCACTTAAATTCTTTGTTGGAAGGAAAAAACCCATTTGGAGGGATTTTCAAATTTGGGAGAATATTCTCTTTTTATGCCATGTTGAGAAAAAAAAGGGATTTAATAAATCAATTAAATGTATTTTCATTTGCAAGTGGAAGAAGCTAGAGAAAAGAGGATTAGTGTTAGAAGTTAATCATGACTTAATTAACTTTAGATAGAGATTAGTTGACATGACATTTGATTTAGATTTTAAATCAAATGGGAGGAAATAATGGACATTAGCAATTTAATTAAACAAATTTGATTTAATTAAAGAGATAACCCTAGGAGATTCATCAAATAAACTGGATTTATTTAATTGATGGGTGAATATTATTTAATTAAATATGAGGAATGCATGATGTCAATTTTGCATGTCTATAGAATATATATATGTCAATGGTTTCATACAACCCTAAACCCTGCATACAGATAGCTACAATTCCTCCTATGGTAATGGTTGCAGCGCCAAAGATATACAGAGATGATGAAAATTTTGTTTCAATATTTTGTATTGTGTATGCACAACGAGGTGAGGTATTCTTATTCTTCTATGGGATAACCACCTTTTTATTGTTTGCATTAGAGGAGTTTATAAGATCTGTAAAAAAAACTACTTTGAACATAATCTCAATGATTCTCTTTAGTTTCACATAGATTATATGTGTGGTTCTATTTGTAGAAATTAGTAGAATTATGTTTTCCAAACACGTGGAAGATTCATTGAAAATTTGAGCTACATGACCACAAATAGACAAATTGTAAAATACCTACTAGAATAATACTAGAAAACCACCCAAGTAATTTTACCTCCAATTTGTTAATGCTTTTGTACAATGCTAAATCCTACACATAGATAACTACAATTGTTGCCATGGTAATGGCTAGAACATGAAAGATACAAATAGACAATCAAAACAATAGACCAACAGCGTACAGATAGCCAGCCCTAGCCATATTTTTAAATGGAAGAAGGAAGCTTTCAGTGCAGTTCATGCATCCATACAGAATGATTATAATCTCTTATTAATATGCGAAATGGGTATACACATAGAAAACCAAAACAATATGCCAACATTTAAGTAAAATTTCTCTTCAGGTAATAGGTATTTATATGCTATACACATATGTACACATATACATACATATATACATGAATATGTTGTAAAATCGAGCTGCATTGGTTGGGTTAAATGTTATAGAGAAATAGGAAAATTGTAAGAAAACTATAAGGAAAACACTAGAGAATGACATACATTTGATTCGTGAGTCTCAACCTAATAGCTATAACAATTGTTCCATTTACTGCTTGTCTTCTACCAATATGTTGTGTAGCAATCTAATTGAAGCCAATAATGAAAAATTTAGTGCATAGCATATAGTTTGTGTTTAGCTCTTTTATCTTTTGGAAATTGCTCTTTCAAAAATGCAATTTAATCAATATGGGAGAGAACGAAAGAGATAAACAATAGATTAATCATTTATGTAAACTACCAATGCAAAAAATCTTACTAATTCCGTAGCTAAACAGTTTTATCATTGAGCTCACATGCTTTTCATTTGAATATAGCGGGCATCTTCTTTGTAGTCTACTAACAAATAGTTGTAATTGTATAAAAGGAGCTGGATTATTTGGCATTCAATTATATAGAGAAATAGGAAAATTGTAACTAAATTGGTATTAAAACATACATACATGTGTATATCCATATATACATATATAAACATATGTATAAACATTTATTAGCTCATAGGATATTTTGTTTAAAGTTGTTGCTGGGATACTCTTTTATACATGTGTGTTTTTCATATATAATTAATTTATTGTTAATGTCTTCTTCCTATATGTCTCTATATGGTTAGTATTTTTTATTGCCATGCATTTATTTTTTTGGTTATCTGTTTGCATCTATGTTGGTGGAAACATTAACATAGGACCATTTGCATATTATGAACATGATGCATGTAAAATTAGTTTGGTAGTTGTTAAGTTTTATTGTTTCTAATATCTCTTTTATCTATTCAATTCATCTATTTGAACTTTCAATCCAGCTCCTTGTTGGCTTGGAATGCAAGAGGATTTGTTATGCAATAGATATTTTGCAAATTCTCTATTTGATTGCAAAAATGATTTCTAGCTAATGTAGCTTGAATTTTTTCTTAAGCTTGTGCCATTATGGGGAGGTTGTGCATATTATTGGTGTTGATTTTCTTTATGAGGTCTATTGAATATGGGTTTCATACCAAACAATGTAGCTTCAAATTTGAATTGAAAAAAAAAATTTACTCAACCTACTTACCTTCTATGAGAATGTTCAGTGTGGGTTCCAACTCATCTATGATTTGCCTATGATTTTTAGCTTTTCTTTTAATAGTTGTTTTTCAATTTTCCTATTTTGTCTATAATATTTAGTGGGAAATAATGTTGCTTCAATTTTCAATTGAGAAACCAATAAAGGATGTGTTTGATACTTGTTATACAATTATTTATTTGTCTTCGATATTTTCCTATAAGGGATATAGGTTGAATCTTGTATCAATGTGTTTGAAATTTTGTTTTCTTCCTATACGTTCAAATAAATCAACAATATTTTTTTTACATAAAAAGATGTAGGGTCCCCAAAATGCAAGTAAGCATCTAGACTGAATTTTCCCTCAATTGACTGGTTGAGAAGGCTTCAAATTCAACCATTTTTCTGCCTATACTAATGCCAAAGTTTGGAGTAGAAAATATGTTATAAGCAACCAAAAAGGTTTGAATTTGTAGCCTTCCCAACTGCTTAATTGAGGGGGGAAACAATTTGGATGTTTCTTGTCTTCATAAATTCCAAGCTCGAGAGTTAAATGGTGATAAAAAAATATACTATACATAAGTATTTAGATATAGTCCTATGTATATAGACACATATAGACATATGTACATATGGATACATATATATGCTTATATGTGTGTGTTTGTAAATGTGTTCATAAAGGGAAACTTCAATGCATATATGTACTTAATTATTTGTACACATATATACATGAATATATTCTACATTGAAGCTCCATTGTTTCCTATTAAATATTATAGATAGACATGAAAATTGTAAAAGAACTATTAGAAAAATACTGAATGTAGTACCCCTCCGTTTATGTTTATGTTTATGTTTTATGTTGATACTTTCTCATACTGTTAGACCTATGTTGTTTTGTTGGATACTTTGATCACTGGTTTTAAGTGAGTGATGATATTCTGTTCTCCACACCAATACACTCACAGAAAAACTGACTCAATAAACATTGTTAGTCCATCACAAGCATGTGCATATCCATAAACAACTGAAAGTAAACATCTACACTAAATCATATCATGTCTGAAAACAATAAACATCACACAAAGATGTAGTACCCCTCCGTTTATGTTTATGTTTATGTTTTAAGTTGATACTTTCTCATACTGTTAGACCTATGTTGTTTTGTTGGATACTTTGATCGCTGGTTTTGAGCGATGATGGATTATTCTGTGACTTGATGATATTTTGTGTGATGTTTATTGTTTTCAGACATGATATGATTTAGTGTAGATGTTTACTTTCATTTGTTTATGGATATGCACATGCTTGTGATGGACTAACAATGTTTATTGAGTCAGTTTTTCTGTGAGTGTATTGGTGTGGAGAACAGAATCGCATCACTCGCTTGCGAGTGCCCTGCGATATCTATGATTTTCTCCGCACGGTGTGCATGTTTTAATGCTTTATATATATATATATACATGTATGTACATTGTTTGCTCGGTTGGAGGATTTGCAGGTACATTACACCGACTCCACCTGTGTAATCAAGTCTGAGCGTGTCAAGACTCAACGGAAAATGTTGATCGAGAGATAGTAGTTAGGTTTATCCTAGCCCGGTCTTTAACCTTAGTTTTAGTACATTGTCAGTTTTCAGTTTGGGTCATAGGTTGTATTGTGTTTCTGTTGGTTAAATTGTTTTTGAGAAGGTAAATGTTGGTTATTTTTAATGATAATTATTGTGCTTTATTTATTGTTATAAAATTAATATTTAAATATAATTGAAATTTATTTACTTGATTATTTAATACATTAGTTAGTTTAATTAGTTAAATAGTTGGTCTTAAAAGGATTTAACTATTTAATTAAATAAATTAATTAATTAGATTAAATTATTAAGTGCATAAATTATATTATATTTAAATAAATTAGAAAATTAGAAAAATAAAAATTAAATAAGTTGCATGTAATTTGAAAGAAAATTGATTTTAAATTTTAAATTTAATAAATTAAATAAATTGCATGCAAGTTTTTAAATGGCAAAATTTTCCAAGAAAGAGAAGATATTTTTTGATAACCTCTTCTTGACAAGTGTGCCAGTGCTTTTATGAGGTTGTTGGAATTTGGTTACGAAGAGGTTATTATGGATCTCAGGAAAATTGACAGAGGCTATTCAATTTCCTCACGGGGAAATTATCAGGGCACTTGTTTAAAAAAAAAATATCCTTTGACTATGAATTTTCTGGTAATATTCTTAGAGGATTTGTTATTTCCTCTGGGGTTGTTTATTTGTGGGAGATATTTTGGTGGAGGATCTTTCAAAAGATTTTGGTGGTTGGTGATTCTAGATTTGGTTTCTCGGGAAAGATTTCCCAAAGGATCTTGGAAGTTGGTTATTTTGGATTTGGTATTGCGGGAAGGAATTGGAATTACAGGCAAGAGAGGCTACAAGGGACTTCTTCTCCAAATAGCAAAGGATCCACAGGTATTTACTTGTATAATTTTTATTTGGTGTATTTAAATGAAATGCATGAGAAAAGAAAATTTTGTGTGTTTACTGGAAAATTTTTATGATTAATTTTGAATGGGTTTATAGATTTCATATAAACAAAAAAATCTGTATATTTCTTTCTGAAAGATATTTCCTCTATTGAATTTAAAATTGGGGAAGGGATCATTATTGTTTTTAAGGAATTAGGGAAAATATGTGTTTGGAATCAAAAATAGAATACTATGCAAGAAAAACCCCAAAATTAAATAATTTTATTTTTCCAATCTTTCCTGAAGAAATTTATAAAATTTCCTCCATTAAAATTCTTGTATGAATTTAACGTTTTATTTAATTATATATATAATTTTTTGAGAAAGTTTTTTTATTTAAAAAAAAAAAATTGCCGTACTGTACAGGCGAAGCATGTTGATCTTAATTTTTAAATTTAAAAAAAAAAAATATTGCTAAAAGTCCGAACTGTGTATTTCCATCAGTACAGAAAGTTCGTGTGTGTTTTTTTTAAAAAAAATTAATTTTAAAGCCATTGGGGAGGGCCGAAACCCTCCCCATAGGCCCGCGTGCTGGGCGCAGCCTGGCAAGGCTACGCACAACAGTCGATGACTGCTGGCGCAACCTGGCAAGGCTACGTACAACAGCGCACTTCCCTAAGGGGAAAGCTACGGCCGTGGCCGTATCTTTATGTCATGAATTTAATTCATTTCTTTTTTGAAATTTTTCATTTCATTTGGTTTTGTTTAAAACCTGCGACTATGTAATTGGAATTTGATTTATATGGAATTTGATTATATTAATATTTACATTTATATATATATATATGTATATATATATAAATATATTTATGTATATATGTTTATGTATTTAAATAATCTTATATATATAAATATATATTTGTAAATATTGTGGAAGTAAATAAGTTTTGATAGGATATATTTGTATAAATTATTATTTTCTATTTTTTTAAATTGGGAAAATAATATAATGTAATTTATAGTGAAATTGTGAAAATTATAGAAATGGATTTAATTGACATGGTTATTTTTCTTGAGTTTATTTGTAAATATATTGTTATCAAATTGATACATATATGGATTTAGCGTATCCAAATGGTAGAAGAATATATATCCATTTGTTTAAAATCATTTTATTTCTTTTGTGATTGGGCAAGTCGGGGAAAGTTTTAAACTGTTCAAGTCTTCCAGAAGAAATTGAGAAAATGGGGGTTTTATTGTTTTCAAAGTATTTCTTATTGACTTGGGTTTTTGCAAGAGCTAAACATGGTGTTTTATACTGTTAAGATTTATTTGTCAATGTGAGATGTAAACTGTGCATTTGGTAAACCCTAGTCATGAAAACCTAGAAACCTTGTTATGTTTAGGGGAGTGGCTGTTTGTAAGGGCCGACACACAAAGTGGTGTCAGGGTAACTTACAAATAGTTAATTAAGTTAGTGATAATTAAATGATACATTAGATAGAGATTAAAATTTGTAACAAGATATGCATGCCTCGCTTATGACTCATAAGCTACTACAGTTAGGAGTATAAGTCGAGAAGGCCTAGAATGGCAAATCGATGTCTCGTTTCCTTAAGGGACATTCGATTTCCGCAACTGTATGCAATAGGGGCCGGGTTTCGTAAGAGGTTATCAAGGTAACCCAAGGATTGGGGGCCGGGACCTAGGAAGAAACACCAGGGTAACCATTGCATCATTGTGATGACACTCCACCTAGAATAACAGTTAAACTTTGTGTATGTGATTCAATCAATTGTCAAATTTGGAAGCAATGTAACCAATAGTTTGTATGTACTAGTGTCTAGGGTTAGTAGATTTGTTCTAGGTAGCCTTATTACTATCTCCTAGCACGGGGGGTGGACCTACGGGTACCACATGGTTGGGTGGAACATGCACCTTACTCCGTTGGGTCCCAAATTTGTTTGTTGCAATGAGCGCTTCATGGATGGAGAGCTCGCACATGGAATTCTTCTATACTTTCATCATTGTACTTTGTAAACATGTATATGAAAACATCCCTCATTTGTATAAGAGGTGATCAATGTAATTGTAAAGTATTTGTATTTGAACTACCTCATCAGATGGATGAGCAATGTAATATCTTATCAATGCAATGTATGGAAAAATGTTTGTATTTTATTATGATATCATGAATGGAAATTTATTATTATGCAATGTTATCTTTATGTTATGAATTATTAAGTGCAATGCGAAATACTTAAGTTGCTTAAGGATAACTCAAAGTAGTGTAACGTCGTTTAACCTAAGAATGTATGCAACTTATTAACATAATATTAATACTTTTAAAAAAAAAATTATTACACTTTTATATCACTTTTGCAACATTCTTAGGTTATTTAGATGGGGCATTACACTGAAGCATGACATATATGTTTGATTCTTTTGTAATGGTTGTTGTTTCTTTTCTTATAAAGGTAAGAAAATATATTGATTAATTTACATTCTTAGAAGATCCATAACAGTGTTACTTTAAAATTATCATGTTGTAATAATTGTCTTCCTTGGCTCATAGAAAAAATAAAAGCCTGCATGCACACACATATAACCATCCTGAATGATAGAGAGATACATATGAGGGTATGTGCATTTTCATTTATGATTTTTATTGTTCTTGATGTATCCCCTAGTGTTTTCATACCATTTAAAGTTGATTTCTATTATTCTTATTGTATCTCACCTTCTTTAAAAAATATTAAAAGTGGAATGGTTATAAATTGATATTTGTAAGTTGTGTACGAATTAGCATTTGGATGCTACAATACACTGATCATTTTTTAAATTATGAAATAGAGTAATCAATTAGTGAACTCAAATTGCAACATTGTATCACTGCAAATAAGCTTGTAGAACTATGTCTATGGAAGCGGGCTTTGTGGATGGGTGTGCAAAGGCCCCCAATATTGATTTCTTGTGACCCCTTGTTGGTCTCTCTATAGCACCCCAACATTTTGTCTCTTTTGATCGGGTAGTGTTTTTCTTTGTTATGCCTTGTTCTGCTATTACTTTGACTTTGGTACTTGGTTACTATTTGATCGCCAATTGTTAAGTGATGTGTATGTGATATTTTGATGTGATGGAATTTTACTCTAATGTTATCATTATGGTATGTTTTGAATTAGCATAGCAGATATTTAATTAATGATGCTTATGCTTTTGATTATATTGTTGATGTTAGACTCGTCAATTAGTAAGTCTGTATTGGTGAAGGGGACCAAATTGTATCACTCGCTTGTGAGCACCCTACGATTCTGAGATTTCCTCTTCACAGTGTTTTTTATTATATCATATATATGCATGTTCGATATACTATTTTTTTGTAGGTTGACAGGTACAGGACATCGACTCCACCTGATTTCATAGGTTTGAGCGTGTCTATTGACCAACGGTAATTGATTGGGAGATAGTAGCTAGGTTTTCTATGCCAAGTCATCACCCTAGTCATAGTGTGTCATCGGGTTTAGTTGTTTTAATGTTGTCCATTTCACCTTGGCTTTTACTTAATTTCAAATTATAAAGGTAAATAAATGGCTTGTGTAGTTAAATTGATGATTAAATATATCTGGTTGTAATGTTAGTAATGTTATTTATTTTATTAATTAATTTAATTTAATTAATAAAATAATATAATCTTCGATTATATTTATTTTATTGATTAATTAAATTAATTGTGGGTAATTGAATTAAGTCATCCATCTTGGAATTAAAAGTGTTAGATTCTTTTTTAAAAGAATTTTTTTTAAAAGTTTTAAATTCTTTTTGTGAAAAGAAATTTTTAAATGTAAGTAATTATTTTGGAAATGAAAATGTTTAAAAACATTTAAATTCATTTGAAATAGAAATTAAAAAAAATGGAATAAAGAAATAAAGTCATGTGGAAAGAAAATTGTTTTTAGTTTTAAATTTTAAAAAAACATCAAAATATCTCCAAATTTGCAATAACTATGGTGGATGGGATATTTTAGGGAAGTTGACTAAATTTGGGGAAGGATTATGAAAGCCATTGCATTTTTTATTTTTAAATTTTAATTTTCAATTTGTGTAGGGAAATCGCTGTGAAAAAAAAAGGGAAAGAGGGTTTTGATCATGCCGGATTGATTTTGGATTTGGAGAAGCAAGTTGGACTTCTTGAAGGAGTTGGAAACAAAATAAGAATTTAGAGCACCATTGGCAACCCTTCAAGCTTTTGAGAAAACTAGGTTTTCTTACTATGAATTTAGTTTTCATTTTGAAATGTTTTACAAATTTTTATTATGTAGTTGAAAAGATTTAAATTCTGTTTGATTTGCAAGGAAAACCCATGTCAAATCTTGTTTCAAAACTTGAAAAAACCTCTATTGAAATCATGGAAAAGAAAAAAAAGAAGATTCAAACAATAGAAAATTGAAAGATGCACAAAAGAAATTTCCATTACAAATTAGAAATTACAATTTATACTTGCAAATTATTTTGCTCTATATTTTGTTCTATAGGGAAAATTTTCCCAATTTTAGCTGTTAAACAATGGAAATTTGTATATATATATATATATATATATATATATATATATGTTATATATATTTGTATAAAATTTATGCTGGAAATTTTTTTTCAAAAAAAATTTACCCAGATTTTTTTTTTCTATTAAAGAAAAAAACCTAGAAATAGAAAACAGAGTGTTTGCTCTTTGATCTTTAAAATAAAATGAGGAAGTTTTTTATATATAAAAAATTATAATGGAGGGGAGGCTACGCCCTGCCCCCACAGTTGCCCCTCATGGGAGGCATTGTGGAGACAGCGTCGCTGCCTACACAGCGCACCCCCAAAAGGGGGAGGCTGCGTAGGCAGCCAGGCCTCTACCTTTGGGAGGGGCCCACGGCCTTAAATTCGTGCCTTGATTTATATTCATTTTAAATTTGATTTAATCATTATATATTATATATATAATATAATATATATATATATATATATATATATATTATATAATAATTACATATTATAGATATAATATATATATTATATGTATATATTTTATATTAATATTTAAATATATAATATGTATACTATATATATAATATGCATAAATTATACATATAATGTATATATTATGTATTATTATATAATTGGGTTGGTATTTTAATAGTTGATTTTAAATATATATATTTAAATAATAATTATATATTAAATATATATATACTATATATATATATATATATTTAATATATATTTATATTTAAATATAAATTATTTTAAGGTGATTATTTCATTATCATAGTTGAAATAAAATTGACTTTATAGCAAATGTTTTTTTATTTAAAAAGTTGATTGTTATTATTATGTGTAATTGGAGAAAATGGAATTTAATTCTTAGCTTAAGTTCCTTAACGTTGTCAATATAATTTTAATTACTTTTGATTAGTTGCAAACAATTTTAATTATTTGCATTTGATTACATGCAATATGTCATTGCATGGCTTGGATTTAGGAAATCCTAACATTAGTTTATTTAATTGCCTGAAATGCTTTCTAGTGATGTTTTTGTTCATTCTCGGTGTTGGGAAATTGAGTCAATTGTTATGTAAGTCTTCCAGATGGGGTTTTCATTTATTTGTATGGGTTTTCGTTATGATAGTCAACCGTTGGATTGCCTTGGGTAGTGTGTCTAAATGTATCCAATGTTATACCCAGTTATCAGGAGCGGGATGTGTGGACTTTATGTCATGTATAGGGAGTCATTCTCCTTAGGTCGCACTTGTGTACCCTTGGGTGTGGAGTTATTCCATGCATTGTCTTAGAGGAGTGGCTTGCAATGAGGGCTGACACATAGAGTGGTGTCAGGGTAACTCTTTGCAAGTTAGTTAATTCAGTGATAACATAAATAAACTTATTATATTTTAGGTTGTATCAAACACTTAACAAGATTAATTTTACCTTGCTCATGGACACAAGGGATTGTATAGACTTCGGATGAGACGAGAAGGCCTGGAATGGAAAGATCATTATCTCATCTTTACGAGAGATAACTGATCCCGCATTGGTTTGCATGAGGGGCTGGGAGTCGTTAGAGGTTTCTAGGATATCCCGAGATGGGGCTCAGGACCTAGGAAGACTTACCAAGATATCCCATGTGACATTGTGATGACACTTCCCCTAAGTCAGCAGTATGTTTGTATCAGTGATGCAATTGATTATTTAACTTTGGAAGCATTGTAACCATTATGTTATGTGATGTTGTACTTGTATTTAATTCAGTTCAATTTTGTGTAGCCTATGTCTAGAGGTAGATGGTCTTGTCTAGGAATCCTTGTTACTATCTCCCAGCACGGTGGGTGAGCCTTCGGGTATCACATGGTTGGGTGGAATGTGTACCTTAATCTACTGGGTTATCTTCTTGTTCGTGTGGATGAGATTTCCAGTTGGAGAGCTCGTGAGATCCAATTTATTTTCATGCTTTATTCATTTTAGTGATTATTGTAATTTTATTACCCCTCATTTGTATCAAGGTGGAGGATGTAATTTGTAATTATGTTTATTGGATTTACCTCATTCGGGGAATGAGAGTTGTAATCGTATTGTACTTTATTGTTATTGGAAACATGTGGTATCTCTTATGCTTGATGTAATTTTATCATGCATGGAATGTATGTGTATTTAATTTGTTAAGTAATTAAATGTTATGGTTTTAATTCATGTCTCTTGTGTAGGTTTAAGTAAACTCAGTCTCATAACCTTAGGGGTTGTTGGCAATGGGTAGTGAACTTGCATGTTATTTGTACTTAAACAAAAAAAATAAAAAATATTGCGTTTGAGTAGTTATTTGCAAATTCCCCTAGGGTTGCGTGGCAGGGCATTACACTCTCCATGAAGTCTAGCTTTGAGGGTGTGTCTACTCGTCCTTCAAATCCTGATATTGTAAGTATGGTTTCGCTTTATCTTCTAATTGTTGCAAATTTGGTGTTATTGTTTCCAATTCTCTTCGCTTCTAGGTGTACATCTAAATGGACCATCTTGACAAAGCATATACATGTCAAACTAGTTATGCATTCCTATTTTACTGCATCTAAAAGGATTGCTTTGATGTATATGTATATATGTATGTATATGTATGTATATATAGATGTAAATCTATATGTGTATGTATATGTATATGTATATGTATGTATATGTGTATATACATGTATATGTATGTATTTATGTATATATGTATATGTATATGTATATGTATGTGTATGTTTGTATATGTATATGTGTATGTATATGTATATGCATGTGTATATGCATATGTGTATGTCTATGGGCATGCAAAAAAAAATACTACAATATGATAGATCAAATATGAGGACAACAAATTTTGCGCTTTTTCTATGAAATAAATGGCACAATGGCTCAAGATTTGATAGTGCAACCTAATGAAAGTATAGTTTTTGACACTACAACAATCAATATTTTATATGTATATGTATATGTATGTATATATGTATATTTGTCTATGTATATATATATGTATATGTATGTATCTATGTATATATGTATATGTATATGTATATTTAAATGTATATGTATGTATATGGTTATATATGTACATGTATGTATGTGTATGCATGTATGCATATGTATATGTATATGTGTATGTATATGCATATGTATATGCATATGTGTATGTGTATGTATATGCAAAAATAAATACTACAATATTGTAGATTAGATATGTTCACAATAGATTTTTCCCAGCTACTATGAAATTAATGCCACAATGATTTCTTTAACAATGCATCGTAATCAAAGCATACTTTGTGAGACTGCAAAATTCAATATTGCATTTACTCTACTTGTTCGCATTTACTTTTCTTTGCTTTCTCCCATTGCGCAACAATGATAGGATGCATTAAGCCTCACATGAGCATTGTCTTAGTATCCATTCCTCCTTCTCCCAAGGTTCCCAAGTCCTCTATGTATATTCAACTAGAATTTAATATTTCCTAATGTTCAACCTATGATATTCCTTTTTGGGTCATTCACAGATATTGATTCATATACAGATGGATATATATATTGTTATATGTTAATGTATAATTTCCACTTTCAATGTATGTATGGGTATATATGTATATTCATATATCCTAATGTACTTTATCTTGTATGTACATACTCCTAGGTTGTACAGGCAGAGTCAAGTTAAATAGCCCAATCAATTCTTGAATTTAGAAAGGGTAAAAAATAGCAATGAAACTATTTGTACTATAGGGAGCATAGAGAGGAAATATCCATGAAGTTTCAAAAAAATACTTACAACAAAGGATAGCTACAACAAGCACATTTGCACACAATTTTGCTAGTAGTGCTCCCTTGCAACACGAAACTCCAATGGAAAATGGAAACCCTTGTACATAATCTTAGAGGAGCCCCCTTGTTGCATGAACACACAAACAATACCTCAAAGAAATATTCAGCAATAGCTATTGTGTTGTGGTGAAGTGATTTCAACATTGTATAGATGTTCTCTCCAACCTTTGTGTTTGCAAAATATGTAGTGAAAGCTACATATGGATGTGCACTCGAATGTTAGGGTCAGAAGCCATATGTGTAAGGTTTTATTCTAAAAAAGGTTCCCATCGGTTCAACTCTGCAAATAGAATGGATCCAAGCCCACAACCATTGCTCCTCAAAAAGTTAACACAAGTTGAAGAGATGCTTATTACTAGGGTGGCTCTAGTTTTATAGGTCACCCACGCTAGAGGAGGCCAATTTAAATATAGTGGTCACATGATAAGCTTCCCTCAGGATATTTCAAGCATCACAAAACTATTTTCGTGTTGACTGCAAGACCTTGAGGTCATTATTTTTCGCAGGACCACTATTGAAGGTGGGAATTATGATTGTTATGTTAATAAACATCATGTCATGGATACATTGAAATACCAAATCCAATATGGAAAATACTACAATGATGTTGAGATTGATGTTGAGGCTCTTAATATGTTACGTGATGTTGTTGTTGATGTGTCCAACTTGTTACATACAATAGAACAAGTTTCAGATGAAGGCCTAATGCCATCAACCAGCTCAACAAATGCTGGACAAGAAGAAAATGACTCTTCAAACTTTTCATCATTTATTCCTTTCATACCAGGTCCTAACCATAATAAAATCATAATATTTTTTTATTAGATTTCAGATATAAGTAGATGACTCATGTCCTGATGTGATGCATATTTTTCCGTATTTCTTTTCCAAGTAAATAATTAATCATGATTTTTTTATTACAAATTTTAAAAATTATAAAAACTCATATGTTTGACCACCTTAACTTGGCCAAAACTTCATGTAATTCAATGTTTTTTTTAAGCTTATAGTATGTGAAGCATATAATGTGACACATGTTTCAGATTCAAAAAATGTGATACCATTTGAAAGCTATAGATGTTTTTCAATCAACCTATCAATCAAGACTTTAGTCATAATTAAATAGAAAATGAATAATAATTTATTAAATTAATTAAAGCATAATTTATATTAGTGGAAAGCTGAGAATCTCCTTTAAAAACCTTACATCAATTTTGGGTAAAAAAAATTGTCGACCATACTCATCATATCACCACTTTTGGCCCATAATGATCCACATATTGTAGGCGAGATTTTAAGAAATGGGTATGGTAGGGATCATGATGGGCCAAAAGTGGCAATATGATGTATTTGTAGAGTATGTGGTCAAGACTTTTATTTACCCAAAATTGATGAAATGAAAAGGGTTTTAAAGGAGATTCTGAACTTTCCACCAATATAAATTATGCTTTACTTTGAATTTAATAAATAATATATTCATTTTCTATTTGAATTATGACTAAAATGCTGATTGATAGGCTAATTGAAAAAATGTATAAGATTCAAAGCATATCAGATTTTTGAATCAAAAACATTCATCACATTCTATGCTTCACATACTATAGATTAAAAAGAAAAAAAAGAATTTTATGCAAGCTTTGACTAAGTCTAAGGTGGTCAAACATACGAGTTTTTATATTTTTTAAAATTTGTAATAAAAATTATAATTAATTATTTACTTGGAAAAAAATTACAAAAAATATGCATCACATATGGACATGAGTGTCTACTTATGTCTAAAATCTTATAACAAATATTATCATTTTATTGTGGTTAGGGTGGTGAGAGACACCTACTTCTTATTTTCTCCCTGAAATTTAAGTACCATTGCATTGAAATTTCAATTTTCCAAATAGATTTCTTTAAATAAACCTAGTATTTTAAAAACTACATTCAATTTTCTACAAATTCTATTCTTACATATTTTGAAATAATATAGATAACCTATTCAAATTTTTATGTCAAGTGCCTAACTCTGAATTTTTTGAATTTTTTGCCACTCAAGGGCCTTTTTTTTCCATGATGATCATGCACATACCCAAATAAAATATGTCTTGCAAATTGGAAAAAAAGAATAGAATATCTTATCTTGGCTTGAAGTTAGCTCTTCTCTTGTTAATGAATACAACACTGAAGATTTATTTTCAATGGCCTTTCCAACATTGTTCCCCACTGGAGCAGTGCTTCCCCTGCAACTGAGAAATATTAAAATTCACTTGCATGAATATTCCATCCACCTAATGAGATATTTTGACCATAGGTTTGGAAAAAGTGCTAGGTTTAGATATTTTCTCTACAACTTGATTATGAGACATCATATCCAACAAACTATCTATTTTTTTGTTAGAGCGGATGTGAATGATAGAATCCCTAGGTCGTTGACTGTTTTGAGGCAACAACTTCAAGTTGGCCCCAACCACCTAGTAGTTGATTAATTGATGCGATATGGGGTGTCGTTGCATGGGACTCACTCTTTCTGGAACTCTTGTCGAGCCCAACTAACCACTATGATCGAACAACTTGGTACACCCACCTTTTTCACTTTGAGTTGTGTAGACACAAAATGGGCTAACCTACAAAATGCTTTCTTTGTTGCATCTCTTTTAGTAGTGGAGCCATAAAAAAATATGCTAGTAGATAGTGTTGTTCAAAATCCACATATAACATCTTTATATTTGCATCAGACATTCTCAATTTTTTTTGAAGAGGTGATCGAAAAATTTTGCATGCAAAAGATTATTGGTATAGATATGAATGGTAGCATCCTGGGTCTTCACATGTGCTTGGTTTTCTATGGATTTCAGAAGCTCTTTACATGGATACTCTTGATTGGTCCAATGACTATGATCTTACCATAGCAAGGCACTTTTTTGATAGATATGTTTCAACTTGGAATCCACGTTGTCTTGCACAAAGATTACTTAGAATGTATCATTTCTCTGAAGAAAACCTGTGCTTGCTTACCACGAGCCAAATCCTGACCAATAATCCAATCATAGATTATGAAGAGTTGTTAAACACAGTTCAAAGGCACACAAAATTCTCTAAATATACTTGTTTAAGAAGAAAAGGAGAGCAATTGCAATCTCGGTATAAAGCACCATGGCAGGAGCAGCTTACCTCTACATTGACATCTGATGTTGAATCTAACAAATCCTACAAACCAGCAAGAAATGATTATCACTTAAATATTCATAGCCCAACTATGCTTGCAATTTGGCATGTCAATGTTTATTGCCAGCTAGTTGTTTCTAGGAAAATTGTTTTGAATTATTTCTAAATATGTAGCTAAATCTGAGAAAAAATAAAAAAAATATCTAGATATGTTGAAAAGAGTTGCAAATAGAAATTGAGTTCAGGATAAAGTGTTGGTTGCATTCCAAAAATTCATGATGAATATGCTTGTGGAATGTGACATCTCTACACAAGAGACGTGTCATATGTTACAGAAATTGCCTCTTCTTACTTCAAGTTAACAATACATTCAATTGAATTTTTGCAAAAAGACATGGTTTCATATAAACAAAGATGATATTGATGAAGAGTTGCCAACAAACTATATTCATTGCTATATACAAAGTCCTTCAGAGCTAGCTGCTTTATCCCTTATTGACTCAGCCTACCTATATACACACTCACAACAATGGAAAAAGGATAAATGGAAACCAAGACTCCAACCTACAATTGACCTTATTTACCTATTATTCAAGACTACTCCTATTGAAGATACTGAGATATTTAAGACATTTTTTTGGACTGAACTTATGTTATACAAACCTTTTCATCACATACAAAAAAATATAGGTCTTCAGGGAGAATAGATAATAGAAAATTGGAAACTTTTAATAATAGCTAGTTATCATCCTTGGCATGTTAATAGAGTTCCAATTACATCCATAATTGAAGAACAGGATGATAGTGATACTAATGATTTGAACCATTTTCCTTCTATGGATGAATATGAATGGGAAGTTTTCTCTTAGCTTGGTGCTACTACTAAATTTACTATAAATCATCTCCAACTATTGGGTACGCGGGATTTTGATATGAACCATCTATGGAATGAAAACAATGTTCCTGAACAACTCCATAATATTTCTTTAGTTCATCTCATCAATGAAGGCACAATGTGACCAAGCTATGGTTGAATTCTTTCCTGTAGATATGTTAACCCATCAACTTTCATTTGAAGCAACAATTGGCCCTTGAAATAATCCAAACCCACCATATGTAGCCTTCACCTAAAGCCCCTCTCTGCATGATTATTTAAGGGATAGCTAGCACTAGAAAATCCTTCCTCATAAATTATATTCAACAACAAATGAATACCTCTTTTCCTAGACACAAAAGTTTCTTGCTCATATTGGCTCCTACAAGTGTCGTTGTGTACAACATATGTGCCTCTACAATCCATACAACACTTGGAATTCCCATAAAGGTATGAGTCCTTTGCAAGGGCAGGAATTGACATTATTCCAAGAAAAAATTAAGTATATTGATTACATATTGATTGATGAAATGATTTTTCTAGTCCCAAAATTGCTATTGAAAATAGATAGCCGATTATGCCAAGCGCTCCTAGATAAGTAGATAGAGCCATTTAGCGATGTTTCTATGATCCTTGTTGGTGATCTCGCTCAGTTGCCACTTGTCATGGATACACCTATTTATGCTTCATCCTCATTTTTTGTACCTTTGTGGCACACTTTCACTATCTCAATAACCCTAGAAACTATCTTTTGCTAAAATAGGAGATATCCCTTCACAACAAAAGTTTCATGAAATCCTTCCTAATATAAGAAATGTTGAGGTTCTCCATGATGATTGGGAAGAGCTTATGAAACAAAAAAATAAAATTATCTTAGCCATAGAAAGACAACAATTTGATGTTGCTACACATTTGTTTGCGACAAATGACTTGGTCACATTCCACAACAAAAAAATGATCAAATAGTTAAATCTACCAATATGAATTAGCATTGCTCAGATGGATTAACAACAAACATCTGATCATGGAGATGATGACCATCTTCTCTGAGAATTGCTACTTTGTGTTGGTGAACAAGTGATACTAACAACAAATTTGTGGATTCAAGCTGGCCTCATCAATGGATCCCTTGGTGTTGTTATGGCTATTGTCTATAGTCTAGATTCTAAACAACCAAACCCACCTGACTATGTTTTTGTTCACTTTTAAAATTACATTAGGCCACCATGGGACCCAAAATATCCAAGAGACATCCCCATCCCAGCTATAATTCAAGGGAGTCGAACAAAAATTCCACTCACTATGGCATGGGGAATCACAAAATATAAAGCATAGGGCTTAACATTGGATAGAGCAACAATAAACATAGGTTCCAAAGAGAGGAAAGGGTTGACTTTTATAGCTATTTCATGTGTAAAATCAATTGAAAGACTTTGTATTGATCCACCTTTCTCATTTGAGAGATACGCTAGGCTTGGAACCAATGAGTACACTGGTAATAGCTGCAGTGAAGAAACATGCCTCAAGCAATTGTAGGCCAAGTGCCAACTAATCCTAATTCTAGCCGATAGGCCAACAATTAAAAAAGGCTCTAGGATAGTTATTCTTGAATCTACCTTAGCTTGTGTGTCATCACCCCTTCAAACCTTTTCTAAGTTGTATCTTTAAAAACATACCAAGTAATAATTTTTGTAAAATGGGTATAGTGCCAAAGATGCACAAAAATACCACACATAAATAACTAGACAACACAACTTGTACAAGCCAATTCCATGTTTTGATGAGTTTATTCTATTAAAGTGTCAACTTATTCATCTAAGATTTTGTTTAGTAATGCTTTTACTATATGGCATTCAAAGCAATACACTCTTCTATATATTCCATTTTCCCATCTTTGTTTAAGTGTTTTAAAATTTCATGAAGTCAACTATTTATTGGCATACCTAAAATTATCTTTCAACTAATTTGAACATATAGTGATGTAAACATACAGTTATAGCTGTTACACATCAATAGATATGCAAATACAAACAACTGTAGCTATCTAAAATGCACGAAGATTAGAACCAACAATAACTAGCAAAAAAAAATTCTATAACTAAATAACATCCTTGCAACATTCTAATATATAAAAATTTATATGCACACGTTGTGAATGCACTCTAAAAAAAAAAATCTTCCATTCGATTAATAAGTTTGAAATCCTCCAATGATGTTTTTCCTATTCTGATAGCCTTTATACATTGACTTCTCACATTTGTCCTTTGTGTTTTCCTTCCACAAATTTAAATGTTTTCCTCTTATCTTTTCTATTAGCTTTAATTGGTTCAAATTGCTACAAATTTTTTCTTGCAAAATTATTTTCCTGTTGTTTCCCTCTTTCACTTTTCCTATATATATTTCATTCATAAATATATAGTGTTGTGTACATTGATTTTCTTTTCTACGATACATGATCTAAAATTCCATGTTATTTGTCTTGGCTTCCTCGAGCATGTCCACAATGGCCATGGAGTTTATTGCAATCATTTTTTCCTCATTGTGCCCACTCAACACACAAAATGGTAGGTGTTCGCTCATATGCCAGTTGGTAATATTTATTCTTCTACTATAATGATATCAACTATTTTGGTTGTCTTGTGAAATGACAAACTCTGGTATTTGTTTCATAGCATACCTGCCCAAGAAATTGATATCCACCTCCTTTATGTTCTAGTTTGGAGACCTCCATAGCTACCCTCCCTTTACGACCTACGACACCTTCACTACTATTTTTTCGGTGGGCCATTCCATAATTCCTTTTTCCCATTCCTTACTTACCTTATTTCACACATGTATTCTGATATAACAATACAAAAGTTTCTTTGTAGTTGTATGATGTTGCGCTCAATACAAGGATAGATCAACAAGCAAAAATGCAACCCATGTATTCTACAATTGGTGCCAGAAAGAGACCCACACATCTAATCATAAACAAGGTTTGTTTAACATATTTATATTTTCCTCTTTTATACAATCAATTTTCCCCTCCCTCCATGGCTATATACCCTCTATATATTTGTTTCTTTATATAAAGAATCATGCACAGATTTATACATCTACTTCACTACAACAGTGTTAAAAAATTAGTGGTTGTAAGATCTTTAGCTCTCAGACAAGTAGAACATAATGCATTCCTTTTTTAGGTATACCTTTGATGTTCTTTTAATATTTTATTGAATGCTATTATAAGCACATGTTTTTTGTGTTGTAGGAAAAGCTTGCAGAGATGAGGTCAAGGAATGGAAATAATGAGTTCCCAGCTCTGAAAGAGGAAACAAGTAGGGTACACATTACAAGATCCATCCACTAGAACAAGAGAAGGTATTTCATTTCAGATCTAATCTAAATAAATCATTTTATTTCTACTTGCAAAACTGTGTATGTTAAGATTTTTCTACTCAAACTAAATGAATAAAAAGAAATTTATATGCATGGAATGGTGACACATATTTACACACATATATACACTATGTGCATCTTTGGTGCTATACACATTTTGTATAATTATCCCCTTCGAATCCCTCTAATTGATTTCATTTCAAATCCTTACAAAGAGGACACTGTAGATTTTGAATGGCTATGTAATTTATTCTTCCCTTTTCCAACATAGATTTGCACATTCATTGAGCTGCCATGGTTTTCATTTTCCTTGGATTCCCACCATGTTTTTAGTGTGCTAACAACAACTACATTATCTTCCATTGAGTATTATAGAAAAATGTGGAAATTGTAACAGAATTATTAGTAAAACATACATACTTATATTTATCCATACATACATATATATACATGTGCAAGTATAGATGCATTGATCCTTTCAAAGACTTCAAAATATATTTTCCTTAACCATTGTATCCATGTGCGGTGATGATATCCATTTTCCTTTATTGCACTTGTTTATATTATTCTAATACTAATTTTACAATTCCTCTATTACTTTATACTATTTAGTACGATGCAACACATGTGGAATTTTTAATTAGGTTTGTGGTGTTATACTCTTTTTCAAATGGGTGGTTTTCATAGATGATTAATTTATTGTTAATGTATTCTTGTTATATCTTTTCCAACAAGGCTTCCATTAACCTAACCATGAATAGGATTTACTATCTAATAGCAATTTCATCATTGCTTCTTTTAGACAAATATACAGGACTTGTCCAAAGTTTTTACTCACATCCTTGAGCTAACCTCTTAAACAAAGGATCTGCCTAAATCCTCCTTATTGGTCAATAGACATAGATAGCCAAAACCATAAACCAATGGCAAACAAATTACTAACCCTCAGCATATTTTCTAGCAAAAGTAAGGAAATTTAATTGCAATTCTTCCATCCATATGGAATACTAATCTCTTTGAAATCTCCACAAATGATATAATGGAAAATTTACAAACATTTGACAATAACATATAGACAATAAATTAACCATCTATGAAAACTACTCATCTAGCACAACATACTATATAAATATATATATATAAATATATATATGCATGTATACATATATATACATGTAAAAGTATACTAGATTACATGTATATCTACATCATTATATGTGTGTATATGTATACTAGATGCTTTGCATTAATGATTAATTTATTGTTCATGCATTTTAGTTTCTTCTTATTGTTCCTTTTGATAGCAGGTTTGAGGGTTTTGACACTCGTGTGTTGCAAAATCTGTGGGCAAGTATCTTGATTAAATTGTATGGTCAAAATAGTCATTGAATCTGTTGAACTTTATATCTTTACCTCATACACTATTTATTTGAAGTTTCTATTTTCTAACAATAGACCTCTAACAATGCAACTAAGTAAACCTATTTTCTTGCATATCTTCCACCACATATTCATACTACCAGAATGCCTATTCTCACAATGCAACTGAATTAAAAATATTTTCTTCAATATTCTATTGTATACTTTCCCACATGGCTACATTCTCTGCATTGTGCACCTTCGGAGCATTGTAATTTATTTCCATGCAAATCCCTAGAAATAGGCTCATGTACGTTGTTAATCGCTACTTAAGTTATTCTTCTATTGGCATATATAAATTTGTACATTGATTGAACTGCTTCTTTGTACAATCCTAACAAATAGAGTAATTGTATATGTTAAGTTTTTACTCACCCAAACTCTAATGCATGGTCAAAGTAAATGCAAAATTGAATGTAGCAGTGTGGGAAGGTGTATTTTGATTAAGTTGCATTACATGTATATATATCCCCACATGCATATATATATATGTGTGTGTGTGTGTGTGCATGTGTTCACATGTTTCCATCCAATATATGTATATACATGTATATATATGTATGTAAATGCAATATTGAATGTTGTTCTCTGGGAGAGTATACTTTCATAAAGTTGTATTCTTGGAAGAGCCATTGTGGTGTTGCTTTGATAACATGTTATTGTTAAATTCGTCATGTTCAGCTCTATCTTTTGGCAAGTTGAAGGTTATTCAAACTGTTGTGCTATGCAATCAATAAGTTGTTTTGCTATATAATTTTGTATAAATGATTAATTTATTCTTTATATATTTCGTTCTCTCCTCACTATTCATTTCCATAGTAGGTTTCAGGGTTTGAACATTGATGTGTTTCATACGTTCCAAATCCTTCAATTCTATAACAACTCAATACAATCCTCCCTCACGTTCTCAACCGTAACCAATGGTACATGTAAGTGCAAGACTTCTCCATAATCAATAAATAGATCCCATGACCAGCTTGCAAATATCATTTGTTGTTTCTACTTTCTAATTAAATTTAATGTTTTTTCTATATATTTAGTAATCTTTAACCCTCTCTCACTCATCTTCTTTCCCCCTCCATTGAGATGCCTCTCTCTTCTATTTGTAGGTGTTGAGGTAAATCATAGATGACAATTCCAAAAGATGAAACTCCACAAAATTTCTAATGGGAATTTCATATTGCTTTTGATCAGGGGTTTGGCTAGGGTCCTCAGGGCTCCATGATGCCAATATGGAAGGGTGGGTAATGAGCATGGTTTTTTTTTTCCATTTGATTCCATATATCTATTGTCATATAGATACATGTATCAAAAAAATCATTGTAACATGTTTCTTATGTACTACCAAGCGATCGCATCTTCAGATTATGTGCTATTTTTTTTAAGTTTCTATTTGTTGAGAAGTCAAAATTTAATCATGCAGTATGTGCAACAGTGTATAGTACCAAAATGGCTCTTTTCATAATGTAACTGAATCAGTATATTGTCTTGGATATTTTTTACTGAACTCTCCCCTCCTACAACATTATCTATTTTGACTCTCCAATTGCACTATGCAATCATTCATTTAAAAGTGGACTTTTCTATTCTCAATTGCGTTGTAATTTGTAATACTTTTTCTCTATGGAAATTTTTACTATGGATTCCAGCTTATCTGTGATTTACCTGTAATTTTTAACTATTCTTTTAGGAGTTGTTTTACAATTTCCCTATTTTCTCTATAATATTTAGTGGCAAATAATCTAGGTTGAATGTTGAATTGGGAAACCATTTGTTAGATACAAAATCCTCTCACACCTTGTCTAGATAGCAATAGAATTACAAGTGTAGATGCATATACCTAATTTCCATCTCTTGTAAAAAAAAACATGCATTCTAAAACTTTAATTTCCAATTTAACTATAGAAATATACTAATTATAAAAAAGTACTCAATATTGAACATCTTCCTTCCATGGAAAAAATATGCACTTTTTTGGTCCAATTTTAAAAAATACACATAAATGTGATGACCCTTAGAAAAAAATTCCATTGACTTCAACATTAAATGACTAATTGATTCAATAGGCTACACAAAAAGTCACAATATACATGTGTGTCTATTACCAATAAATATAAAATTTAAATATTCTTGCTAGAAGAAACAATTATTTTAAATTTAAGTTCCCACTTTTAAACAAATTTAAAAATTGATTTCAAAATTTTCTAATTGTGTTAACTAAAATTTATACAAAATGTTCTTCCTCACTATTTCATTCATATAATGTTACTCATCCGTTTCATTCACGGTCACCTTTCCATACCAAAAAAAGAGCTTCAACCCTCCTCAACACAAGCGTTGCCCATTGTTGTTGGCCCCTATCGAGTGATTGTCACATGCCAATTCATACGACTGGTAGTGATATCATATATTAAAATTTAACAATTATAAATATAAGATTATATTGACATTTGTAGTTATTTTATATTGGTTGTGAGTAAGATAATAGTTGAATCTCATTCTTGTTTTACATTAGCTAAAGAAACAATGGAGTGACCGAAAAAATTAGGAAACCCTAACACGTTCCTTAATTGCATTAAGTAAAATGTGTCTATAGAAGCTGCCTCATAAGTAGTTTTAACATGATATTAAATTTTCAGAGTAGACATTTAGGAGGGGAGACAAATAAAGAATAGGGTTCACTATTTGCAAATTTTAGAATAGTTTAGCTTGATAAATTAGTGTTGCAATATGAATCCTAAGTTATTTGTAGTTAGGTATACTATTTACATGCTTGGACTTTGGATTATCCAATGGTGGTGAAGCTTCCATTTTTAATCCTTTCTTTCAATCTTTCTTGTGAGAAATAGTTTCTAATTTCATTAAAACCTATTTGATGTACAAAAACCTAGACAAATTTTCTAGTGTAACGGTTTATCATGGAGTTTATGTGGAGATGGATTTTAATTTCCTAAAAAGATTAATCTTATTCCACCTATTTATAAGTTTGACTAACTATTAATATATTTAAATAAACTAAATAGTTATTTTTATTTCTAATAAGAAGGCCTCTTGGTAAGATATTTTCCTACCAAAAAGAACAAAATCTTGCAATGTCAAGTACTAGCCCCTTCTAGTGAACAATAAATTAAAAATTAGCCTCAATAATCAAAAAAACCCAAGGATTCTATTCATTTGTAAGAGCTAAGTAAATCCCCTTTTTATACATAAAATATTAATAATCCTTATATTATTCCTACCCCATATAACAAAGATGTCATGATAATAGATGGATGAAAACTTATAAGAAAGAGAAAAGAAATGTGAAGGTTTTCTCAAAGTGAGAGTGGCTATATATTGTCCCAAGGTTCTCTCTAGTTTGAAGCTTTTCCATAAGAGGAAGATCATATTATCTCCCCTCTACCACAATTCACTATTTTTTTCTTAAAATGTAAGAGGTATTTCTATCCACATCATAAATATGGAGTTAAAGATACAATTGTTAAGTGGAGAATTGATATTATTTTCCTCCTAAAGTTAAACTTAATGGTTTCCTTTTTCTTCTTCTATATCCAACATATGAAGAGATTATACTTTTCTTCGTTCATCACATAGAAAAGGCATGGGGCTATCATTGATTTTTCCTCATAGGTCTATTACGAAGGATATAAGTGAGCTATGGGAGTACATGTCTAAAAACCTTCCTAATGTTGATTGGGTTATAGGATATGATTTTAATATGGTGGGAAATCCTAATAATCCTAGTTTTCCTAGACACATTATGTTGAGTAGTGAATTATTTGATAAAGGGTTGTATTACTATAGGGTATGTACATGATCATCATGGAAAAAACAGGCCCTTAAGTGGCAAAAAATTCAGAAAAATCAGAGTTAGACAACTTGACATAAAAATTTGAATAAGTTATCTATATTATTTCAAAAATATGTAAGAATAGAATCTGTAGAGAATTGAATGTAGTTTCTAAACTACTGGGTTTTGAAAGCTTAAAAAAAAGAAAAAAATCTATTATTTAGTGAAAAATTTGAAATTCAAGTACTTAAATTTAGGAAAAATAAGAAGTAGGTGTTTGTCCGACTCACCCTAACCACAATAAAATGGATAATATTTTTTTATAAGATTTTAGATATAAGTAGAGTGGCTCATGCCTCTGAAGGATGGCTTCTTTAATTTTTTCCAAGTAAATAATTAATTCTCATGAATTTTTACTACAACTTTTAAAAATATTAAACTCGCTGTCTAACCACCTTTACTTGGTCAAAACTTCATGAAATTAATTTTTCTTTTAATCCTATAGTATACAAAGGATAAAATGTGTGATGCATGTTTTGATCTCAAAATGATACTATTTGAAAGCTACAGAATTTTTCAAATCGCCCTATCATCCCAGACTTTTTATTATAATTTGACTAGAAATGAACAATAATACTTATTAAATTGCAAAATAGCATATACTCTATATTGGTGGAAATTTTGAGAATCTCCTTTAAAAACCTCGCTTCATCAATTTTGGGTAAAAAAAATAGTTGTCACTCCACATACCCATTATATTGCCACTTTTGGCCCATCATGATTCAGACATACCCGATAATATTGCCATTTTGTAAAGTAGATTCAACTCCCTAAAAACATAGTCATGACAATAATCAGTAAAATTGTTCTAAACAAACCACCACAGTCATAAATATGGAGATAAAGATACAATTGTTAAGTGGAGAATTGATATTCTTTTCCTCCTGAAGTTAAACTTAATGGTTTCCTTTTTCTTCTTCCCTATTGAACATATGAAGAGATTATACTTTTCTTCATTCATCACATAGAAAAGGTGTGGGGCTATCATTGATTTTTCCTCATAGGTCTATTGGGAAGGATATAAGTGAGCTATGGGAGTAGATGTCGAAAAACCTTCCTAATGTTGATTGGGTTATACGATATGATTTTAATATGGCGGGAAATCCTAATAATCCTAGTTTTCCTAACCACATTAAGATGAGTAGTGAATGATTTGATAAAGGGTTGTATTACTATAATAATATTTGTGTTATAGATCTAACTTTAAAATAATAGCCATGACAATAATCAGTAAACTTGGTCTAACTATATATGTTTTGATGAAAGAAACATTAGTAGACTTAATAGATTCTATATATCCCCAGTGGTCATGTATTTCAAGGTACCTTTGGTCATTATGTTCTAGAGTAGATTATTCCTCTACTATCTCATATCATTTTCCTATCATCTATATCTTTTTAGGAGCTAAAAATAGAAGAGTGGTTTCTAAGTCGCAATGCAAGCTTGATACTTCAAATCTACAAGAATTCTCTTATCTAGTTTCTCTTTTTTATATTTTCAAATTTTATAAAAATTTAAATGAAGTAGATTCTTATAGGAAATAGTGGCACTATGTTATTATACAATGTACTAATTTCTTATGTTCTTTTTGTAAGAGATTGAATTGGTAGTGAAATTGTAAAGAAAAATCCCTTGAAGAGAAGGCTGAAAACACTAAAAAATACTTAATCCAAATATAAATAATATTAATTTGCAAACATCTATATGATCCTTAGAAGATCAAATTAAAAAGTGAATATTTATATAAGATAAGAAGCTAAAATGAGGGCCATTTTGCACTAGGTAAAAAAGCACAACCAAGTCCCCTAATACTTGTTCAAGGTTCTAAACTACAAACATAAGGAGTACTTTCAGCTACTTAATATGAAACTAGTTATGTTGACACAAATAAAATAGAGATCATTTTTTGTTTAGAACTATTATGAGAGTCTTCTTATAGAAAATTCATATTTGAAAGAAACATAATTAATTTTTTAATATATTTTTTAAATATAATTTGAACATAATTTTAAAGACAATGAAGGTAGTGTAATGCCCGTCGTGCAAACCCCAGAGAACACACACAATGTGAATAATTTTTTTTTTAAAACAATTACATTAAACATGCAATAACATTAAACCATAACCACATAGCATAAAACATAGCATTAACACACTTAGTTCTCTAGGGCACGCGAGGTTACATCACAACAACTAAACGGAAATAAAGATAACAATTACAACATAACCATTTACTTTATAATAACCATAAATACTGATACATCCCATAACCATGATGCGAGCATAATAAACATCGCATAATTACATCCATGATAAATCCTTTAACAAAGATACAAATGAGCCTAACTATTACATCATTGTTATAATGTTACATTACAATCTCTGATAATTGAATTACATTGAATTTCCCAACATGAGGATTGATACAAGAATAATGAAATATGAAATACAAATGTATACTGGTACAAATCCAACTGAATATGCTGAGAAGACATGATGCTGATGGGGAACCCAACGGGTGCAGAGCACGTTCCACCCAACCATGTGAATTACAAGTAACTCACCCCCCGTGCTTAGAGGTGATGAGGAAGTGAACCCGACCATGAATGTCAGCCGACTCAACAACAACATGATACAAAACAAGTACAACTCAAAGCATACAATGAACAACCATCAACATTCACAAATCACATAACAAGTTAAAACTTAATAACTCATCACAATAACATGAAGTACCACCAATTAACACTCATGAAACAAATTCACAAGAATCAAAAGCATCATAAAGATACAATATCAAGAAGAACCGAACCAACACCCAAAATACATTTCCAAACAAATCAGAACCAATAAAAAGAACACGATTCCATAATAACTCTAAATCAACCATTCAATACACCATTCCATAGGCAACAAGAAACAAGTCAGGCGGGTGACAAGTGGGGAGGGTCATCACATAGCTCTCATGGGATCCCCTGGCACTTCCTCCAACTGAGGCGCCAGAACCCATCTATGGATCCCCTAGCCCTAAAATTAGAAACAACATAAAGGTTACAATATCCAGAGGCGACAAGAAACAAGAACAGGGGTGTCTAGTGGAGAGTGTCATCGCATAGCTCTCATGGGATCCCCTGGCACTTCCTCCAACTGAGGCGCTGGCACCCATCTATGGATCTCCTAGCCCTTCCTCCTAACTGAGGCGCCAGCACCATAGGGTAGCTAATGCAGAGCCGATAATCTCTCATGAAGACGAGACTACGACTTTGTCGACCACGGCCTACTCAGTCTATCACTAGTCTACGGTAGCCCTAATGCATAGACGAGGAATCCAGTTTAATTATCTTGTGTGTTTAACTACCCATCCCCCTAAATTCTATTTTTAGGTTATCACTTGTTTAACTACTCTTACGTGGGTTCACCTGAGCACTTCCTCCATCCGAGGCGCCGACGCCCATGAAGAGCCACTCTCCCTATGACCCTTAACATAACTCAAAACAGGCAAGGGTTGAACTATAACATAAAGAACATAATACCAAAATAAGAACCATGCGAGGCATTAACCCTCTCGCATCACTCATAACCAAAAGATCTTACAACGCCGTTCAACCCTTCCAAACAGAATGCCAATAAGCTTCAACTCCGAAAGTATAACAAAAAACAAGGATAACATTTAAAGCATAAAACTCCGAACAAGACATACGAGGCAAACCCATCTCACGATAAATCGTAATCACAACTACAACCATGTACAACCATTCCAAATAATAAAACTCAAAAACATGTAATATTCTAATCACAAAGATACAAGTATAAACATCAAAGGATACAACACATGCCTTTGGAAAAGACCAAGTTTAACAATAGCTAAAATTGAACTCACTATTACAACAGGGTTCCCACATCCAAGGAAAAACCAAAACAATAATAAAATGGTAAAAATAAAACCTCCAACTATATAACTTGAGACACCATGCATACAAGTTTTGCAATACAAAAATAACAACTAATTTAATTGCATATACATTCTCTATTTACCTCGATACCATTAGAATAAAACATACGATAACGATTTTACCATCATTTATAATTTGTTTCATTTAGTAAACCAATATAATTCAATTTTATAACTAACACTGTAAACCCAAAACAATAAATTCTGACACTTGTAATTTATCAATATATATATATATATATACTTATATAAATTTATATATATATATATTAACATTTATTTTTCCTATAATTCCCAAACATGTGCAACCAACAAATTTTAATATAACTATACCCAAATTGTGTATATACATGCACTATATATATTTTATATATATATTTATTATTTATATAAATATATATATATCTAAATTATAAATAACAATAAATAAATAAATAAAAATTTAAAATAAAAATAAAATAAAATAAAACAAAGTTTAATTAAAACAAGAAACCGCGCACTAAGACTGCGGGCGGCGGACTGCACAGCAGTCCGTAGGACTGCTGTGCGTGCAGTCTACGGACTGCTGCACACAGCAGTCTATGGACTACCATGGGCAGCCGTCCGCAGTGAGGGGGAGGGTACGGCTGACGCCGACCCTTCCCTTCACTCATACACAAAAAACAAAATTTATTTAAATCTTCTTTTTTTTTTTTTTTCTTTACAACAATAATCCGGCCCATAAACAATTTCGAATGCGAAATTTTATTTCGCCATTATATATATATTTTATATATTTATTCTAACTTTGATTTATAATCATAAATTTTGTGCCATGTACAAATACGGCCATAGGCTCAGCCTGAACAAAATTTTGACCTTACAGACACACAAATAAAATAAAATAACATGTTGATACCAATAGTTAGTATATATATATATAATAAATTGTAAGAATAAGTAAGATTCGAAATACAGTAATAATATCTATTTTAAATAGAATGAATATATATATATGAGCATATACTCAACTTTATTTATCAAAAAGAAGATATCTGTATACAACAGTATCTTATAATAACATAATGAGATATATAAATGTATTTTAAAAATAATATTTTATTACAAAGACACGTTTTTCCATAATCAGATTTTAGAATGTATTGTAAAATAAAATACAGATACAGAACATTGCCAAAAGACAGTTTACTTTATTCTAATAATCATTTAATTAATCAAGAGTTTCACTTTCTCACACAAATCATTTATAATTAATTCTATTTTTCTGATACAGGAAGATGAAGAGAAAGTACAGGGAAGAATATGAGTGGAACCTGGTTCCAGTGCTTATTGAGAAACTGAAGTTGTCTGCTTGAATCCGATGGCCTCTACGCAAATTTCTCGTCCAGCTTCAACATCTTCTCCACCCAAAATTCTGTGCTCGAACTCGAATCCGCTCCTTTGTTCAGAAGACGTCTCCAAAGCAACCTAGTAACAGATTTCCTATTCCTTTCAAGAACTCTCCTCAAATAAAACAAAAGAATCCAATATCCTTTCTAAACTTTCAGAATACCAAGCCAAAATCTTATTCAACTTCTGTAACAATACTCCTCTGTGTGTGTGTAAAACTCACAAAAATTCTTAATTCAATAAAAAGGTAATGTCCCTCTCTTCAAAAAATCTAAAAATCAAAATTAAAAGAAAATTATTCTTTAAAAGCAAGCTTTTTTTAATTAGATCTGTATTCCTATTCGTTTGCACAACTTTTCATTCTTTTATTTGTTTTATTGTTTTAATTTATATTTTTGCAACTTTACTTGCACATCACCTTACTTATTTAATTTAAATAAACTATTCTAATAATTATCCTCCACCAGATAATTGATTAAAATAGTTAAAACACATTTAATGTTTAATTATCATTTAATTGAAACACATGACTTTATAAAAATTAAATAAAACATTTAAATATTTTCATACAAATAAATCAACATTAAAATACACAATTATTATCCACATTTAATTAACTAATTCACAACCTATAAAATATCATCATCAATTAAATAATCATAACTTATAAAATACCACATTAATCAAAATACGACAACACACAAAACACAAGCCACAAATGACGACAATTACACAAAATAAACAATCCCAAACAAACGAGATGGTCTGACATCATGGGACGAGATCACTTCATCGTCACCTCTGTTTCAACATTTAACCATTGGGCTATTGGTGCTCGCCCTGTCTTGCTGAAGCAGGTGGAATCGAGACTTATACCTGCAAATCCTGCATACAAACAAAGTTGTGTACATGTGCATACATATATATATATATAAATCAAAGCATTAAATCGAAGTATTGCATTGTGAGAAGGAATCGCAACATAGCAGGGCACTCGCGAATGAGTGATGCCATATTGTCCTTCATCACACCTATTCTAACAATTATAATATAACCAATAAATCAACATTTCTAACTAACAATCATCTCATAACATATCTAATTAAATCACTGCATCATATCATAATTCTGAAAATCAACTAATATAACCAACCATAATGTCATATGAAATAATCATGTCCATAATGAAATAACATCATCATCTAACATCTAACCAACCAAATCAAACAATGATAGTATGATCACAATCACAAGTAGCAAACAAATGCATAGAAAATTAATAAATCCAAACAGAAAGAGGAGGGGTACTACAGGTAGTCACTTTTTAGACTACTAAAAGTGTTGTGTTTTCGGTGACCTCTAATAAAATTAATGTGGTTGGTAGACTTTCAATAGATTTGTATCAAACAATGTAGCGTTATACTAAATATTGTGTTTATTCATTACACTTAAAGGCTCTGAAGCAAGGTTCATTAGAGCCTATAACTAGGTTCTTTGGTAGAAGATATATCCACCATAAACTTATCCTTGAATGGGAAACTGTAGAATGGGATAAAATATAAAAGAAATTTTCTTTTAGTTGAGTTGGGTTTCAATGAAGCTTATTATAGAATTTTTTGGAGTTTTACTATAAAGATTCTACAATTGTTGGGTTTGGATCCTATTATATATAGGAGTGTTCAAATTTTATTCAAATATGCCAATTCTCAACTCCTAATAAATAATTTTTTATAATACATATTCCTTTTACAACATTCAATTAGGCAAGGCAGTCCCTTATCTCCATTTCCCTATGCTCTTGTTGTTCACACTCTTATTTATCTACTACAAAAGTATGAACAAATTGAACATGATAAGGTGCATTTCCATTCCCAATAATTTAATAGTGATTATGACGGGGAGAAAACCCGAGACACATAAATAATGCACACAACTAGAAAACTTTATTATTTTTTAATAATGAAAATATTACATGCAGAGGATCCCAAATCCTCGAGCTCTACGATACATGCAAGCTACAAAAGTTTAGAAAAATTACAAAAATTATAGAAAATCCCCTTTTCGCAGCATGCGAACTCTTTCCCCAAAAAGCTATCCAAAAATAGCCCCTTTTTCAGTTTGGAGCCAAAAACAACCTTCAAGATAAGAGTTTTCACCATTTGGCGCCAAAAATTACAATTTGAAATTAAAAAACTGAGTCCTAATTCAAAAATTGGCAATTTTCCAAAAATCGGCCAACTTTCGGAAGCCATAACTTTTGATCTGGGACTCCGTTTTTCGAACCGTTTGCACCGTCGGAAAGGTATCGAAGTGAAGAACGCACTAAGAACTTGATTTGCTAGTTCTAACAATTTTTGGGCCCATATGAGACCGTTTAATGCCTCAAACTAGACTCGGAAGGTTTTTCAAGGCAAAAAAACATAAACTGAAACTTGAATAACTTTCAAACCGTGAATGATCTTGACCTGATTCTTTCGCCAAAGTGCTTATTTTTTCATCTTGAACCTTTCCATAAAATTTTTTTCTTCCCACGCCTTCAAATTCACACCTACTAAAAATAGCAATTGTGCAAAAAAAATAGAAAAGCAGTTCTGAAAGTTGGAAACTCTTATTCGACGAAAAGGGTATCCAAAAATGAAAAAATAGGTACAAAAAGAAAAAAAAAAAGGAAAATAAATGGAAATAACCTTTTTGGGTGATGCTAGATTACCCTCACACCACTGATGCTCCTACATCAGACACCCAGGGTAATTTGAAAAGTGACCCCGTCACGTCTCAGATAGTTGAGGAAAACCCAAATGGTCAACCTCTGCTTTAGACATCCAGGATGAATCTTCCATAGGCCTTCCTCTCCACTTCATTGGATATTCTTCATACTTCCTGTTTCTAGTACACCTTCCCACACGGCTATCCAGGATTTCTTCAATCTCCTCCTTCTCTAAAGTAGGTGTTGGAATGCCACACTGTTCCATTGTTGGTACTTCCTCTGCGCCACCTTCATGATACTCTTTCAAATCTGAAATATTAAACACAGAGGAAATATTGACTCCATCTGGAAACTCTACCTCATATGCATTCCCTGATTCATGCCTCTTCAAAATTTTACAGGGACCAAACTTCTTCATCTTCAATTTGTTATAGGTTCCCACTGGAAACCTTTCTTTCCTCAAGTGGACCATCACTTCATCACCAATTTGAAACTCCTTATACCTCCTCTTCTGATCTTCCTTAGCCTTATACTACATATTCATCTTGTTAATATGTTCTCTTACCTTCTCATGTATATCGTTGATGTGCTCTGCAAAGTCTTCGGCTTCGACACTTGTCTTCTTCTCTTGGTCTATCTTCCTCAATTCTGGAGTGGTCCTGGGACTACCTCCATACACAATCTGGAATGGTAATCTACCAGTACTTTTGTTGACAAAATTATTGTAAGAAAATTCTGCATGGGGTAAGATCAAGTCCCATCCCTTGGGTTTATCTCCTACCAAGCATCTTAGTAGGTTACCCAGAATTTTGTTCACAACCTCAGTTTTCCCATCAGTCTGTGGATGGTGTGCAAAACTAAACTTCAACTATGTTTTCAACTTCTTCCACAAGGTCCTCCAAAAGTACCCAAAAAAATTTGTGTCACGATCTTAGACTATACTCTTTGGCAGACCATGTAGCCTCACCACCTCTCTGAAGAACAAGTCAGCAATGTGTACTACATCATGGGTCTTTTGGTATGGGATGAAATGTGCCATCTTTGAAAACCTATCAACTACCACAAATACTGAATCGTTCCCTCTCTATGTCCTTGGCAAACCAAGAACAAAGTCCATACTTATATCCTCCCACAACCTCTCTGGTACAGGTAAGGGCTAATACAACTTAGTATTCTAGCTCACTCCTTTAGCCATCTGACATACCCTACAACTCTGCACAAACTTCTTCACATCCTGTGATAGCTGAGGCCAATAATAATGCTCACTGATAATGGCAATGGTCTTATCCCGATAAAAATGTCCTACCATTCCTCCACTGTGCTTCTCCTTTATCAGGTTCTCCCTCATGGAACTCCTTGGAATACACAATTGACTTCCCTTAAACAACATGCCAACCACTTCATCCTGTCAACTATAACAGGCTCCTTGCAAGCTTTCCAAGCTTCTGCAAAATTAGGATCTTCAGGATACAATGTCTTGAGTTCATTGAACCCAACCACTTCAATCTGCATCTCTGCCAACAATGTTTTTCTCCTACTTAAGGCATTTGCAACCCTATTTGACTTCCCACTCCTATGCTTTAGAACAAAGGTATAACTTTACAAAAATTCTACCCATTTCATATGCCTTTGATTTAATTTTCCCCTATTACTCAGCTACTATAATGCTTGATGATCAGTAAACAAAACAAAATCCTTTGGTAACAAATAATGTCTCCATTTCTTTAATGCTTGAACTATTGCATAAAATTCCTGATCATATACAAAGTACTTTCTCTTTGCATCATTTAACTTTTCATTGAAATAGGCAATGGGCTTACCTTCTTGGCTCATCACTGCTCCAATGGCACAACCACTAGCATCACAATCCACCTGAAACACCTTATTGAAATCTGGGTGGGCTAAAACTGGTTGCTCTGTCACCTTTTCCTTCAACAGATCAAAACTCTTCACTACTCTAGTGCTCCACTTGAACTCTTTTCTATCCCCTCTCATTGTTTCAGTCAGGGGTACACAAATAATACTGAAGTTTCTAATGAACTTTCTATAAAAATTGGCCAAACCATGGAAATATCTCACCTTAGTAGCAATTCTTGGGGTAGGCCATTCCAGAATAGCCTTCACCTTCTCTGGGTCCATCTTGAGACCTTCTGCCGAGACAACAAACCCCAAATACACTAACTCCTTCACAAAACTACACTTCTTCAAATTAATCAACAATTTCTCTTCTCTCAACTTCTCAAAATCTCTACGAATATGCATTAAATGCTCATCCAAAGTCTTACTGAAAATAAAAATATCATCTAGATATACAATAACAAAACTTCCCAGAAACTCTTTCAGTACCTCGTTCATGAGCCGCATGAATGTGCTCGGTGTGTTGGTTATCCCAAAGGGCATGACTAACCACTTGTATAGGCCCTCCTTGGTCTTGAAGGAAGTCTTCCATTCATCACCCTCTCAAATCCGAATTTGGTGATATCCACTTTTCAAATCTATCTTTGTGAATTACTGAGCTCCATTCAAACAGTCCATCAGCTCATCCATCCTTGGCAGGGTAAATTTGTACTTGATTGTTATCTTGTTTATGGACTGAGAGTCTGTACACATCCTCCACTCCCCATTCTTCTGTGGTGCTAGTACTGCAGGTACTGCACATGGGCTCAGACTCTCTTGAACCAAACCCTTTCTCAACAACTCCTGAACTTGTCTGTTCAACTCCTTATTTTCTGCAGGAGTCATTTTGTGTGCTGCCTTATTTGAAAAACTGGCTCCGGGGATCAAGTTAATCTGATGACTGATCTTCCTCATTGGTGGTAAACCCTCAGGTACATTATCAAAAATAATCTCCTGAAACTCATCCAATAGTCCAAAAACTTCTACTGGCACCTTCTCACTATCTTCCTTTTCCATTCTAGGAATCAATGCATAACACATATGCTCATGCTTCATGCCTTCTAAAAATTTCCTTCCATCAACAAAACAAATTCTAGCACTACTGCATACCTTTTCTTCATCTTTCTTCAAGGGTTTCAACTTATGGCGGACTCCATCCTTCATCAGGGAATAAGTGTTTGCATGGCCATCATGTACAACACGCCTATCGAACTGCCATGGCCTCCCCAACAACATGTGACATGCATCTATGGGGATGATATCACATAGTACCTCATCACGATAGCTTCCGATCTTGAACTTCACTAGGCACTGCTCATTGACCAAGACATTGTGGTCTTTTTGCAACCAGGAAATATGATATGGATGTGGATGCCTTTCCCTTTTCAACTTCAACTTCGTAACCATCTCTTCTGACACCAGATTATTGGTGCTCCCATTGTCAATAATGACATCACAACATTTGTCTTCACACTTGCACCTTGTGCGGAACAGATTCTTCCTCTATTTTGCCTCCTTCTCTTCAGTCACCAGGGCTCTTCTGACCACTAGGGCTTCTCCCCTTTTTGCATCATTTGAATGCTCAGATTGAGCCTCCTCATCTGCATGTGCAACCCTTCCATGACCTTTTGGCCTTTTGTCTGTCCTTCCTTGGTGTTGTGGACATTCATAGGCTCGATGCCCTTCTTCACCACAATGGAAACAAGTTCCTCTAAAACCACCTCTTCCAGGTCCTAGCCCAGATCTTCCTCATCCTCTACCTCTTTGATCACCACTATTTTGATTATGTGGGTGGTAGAAGTTATCATTCTTTTGGCCTCGACTAGTACCCACATCTTCATTTTTCTTTTCATCCTCATTTCAGCTCCCAGAAGATCTTCCACTACCCCTTCCACTTTGACCTCCTCATCCTTTTTGCTTGTTATCAAATCTTTTGTTCAGCTTCTCCTCAACTTTTAGAGAAAACTGGTACACATCCTCAATGGTGGTCATTCTGACCAGGCTTAGCTCCTCTTGAATGCTCAGTCGTAACCCATTAATATAACAGGCTACCTTCTCCTTGTTGGCCTCTACATGGCCTATTCTGATGATCATTTTATGAAAATATTCTATGTATTCTTTCATAGATCTACTTCTTTGCTTCAGCCCTTGCAATTTCTTCAGTAGATCTAACTCATAGTCCACTGGTATGAACTGCTTCTTCAGTTTCTCCACCATGCGATCCCAACTACTAATCTTTCCTTTTCCTCTTCGATTTCTCTCTAATTGGACCTCTTTCCACCAGATATTGGCATGGCCCTTCAGCTTCGTTTTTGAAAACTTAACCCGATCTGGGTCCTCTACTTCTTAATACTCAAAATACTCTTCTAGCTCATTGATCCAGTTGATCAACTCTTTCAGGTTCAAACTTCTGAAATAACTGGGGACTTCTATTTTGGGTCTTTTTTCGATCTTCGAAATGGCCCTAATCAGCCGCATTTGATCTTGATCAATGGCTTCTTCTTCCTCTTCTACATCTGTATATTCCACCTCTTCTTCATCCTCTCTTTCTACTCTCCTTCGTGGGTTTAACCCTCTTCTCATATGTTCCTGCAATGCATCAATTTGTCTCTGGAGGGCTCTGAAACCCTCGGCCGCCAATGCATCTCTCCCACCAACATTTATGCCACCTCTGGCACCACCACACCTACCAGGCATCACTCTTGGAGGCATCTTGAATACCTCAAACCCACAACCATGGTCCTGGTGTGAACTGCCTCACGATCGGCGATCTGTCCACACGCTCAAGAAAACCTACTCTGATACCCCTTGACAAGGGAGCAAACCTGAGACATAGAAATAATGCACAAAACTAGAAAAAAATATTATTATTCATTAATGAAAATCTTACATGTAGAGGATCCCAAATCCTAGAGCTCTGCAATAAATGCAAGCTACATAAGTTCAGAAAAATTATAGAAATTACAGAAAATTCCCTTTTCGCAGCATGCAAACTCTTTCCCCAAAAAGCTATCCAAAAATCAAAAACTAGCCCATAAATAGCCCCTTTTCAGTTTGGAGCCAAAAACAACCTTTGAGATAAGAGTTTTGGCTGTTTGGCACCAAAAATTACAATTTGAAATTCAAAAACTGAGTCCTAATTCAAAAATTGGTAATTTTCCAAAAATCGGCCAACTTCTAGAAGCCATAACTTTTGATCTGGGACTCTGTGTTTCGAACCGTTTGCACCGTCGGAAAGGTCTCGGAGTGAAGAATGCGCTAAGAATGTACTTTGCTAGTTCTGACAATTTTTGGGCCCATACGAGACCATTTAGTGCCTCAAATTAGACTCAGAAGGTTTTTCATGCAAAAAGTAGAAACTGAAACTTGAATAACTTTCAAACCGTGAATGATCTTGACCTGATTCTTTCACCAAAGTGCTTATTTTTCCATCCAAAACCTTCCCATAAAATTTTTTCTTCCCACGCCTTCAAATTCACACCTGCTAAAAATAGTAGTTGAGCAGAAAAAATAGAAAAGCAGTTCTGAAAGCTGGGAACTCTTATTTGACGAAAAGGGTATCCATAAATTCAAAAACATCTACAAAAATAAAACAAAAGGAACATAAATGGAAATAATCTTTTTGGGTGATGCAAGATTGCCCTCACACCACTGGATGCTCCTGCATCAGATTAATCTTGTAGTGTATTAGATCTTATTAATTTTCATGTGTGTGGTCCTATAAATATTCTCTTCATTAGAAAATAGACATACCCTATCTCATTTATTGATGGTTATAGTATGACATTGGTGCATTCTATAAATGGTAAAGCTAATTTTTTAGTCAATTTTAAAATCTAAAGCAATGGTTTAGTTGTATAGTAGAATCAAAATAAACATTTTGAGGATTGACAATGGTGGTGAATTTTTCACTAGTTATTTTGAAAGACTATAAATATTGTGGAATTAAGAGATAAAATATAATTCTATATTATCCATAGTAAAATTAATTTGTAGAAAGAATCAATAGGAGATTGATGGACGAGGCTAGGAATATGCTTGAAGGTGCTAGCGTAAAACAACAGTTTTGGTTTGAATCTATTTCTAATGCTTGCTACATGATTAATAGGTTTCTATTATCATCTCTTGATGATAAAATTATTATCATCTCTTGATGATAAAATTATTATCATCTCTTGATGATAAAATTATTATGCATACATGGTCAGGTCACAAGCATCCATAGAGACATATTATAGTTTTTGGTTGTGATGCATATGCACATGTGTTGAAGGTGAACCAAGCAATTATGTTGGAGAGAAATAAAGTGAAATAAATGTTTATTCAAAGTATAATTATGGTGTAAAGGGACACAATATCTATGATTCTATTTCATAGAAGTTAATTTATTATAAGTGTCATTCTTAGGGAAAATATTTCTTATATTTCATTTTAGCCAAAAAATGTGAATAAAAATATATTACTTAATTTCATTCTATATTTGAAAAAGCCAAATCAAGGCCCCTACATAGACAAGAAGTTGAGGATAGCTAATCTAGCTAAAAATATCTAGAAGATGAGGAAGAACCTCCAAGTTATATTCTACAAAGGTCTGCAAGTTATTGACATCCACCTAAAATCAAGGATTTTTTAGTGGCAAATCTTCACCAATTGGTAAATATTACATATTGGTAAAGTCAAAATTGGTAAATAAATCACACCCAACAAGGTGGTCAAATTTCCTAGATTTTATGAATGATCATCCCAATGCATATTTCTATTTTCCATCAATTTATTTTATGAGGCACATTTAATTAATAAATTTCCCATAACAAACTACACGTTTCAAGTGGAACGAATAATATTTCCACCTAGGATCTCGAAAGCATGTAATAAATCACCTACATATTTTCCTATTCTATTAAAACAAAATTGTGTATTATGACCCATTTCACCAATTAAAATTTATAAATAGTTGCTTATGAGGACCCATTTCGCTAATTAAAATTTACAAATAATTGCTTATGAGAACCCATTTTGCAAATAGCATTAAAAAATAATTACATTTGAGGACAAATTTCACCAATTGTTGTGAAACTTCCATGCTAATCGTAGGGCCATAATTTCCTTGAAAATTATAGTGTATGTGTTCTATCGAGGTTTGATTCACCCAACACTTAAATGTATCATTGCATAGTCACACAATATTTGCCAATCTTTTTATATACCATGTAAGAATTATGTGGAATTTTCCAAATATGTACATTTGATATAAATACAATTTAAAATGTCATTTATTCTTATATGTTTTGTTCAGTTTTGAACTCTTGAGATCTCAAAATTTAGGAAGTTGGACTTGGAACCTTGAAGTTGATCATAGGAAAGTTACAAACTTACAACACCAGAATTGTTGTATTAATGAATAGCAAGTCAGTGAAAACCTATACTCAAAGGTCAGTGATCATTTCTTCATAGTTTTATAAGATTTATTTATCTCCTTTACATTCTTACTTCAATCTTAAAGATAATATTGAGTAGTGAATGGAATCTATATTATCTATCCTAAAACAAGAAGATTTTTTTTTTCAATATTTTATTTGAAGTGAGAGATTAAGATGTCAAGTAGCAAGTGGAACAAGGGTAAGATTCCTCTAGGTGATTAAGGGATCGGGAGGCCATCAAAACATCCAAAACGTAGAGTTGTACCATACAGTCTTGAAATGAAGAAAATAGGTGTTTCACTTTTTAGGAGGTGGAACACAAACTAGTGTTTAGTGATCTAGACCTATTTCCTTCAATTTTCATTCAAGTAAACCCTATAGATCTCAATCCAAGGATAGAATGAGGGAAAAATATATGCTAAAAGGGTTGCCTAGGGTGTGATTAAAGACAAAAAGGGGGTTCATCACGAAGCTAGGGCTTGGAAAGACATGCAAAACCCAATGATAAAATATAGTGATGTGCAAGACTTAAGTAAATGACCTAGAAATGAACGCAAATCATAAAAGTAAACTAAAAAATTATAGACATGCACCTAGGAAGATGAAAGTCCTCAAAAAAAGATCTAGAATCCTGAAAATGTTGAATTTAATGGTCACTAGGACTCATATGCTAGTCTTAGCGTATTAGTCCCAAATTAGGGTTTCTAGGAAGAAACTGGAATCTTGCAATGACAAGTCTGAAACTCTTCAAATCTAGATAAATCACTATAGTGGGACTCATGTACGCAACAAGTGGTGTATCAGTCTCCTTATTCCTTTTCGGGGGGTTGAGATTTGAAATTTTTCTCCTATCTCTGCTCTTCCTTCCACACTTCATTTTCGGATCTAAAACCCTAAATTCGAGCCTATAGGTGACTTTTCACGATATTAAGACAAACAAGGAGACAACTTTCCTCAATCTTGTAACCTTATCTTCATGGATCTTCAAGATCTAGGACACCTAGATCTACAATCACACATGTGGAGAGAGAGAAAAACTTATTGATTGTTATGAAATGTGTGTTTTCCTTGGTCAAACCCCATTTAGGTAATTAAACCATATGATGAAACAATGAAACATGAACAATGATAACTTGAATGATGTCTTGGAATGTGAATATGAAATCTAACATGAAGTGGCCATGAATAATGTAGATCTTGAATTTGAATTAGATGTAGAACAATGCTAAACTTGGATCTTGAATACTATATACAAACACTAGCTCAACAACATGCTTGATGCATTATACCTTTGACATGATGAGGGATCTTGAATTACTACAAAAAATGATGAATAAATCTTCCCTTGAATGCTTTCGAATACTCTTGAATGCTCTTGTTAAATATTATAATCACAAACTTGCTATTAGGAATGCTCTCTTGAAACTCTTACATGAAAATGAGTGAAATAACCTTGTATTTATAATTGTTTATGCCAAATTCCTCGAAATTACAACACAACAAGTTGACATCAGATCTAGAAGAATAAAATCCCACCAAGAATTTGACTTTAATTTAGGTTTAAGATAAATGGGACTCATACACCACTTGTGGCATATGATTCCAATTAGGCTAAGCTTCAGACACATTTTTCAAGAAATTCTTAGATTTAGGTGAAATCTAGATCGGGGAACTGAAACTTAGGTGGGACCCATATGCCCAAGGCTGTGTATGAGTCCCATATCACTAAATCTGGGCCATACAATCAAAAAAAAATATTAATTATGACTGGATATTGGTGAATGTTCAGATTATCCTCAAAAAAATACATTAATTAAGGCTTGCGGATGCAAAATAAGACCAATTAAAGCATACAAAAGCCAAATTAATTAATGAAGTGCTAGATTAGTGTGAAAGTGTAAAGGTACACTTCACAACACCCTAAATAAAGTGACATTAGGTTCATTTAGTTTAGAAGGGTCTGAAACTTAGTGTAAAGGTCTAAATGAATACACTTTACAATATTAAATTAAGGAAAAATTAGGTTTATTTAGCTTAAAAGGACCCTAAACCTAATGTGAATGCATACAACACATTACAACACTTGATCAAGGTGACATTTTCATTTTAACATTAGTTATTCCAAAGGTAAGTGTGAAAATGTAAAGGGTGGAATTTTTTGTCACTACATTTAACCCCCACTTTAGTGAGAGGAGGAACTTGCTTCAAACTCACACTAAAATAGACATTCAAGAGGGGCCCAAGTGTACCAATGCAGATGTTCTAGGATAAAAAGGATCAAGGAGGTGACCAATCCCTTAGGATCCAAGATCCTATGTCAAACAAACATAAGAACAAAAGGACACACATAAGGTGGATGATATGCAGTAGTAAGATGAGATACACAGACATACGATGTCAAAGATATAAAGATGAAAAAAAAGGAAAAAAGGTGGATCAAGCTTCAAATGTTTGTCCCACACATTGTAGAACATATCTAAGTTGTTTTTCAAAAATGCATGCTCACTCTGAGGCAACAAAACTTTAGGTTGTTCATTGGGTGAGTATCCAAAAAGGGTGGCTTAGAACTGGAACACATTGTCCACTATGCAAACCAAATGCTCACTCACAAGGGCTAGTGGAACCTATATGTGCTCACACACACAAGCAAGTGGCTTTAGGAAATTCATGCCTAAGTTCAGCTCCCACATGTACAACCATACCAAAGTTATACCTCCTGATAAGTCTGATAAGGTGTCACACAATGATGAAATTCGAGCTTCATGAGGCAAGAAAAGCTTCATATGCTTAAAACTCATGAACAAACAAGATGGATCCATAGACAAGCAAAGTGTGTTATTCAAGGTGGCAATATAACTAATATTGTAAATGTGAAATAGTGTAAGGTATGTTCAAAGAGATTTTTCTCGGTTCATGTAAGGTCTCTTCTTAGGGAACATTATAGTTAATATCTCCAGGAGAGGACAAGTCAAAGAAATATCACACTCTCGAAGGAAATCAAATCTAATGACACCACCAGTAAAATAATGCATCACAAGAATAAAGAAAATCACACACTAAAACATGAGTGTTGATGTATTCCCCCACTTTAAAGCGATTGTTAACAGGCCATCACTGTGAGGAATTTCTTTAAAGTAGAAGAAGACATGAGAGGTTATTCAAAAATCCTTATCCCAAGTCATATGATTCTAAATTGAACTAAATCATGAATAAGGGGTTGCAATATGAAAGATAACTTGTATCTCATATACAAGCCAACTTAAGGGATGTTGTCCACATCCCAAGCTTGCTCCTATATATATACATGAAAGGTGGTCAACTAGCCAAAAAGAGACAAGTGACACATGAGAACAAGGCTACCTAACCCCTTGCCACCACTTAGTGCAGTCCACAAGAGATGATCCGAGGTGATTGATGAGAAGCATAATAGAATAAAAATAAGTATCAATTAGAGGAACTAGGTGCTTCAACACAAGAGAACCACAATCCTTAATATTTTATATTTTATTACTCGAAGCTTTACATTAATTAGTAGAATGACCATGAACTCTATGATATGCAAAAAATGAATTATTGTAGTAAAATTTATTTGATGTTCTAAGAGGAAGGGATATAAAATGATCTAGGAGGACTCTCAACAAGATACTCTCTTGATCAGTAATAAAAGATGTTGCTTTATTTTGCAACAAAGAAATCTCTTGCTTAGTACAAGGTGTCATACCTACACAAGACTTTTTAGGTTGTAATTCTTTGTTCTTTCCTTGAAAGGAGGGTGTAAAATCTTTAATGAATTTGAATCATTAGTAAATTTTGAGTGATGAAATTGATATTAAGCAAGGATTTCTTTGTTTCTTTCATTTCTTTCAAAGGAAAAAAACCAAGACCACTACCGTCCATCAGTTTAGGATGCACTAATGTTAAATTAGGCTTAGAGGAATCTTTTGTAATAGTGTTGATATTAAGTGAGAGCTTGTTTTTTTGTTTTGAGGGACAATAACCAAGACCACTAGTATTTTCTTACATGCAAGGCTCTATAGGAACACAGATACCTTGTTCTCTAGCACCGCATCCTTTTACACTATATCCAAATTTTTTTATAAGTTCATAACCTTTCTATAAAGTTGTTTCATTTCCTCTAGATTTGGCGGTTGCTCGTAATCAAATTCATCAAAGTTTGTTTTTTTTTTTTTTTGTTCTAAAGTGGTTGTGGTGGATGCTTTTGAAGGGTTTTCTAAATTTTGTGTTGACATTATCACTTTTTATTTTTCATGCTTTTTTACTATGATTTTTTATTGCTCGTCAAAGCTAGGTGTTAAATCCAAGGAACCACAAACATCATTAATAGTTTTGAAACTTTTTCCATTTCTTGTTTCTCTTCTTTTATAGGTTCTATATTTGAAGTTGTAATTAATGTGTTTGGAGAATTTTTTTTCTCTTTTTAACTTGTAAGCAACTTTTAGGCCTGGGGTCTATTTCAACTTGGTGTTCTTTATATTTATAGACATATTCCATGATACAATGAAGAGTCAAAGGCACCACATGCATCTGATGGATCCAAGGTCTTCCTAAAAGAAGATTGTATGAAAGATAATAGGCATGACATGAATAGAAGTTTGTAAGGTAGCCTTTCCAATTGTAATAGGAAATGTAATCACACCAAGCAGTCACTTTCCTACATTGTCAAATCCTCAAATTGATAACGAATTGGGTTCAATTCTCGACTTATCCATGCCAAGTCTATCCAAAATTTTCACACTACACACATTAAGAGTGAAGCCATTATTAAAATGGTTCACTTTATTCCCATCCTATTATAGATAGCTATTATCATGAAGGCATCATTTTTATTTCTCATTTATAGAGGGAGTAGCTCATGTTCATTTCACATTAGAAGGGGTAGGGACTTTTTGTAAAGAACTTTGGATTATATTATGATAATTAAGGGAGGTTTGAATAAGGTCTCATAATCATATCTTAGAAGGAGTATACTTAAGTTTTTCAACAAGGTCATACTCCTTTCCACTTTGTAAAGGAAAATGAGGAGGATCAAGTAAGATAGGTTGAGGTAATGGAAGAGATGTTGAAGGTATTTTTCTTGGTTGTAGAGTGGTTCTAATGTTATCTATATGAGAAAAAAAAATATAACTCGGTTGTTGTGAAACATTATTCTTAGGTGGGTAAAGGATAAGAGGATTCTTAGGATGTCCCACAAGGTATTTCAGATGTCTAATAATCAATGGGGATCTAACAAACACTTTTTCATTCATAACCTCAATAGTTTCATTTTGATGTCTTTCTAATGAAGGGGAGTCTAGTGTCATACTTTCACCATCACCTAAGGAAGCCACATTATTATGGTTTGAAAGAAATGTATCAATGTTGTCATTTTCTTGCACTCTGATATCCTTCGTAGGAGGAGAGTTTTTAGAAGAACTAAAAACTAAATGTTCTTGACATTCAAAGGTTAGTTCTTCTAAACTTACTTCATCACAAGTAAGGGAGTTATTAATGGTAAAAATATCTTCTCTATCAATAGTGGGGATACTAAGAGAAGACTCAATTTGATTGTTATAATTTTCCATGATTTCATTATTTTTCTCTAAGGTCTCATTCGCTTGTGCCATGATATCTACACTAGTAGGAGAGCTTTTAGGAGAGGACAAAACAAGAGGTTTATCACATTATATTGTTAGATTTTTTAAAGTAGCTTTATCGCAAATAGGGGAGGCATCAAGAGAAGGATTACTATGATTTTCATGCTAAAAAAAATTATGATACTTTTGTTTGAATAGGTCTTTCCAAACATTAGGGACATTCAGAAGGTGAGAGATAATGTTATCACTTTCAATCAACATGTCCTCCTGATAAATGTGATATTTATGATCGTTTAGAATTGTATCCTCTTTTACTAAAGTATTCTTACAATGAGGGGAGGTGCCAAGAGATGAATTTAGACTAATTAAAGTAGTGGAAATGATCTCATCTTCTTGTGTCATAATATATTCCCAAGGAGGAGAAGGAGAGAGACAATCACCACTCTCATGATTCTTAATGATTGTATCTTCTTTAACCAAGATACCTTCATCACTAGTATAAGAGGTATCAGCAAAGGAACAATTCTGGTTTTCATGATTGTCTATGCTTGTATCTTCTTGTATCATATCATCCTCACCAATGGAAAAGATAATAGGACGTGAGATAGGTAATGTAATATTAAGAATTGTTTCAATGGTTTGATCTGCTTGCTCAAGGATGTTCTCATAACTATGAAAGATAATAGAAGGATGACTAACATGTTTCTTGATTACCTCATTGTTGTACTCTAAATTTAACTCATAAGAGTGGATGTTTTACTTATGAAATCCATTTTTAACCTTATAAAAAACATATCTCTTAAAAGGAAATGTATGCTATCATGAAAAATTAATCTATCTAAAGTATACTATGTGTCGAAGAAAGTGCAACGTAATGACCTAAAGTGAAATGTGTAAATGTAATATTCAGATTAAAAACAAGGTAATTTTTTTATTACAATATGAAAAAATCTAAAAATAAAATGTTGTAAATATAAATTTTAAATTAATAAATGTCATACCAAAAGAAAATTAAGCTAGATCTTATGAAATGCATGTAACAAAAACCCAAAAAATAGAAACAATTATTCAATGGCAACAAAAAGAAGTACACAAATGATTTTTTAATGTTGTAAATGATAGTTTCAGGTTTTATCTGTGACTAATTCATCCAGAGGGGTGTATAAGTCTGATTCAGGGTTTTTCAGGGGTTCAAATATTGAAAAAAAAAATTAAGGGAATGATATAGACATGCTGAAGACAAACATGGATATGCTTTCCCATGGAGAAATTATTTTGGAAAAATCTGACAAAGAAGCAAATCAAGTTGTTACCAAGTATTCACCTTACAGACAGAAGGTTGATGATGTCATAGTGTTCAATTGGTCCACTAAAGATGAATTTCTAGCCTCGAGGAACAAATATTTAGATGTATTGGATGATTGAGTTGTGGTTGTGGGGTGGCAAGTGCAATTTTATTTTGAATATGCAATTGTGGTGAATAATGGATGAGAAAGTTACAATGCATAGTGTGGAATTAGTACAGATTAGGCTTTTGTTAAAGTATGGATAATATATTGTCTTCTCTCTAATTTGAAATTGATGACAATATTGTAGATGTGGACATGTTCCTTGTCTTTTCTATTTTATTATTTTTGTGCTTTCTTTCATCTTCACTCGGTGTGCATGGATGCATTTTTGGAGCACGTGGATATTGTTAAATAAAATCAAAGATGCCTTTTGGAAGGCAAGACCTGATCTTCAACAAAAAATGAAAATAACTTTTGTCTCATGTAACATTCACCCCATCCGAGAATAAAAATTTAACTAAAAAGGGAATATGTTTGAGTGGTCCAATTAAATATTGCAATGTGTACTCTTTGGACTAAAGCTTATTTTTCTGCTTTGTTTCTATAAGAATGAATTCAAGGATGCAAGTAATTTTTTCATTCTTTTGTATTTTATCACAGAGAAAACTGTAGAGAATACATAGCCTATTTGAGTTTTTTCTTAGATTCAAGTGTGCTAATGCATATGTAATTTTGATAGTGGGTATGTGCAGGATCATGATGGGCCAAAAAGTGGCAATATGATGGGTATGTGGCTGAAGACTATTCTTTTACCCAAAATTGATGAAATGAAAAGGGTTTTTAAAGGAGATTCTCAGCTTTCCACTGATATAAATTATACTTTACTTTGAATTTAATAAGTAATTATTATTCATTTTCTATTCAAATTATGACTAAAGTCCTGATTGATAGGCTAATTGAAAAACATATATAGCTTTCAAGCGATATCACATTTTATGAATCCAAAACATGTGTCACATTCTATGCTTCACATACTATAGGATTAAAAAAACAAAAAAATGAATTTCATGAAGTTTTGACGAAGTTAAGGTGGTCAGACATACGAGTTTTTATATATTTTAAAAAGTTGTAATAAAAAATTCATAACTAATTATTTACTCAGAAAAAAATTACAAAAAAATATGTATCACATCAGGGCATGATTCATCTACTTATATCTAAAATCTTATAAAAAAATATCATCATTTTATTGTGGTTAGGGTGGTCAGATAGACACCTACCTCTTATTTTTTCCCTAAAATTTAAGTACCAATACATTGAAATTTCAAATTTTCACCAAATAGATTTTTTGTTTTTTTTAAAAAACCTAGTAGTTTAGAAACTGCATTCAATTTTCTAAAGATTCCATGGAGAAGCCCATGGAACTAGGATCAATAACAAAGGCTTGGACAACCTTACGTTAGAGTGAAGTATTGTGTGGTTTGATATTAGAATATTTTAAAATTATTGATTTATGTGAAATAATGATATTGGGGTCGGTGGAGGATGATAGAGTTTTCAATTCATTGGTGTTTTTGAAATAAAATATAAGAAGTTACAAAGTAGATAAGAATTTAGGAATTTTCATGAGGGTGTTTGGAATTACGCATAATGTCAAAAAATTTCCTTTTGAAAGGGAACTCACAATATGGAGGTCCATGTGCAAAAGAAGAGGGTTCTGCAACACTTCAAACATTGGTAGTGGTGGAATTAGTAGTGGGATAAATGACAGTGACACAATGAATGTTGAATTTGAGACGTAGAGAAAAGAAACTGAAGACCAAACTCAAAATCAAGATAAATATTTTAATTTATCTCAAGTTGAACTTAAGTTTGAGGACCTTGAATTGATTTGGAAAATAGAAGTAAATTAGCAGTTTTTAGGTATTTTTACTACACTTCTTGAATCATATTCCAAACTATAGTTGATGATATTTTGTTGGAATGTATAGTTTCCATTGATGTCAAAAGGGAAAATTATGCAAGGTAGATTGTTGGCATGATGAAAGAGGATTAGAGATGAAATGGAGTTGCTCATGCAAGAGAGGATGATGAAATGAATGGAAAATTTCATTGATGTCAAAAGATTGTGGAATTGATCATGCAAGGGAAATTTTGGCATGATGATAGATCAGTGTTGTGCCTAAATCCTATGAAGCTTGGAGGATGAATGTGAGAGAAGTGAATCTTATTCTAGAATTATGTAGATTGGTTGTTGCTACAAAAGAGTGAGTTGCTCAATATGTCGCATAGTTGACAAAATGTTGTCAACTCTCTACAATAGTTGCTTCCAAGTATTTGGAGAAAACTTAGGTACCATATTCGATATATTTTTTTTGAGAGCATTCAAGTGATTTGCTCTACATTTCCAGAAATTGAAGGATATGCCCATAAATGAATTATATTCACTTTCAGGTGATATTAGGGTTTATAGTTAAACCTTAATATGTTTACAATCATGGTAACCAACATGTTCTTCTATTTTGATGGTGACCTGCATTTGGTGATTTTAGGTAGCTTAAGTAATGACTTATGCATGTTATGTTAGTCCCATGACCGACCCCTCACATCTTGGAAACTAGTTGATGAGGTATGAGGTTCATCAGCGAGACACTTGTGTATCAGCAGGAGTCAGCCTAGACTCTCTTGACAACCCAATATCTAATATGTTTTTGGTGAGTTGTTGGTTTTTGGAACTTTGCAACCTCTGACAAAATGTTCTAAGGTTTAGTTTATTAGAAACTTAGCGATCATGTGATAAGGAATAAGGAAGCACTTTGTATGGGACCCATACATAATGACATGGATGGCAATGATGACGATGCAGACATGTGGCATGATGAGATTGGGAAAATGGTAGTCCCCATCCTTATGGATTATGGATCTATGATGTGGTGATGCCATGGATATGTGATGATAGCATGCATGTGAATCCCACATTGGAATGATGTATTGGAGGTTGTTGCATATACTATCATCATTAGGACTCTCAAGGAAGTCCCTTTGATGGAATAATGATAACCTTCATTGGACAGACAAAGCTATGTCATAGGATTATGAAGCTTGTCCCTTTCATATAAAGATGGAAGAATGTAATGGTGTTACTGGGACCCAGTAGGGTAAGGGTTATGTGTCTATGGAAGACGAATAGAACAATGACACATTGCCATGAGAAGAACAGGTGATCTGTCATCAAGGGTCTTCATTAGCATGATTGAAAGTCATCAGGGAGACCTATTTGGATGTCTCCTTGACAACCCGATGACCTTCCCATTAGTGAGATAGAATGATGTCAATAGGATGTTGAAGGATGTCTCCTCGAGAACTCGATGACCTACACATCGATGAGACAATATGGTATTGTTAGGACCTTGAAGGTCTCTTTGATAGGGCGATGGGAGAAATGATGTCGACTGTGGGACCTAGTAAGATGAGGATGATGTGCATTGATGGTATAGTCATAAAGTGAATGATAGGATGACACGTGGTAGAAAGTGATAGTAGATTGTGACAAAAATATTCCTTGAGTGGCTTAGGGCCAAAGTCTACAAGTTTGACAAATTGACAATTGATCATAAGGTTTGGCCACAAATATAAAATTTACTTGAAATAAAGGAAAATAAATTATTTCTTAGACTCTTTGAACTCAATGATAAGAGCTTGTATTTGTTAAAATAGCTTCTCAATGAATCTACAATAGAACCCACAAACATGAAATAGTCAAATCTAGTATCCTTTCAAGATTTATGATTCTCCAAATCATCATTCGATACAAGAGAAGAGCATAATCAAATTTTCAAGGTCCAACAATGTTTACAATTTAGATGTATGAATTATGGCTAACAAGAAACAATACCACAAGCTTTGATACCATGTAAGAGTTGATATTGAATACCCTATTCCATGTAAGATCTAACTGAAGATTGTAGCAACCCAAGATCTATGAATTCTCATAAAAATAAAAAAGAGATCAACTATAAACATATAATATTATTCTATCAAAGGGTGAAAATGATATCTAATTAAAATTGAATTGATTCAAAAATTAAAACCCATTGGTTATATAGCCTTGAGGTGATACATAAAATTAGACAAGATTATGATAAATGTCTTAATCTTATGTCATGAGACAAAAGAATTAAATGAATTAGGACACAAAAAGTAAATGATATAAAATAAGATAAGATCTAATGTGAACTAAGACTTCTAGAAAGATTCATTGGACCTAAGTAAACTTAACATGTGGATATGACCTACTAGTTGAAGTAGCTAGGTAAAGCACCTAATTTACACTAACACATACATATAATTGAAAACATTTAAACGATCACTAGCTAATGAATTACAAAAATTACTATATTTGATTGAATAATCACATAGTTAGATAATGTATACAACCAATTGTAGGAAAAAAAACTGAATAATGATTCTATGTTATTTGCTTGCAAATAGTTATATGTCCTTGCAGATATTAAATTTTAATTCCACTTGAGAGCACACACAAAATACACATTCACATTATCACATCTTGCATAGCTCATTTCTTATCATGGAGCCCAAAAGAACATTCTCCTTTATATGAATTTTCATGATTGTTAGATGCTTTAAGATGCATGATCATTCTAGGATTCAAGAGGTTTTTGAATTGGAAGTAAAATCTAGTTTTGAAATTCACTCGCCCATAGCATTTCCCATCTAATTTTTTGTTTCCTTGAAGGAATTTCCCTTGATACATAGACATATATTGAAATAATACTCACACTTATCCAAAGTTTGTATACTTTGCTTTGTTCTTATTAATGTAACATTGATTTTATTATGTTAATAATATTTTTTACATGCTAAATAATAAAATAAATATAAATAACATATTTTAACTTTTGTTTATCCTCTAACTTATGTAATCTCAAGTAAAAAATAAAAAGCAAAATTGTTGTGGAAGATAATATAGTGGTCGACTTTTTAAAAAAAATTATTAAAAAATAATTTATTAACAAAATAAAATGCTTTAAAAACTCATACAGATGTTTTACTCCATCTGTTGTATTCGCCTTTTGTATTATCTTGAAATGGAGTTCCATCATAACTCTACTCGTTTTACTTTCATATAACATTCAAAATTCAGTGTACATCGTTATATGCTATGATTTGAAGAGAAATTGCAATAAAAAACTAAATCCGCTCTGAAATTTATGTTACCAAGGCCACCATATGTAGGTGCCCTCAAAAGGAAATACCGATACATAATTAGAATGTCGATATTTTAGTACTCTTGCAAGTTGTAGATCAACTTCATCCACTGAAAATTTCCTTGCCAGTCTTCTGCTTCCATCATATATATTGATTCCTCCTTTACAAACCACCATAGTCCATCCACTGTTGTTAACTGAAACATTCGTAATTTCTTTAGGTAAATAGATATCTACTCAACACCACCTCTTGGAATTTATATTTTCTTCTCTGTTCTCTAATTTCCACATAAATCTGTGGTTCTTGTCAACCAAAACTAATTGACCAACATCACTCCCGGCTAATTTCCAAAATTTAGTAGAAATTTTCGGGAAGCCGTCAAAAACCCTATCCTCAAAATTTTGATATGTATAATATTTTTGGGGGTGGAATTTTTGTCCATCGTTTCTCAGAAAGATTCATTTCTATAGCCACTCCATTGCAGGATTTAATATCCTACCAGTAAAAACTTCCTCTATTGTAAACTCCCTGCCCATGAAACCAATATTCAGCGGAGTCTTCAAAACTCAATTCAAATTCATCCCATGACCTAGATGATGAATCATAGACATGAACCCGCTTTAGGTAATGGCCCACCACCATTATGAATTGCTCGATGGAAGAATCAAACACTTTTCCATGAAAAGTAGGGATCCTGTAATATGGAGGAATGTGTATGGGCATTGTTGGGTTTGGTGAAGTCCAAATTGGCAATTTGCTCAAACAAACTAGATAAGGATGCCTTTTGCCTCTATTGGCAAGTTTCTCTCACAGTCTGATTTTTCCATTTATTGGACTAGAGACCATTTAATAAATACTGTTGTTGTGTTGAATATGTAATTAACTTCAAAATTAATAAAGAGATTTCCATGTTGTTGAAAGTGGTTGTAGGAAATTTCCGAACCACTATAAAATTTTTGTCTCTTGTGTCTTGTTCTGATTTTTCTATTTTCTATTTTGTTTCTTTGCTCGTTTTAATATTAACAATCGGTATCAAAGCCTGAAGCTGAGTGCTGGAAATTGGTGAAGAATTTCCAGAGCTATGGAGAAATATTGAGCAAAGATGGAAGACTATTGGGTGTTAGATGCTGGAGCTGAATGCTTTTATATTGTGAAGAGACGAGATGAAGTGGGAGTTTTAGATGATGAAGATGATGAGGCTGATTTTATTATTGAAGAGTTTCTTTTACATTTAAATTTACCAGAGAGTAAAGTATCTTATTGCTTATTCGCCTGTGATAAATGTTCTTCTAGCCATGATTCGAATCCTGACATGGGAGTGAGTGATGCAATGCAAGTGCAACCTGAATCAAGGCATCGTGTTCATTGGTGGGATGGCTGGACAAATGAGGAGATTTTGGTTGAAGAGACTATGGAGTTTTCTTTTTGAGATGAGGAGGATGCAGTTTGGACTAAGGCAAGTGAAAATGAAGATGAACCTAAGGAAGAGGTCGAGAATCAAAAGTTAGAAATGGTTTATCATAATCCATTGTTTGAACCCGAGGGAGAAATGGTTTATGATAATCCTTTATTCCCATCTGAGATTGAGGAGGTCACATGTGCACAGTGTCATGGGGGTTTCGACGAGGAAATGGAAAGCCTTCCACTCCCACCCAGTGTTGGAGAAGGAGAGGCACCACTGTTGCCAATTGGAGAGGGATGCATAAGAAACTTGTTTAATCGCATGATGGAAAATGTTAAATGATTACCTTCTTTACCTCAAGAACAACCTACCTTGAGTCATTCGTAGCACTATCAAAGCAATGCACAACCATTAAATGTCTAGGCGCAACCTTCACAAGTGCCTACGCTGCCTACAAATGACACTTAGTTTCAAATAGATTACTCCCTACCTCAAAATGTTTAGAATGTGAGTAAACAAACCCCCAAATTGGCAAGTTGCTCAAACAAACTAGATAAGGATGCCTTTTGCCTCTATTGGCGATTTTCTCTCACAAATTGATTTTTCCATTTATTGGACTAGAGACCATTTTATAAATACTGTTGTGTTGAATATGTAATTAACTTCAGAATTAATAAAGAGATTTCCCTGCTGTTGAAATTGGATGTAGGCAATTTCTGGGACCACTATAAAATTTGTGTCTCTTGTGTCTTGTTCTAATTTTTCTATTTTCTATTTTGTTTCTTTGCTCATTTTAATATTAACATCCATGTTGCCCTGCTCTCTTCATGGAAGATATAAAAGGCACCATCATAGCCAAAACCATCAAACACACAGAACATGGTGTTGCATGCTATATCTATTTAATGGGAATCATCACTAAGTAGGTAAAAATATCCACTTCCTTCTTGCACCCATGCGTATTGCATCTAAGACTGAGACTTCCAAATAATTGCTTGAAATAAAAAAATAGAGCAGCAAGAAAGACGTATATTTGGATGCATTCTCTGCATGGAAGCATATGAGGATAGCATTTCATTCCATTCTTTCCATGCAGTTTCCAATCTCAGAAGGCTTCTTCCTGGGAGCAACAATGCTATAATATTCAACGCAATTTCATCAGGAAGGTTCCACCAAACCCCACTTTCCATCTCCATGTTTGCAACTATATTAAACCGCTAGTGTTGGGTTTTTTTAACACATCCTGAGTCATGTTCTAATAAATTTCTATCAACATTTAGTGTGACATTTCAATCCAAGGGGGTGACCTCCCACTTAGAAGGCCTCTTGGTGAGAGACTTACCTACCAAAAAGAACAAAATCTTGCAACCTCAAGTATTAGCTCCTTCTAGTGAAGAAAAATAAATAAAAATTAGACTCAATCATCAACAAAGCCTAAGGATTCTATTCATTAGCAAGAGCTAATTAAATCCCCTTTTTATACCAAAAATATTAAATATCCTTCTATTATTCCTACCCATATTACAAAGGTGTCATCATCTTTGTCATGATAATAGATGGACAAAAACTTATAAGAAAGAGAAAAGAAATGTCAAGGTTTGCTCAAAGTGAGAGTGGCTATATATTGTCCCAAGGTTCTCACCAGTTTGAAGCTTTGATATAAGAGGAACACCTTATTATCTCCCCTCTACCACAATTCACTATTTTTTTCTTAAAATGTAAGATGTATTTCTATTTGCATCATAAATAAGGAGTTAAAGATACAATTGTTAAGTGGAAAATTACTATTCTTTTCCTCCTAAAGTTAAACTTAATGGTTTCCTTTTTCTTCTTCTCTATCCAACATATGAATCGATTCTACTTTTCTTCATTCATCACATAGAAAAGGTGTGGGGCTACAATTGATTTTTCCTCATAGGTCTATTGCAAAGGATATAAGTGAGTTATGGGACTAGATGTCTAAAAACCTTCCTAGTATTGATTGGGTTATAGAATATTATTTTAATATGGTGGTAAATCCTAATAATCCTGGTTTTCCTAGCCACATTAAGTTGAGTAGTGAATGATTTGATAAAGGGTTGTATTACTACAATACTATTTGTGTTATAGATCTAATTTTTTAAAAATAGTGATGATAATAATCTGTAAACTTGGTCCCACTATATAATTGTGGATGAAAGAAATATTAATAGACTTGATAGATTCTATATATCCCGTAGTGGTTATGTAGTTCAAGATACCTTTGGTCAATATGTTAGAGTAGATTATTCCTCTACTCTCTCATATCATTTTCCTATCAGCTATGTCTTTCTACGACTAGGAGCTAAAAATAGAAGAGTGGTTTCTGAGTCATCATGTAAGCTTGATACTTCAAATCTACAAGAATTCTCTTATCTAGTTTCTCTTATCATATTTTTAAATTTTGTTAAAATCTAAATGAAGTAGATTCTTATAGGCAATAGTAGCACTATACTATTATACAATGTACTAATTTATTATGTTCTTTTAGTAAGAGATTGACCTGGTAGTGAAATTGTAAAGAAAAATCCCTTCAAGAGAACGTTGAATATACTAAAAATTACATAATCCAAATATAAATAATATTAATTTACAAACATCTATATCATCCTTAGAAGCTAAAATTCAAAAAGTGAATATTTATATGAGATAAGATGGTATGTGCAAGATCATAATGGGCCAAAACGTGGCGATATGATGGGTATGTGTAGGGTATGTGACTGATGAATTTTTTTACCCAAAATTGATGAAACGAAAAGGGTTTTTAAAGGATATTCTTAGCTTTCCACCAATATAAATTATGCTTTAATTTGAATTAAATAAATAATTATTATTCATTTTCCATTTGAATTACGACTAAAGTCCTGATTGATAGGCTAATTGAAAAAAATCTATAGAGCTTTCAAATAGTATCACATTTTTTTAATCTGAAACATGTGTCACATTATATGCTTCACATACTATAGGATTAAAAGAAAAATAAATAAATTTCATGAATTTTTGACCAAGTTAAGGTGGTCAAACATACAAGTTTCTATATTTTTTTAAAGTTCTAATAAAAAAATCATAATTAATTATTTACATGGAAAAAATTATAAAAAAATATGCATCACATCAGGACATGATTCATCTACTTATATCTAAAATATTATAAAAAAATATTATCATTTTATTTTGGTTAGGGTGGTTAGACAAACACCTTCTTATTTTTTCCCTACAATTTAAGTACTACTGCATTGAAATTTAAAATTTTCACCAACTAGTTTTTTTTTAAAATAAACCTAGTAGTTTAGAAACTACATTCAATTTTCTATAGATTCTATTCTTACATATTTTTTAAATAATATAGATAACTTATTCAATTTTTTATGTCAAGTTTCCTAACTTTGATTTTTCTGAATTTTTTGCCACTTAAGGGCTTGCTTTTTCCATGATGGTCCTACATATACCCAAGAAGCTAAAATCAAGGCCATATTATGCTAGTTAAAAGAGCATAACAAAGTCTTCTAATACTTTTTCAAGGTTCTAAACTATAAACATAAGTAGTATATTTGAGCTATTTAAGATGAAATTAGTTATGTTCATACAAATAAAAAATAGATCATTTTTTCTTTAAAACTATTATGAGATCCTTCTTAGAGAAGATTCACATTTGAAAGACACAAAATTGATTTTTAAATATAATTTGAACATAATTTTAAAGAAAATGAAGGTAGTCACTTTTTAGACTACTAAAAGTGTTGTGATTTCAATGACCTCTAATAAAATTCTTGTGGTTGATGGAATTTCAATAGATTTTTACCAAACAATATAGCGCTATACTAAATATTACTTTCATTCATTACACTTAAAGGCTTTGGAGAAAGGTTCATTAGGGCCTAAAACTATCTCTCGATGGTATCCCGTTAATTTTATTAACACTTTCTATAAATTCATTGTTAAAGCAATAACTATAAGGATTTTAAAACATATGTCAAAATAGATTGTGAAGCTAGAACAAACTAGGTTCCTTGGTAGGAGATATATCGACCATACACTTATCCTAGCACGGGAAAGTATAGAATGGGGTAAAATATAAAAGAAATAATCTTTTAGTTGAGTTGGATTTCAATGAAGCTTATTATGGAATTTTTAGAGTTTTACTATAAATATGCTACAATGGTTGGGTTTGGTTCCTAATATATGTAGGAGTGTTCAAATTTTATTCAAATATTCCAACTCTCAACTCTTAATAAATAATCTTTTATAATACATATTTTCCTTACAACATTCAATTAGGCAAGGTAGTCCCTTGTCTCTGTTTCCCTATGTTCTTGTTTTTGACACTATTGTTTATCTACTACAAAAGTACAAAAAAAATTGAACATGATAAGGTGCATTTCCATTCTCAATAATTTAATAGTGATTAATCTTGTGGTGTAATAGATCTTATTGATTTTTACGTGTGTGGTCCTATAGATATTCTCTTCATTAAAAAATAGGCATACCCTATCTCATTTATTGATAGTTATAGTAGGACATGGGTGTATTTTCTAAATGCTAAATCTACTTTTTTATTCAATTTAAAATCTAAAGCAATGGTTTAGTTGTACAATAGAATGGAAATAAAAATTTTGAGGATTGACAATGGTGGTGAATTTTTCACTAATTATTTTGAAGGATTCTATAAATATTGTAGCATCAAGAGACAAAATATAACTCTATATTCTCCATAGTAAAATTAATTTTTAGAAAGAATCAATAGGAGATTGATGGAAAAGGATAGGAATATGCTTTAAGGTGCTACCCTAAAAAAAGGATTTTGTGTTGAAGCTAATTCTAATGCTTTCTACATGATTAACAAATTTCTTTTATCATCTCTTCATGAAAAAATGCTTATGGAGACATGGTTGGGTCACAAGCATCCATAGAGATATATTAGATTTTTTGGTTGTGATGCATATGCGCATGTTTCGAACATGAACCAAGAAATTTTGGAGAGAAAGGAAGTGAAATAAATGTTTATGAAGTATAACTATGATGTAAATGGATACAATATTTATGATTCTATTTCATAGAAGATAATATATATATTATAAGTTTGATTCTTAGGGAAAATATTTCTTATATTATATTTTAGCCAAAAAATATGAATAAAAATATATTATTTAATTTCATCTAAATTTGAGAAATTTGAATCAAGGCCCCTACATAGGCAAGAAGTTGAGGAGAGCTAATCTAGCTATAAATAACTAGAAGAGGAGGAAGAACCTCCAAATTATCTTGCACAAAGATCTACAAGTTATTGACATCCACCTAAAATATATTCAATTGATGACTAGAGAAATTTTTTATTGAATACTAACACATGGATGAACCTAAAACTGTAGAATAGGAATTAGGTATAAATTATGCATTAGTCTTTAAATAAATTACTATAGATGAAGAAATTATAGTTTTTAAGAATAATGATAGATCAAATCTAGTACCATTAACTAAATGATGATAACTTGGTGGTTTCAAATGAGTGAACTCAAGAAAAATATTTTTTCATATGGACGTATTGAGAAGTGCAAAGAATGGTTTGTTGAGAAGTATTATGATTAGATTGAGGGTGTGATTATGGTGAGATATGATATCCTATTGAATAAATTGCATTCATTAGTTTCTTTCTTTCATCTTATATTGCTTATGTTGTGGATGTTGAGCAAATAGATGTGAACATGGATTTCCTTCATGGTAATTTGGATGATGATATTTATATTATAGAAACAAATAACTACATGATGAAAGGTAAAATTAATTTGGTTTGTAGATTGAAGAAATATTTTATGGCCTCAAATAGAGCATTAAGATGTGTTACCAAAAAAATTGATACATGTATCTATTGAGTTTGTAATTTTAGTGTTCTAAATCATATTACCATATTTATTATAATTTTAAAGGTGATTGTTTCCTATTTATTATATTGTGTATTGATGATTTATTATTTATTCAAAAAGGAAAAAGAATCATTTAAAAAATAAAGTCTCAACTTGTAGATAAATTTGAAATTAAATATCGTGGTGTAGCTAAACACATTCTTTGGATGGAAATTAGAAGAGATAGAATGAAAAAAGTATGGCTTGGGAAAATAAAGTATGCCAATTCAATTTTATAGAGGTTTAACACACATTATTGTAGACTATTACATGAATTCCTCTTACAACTGAATGATGTTATATCATTCCCATTGTCCAACGTGTTGATTGAATATGAAAGACATGAGCATAGTTACTTACTAAATTGATTCTAGAAGTTTGATATATGTCGTAATATACATTAGACCAAACATTCCCAAGTATTATGAGTTCTTTCTCTAGATATATGTCTAATCATAGTAGAGTTAATTGGGATTTATTTAAAATATTCTTCAAATATTTGTAGTCTACCTTAGAGTATTCCTTACTTAACAATGGTAATTTGATAAATGATAGGTATTCCCTCAAGACATTCATGGTTATTTTGATTTATACAAGGAAAGTATTTTTGATAGAAGACTATCCACCAGTGCTTATATGTTTACATTATTTGGTGGTACAATTAGTTTGATAAGTAAAAAAGTGGTTTTTGTTTCCTTATCTACTACTAAATTTGAGTATATGGAAACTATTCATATGTAAGGAATCTTTTTGTCTTTAGAGACTATGTTCAAATATCAAAATAAAACAAGGTGCAATGACAACCAAAGTGCACGATATTCCTAGCTAAGAAATTGATACTTCATGCTAGGACTAAGAACATTTATGTATAATATAATTTTTTAAAGATATGGTCAAGGATGGTAGGGTGAAGCTAGCCAAGGTAGATAATTTAATGAATTTTATAGATTATTTCACTAATGTTATAAACCTATGAGAGATTAAGATGTTTTGTGGAATCTATGGGCCTCTCAAATCCTCTCAATTAAATCATGGTGTTGATACTACCTTTTTTCTTGGAAGGTGTTCAACATATGCGATAATGTTGGGAAAAAGGTGTCTCAACCATACAATTGCAAAAGGTTACTATTTATACTAATTTTACATTTGCATATGGATGGGTTTGAAATTTCCCCAAAGTTAGGAAATTTCCAAATAAACATGCTAATAAATTTTAAATCCAATATAGCCACCACTTGTAGCAGAGTTGGCTTGGGCTTTGGTTTTCCTCCCTTGAGGTCACTGATTCAATTCTGCTTTGTGGTGGGAAAGGAAAAGGTTAGTAATATTATGTCAGTGCCTACTTTGTTGACCCAAGGTATAGGACTAGAATTTATTGTTAAAATTTAAAGCCATCACTTGTAGCAAAGTTGGCTAGGGATTCTAAGTTTGGATTTACATCCATTGATGTCACATCTTCAACTCCACTTCATAGTAGTAAAGGTGAGGGTCAATAATATTGTGTAAGTTCTTGCTCCACTAACTTGAGGTATAGGAATGAACTTTACCACTAACCTTAGCATGGCTAGTGAAAATCCTCAACCTTCCAAAGCAGTGGTAGCTGATTCTAAAGAACACCAAGATGAAAACTCTGTAGGGTTTTGTAGGATGGGGGAATGATTTTCCCAAATATTTTTCTACAGAATTTTTTTTCGATATATAATGATGTTTAAGTCCCTAATGTTGGGTAATTGTAAACATGCAAGTCTTGAATTTTGGCTTATGATACCTTATTATTGGAAAGAAAATATGGGCGATTATAAACATGCTAGTCAAGCTTATGCTATTTTATCTCATGCAAACTGGGCTTTTGAATTTCAACCCAATATATCTGAGTTCAGGTTGAGAAATCCCTGACAGCTCAAATGTAAATATTTTTTATATTAATATAGTAATACAATATAGGTTTAGGCCTTTTACCCTTAAAAATAAATAAAAAATAAACCCAATATCAAGTCTAAATTTTAAGATATCAAAGTTTCAAAATTTTAAAGGCTCAAAGTCAAGTTTGGAGAACATAGATGTCATTTTCTAGCATGAAGGTATTTGTAACTAGAATATAATATTATAACTTGATAGAATGCTTCATGAGCTTTTAAAAAATTTAAATGGTTTTTCAATTGATCTCTAGGATAAAATGTTATGGCCTTTGAAAGTTTGGTCTCCTAAATTGTAAATTCTGAAGAAAAAAATTGACATAAACAAGAGTAGTAAGGTGGAATTATACATGTTGGTGTGTGTTTTGACAAATTATTGGGCATGTTTTTTTTAGATAAGTTATAAACCACTTTTTTGGATGGTTCTACCACATGGTTTTGTAAATACCATTTGAAAAATTTATGTATCTTAAATCTCCTACAAATATTTGATTCTTGAGATAGAGGTTACATATTAGAGTCTTAAATATTTTGAGTTTCTTTTGGGTCTCTAGTTCATGATACTCCTCTGAAAGATTGATCTACAAGTATATTGTAATCTTATTTATTTATGAATGATATATTTAGTTACTTTTGTACTATGGGGATTTTCTCTCAAAATGGTTTTCCACACATAAATCATTCCATTATGGTATGAATGATATTTATGTTTATTTTTCCTTATTTTTTGTAATTATTATAAATATCTTAAAAAATTTCAACAAATTTCCTCTCAAGAGTAATCTAGGAAGGTACCTTATCTTTCTTACAAATAGCAAGTTTATTACAATATACAAAAAATAATCCTTTATCCATATATATAGTACTGGTAACATCCAATAAAATATATCCTAGATTTGACTTTATAAATGTAGCTAATCATAGTTGGTAAGGTTTCTTAATAAGGGACTTTATATTCTATTGAGTTCAGTGTGTGATCTTATTGCACTAGGTTTACTAGTAAATAATGGTATTATGCACAACTGACCCTACATTAGTAGTTTTTAATATTTATAATAATCCTTTGTGCAATAAATTTATTCAATTTAAGATGTTTATTGCAAGCATAGTGATAATTTAAAAAATCAAGCATTACTTCTTATGTTAGTATGTAACTAGAAAAATATTTGAATGATGCATAGGAAGAATGAAAATGGATTCACATTTTATTTTCCTTTCTCTAAAACATTTTGTTTTGACCCTCTCTTATTATTATTTTTTTCAACGTGATAGAGAAAGGTTTCAATGATAAATTTTAGATAACATAATGAATATTATTAAAATTCAATTTAATTATGAAATTTGAATATGTGAATTCATCTTCTAATAGTAAATATGTTAATTGAGCATGTTTTTCTTCATGTTGATTATTCTAATATTCACGTAGCCCTTTATGAATGGACCAACCAAAGCTTGTGTCCAACTAAGAAACTTTGGTAAACCCTTTTTATCCATTGTAATATTTTATTGATGTTTAATAAAGAATCTTGATGCAAGACACTTTCCAAATAGAGAATGAACTTTGTATTCCATCGCATATGTTTCATAACATTCATGCAAACTGGTTCTTTGGAAACCACATCAACAGATATGGTTGTATAAGGAGGGTATAATAAAAATATTGAGATAGTTATTTTATATTTTTTATATTCAAATTAACTTCTATATTTCTTGAGTTTATCATCTTTCAAAATAACAATAAATTTTACAAAAATAAGGAAAAAAATTATTTTAAAATTTTGAGCTTTAAAGTATGTTTCTTTTGTATAGCTTTAAGACATTAATTTTGTGGGGCAATTTTTTCATATTGAAAAATCATATTGTACCAATACGAGATTTTTTTCCCAAGCTCTTGTTAACATGCACAATTTATTACCTCCATTTCCCTTTGCTTTTTGGTAAAGTGTACATGAGTGTTTGAAAAATGTGTCTCAACCTAGCAATTACAAAATGGTTATTGTTGATAGGTGAGTCTACGGGGGTGCAAGGTGGGTACCCTCCTATGAGATGTAGTAACTCTCCAATTTTCTTTATGTTTTCAGACAGTTAGATTTTACTTTGATAGACCATGATACTATGTTGTTGTTATTTGATCGCTGACATTGGAGGGATGATGGTTTTTATTTTATGATGTGATGGTACACTATATGGATGTTTAATGTTTGTGACACAACTTTCTAATTATCATAGTTGATTACTTGAGTTGATATTGATATATGCTCATTTGTAGTTAATTTATGTTTTAGCTTTGTCAGTTTTGGTGTGATACTATATTAGTGAAGAGAATGGGAATGCAGCACTCGCTTGTGAGTGCCCTGCGATCCCATAATTTTCTTTTCACGGTGTGATTGTTTATGATTTCTATATACATGTATTACATATGTTTTGATTGCAAGATTGCAGGTACATGACATCGACTCCCCTTGGATTCACACTTTTGAATGTGCCCATTGCCCAATGGAATAGTTGTTTGGGAGATAGTAACAGGGTTTTCCTTGTCAAACCACAACCCTAGTCACAATGTGTCATCATTCTTTGTTTGGTATGTTTGTGTTATGTTCTCATGTTGTCCACGTTTTCCTTGTCATTTATTTATTTATTTTGCAAGGTTTTTTTTATATGAAGTAAATGTTAAATTAATGATTTTAATGATTTTAGTGTTTATTTAATTAATTTTAATTAATATTGTTAGAAGCTTTGTATTTAATTTAATTAATTAAATTTAATTATTTTGTAAATTAATTTAATCCCTGTGATTAAATTCATTTGATAAAGTAATTAAATTAATTTAATTAAATTTGATTAGAAATTATTAAATGTGAATTTGAATTATAAAATCGCATAAAATAGATAAGTTAAATTGTAAATTTTTAATTATTAAAATGCAAAATGTCTTGTAATTATCAAAAGGGAAATATCTAAGTTGGTTAAAAGATATTTTAATTTTGTCATGTGTGTTATAAAATTTATTAAACACTCTTGTTGAGAATTTATTCTCAGAGAGAATTTTCGCAATAACTAGAAGATGTAATAGGTTACTTCACAAGGAATGGAAAAGAGATTTTTGGGGAAGAAGTTAAAAAAATTAAAAATGAAGTTCTAAGAAAGTTTATGGGCTCTGGTTTTTGGTTTTCTTCTTCTAGAAAAGTGAATTCTTGGAGGAAGCTTTAGCAAAATTTGGAATCTACAAGTGAAGCTTTACATCAAACATCACTTCCTCAAGCTTTCAGATACAAGTTCCTTTAATTATTTTTTATTGTTTTGAAATTTAGAAAGATTGCTTGCATAAAAAGAATTTATAATTTGAGTAGAAGATTTTTTATTATTTTGTAAATTTGTAAGGTTTCTGAGTTTGAAAATTTTCCATGAATATTATAGTGCTTATGTGGAAAATTTTATCGTGAAATCAGAGAGCCTCTGTAGAAATTATTTTTAAACAATAGAAAACCCTAGAGGAAAACAATAGAAAATTTTATAAGTCTCTATAGGAATAGATTTAAATATCTTCCTGACAAATTTGGGGAAAATCTTGTTTGCATTGGAAAAGATATTCTTGTAAAAATTTGTGGTAATTGAAATCCTCTAGTAAAATTGGAAATATCCTTCTATAGAAAAAAATTTATATATATATATATATAATTTTGGATATTTTGTTATAATAAATGAACTGAAATGCACAATTAAGATGTTCTCATAATGAAATCAATTTTAAATATTTTATGTAGATGTAAATAGAGAAAATTGAAATAAGTGAAAAAGATGTGATTTTCTTCATTGTTTGTAATTAATATTTCCTTAAGTTAGCTTGATATAAGCAATGTATTATTGTTTTCATTAAATGAAAATTAAATTTTTATATTGATGTAATCGAGAAATTGATTTTTAAATAGAAGAAATTGAGAAAATGATTTAAAAAAAATATATTTAATTACTTTATTATTTGAAAATGATATTGCATTAAGTTGGATTGTTTTGAGCAATATAGTATTGTTTCTTGAAATAGAAATTGGATTTAGGAAATCCGAATGATAGATTTTATTATTTTCTTTAAATTGCTTATTTAATTGTGATTTCTTTTGTTCATGATTTTGGGGAAAATGGTTAGTCATGTTTGTAATTCTTCCAAACAGTGTCATTTTGTGAGGGGATTATTATGATTTATAGATTCATCCCTTTGTATCCTTGGGTAGTGCACTTGGTAGTTTCAGTTTATCACCTGGTTACTACAAATGGGGATGTGTTGCTTCTTATATTTTGGGATTGGGGATTTAATATCCGTTTTGTGCATTGTGTTTACCCTTGGTTGTGGATTATATTCTTGTGTTGTTGGTAGGGCAGTGACTCTTAGTTGGGGGTCTGACACACAAAGGGGTGCCAAGGTAACTCACTAAGGGTTTAATCAAGTGATAACTTAAAAGAATTAATGAAATGGGTAACTCTCACAATAATAAATATAATGAATTCCTCTTGCATGGCTCAATTGCTTATTTAGGTTTGAGGTGAGATGAGAAGCATAGTTTGTATGGGGGTCTGGCGGTCGGTAGAGGCAGCCAGGGAAACCCAAGATGGGTATCCGGTAGCCTAGGAAGCTTGCACCAGGGTAACCCATAGAAAATTATGTGTAACACTCCTCCTACGACAATAGTTTTAATTGTTCAATTGATGAACTTGATTCTTTTATTCTGAAAGCAATGCAACCTTCATTTTATGTTTTGTATTTGTGAAGTTTAGTCTTGAGTTTACCTATGTCTAGAGGTTTTTGGTTTTGTCTAGGGAGCTCTTTTACTATCTCCTAGCATGGGGGATGGTTCTATGGGTACCACTTGGTTGGGTGGAATGTAACGCCCCACCGCGCAAACCCCAAAGGAACTAATATAGACACAACAATTTTTTTTTTTTAATAAAATAAGATTGTATTAAGTATTCCAATATAACAATGTTCCAAGTTGCACAACTAAATCCCTTGGGGTACACGAGGACATTACTACACTAACCCATAACAAAGATAATAGATTAAACAATAATTAAACAGTTACGTAAATCCATTTATTCACACATCACCATATAAAACATCCATCAACAATAACCACATTAATAAAAGTATTCCAAATTAAACCATATATACAAAACACAAATGAATTAATCATAAAGATAATAACTATATAAAAATTTTGACAGATACAACACATCATAATTAATAATTACAAATGATAATTTACAATGATTACATGGTCTGAATATACATTACATCAATATGATATTACAACATAATGAACATATAACAAATTACATCAAGATCCTCCCAACACATGTGGGAGTCGATACATCAACAAATAAATTACATCTGAAGTATGAACATACATCTGGTACATAAGAACACTAGGATCAATGGCATCTGCCAAAACCCTGCAATAAAAGAAACAACTACATCCAAAGGGAACCCAACAGGGTGTGAAGCACGTTCCACCCAACCACCCCCATGCTGGGAGTTAACAAGGAAGGATCCCTGACCAAGCACATCAACAGTAACACAAAACTAACTCCATACAAGATAACATAACATCAAAAGACCACATAGAAACTAAAGCACGATAAATCACCAAAAGACATAACAATAGACCACTTTTGAAACATAACATTAAATCACTTTATAGATGATACAATAGTAACTCATATAAACACATCATCAATAAGTTTCAAGACATAATATCAAAGGACTACTTCCAAAACCATCCAATGACAAATCACCAAAAGACAAAACAATAAACCACTTCCAGAGGACTTCAATAAAATAACACAAATGGAATGTTAGAGGAGAGTGTCATCACATGGCTTAACATGAATTATCTAGACAACCTATCACAAGGTGTCGCCTCCATCTATACATGGATTATCCTGACAACCTAGTTCAAGATGCCGCCTCCATCTATGGTTCTCCTAACAACCTATTTCAAGGCACCACTCCATAGGGTTACTCATGTGGAATCATTGACCTTTCGTGAAGGCAAGGCAACGATCTTGCCAACCATGGCCTTCTCGGTCCCCTTTAGTATGTGATAACACTAACAGGCAGATGAGGCATCACAATTATCTTGTTAATGTTTAAACCCCACCCACGATTAATTTCTTAGGTTATCACTGATTACTCTAACTCTAAGTGGGTTACCCTGACAGCCCCTTTGTGCGCCAGACCCCCACTAGAGCCACTCTCTCTAGACACTCAAGCACATAAATACCCAACACAACAGGATTGTATCAACAAGAAATATTGAACCAATCAAATAGTTTATCCGCGAGGCTTAACCATCTTGCCCACAATCTTATGCATAACATTCACAAAGCGGTACAATCCTAGTGCAAACTAAATCACAACCATGGTAAAAACATAGACCAAACATCAAAATACGAGATCACAATTACACATCCAAGTGTACATTAACCAAAACCAAAACATAAGAACAACATCAAATTTCAAGATAAAAAATAAATAACAATATCCCCACCTCTGGAAGTCCTAACACAACTTAAGTTCCTATAAAAGGATACATCAACTCTAGGGTTTCCCACATGACCCAAACCCGAATTAAAGAAAATAAAATTAAACAAAATGAATAATCTCAAGAGTGAATAAATCGTAGAACAACGCCAAACAAACTACAAGGCACAATAAACTCCACTAACTTCATAAATCAATTACTCGTGAAGGTTCGATTAAATTCAAAGCATAAAGTTTATTTCTACTTCGCACAATTGCCCTATAACATTGCATCTTTTAATTTTAACCAATCAATTTAATAATAATCATATAACATATTCCCAATTACCTCAATTAAACTATAATATAATAACTTGTAAAAATTATCATATTAAATTCTCATCTACAGCATACCCAACCGACTACACATATAAATGCAATTATATACCTATACTTATATATGCTTTTATGCGTCTATATATATATATATAAAATGAAGCATATATATATATAAAATTAAAATAATCATTTTATGAAAACATTAAATAAATATCATGCTTTAAAATTATAAAATAATTATATGTTTAATAAAATCATATTTTAAAATTATAATTTAAATATATATACATATATACATACATATACATATATATATACATATATATATATAATTGAACTTAAAAAATAATGCATTAAAGAAACAATAAATAAATAAATGAAATAAACTTTAAACCACAAAGCAGGGTCAACTGAAGCCTGTACCCCTGCAACCTGTGGTACATTCCACAGTGCTTGTGGGGGGGCCGCAGCCCCCACACGGTTGCATACAATAGCCTTGGTTGCTGTGCGCAACTGGTGGTGGCTGCGATCACCAACCACGGGTGTGGGGTGGTACGACCCTGGGCCGACCACTCCCCCCAAAAATTTTATTTAATTTTTTTTATATATATTAAATTTCTTTTATAATTTTTTTATTTTCAAATTTTATTTTATTTTATTTTATTTTTATACGATTTCATCATACAATGGTGAAACATAGAACCTCAAAATGAAAATGTAATTGTATATATGTATTGTTAAAATACACAGGACCGCACAAATATATATATATATATATATATATATATATATATATATATATATATTCAGAATATAAAATAAGTAATGAGGGTAAATTGGTTTTCTATCAGATCCACTATAAAATTGGGTATTCAAATTCAACACACTACTAATACAAAGGAAATGATTTTCTTTTCAAACAAATTATTTTCCACCACTAAATTTTATATTGAAGAACTTTAGAAGATTTTACTATAATTTTCCTATCAAAGAATTCAAGGGTTTAAAATAAATAAATTTTCAATCACAGATCCTCTTTCAAAAGTAGAGAAGTTTATTTTCAAATTGTGACAGACAAGATTTTATTCACAGAAGTTTAAATCTAAAGAAGTAATAATTTGAAAGAACCTGGAGTCCTTCGTTTGATGTAGAATCCCTTCTATAGCCTTTTCTCGATCCCTGCCTTCAACTCTTTTCTGAATCCCTCTTTTCTTCAACAACAATTCTTTTACCCCAGAAAACACCAAAAAAAACTATTTTTCTTTTCCTTTTCTTTTTACAGACAATCTCCAAAAAACCTTTATGTGTCTCCAAAACTCTCTCATAAAAATATAAATAAATCAAAATCAATAAAGCTCTTCAACTTTTTTTCTCAAAAAAATCCTCCTTTCTCATTGGTCCTTTTTCCAGCTTTTAAAAGCACATACTTATCTACAATTTTAATTAAAATTTAATTATCTTCTCAAGATATTATCCACACAAGATTTTCTAATTTAATATTAAGAAAAAGATAATATTTAATTATCTTCACCAATATTCATTTAATTTAATTTCTTACACTTTAATTAATTAAATCACTTTTTAATTTACAATATATTTAAATTTAGCATTTTACTAACTCACAATTAAATCAAGTGACAAGACAATATTAATTAATTATCTTATAAAATAAGATTAATTAAATAAACACTAACCATAAATAAAATAAATACTCAACAGTCAAACTACACAACGACAATGACAAAACCTCTGTCATGACACAACAACTCACAACAGGACGATGGACTTGGGACGGGGACACTTCCAAATCAACTCCATTTTTCAACATTTTACCCATTGGGTTAATTTAATGCTCACCCTATCCTGCTGAAGCAGGTGGAATCGAGACTTATTCCTGCAAATCTTGCATCCAAATAAACGTCAAGTAACACATGTATATATAATCGAAAATATCATATCATGAGAAGGAATTGCAATGTAACAGGGCACTCATAAACGAGTGGTGCTACAATGTCCTCTCACCACATCTATTCTAACAATTACAATATCAATGATGAAATAACATTTCTAAACTAACTGATCATATGATAACATGATTACTTATCTACCGCATCATAATATAATACTGAATCCAATTAACATCATCGTAAAATCATAACATAGACATATATAATACTAAGGAAAAACTATAGCATAATCAAATAATCTAAATACCACATAAAGTATCATAAATCATAATAATAATGTCAATTGTAGCAGTCAACTAAACTATGCATCCACATACACCAGACCATAAGTAATAACAATCACAGTCACAAAGCATCAATCAACACCACAGAAGTATCAAGTCCAAACAACATGAGGGGTATTACATGGAACGTGCGCCATACACCATTGGGTTCCCACTTCATGTTTCGTGATAGCTTCCAGATTGGAAAGCTCGCATGTACCAATTACTTGAACCATCTTTTTTGTACTTTATATTAGTGGATAATTGTATATGTATTGTACTCCTCATTTGTATTCGATGATGGTTTTCGTTTCATGTAATTATAACATTATTAGTTTATCTTCCTCATTTTGGAAATGAGTTCTTGTAACTATTGTATGGAATGAGTGCAAGCTATAAATGATTCTTAATGTACTTGTATCTTATAAGTTAAATTAAATGCTTTAGATGTATGAAATTTAATTGCATTAATAATATATATATATGCTATGGTTAGTTTGTTTTTGTGTTATGGGATTCAAATGTAATGTGTTGTCACATATCTTACAACATGTTTGTGTTAAGTATAGTTCACTTTGCATGTTAATATTACACATAAAAAAAAATTGCTACGCTTTCGTTGTGTTTGCATCATTCTCTAGGGTTACTTGGTAGGGCATTACACTGGATTTAAGGGTCATGTGTCCTAGTGGGGGTTCAGAGGTAGTACCCTCAAAAATTACATTTTAGGTATATTTACTATTATAAATTTAAACAATTCACCACTAGGTTTTAGATTTGATGGTAGATACTGTGTTAGCTTGTATTTTCCCTGAAGAAAATTATTTTTTATGAGTGCATTGTATTACGGCTATGCATTGTGATGTATTGTGAGAGTTTAACAATAGTTGTATTTATTTTGGATCTTTGGTTGGTGATACTCTTGTGACAAGATTTCTCTACAAGTATATTGTAATATTCATGATTTTTGAATAATATATTGCATGATACTCTTTTGACTAGTGCCCAGGCCTTAGGGAATTTTTACATTTTTGCAAAATAAGTAAATTTGAAAATATTGGTATAACTTTTTGCTCAATTATAAAAATTAGGTAAACAAGATATCATCAAAAAGTTGGTTATGAGCATTATCCAATTGTGCAGATACTTTTCTCATTTTTTTTGTATTTGGTCCATTCTACAACATTTTAAAGTTAGAGGTTCTATTTTCAATCTCAACCTCTTAACTTTTGACAAATTTCTCCACAATTACACAAACTTTTTTCCAAAATCTTATACATATTTTAAAAGAAAAAAATTGTGTTTTTACATTCTAGTGAATTACTTGGATTTTTTAGCTCTTGTAAACTTTTTATTTGTGTCAGATAACTCGTTTTAGGATTTTCTACATGTATTTCTAGCATTTTCATATTTGGGCATTATAGACATGTTTTGTAAGAACATTCTCTTTTGTAGACATATTGATATAAAGTTCCACTATTGTACTTACTTTTGGTGATTTTTGCACATCCTATTGTGCCTTTTGTACTCACGCTATGATATAAAGTGCCATGTGCGGTTGTGTAGGCCTTTTTTTTCTATCACACCTTTTTCAAGTGAGTTTTCCTTCTACGATAACATAAGATCCTAGTGATTCTTGTCTCATTGCTATGCACCTTTGTTTTCACACCCTTTTTATTTATAGGTACTATTTTGTGCATATTTATATGTTCTTGGTTCTCATTCATGCATTTTTTGGTGATAATTTTATTAGACATATCGTGGATCTCCCTTTACAACATTATGAAGGGTTTCTACCATTGGTTATTATTATTCATTCATTTTACATTAGAGTAAGCTATGTATCTAGTTTTTGTTCCTCTATACTAGGAAAATTTAGTGGCTAGTTACTTAGGTATTTTGATGAGATGGAGTATTTACCATATGGACACTCTTGGATTCATATTTATAGAGGTGACCTTCCATTTTCATTTTATATGTGATCTTTAGACTATTAGTACTTGTATTTTCAACTTGTGTCTTTCATGTTGAGTAGTGTCATTAGAGATACTCATGTAGATTCATGTGCCATATGTATCATCAATTTCTATCTATTTTCCTTTATTTTCCATCAGATTTGAGTAGTGTCATTTGAGGCACTTATGTAGATTCTTGTATTCCTAATTTTGGTTCTCATTTATTTCAAAGGATGTTATGTTGCTAGTGGTATTGTTTCTCCATTGATGTCAAAGGTGCATGTGATGTCAAGGTTTGGTACAAAGGTTGATGCATGATGTTGGTCTTCATAAGGTTGGTGTCATTTGTGCTCTTTGATTTATTCATATTCATGATAGCTAAGGTTTTCCTTGTCTGTGTTGCTTCACAATAAAAGTAATATAGATGTTACTTCAAAATGTTTGAAGGATAGTGTTGCTTTACAGAGTTTCTTGTCATTGTTTTTAAGTGAATCATTTGATGTTTACTTTCTACTTTATTAGGAGATGCATTTATATTTGAAGGATAGAGGTTCACTTGGGGTTGTTTAAGGAATAGTGTTACTTGTCATCTTTGTTGGTCTTCATATTTCATTCTTGTTCAACAATTCTTCAAAAAGCATTAAAGCATCAAGGTAAAGGTATTATAATATGTAATCCTTACTTCATGGAATGGAAAGCTAAGATTCAAGTCTTTCTCATGTCTTCTACCCTTTGACACTAGAAAATTGGTTAGGGTTTCTTCATTGTTTGAAAGTTTACTCAAAAAACCCCAAATGTCTCTTAAAATTTCAAAGAAAAGTTTCTTTTCTTTTAATTGAGTGTTGACAAGCTCTATATGGTTATGTGACTTATCAAGGGATTTAGATACATTGGCTATCAACCCCTATATATAGGGCTTACTGACCTAGCAGGTAAAAGTTTCTTATTATATTTTTGTTACAATATCAATGACTATTCTTCAAAGATAAACCTGGTGGCATTTTGAGATCGAGGGTTTATATTTAAACCTTCCAATGGTCATTTCCTAAGGATACAACTTGAAAGAGATTCTGAAAATCATGGGACTATTTTGATTTGTTTCTAATTGAATATGGATGGTCATTGGTTTTTTTTGAGTGGGCACCAAATTTGAAGATATATTTTTTCCTTTTGCATGGAGAATGGATGAGGAGTGCATAGTTTTGAAGAAAATGATTTTTTTTTTTTAGAAAGGTTTTCCTTTTGGTATTCAATAAATTTTGATATAGATTTTGGGAATTGAATTTAAATATGATAGAAAATTTTCATAAAGTTTAGCTGATAGTTTTTTGTTATGAAGATGATGCCAATGTTCTAAGTAGAGGATATATCTAAAGAATAAGAGCTTTGTTTGAATATAAAAAAAGTGAGTTTTTTGATATTTGAAGATGGAGCACATGTGAAGTAAAGTAAGGATAGTATATATATCTGAATATGGTGGTGACCTATTGTTCAAGGCAGAGAATATGGCTGATTATGATTGCTATTCTCTATTCAATATAGTGTTTATGTTTGATGAAGTAATAATTTAAAGGAGGATTTCATGAGAATTCAATTTGACAATATGACTAAGAATAATCTTTGATTTTTTGTGAAGAAGATTAATTACTGTGTTCTTGAAATGCCTTGTTATTTTCACTCATTACTATGATTTGAATAAAAACACAAGAACTACTAAATCAGAACAGTAAATGATTCTACCCAAACTAGATGCATGAATGTGAGCATCAAATGATTCTACCCATGTTGGATTACTAGAGCCCTTAGCCTCAAGATGATGAAAATGAACCCTCTAAATCTAGATTAGGAGTCATAGAGACAAAATTCTCAATAGAATTCTTGGTAGGAGAAGAAGGATGAGTGTCATCAAAACAACCATAACTTTTTGAGTTAGCAAGAACTTTAGTGGTATTATCATCAATTAGTTGAAACTCATCAAGCAAAACAAGACAACCCACAATAGGATCCTCTAGGAATGGAGGTTCATTTCAGTCTCCCTACATCTTCAAAATCTGTATGATAAGGTCATGTGGGATCTCAATACAATTAGTCTCCATTTGTGTGTGAATATCACAACTACAACCAATTAATCCTAGGATATGTCTAGTACTTATGTCTCACACAACTCTCTTCCATTTAGATGATGGTTTGGGTACTAGTCCATGGAGATATGGAAAATTATTAGGGAACCTATATTGTATTAGGATTCCATCTCATAATAACTTAATGGTCCATCCATTCAACAAGTGATTAAGATGAATTTCTTTTGATACCCATGATAAATTGATCAACAATATATGGGGGAATACATGTTGGGTTATTGGCCCACACGGGTAGTAGAGTTAGCTTGGGTAGTGGGTTTTCTCCACATTGGTCTCAAGTTTGACTCCACTCCCAAGTTTAAGAGGTGGGACTTCTTACAGGTGAGGGATCTCACCTACAAGGTACTCGTATCACCCTAGCTCACCTCAGGTACCCAAGATACAGTATCAAAAAAAGAGTGTTGGGTTATTAGAAAATTAAAAATGAACTCCACTCTTAGCAATAGGGATGGGCAAGCAGTAATGGTTGCCCATAGAGCACCACTCGCTAGTAGCAGGTGTCATGCCTCACTACTAGAGATAAGGCCTATAATTATGACCACAACATAAAAATAATAGATGATTTGAAAAATATTTTTTTAATAATTAAATTTCAATATTCCACTTTCCATAGATTTAAAATAAAGAGTGATGCAAAAAACTATATACCCCAGAATATGTCGATGGAGATTTTATTGATGTTTGAACTCAGCAACTAGATGGTATGAAATAGTATGACAAGTATAGATTCATACTATATGGATTTTCTACAACTATACCAAAAAAATGATGGGAGGGGACGAAAATTTTTCTGAGGGTCTAGAACAAAAGTATGCAACTTTATTGAATTGACAATTGATCTTAAGGTTTTTCGGCTTTTTGGACATGATGGCAAGGTTTATTTTTACCAAAAATACTCCAAAACTGTAGGTACTTCCTAAAAACCACTTCCCAAATTCAAACCTTTATAGATTTTTCCACAAATATTTGGTATAGATGAAATAAAAGGAAAAAAATTCTTTATTTGACTCTCTAAACTCATTGATAAGCTCATATTTTCTCTAAAAAAGTTCAAAATGAACCTACCATAGAACCCACAAAAAGGAAATACCCAAATATGGTATTCTTTTAGGCTTTTTTTATTCTCCAAATCATCATCCGATGCAAGAGAAGAGTGTACTCAACTTTTTAAGATTGAACAATATCTATAAACTAGACGTATCAATTAAGAATAATAAAAAACAACCCCACAAGCTCTAATACCATGTAAGAGTCGATATAGAATACCCTACACTATGCAATATTTGACTGAAGATTGTAGCCACCTCAAGATCTAGGGACTTCAATAAAAATACAAGAGAGATCGACTGTGAATAAATAATATTATAGGATTGATTCACTAATCAAAACCTCTTGATTATATAGTCAAAGTGATACATATAATTAGATAAATCATAAAAACTATCTTAATCCTATGTCATGAGACAACAAACATTAAATGACATAGAACACAAAAAGTAAATGACATAAAATAAGATAAATCTAATGCTAACTAAGACTTCTAGAAAGTGTCATTAGACCTAAGTAAACTTAACATGTCGATAGGACCTACTAGGTGAACTAATTAGGTAAAACAACTAAAGTATACCAACACATACATATAATTAGAAACATTTCTATGATCATTAGCTAATGCATTATTTACAAACATTACTATATTTTATTTGCATGATCATATGCTTAGCTAATGTATACAACCAATTCAGGGAAAAAAATATCATTAATGATCCTATGTTAAGAGCTTGCCAAAAGTTATATGTAGTTGCATATATTAAACTCTAATTCTGTTTGAGAGCACTCATAAAAGGCATATTCACATGATTACAACCTCAATAGTACATTGGTTATCATGGAGACTATAAGGACATTCTCCTTCAAGTGTCTTGGATATTTATGCAATTTCATGATTCTTAGATTCTTTTAGATGCGTGATTATTTTAGGATTCAAATGCTTTTTGAACTTATAGAAAAATCAAATTATGAAATTCACTCACCCATATCATTTTCATTTAATTTTGTGTTTATTTCAAGAAATTTTACTTAATACATACATATTTTTAAATGATACTCACACTTATTCCACACATATATCCATTGCTCTATTCTTTTGGATGTAACATTAAATTTATTATGTTACAATAGTTTTTTATGTGGTTGATATTTTTTAAATTTTGTTTATCCTAACTTCTGCAATCTTAAGTAAAAAACGAAAAAACAAAATTCTTGTGGAAGATAATATAAAGGTCAATTTTTTAAAACAATTTGTTAAAAACAACTTCTTAACAAAATAAATTGCTCTAAAAAAAACTCATACAGATGCTTTATTCCATCTTTTTTTTTCTCCGTTTGTATCACCTCGAAATGAACTCCATGATAAATCTCCTCATCTTACTTTCGGGCTAGCTTAACCAGCACACTCTAAGGCTTTGACTTTTCTATCTTATTTCCGTTTTCGTTTTCCGTTTTCTCACAACAGTCACAGTTATCACTGTCACGGTTAAGTTATAAAAAAATTCAAAATTCTTTCTCCCGCCCAACGAACAGTCACCATCATATTCTCCCACCTATCGTCGACTATGCAATCCATTTTCAATGTGGACAATGCCTAGAAATTGTAAAGACGAGTTGCTAGTTCAATTTTAGCACCAACTTTGATGCGACTTCATTGCAGAGTATGTAGGGCGAGATCACCCATTGCCTTCTGCCGCTACTTAGAAAGGTTGCTACTGCTAAATAGCTGGGGAGAGTTAGCTGGATAAGGTTTACCTCATTCATCGCTTTAATGGTTTGATTTGCCTAGGTTGTGGAAGGAGGACGTCAAGATGTCCATTGATGGCAGCTCGCGAGCTATCATCAGCGGACATCTCAAATAGTTTGTGAGCTATCATCAATGGATATTTTGACAGTTGCAACTACTCTTGTAGACATATATGCAACGCGTGGAAGCATAGCCAAGGCACACGAACTGTTTGACAAAATGCCTCAAAAAAAATGTGGTTTCATGGAATGCCATGATTGTAGGATATGCACAAAATGGATCTATTGACAAGACTTTACAAAAGCCCCTGTTTGACCCCACCATAGCCTTCAGCACTTACTGCCTGCTCAGATGCTCTACAATCCCCAGTAAATTATGTAAGTAATGTTAATATTACCCCTGCAACTTCAAATCAACCAATGAATATCTTCTTTGGCTTGGTCTTGTAGCTTTAACATCATCATTGTAGTTGTAATATGTATTTATGGCACTATGCAGGTTTTCTATGAATGGAATTCCGGTGGCAGTCTTTAAAGAACAACAAGAATTCGAGAATGGCATATTATAAGAATCGAGCAATGAGATCATATTCAAGCCTATGGAATGCAGATGATTGGGAAAAGAGAGTTGGTGCAGTGAAGATTGACTATCTAGCAAGTCTCCTTTTGTGGCTTCTTACGGAAATTTCAAAGTAGAGACATGCTCTGCCTTCTTTTTATGCTCTGTGAATTCATGGTACAATGTAGAGCCATTGCAATCGAGTGAGCAGCAGAAACTTCAATATGTGCACAAGAACTACATGATTTACGATTACTGTTTGGATAATAAAAGGAAGTTGTGTTTTCATTTTTGGCAAGGTAGAGAGTTCCAAATATTCTCTTCTTATTTTTTCTTCCAGTAATTTTCCTAATGCCTTTTTTATATGAATTTTGTCTAGTAAAGTAATTTACTTTTGTTCTTTTGAAGTTTTTATTATATTTGTTTCAATTTTGTATTATATTTGTTTCAAATAATGTCAAGTTTAGTTGTTATAGTAATGGTTGTATATACTCGCATGAGAGTGAGTAACATATACACCTCTTTGTGTGTGGGTGTGCTAGTGTGTGAGAGATTAGTTTAGATTAAGATTTTCATTAGATAATTGTGTTTTAAAAGGATAATTTTCTATGATTTCATCATTATATTCCAATCAGATTTGGTATATATATTAGAAAAGAAAGATCATTTAATATATGAATTAATATCGTTTTTACATATTTGACCAATATAACTAGTATTCACTTGTGGAGAATATATTTGTGAGTCTCCCAAGCCTTGGGGAGCTGACATCCCTTTCTAGAGAGCACTTATTTTCCCCACACATTGGTGGGTTAAAAGGAAAATCAATACATACACCCACATGGGCATAAACTCATGCGATGTTCTAACAATACAATTTCCAAAGAGCACTTATTTGCCCCACATGTTGGTGGGTTAAAAGGAAAATCTAGAGATACACCCACATGGGCATAAGTTCATGTGATGTTCTAATGATCCAAACACCTATGACAGGTTTTCTAATAAGTTCACAAATAAAAAACTTGACTCTTTTAATATTATTCTCTTTCAAGAAATGAAGCTTCTTGTTTTAAACTGAAAATAGTCTTAAAGGATAATATGGCTTCATAATTTGTAATTCACCACCTTGCATAAGGATGGTCATGATAACTCATGCATTTTACTTTCCCCACATTTATGTTCTTCCATTATTTCATTGGGATAGAGCTAAACCATCATGTTGTGTGGATTATGTTGGACATTGGTGGTCATGTGGCTATCATTATTGATGTGGATGCACCAAATAATGAGCCAATAAGATGATATTATGGAGGTGGCTATCTCACAACCTAGCACCCCTTTCTAATTGGCTCATCTATGATAACTTTAATTTTGTGGATTCAATTGCGGATAAAGAGGGAGATCTATTGAAGAAATGCTTCATTAGTGAGTAACAAACTTGGCTTTATTTTAATAATCATTGAATCTTGTCAAACCCAATTTTTTGGTGGTGGCATGCCAAGGTGAATCCTTTATTTAAAGAAAGGAGTTGGTTCTCAACTCTTGAGATTAGCATGTGTATTTTGTTGGTCAACATTTATGGTGTTAGGAGGGTATAGTATAATGTTTATATTTTTCTCTCTTTTATTGGTTATGATGGGATTTTCCTATTTTGGGTATAGTTCTCTTGAAATCCCTAGTGATATCAATGATGTTCCTAGGGATATTGAGAGGTTACTTCTAAGAAATACATTAGAATTTTGTAAGATCATTTAAGTAGTATGGGTATAATGCACGATGATATTGCATGTAATTTTTATTTTCTTAACTATTTGATGAATCCTTGTCTTGGTAATAAATATTTTCTCCTAGCTTAATTCATTCATGGAAAGAGATCCGAGATTCTTTTATATAAATTTGTTAGATTCATTCATCTGTAAGTGCAGTTTAGATTTTTTTAAAATGTTAAACAAACTTGTTTTCTCATTCGTGATTCTTAATTCCATTGATTTGTGTATTTTTCTAAATTCTCTTGTGTGTTTGACTATAGTATTCATTACAATGGCTCCCAAGGTGAAACCATTAGAAGATGCCTTCAAAGAGGAAATTTCTCCTGTTTAAAATCTTATTCCTCAATGATGTAATTGTGCATGTTCCCCCATGAATTTTAATTTAAACATAGGTCTTATTTTGATTTTTTGACTCCTCTAGTTTATCAAAAGTTTAATTTGAAACATATATATTCTGGTTAACTTGTATATTAACTATGCACATCTATAGTTCATAAATTCACTAGTGCTTCTCCTCATTTTTTATGTGTATCTAACATATATAATTTGGCCATGACCTCCCTAAGTTATATGAGTTTCTAGTGAACCATCATGTGTAATAGATTTTAAATTAGATGATGACAAGAATGAGAAGGTTTTAGTCTCCTTACAACCTATTATGATTAGTTAAATGAGTGGACTAGGTATTCTAGGTGAATATTGTGTTATTTCATGCCTATATTCCCTCATGAAATGCAATCTTTAGGTTCTATTATAGATATGTGTGAAATGTTTGATGTTTCATAATATGTGATTGACTTGGATGATGTTAGGCAAGTTGAGATCTCAATTCCCTTTTTTCTCATCAAAACAAATGAATCCCTCATGCTAAACATTTCTCATCAAATTGGCATGAATTCATTTTGTCACCGAGCTAATCAAGATTTTGAGTTGTTTCACAAGACTGATAATTTTAGTCTATGCAATCCTTTTTCTATATTATGTAGTGATTCACATGATGAAATAGAAGGAATCATTTCAAATCGACCACCCAATGGGGATATTCTAGAAGAATTATTTTCTAGTTTTTATTTTGATTTTGTTAAGAATATATATAATAAAGTAAACCCTTTTTTTTTGTCACAAGTAATGCTACCCATATCTTTCTTATATTCAAGTAATGAAGTAGATGATCCCTTTAGTTTCAACAACATCGATGATATTAGTTACGATAATCATAGTTTTATTTCTATCTCTAATGAAGAGGTCTAGTGGAATTAATTGTTAGCTAATAATTCTATGCTAAACCCTTGATAGAATCTAAGATCAATGTAGAATATAAAACATCGATTTGACAAAGAGACATCATTTTCTAAGTACACACTAGTATAAGTCCATAATTTATGTTGTTAGCCCATACTTCTTGATAATAGATCTAAGTGTTGCCCTCCATATTTACGTTCCTTATTTAGCTATTATAAAATATAATAATATTAGTCCTAGCTATATACATATTTAATCTAAGCTGATTTGTGCTTATTTTCTTGCAATTACTTAATTAGCTTAGGTTAACCCATATGGAAAGCTTATTTTCCTTCATAATTTTGGTGAACCCGATGGGTCTTACATGAAACAATCTTCTCTCTAAGGTTTTTTATATAATAAGCATCTTTAGATCTACACTTTTTTTATATTTATATTTTATTTTCATATTTGAAACTCCTTAGATATTTTTGGATCAATGATTACTTTTACATTGTTATATATTTTAAATTAGGGATTTTATCTATATTTTCCTTTCACAATGTAGTCCTAAGTTTACGTGCCAAGAAAATAAGGAACCTTGTTTTGACCATATTCTATGTCTACATTGTATAGTGTAATTGAGAAATGAAAGGAAAGATACGATGAATTCAAAGGAATATACTTAATATAGTAAGTAAAATAGAAATGTGGAAGGACAAGGAGTGAATGTCTTAACATGAATGTTTTAGGAAATTAGTCATTATTCAATTTGGGCTTTTGAGAGTGGGGGAAAAGATAAGTATATATAGAATTAGGAAATGGAAAATGAAGGGAAATTTCAAAGAAGTGATCCAATCTTGGGCCAAGAAGACCAATAGAAAGGGATAGAAGGTACTCTAGATCAAGAGTTCAAACCTAGAGTGACCAATAGGGAAGATCGGTAGAAAAGGGAAAAGGAGCAAGAAATCTTAATCAAGTAGAGTGAATATGATTTTTTAATGGATTTATTTGCTTCAATTTTCTTTTGGTTCGATGGATGAGAGAAATATATTTCAACTTACATGATTTATCTATGGAATTTTTTACTTTTCTTTTTGGTAGGGACATGTCAACCCCATGCAACTAGGAAGATTCATGGGCTCATCACTAAAGTTTAGACTAAGAGAGTATGGAGATAATGAACATGGAATAATGATACATGATATGTTTTTCTTTTAAAATGCAACATTTGATGAGGAAATAAATAATTGATTTTCTTATAAGTATCTATGAGTCACTAATGATATAAAATTTTATGAAATTTATTTATGGTATTTGAAAGGCAACTTTAAATGAATAAAGTTCACAAATAATTTTTTGAACAGCCAAGGTTGACTATCAAATTTAGGCCCTAAAATTTAATAATCAAATGTAGGCCCTAAAATATAATAAAAAGGTGTGTTATTTCAATGGATATGAATAGATACTTTGGTTTTTGTTGGGTATTATTGGTTTTATTATTATCTACAATCTTCTATAGTGTTGCAATAATTGTTGGATGCAGTAATCAAATTGGTCAATTAATACTTTACTTCTATCACATTGCTAGGTAACATTATTGCAATCAAAAGGGACCATGGGTCATAGTTGCCATAGAGTTTATGAGACTCTACAAACATATTAAACATGTAAGAGTATTATATCATGCATGGGTTTTAGAGTCTTGTCAAATTGAAATCACAAGATTAGTGTGCATCTATACTAGGTAAATTACTCTTTTAGCAATGTTTGTATTTGGTATTGTGTTGTGGGTTCAATATGTTTATGTATTAGGTTTTTTGTTTGATATTGAGATACTAGTAGCTACTACTATCAATAGATTGGATTCACTTTTGGGTTCCATAAATGGAAAACAAGATGTATGTACATGATCATGGAAAAACAACATATCATGGGGTAGTGAATAGAAGGATAAAATAAGTGCAAAGAGCTTAGTAGAATGTGAGGGATCAAAATATCAACTCTACCATGACTAATTCATATGTATGACCTATAATATGATAATAATTTATACAAACCCAACATTCATTAAAATTAAAACCCTAAATTTTATTTATATAAAATTTATTTAAAAAATTCATTACATATTAAACACAAACCCTAAACCCTACAAATTGAGAAAAATATATTCAAAATTTGATGAAACCTATTTGGAGATGATGGAAATGGTACTATGGAGGGTGGAGGTAAAAATAGGAGGTGGTGGAGGCTCATAAACTTGGGTACTCATTTTTAGGCACCATCCAAAACACATTGTTGCCACATGGATAGGAAAAAAGAGCTCATAGAGCTTTTAAAAATAAATAATTAGCTTTACAAAATCTATACCCATTATGAAACAGTTACACATTATAATAGGTAACCATTTAGGCACATGACCCCAAAGCATAGTGGGTACCCATTCATGGAAGATATGTGTTTAGGTTTGGGGACTCATTCCTAAATGTGTACCATTTTTTTATGAAACGAGTACTCGTTCTTGTCAAGTTTTTTCTCAAGCCTAACACTTCCACTAAAAGTGGACCCATTAGCTTGCACTTAACTTAAAGGTGGTAATATATGCATCCAAACTAACACCTCTCCAATGGTACTCTTAATCCAAATCATCATGTCTTCCCTAATTCTAGTCAACATTGACCATTTTTGAACTACTACAATATTGTTTTCTATGACAAGTTCCAAGGGGTTAAAAAGGGTTTTTTATGATTCATTTTAGATTGGTCAGTGATTATTCCAATGAGGCTTAGTTTATGTTGGAAGTTTAGTTGCAAGAAGGAAATGACTTCTATTGAAGTGTTATAAGAGAATATTGAAAGTTTCATGTCTCTAATACTATAGGTATATTTTTAGGGGAATTTTTGAATGTAACAAAGATTTCCTCTTAGCACAATTATTGTTATAAGAGTAAATGTGATTTGATATATGTGTCAACATTTTTTAAAACTATTACAATCTTTGTAATGATCATTGTGTATTTACAAATGGATTTTTACAACTTACTAATGGATTACGAAGTATGTTTTTTCTATGATACTCAAACCTTGATTATATTTTCATGCTTTGATCAACTATTTTGTGCTTAACTTCTTTGAAATTTCTCCTTGTAAACTGTGACTCTGTCCATTGAAAGGCACTGATATTGGAATGTATTGACTCAATGAAATGATTAAAAAGAATAAATCATTACACTAGGAATTCTAGTTTAGTCAAAACTCTCAAGTATCCCATGGTTCTGCAATAAACAAGGTACAAACTCGTATAAATTATGTTTGTCACTTTACCTTGTGGTCTATGTAGATTGCCTCCACCTTGCACTCATTGTAGTAGTGATGAAATTAGCTATATAGAGGCATTATGATAGCTAGTTTTTCTTGGCTCAGTGACAATATTTGGAGTCAAGTCAATAGGTTGGGTTTATCTATCACCATTTTTGTTGTCCATTTTATTTATAAAATCTCTAGGAACACCCTCCTAAGTCTAAGTTGATCTCAAAGAGTAGGAGAGAAAACCCACTCTTGTAAATTTGGCCTTCAACCCTCCATGGTTTGTGGATGAGAAAGTTTTACTTTCATGATGACAACCCTAGCCTTGAAAGTGAATACATGTTCTAGGAAGTGGAGTAGTGGTTTTGCGACCCAACACACTCTTGGCTATGTTTCTACCAAACAATTTTTAAAAATACTTAATATAACAAAAATAGGGGGAAAACACTAAACCCTATGTTATATTTCATCTCCTTAACCTTATCCATTTTTAAACATATTTAGTAGTTTAAAAATTAGATTTAGAGTAGTACAATTCTTATTATTTTTATATCTTTCAATTTTGAGTGTACACATCTTGAATTGCTCATCGAAGTTCAGGTTTAGTTGATTCCACGAAAAAAATGATCTTTTAATCCCCTTTTGGTCCCCCATTTTTAGAAACTTACCCTGCCCATTCTCAAGTTAGAAGATAAAACTTTGTATAGCTAAGCTATTCAAGCATGATGTTAAGGTTTATTTTTATATTCTATTGTTAAATCTAGACTTTTGAGCATGATGTGTTAGCTTAACCTTTTCTCTCTTCTCTTCTACATAGAGGAACCTCTATGTATATTTTTAAAGGAAATATATTTGTGTAATGGTTAATTGATCAATGAACTTAATAGTAAGCAAGATATTATCTTAAATATTCTTAGTCTTATCTTTGTTCATATTTATCTATTGTGTGGACATGTTTTTGTTGATTATTGTGTCATGAGCCTTTGTTATTCTTAAATTGATTTTTGTAATCTCTCTCCCTTTTCACCTCTACACACCAACTTCAGGCTTAGCTTAAAGGATAGATAGGGATCTAGCTCTCAATCCCAAAGATTGTATTATAGGGTCCACTCATACTATTTTTTATATTGATAAAAATAGGATTAAACTAGGGCTTGACCCTTTTACATAGTAGCAAACCAAGATGCAAGAGTAACTAGTCTCATAATCAAAATGAAAGAGAACCAATTGATCATAACATGGCCAACAAACACACAACATAAGAATAAGAATAGGACACAAAAGATAACCACTACCAACCAAATTTTGCAAGTTGCTAGTTACCTACCACTCCTTAGATAAGAAATAGACCTTGTCTTCAAAGTGACCTCCTTGAGTTCTCCAATTTGGGCTTTTGGGTCTTGAACATTTGTCATAGTTTTAACTCTAGTTCTTTTGGTAGGGCCCTCATGAGAAGTTTCTTCTTTTATTTTGTGAACTTTATCTTGTAGTACAAAAATATAGGTGGCAATATTTTTAATTATCCACCTGTATTGTTTCTTGCAAGCCTTTCTATATTCTTAGTCCTACATGGTGCATTGAATCTTGAAAAGAGACTTTAAATCAAGTCAATAGGTCTATTGCATGGAGATGTGTGCCACTCATTCTTCCTCATATTGTATTATCTTATTCATTTTTATCTTCTTATACTTACATCTTCCTAAGGTCTCTCTAGAAATGATAAGGATTGATACAAACCAATATTTTGACTTCCCCCTTTATAACTTGATAAGTCTCACAACCTTGAATAAATTTTCTCATTTCCTTTATATTTATGACCAAAAACAGTTGTCACTCACTAATTCCATAGAGTTATCTACTCTAAAATGACATGCTAATATATAATTATGCTTCTCCTTGATCAATTCTCCCTCATTGAGCTTCTAAGAATTCACAAATAATTACCCTTAAAGTGTTAGAAACCAGATCATGAAAAATAAAAATAGAAACACAAATCAAACATGGAACAAGAACACAATCAAAACATAGCGATTTACCTTGGAAAACCCCAAACCGGTGAAAAACCAACAATGAAGATCTTCATATTAACCCTCAGACTCAACCGGGCTATGCCTGGAGGCTTCAACTAGCCACACATATAATGGAGTCACCAAGCCATTATATAGACTTCCATACATGCAAAACCATGGGCTCAAAACCATGAGCTCCAAAACCATGGACCAATACAACTAGCACAAAACCATGTGCTAAAGACCACTAAAGGTTAATCCACTAACTCTAACCCAAGAACTAGTTTAACCCAACATAAAGAACATCTCATTTTGAATAAAATAATCAAGTCACTTCTATCTATATTTACTAGTTGATTACATTCTTTCGACGCTTCCATATATTTAGGACTAGATTCATACAAATGTTTCAACTCTTCAAATCCAACTACCTCTATTATCATCTCTATCAACAAATTTTGTCTCCTACTTATTACATCAACTACCTTATTTGAATTTCCACTTCTATGTTGTAGTGCAAAAGTATAACAATGCCTATCATGCACTTGCTATGTACTATTGTTATGGTGATGTTCTATTTTTAACAATATGTTGATTGTGTTTTATTTCAATTTTTGTCCATGGTAATTTTTTGGGTAGTATAACAATTAAAAAAGTGCACTCATTTCATTTCTTATGTAACCCTCTAGATGGGTTGAGTAGATGAATAAGGGAAAGAGTAATCAAATTATCATTCAAAAGGGTTTGGAGCACATAATCTAGAGTTTCACTCAATTTTGTAAATCTCCTAGTTGTTTGATGCTTAAAAGAAACAACATTAGAAGTAGTATGCATTTGGTTAATGTTAGTTTAGATTCTTTCTTATGATTACCCTTTTCAACTTGGAAGGGTAAGAAGGTATATAATATATATGTGAGGACCCACATTTCAAACCATTAGAAATAAGTAATTTGAGTTTGACATCTTCGACATGAGCACAAAAATCCATGAAAGAAGCATAATTGTACAAAAAAGCACTATCACATATAGTAGATAGTAAACCCTTATAAAAAAAACCCCTTGCAACTTGTAATTAGGAAGTTGATGTTTCATTTTAGCACAAAGTAATTTAAATAAAAAATACATAAACATCAATATGCTCATTAGAGCCTTGGGAACACTCTAATAAATTTGAAACAATAGGTTTGAAGTCCATAATCTTGTGGAAATGGCCAAGCAATGTTGTAGCTAATTGATCAAAATAATGAATGGAGCCAAGAGGCAATGAGTAGAACCACTGAATAACATAGACATGAAGAGTGAGAAATAACTTAGCCAAAAATAATTTCTACACTAGTGCATCTAGAGTAGAGGTGGGGATGGTGATAGTAGTAATAGCATGGGTAACAATGGAAAGACCATGAAGACAATGAGAAACAAGAGGCAATGATACAACATAGATGAATGATAAGCAACACTTTAAGGTGAGGAAGGTGAAACACTAACACAATTAGAGGAGGGGATAACACTAGTAGTATCACACTAGTGGGATTAGAGATAAGTGGTTCACTTATAGAAAAAGAGGTGGAAATGGTACTAGAGGAACATAAGAGGTGGGGGTCACACTAGAAGTGACAACAAGAGATGTAGGCATTATGAGAGGATTTTCCTCAAGATGAGAGGATGAAGGGGAAATGAAAGAGCAAGATTGAGTGGGTTACAAAGAGAAAATTCACAGTCTTGCAAAAAAGAAGAGGTAATCATAGTACCAATGTCATGAAGCATCTATGTATGTAAAGGAGCTTTGAGCAACCAATTATAAATAGATGTAGATAATTATGTTGAAGACGTGACATTAACAAGCTCTTCAACAAGTAATTGTCTACTAAAAAAAGATTGTACTTATCCACATGTATATCATGATTATAATTAGATAACTCATTATAATTAATCTTAATGAACCTTAATGAAAACCTCTTTATTGACAAATGAAAAATGATTAAAAAATTTATATACACTTTTTTAAAAAATTAATTAATATTTTAGTTATATTTTTAAATAAAAAATATAAATAATTAAAATGAATATAAATCTTTAAATTTAAATTGAAAAATCTAAAATAAAAGTACTAATATAAATATATTTAAATAAAATTAAAAAATCAAACTAAATATATTTAAAAACCAATGCAAATGCAATATAACTCTTCTATTCTCTTTTTAAGAGAATGGAATACGTCACTATTAAGTGATAAGTGAAAAAGTGGACGTTCAATACAAATTTTTTCACTCTGACATCACGTACTATTTCCTTCGTACGGAGGTTCTCTATCGATTTATTTTTCGCGTCATATTTTTGAACGTGAATTGGCGGGGTAAAGGACGAAGGGCTCGATGCATTGCTGATGAATGTAAAACACGTTTGCCTTAAAACTTAACCGTGACAGTTCTAACATAACGCGAGAAAACGGAAATGGAAACGTAACGGATATTTGACCGAAAGTCAGAGCTTAGAGTGTGCTAAACCCGGCCCTTACTTTCATATAACATCCAAAATTCGGTGTACATCGATATGTGCTGCGATTTGAACCAGAAACTGCAATAAAATCTATATCTGGTCAGAAAATTTATGTTACCAAGGCCACCATATGTAGGTGCCCTCAAAAGGCAATACCGTTACGCCAGGATATCCATCAATTATTGCACTTGAAAGTTTCGGATCAATTTCATCCATTGCATATTTCCTCACCAGTGTTCTGCTTCTATCATATATATTGATTCCTTCTTTACCAACCACCACAGTCCATCCGCTGTTGTTAACTGAAACATGCGTAATTTCTTTAGGCAAACAGATATCCACTCGACACCACCTCTTGGAGTTTATATTTTCTTCTCCGTTCTCTAGTTTCCACATAAATCCGCAGTTCTTGTCAACCAAAATTAGTTGACCAATATCACTCCCAGCCAATTCCCAAAACTTAGTAGCATCGTTCATAACCTCAAAATCATATGTATAATCTGCAGATCTGCAAATAGCATCAATTGGGCGTGGAATTTTTTTCCAGCGTTTCTCGGAAAGATTCAATTCTACAACTCCTCCATTGCAGGATAATTTATTTAACCAGTAGAAACTTCCTCTGTAGTAAACTCCCCGCCCAGAAACAAAAAATCCACCTGAATCTTGTATTTCAATATTAACCCAGGACTGGGATGATGATCTATAGACATTAATCCACTCTGAGTGATTGCTTGCCAGCAAAATGAATTTCTTGGTGGAAGAATCAAACGCCCTTCCAGCAAAACAGAATGGCATTCCATATGGAGGGATACGTATCCATGATGTCCTCCTTTCTTCGTCGCAGATATAATAGGCATCATCATCAACCCAACAGAACATGGTGTTGCATGCTATATGTATTTGATAGGAACCATCACTAATTAGGTAGAAATCTCCACTTCCTTCCAGCACCCATGTGCATATTTGCATACATTCTCTGCATGGCCTACGACACTTCGAAACAATTGCTTGAAATAAAAAAACAGAGCTGCAAGAATGGTGTATATTTGGATACATTCTCTGCATGGCAGCATATGAGGATAGCATTTCATTCCATTCTTTCCATACAGTTGCCAATCTCACCAGGGTTCTTCGTGGGAGCAGCCTTGCTATAATATTCAACGCAACTTCATCGGGAAGGTTCCGCCAAACCCCAATTTCCATCTCCATGTTTGCAAATTGACTATACTAAACTGCTGATTCTGGGTTTCTTCCTACTCAGCCCGAGGGATGTTCTAATAAATCTCGATGAACATTCAGTGTGACGTTTCAATTCAGGGGCGCGACCTCAGGTTTCAATGATACATTTTTCCTTCTTGCCAATTAAATGCAGGGGACGATCTTTTTGGAAAAGGGAATAAACAATCCCTAGTGTTTAGAGTAGGTTAATCTAAGAAAATGCATACACATAACTATCTATCAGCTTAAACTAAAATATATATAATTGATGGAATGGAATGATATTATATATAGAAGAATAAATCTTAAATAGAAAAAGAATATCAAATTTAAGTATAAATATAGGATTATCTTGGTATTTGTAATTAGTTTACTTTGTTTGGTTAGTAAATTAGATAACAGTTGAATCTCCTTCTCATTTTAGATTAGCTGAAGAAACAAGTGAGCCAATAAATTAGTAAACCTTAATATGTTTCTGCATTTTCTAAAATCTGTCTACAAAAATTGTCTTAAAGGTATTTTTAACATGAGCATAAAATTTGATGCTAATGAAGTAGAGAACAGTGTGTTAAAGATTAAGGATTAAGGAGAGCAAGGAACGTAGGGATTTGGCTATATAGACTTTGTTTAACTTGACAAGCTCGAGAAAGTTGAAAATGATTCCATTAAAATGGAAGAACAAAATGATGGAGAAATAGATAAAACATTTTAATTTATGCTCCTAATGATGTTAAGGATTATATTATTGAGTGTCAACGTGATTTTTTTAATTTATTTTTCTTGAGAGGAATACCTTTTGAATTATATTATTATAAATGGGAAAAGCTAGATTGGGAAAATAGAGATAGTTAAATTGAATCCTTAAGGGGATTAGGAAAATGCTATGTGTCTTACAAACTTAAAATAGTTTAGCTTGTTCATTTAGTGTTGTAATATGGGCCCTAGGTTAATTTTAGTTGGGTCTACTATTTACATGCTTTGACCTTGAATTATCCAATGTTAGTGAAGCTTACATTTTTAAACCATCCATCATGATTTCTTGTGAGAAATGGTTTCTCATATTTGAAAATTTCTTTGGTCTAATAATTACCTAGAAAAATTGTCGAGTCTAAGGGTACATTGTAGAGTTTGCATGGAGATGGATTTCAGCTACCTAAAAATATTAAGTTGATTCCACCTAGTTAAAGAGTTTTACTAGCCATTAGTAATTTAAATAGATTTAATGGTTATTTATATTGTTAATAAGAAGGTATCTTAGTAAGAGATTTTCCTACCATAAGAAAGAAAATTTTGAAACCTCAAGTTTTAGCCCCTTCTAATCAACAACAGATTGAAAATGACCCTCAATCATCAAAAATTCCTAAGGATTCTATTCATTTGCAAGAGCTAATTAAATCTTTTTTATACCTAGAATACTAATAATTCTTATATTATTCCTACCACATCTTACAAAGTTTTCATGATAATAGATGGATGAAAATTCATAAAAAAGAGAAAATAAATATCAAGATTGAGCTTCTACTTCTCCTACCTCTTCTATGAGATAATTATTGAGATCCCCATACCTTGCTACAAAAGAGCTAAAAACCTTCAATCAATATATTTCCCTAGTTTACTAGTTTCAATCTTCGTCACAAGAGGAAGATCCTACTATCTCTCCTCTACCATGATTTACAATGTTTTATCTTAGAATTTAAGAGATATTTCTCTCCTCATCATAAATATCTAGATGACGACAATTGCTCAATGGAAAAATGATTTTTTTGTCCTAAAGCTAAACTTAACAATCTCCTCTTGCTTCTTCTCTATCCAACATATGAAGATATATTATTTTCTTTATTTATCACATAAAAATGTATGGGTTAATCAATGGTCTCACCTCATGGGTCTATAACTTTGTTATTTATAAAGAGGATGATCCATCTCATAGTTGTGTGTGGGATCTTGTGTTTATCAATGCCCAACCAATTAGATTTTTGCTAGTTTAAGTTGCTAATTTTTTAAAAGATATAAGTGAGTTATTGGAGTTAGTGTCTAAAAACCTTCCCAATGTTCATTGGGTTATAGAAGATTATTTTAAGATGGTGGAACATCATAGTGATCTTAGTTTTCCTAGCCACGTTAGGCTACATAGTGAATATTTTGATAAATGGTTGTATTGTTGTAATAGTGTTGATGTTATAGATCTAATTAACAAAATTTTAAGTCATGAATATAATTGGTACACTCGTTATAACTATATAATTGTGAATGAAATAAATATTAGTATATTTGATAGAATTTATATATCCGCTAGTGTTCATGTAGTTCAATATACCTCTATTCATTATGTTAGAGTAGTTCATTCTTCTACTCTGTCATATCATTTTCTTATCATCTATTTCCTTTTAGGAGCTAAAAAAAGTGTAGTGGTTGCTAGGTTTCCATGAAATCTCAATACATTAAATTTAAAATATTATCTTATCTAGTTGTTATACTCAACACTTCAAATTATATTCCCAAGCTAAACAAATTATATTCTTAAAGGAAATAGTGGAAAAATTCTATTATAAAAAGTACTAAATTCTTATGTACTTTTTGTAAGAGATTGATCTAGTAGGAAAAATTAAAGAAAAATACCTTCAAGTAAAGTTTCAACACACAATAATATCACTTAATACAAATATAAATAATATCAATTTATAAAATTCTATAGGATAGAAGATAAAATTCAAAAATTGCAAACTTATAGGAGACAAGGAGCTAAAATCAAGGTGAGATTACACTAGGTAAAAGAGGTTAATAATGGTTACTAATTCGCTTCTTCAAAGTTTTGATTAGATTAAAAAGGGAAGGGCCCATACCCATTACAAAACGACCATAGAGGCCAAATGAGGGGCTTACGAGAAGTGAAACAACCAAAAAGTAAAAAAAAAAGAGACAACAACTAACTGACTAATAAGAGAAACTAAAATAATACATAGGAAAAAACTAGTAGGGGACGAATCTGGCTACTAGTTAGCCAAAAGCTTGAGATCACTAATGGCCTACCACTCCTTAGCTGAGAGGTGGAGTTTTCTCATCAAATGATAGGGGTCCCTTCTGAGTGGGTTGGGTCTCCTCAATAGTTGGTTGAACTAAACTACCCACCATCTTTCCTTTTTCCTACAAGTGGCTAACCTCATGACCACCATCAACCACCCTTTTTCAATGGTTGTTCCTAAGTTCCTATTGAAAAACTTTGATGGTAATGAATATATTCTTCACAATATTTTTGTTGTAGTCAACAAAAATCCTTGAGACATTTCATCATTTTATCTAGATGCTTTGAAAAGTGGCAATTTCCTTCTACAATTTTATTTTCTCCTCCTTCATACCCACTAGAGCTCTGAGCTCATTCACCTCCTTGTCCCAATTATCCAATTTTTCAAATGACCTCATGAGGGAGGAAAGCATATCCTAGCTCGTACCATCCTCAACCTCACTTGACCAAGAGGCCTTCTATTTGAGCACCCTATTTTCTAGCACCTAATTTTTTTCCTTCACAATAATAAGTTGACCTAGAAGACATTTTAAAATGGAATTCTAGAAGTTGATAGTCACCAAAATTTCATTCATTTTTTATTGAAGGGGAGCACAAGCAGCAAAAATTTCATTGCCTAGATTGAGTTCAATGGATGTTCCTCCTAGATTAATGCAAAGTTTAGGGGAATTTTTGGGGCTAGCTAGGTGAATGGTAGGAGGGGTTTTGGAAACATCAGACACTTCATCATGAATAGGGGAGTTTGTAGGAGATTTTCCAGGGGTAGGTTTCTAGGACTCATCATTTGAGTTAGCTAAATCATCAAAGTCAAAGGTACAAATAGTGGTGGGTTTGAGGAAAGAAACACACTTTTTGGATTCAAGAGGATTTCCTAAATTATAGGGGGTTTCCCTGATCCCTAGTGATGTGACAAGTAGTGGGAGGGCTTTCATCTAAAGCACAAGTGAAAATGAGGCTCTTAGCTGGGTCAGTAGGGTTGTAGATGACAAGAGTGCTCCTCCTAATAGTGGTCAAGGAGGGGAAAAGGGTGGCTTGATGATGGAAAAGTTAGAAAATTAAGCCCTCGTGAATGGGGAGATTTTAGTTTTACCATGGAAATTCTTAATGGATTTTTCAAGAGAATAAAATACCTAGAAATAAAATTTCATCTTGATATAATAACAAAAATGGTTTAACATGGGGAAGAGATGGGCACAAAAATAATAGAAGTTACCTTCTAACTTGACATAGCTCATAAGCACCTCTATGATTTTACTCCACGCCTCAAGGAGGTCATCCCTGTTGAAACTATTTTACAACCTGTTAACCTTTTCTCCCTCCTTAAGAAACCTCTCCATATCTTTTTGCTATTTCCCTTTTGACTTTTGAGGGATGCAAGCACCATCCAGTGAAAGCCCCACGACCTTTGATATTAGCTCAACATTCACAAGGAAGGAGGATCCACCAATGGTGAAGGTGCCCCCATTTAAAGAATTAGAAAACTTAATAGAAAAATTGGGGTCATTCCCTCCACATACAAGCCAAATTTTTCTTGTTGGAGAATATCCCAAACATCCCTATCATTTTCCACACCTTGCAGGAGGCAAGTTCATCTTGGAATAGATCACTCCCCATGAAGAAGTTTGTAGATAATAGCACAAGATTTTTCTATAAATGATGAGATAAATACCTAAGCTAGAAATAGAAAGACTTATGAAAAGACTTCCCAATGATGATAGTTTTCCATAATTGTAAGCCATGGTAGATGATAAAGGGAGTTGACAAGAAATCTAGCTCAATCTCATTTCTATATACTTTGACATCATTACAAATTTACTCACACACATGCCCAGGGATTTGAGAGATATTATCCCAAATAACAAAATTTGCAGTAAAAGCACCAAGGTTAGCTAGCCCATCCACCACTTTGTTTCCATTTTAGATCTACTATTCCCAAGAGTAATCATAAGATTACATACTATTAGGATGGGTTCATGAAGGGACCAACAAGGTTTAACCATCCTAGTTAGCAAAAGAATGGTGTTTCTAGAGTCATCTTTAATGGAAAGGTTGGAAAAGCTAGCATTTGTGGCAATCTAGATACCATAGTTTTGTTATCTGGAGCCTAATCAGACTTGGAGGTTAAATTTTCCCCACTTTTATCGGCCTAGTTTCCCTCCAAATTATTTAATGGGGGTTTGGGGGAAACACCCCCAAGATGGGGTCAAGGGGAAGAACCCCTTCCAGGATCTATGGGTAGCTCTCCTAACATGTTTTCTTTCATGATACAAGGAAAGGTCGAGGGGTAGTGCCCCCATGGGGGCTCAAGGGTAGCTCCCCCAAAATGTCTCATGATTTTTATTATTTTAGAAGGCATCAAAAGTTTATTTTTTCTATTGGGAAACATAACCCCTATTTTGTAATTGACATAAGTTTTGATAAAAGGCTAATGGTTAGGGTTTCCATTGATATTGTATTGTAGCATTTGTAGCAGTATTGAGTTGCAAAGGATTACTAGTTGTAATCGGTTTGATTTATTGGATAATAAAATTGGAATCTTTGCTTGTGGATGTAGCCTAAGTTTGGGTGAATCACATTAAAAATTGTCTCTCGTTATTATTTTTTGTGTTTTTCATTCCTCTATTTAATCTTTATTTGCATTTAATTGATATTTTATGCATGCAATTTCTAACACATAGTACGTTGCCACGACCTCCAGAAAGTTAGAGGAGTGAATGCCAAGATTAACCACATAAGACAAAATCATTTTTCCATTATGATCTCTAATGACCCCACCCCCACCAAATCAACCTAAGTTACCTTTGGCTAAGCCATCAAAGTTAAGGTTAAACCAACCAGGCTTGGGGGTTCCAATTTTACTTCTTCAAAGTTATAAAATACAAACGTAGGGAGTATATTGGAGCTATCTAGGATGAAACTAAATATATTCATATAAATCTATGTGAAATAAAAAAAAATTAGAACTATTATGAGAGCCTTTAAGAGAAGATTCCTACTGGTAGGGCACACAGTTAATTTTGGATAATAATTTTAAATGTCCTAATCCCAAAAACAAATATATTGGAGGTAGTCAATTTTTGGACCATGATATTTCTATTGAATTCTTATAACATGTCATGTTTTCAATGACCTCTAATAAAATGCATGGAATTGATGGGCTTCCAATAGATTTTCATCAAACAATGTGGTGTTATATTAAATTTTAGTTTTATTTGTTATACTTGGAGTCTTTGGAGTAAGGTTCAATAAGGCCTAACACTATCTCTAGATGGTTTCCAATTGCTTTCCTTAACTCTTCCCATATTCATTGTTAAATCCAAATAAAGAAGGATTAAGCATGTATCCAAATGAATTGTTAGGCCATTATAAGATTATTTTTAGAGAAGATTCTTACTAGAAGGAAACAATTAATATTAGAAGATAATTTTAAAGATCGTATTCTAAAAAAGATAGAAATTGACTGAAGTTCACGTTTAGTCTATGATATTTCTATTGAAGTCTTAGAACATGTTGTTTTTTCAATTACCTCTTATAAAATAATTAGAATTGATTTTCTTTCAAAAGATCTTTATAAAAAAATCTGGCATTATAATAAATATAACTTGTTTTTTTATACTTGGAGGCTTTGGAGTGTGGTTTCAATTAGGGCCTACCACTATCTCTAAAAGGTATACCATTACTTTTCTTAACACTTACTATAAATTCATTATTTTATCTACAAATACAATGATTTAATATGTCAAAAGGGCTTGTGAGGAAAGGAAAAAATAGGTTCCTTGCTAGGATATTTTTCCTCCATAAAATTATTGGCTCTAGGAAAATTCAACGCTAGCAATTAATGATGGGAAAATTCACCGCCAACAATTCACCACTGGAAAATTCACAACCATGAAAAATTCACCACCAGCAATTCATGGTGAAGAATTTTTCATGAGGTGAATTTATCATGGCAGTAAATTTTCCCATGGTGAATTATTGGTGGTGAATTTTCTAGTGGTGAATTACTGGTGGTGAATTTGTCTGATTGCAAAATTATCCTAGCATGAGAATATATAGAATGGGCTCAAAATATAGAAAAAAAATTCTTCTAGTTGAGTTGGATTTCATTAAAGCTTATTATTGAATATTTTGAAGTTTTATTATAAATATACTACAATAGTTGGGTTTGGGTGTAAAGATACTTGAGCATGTTAAATTTTTATTCAAATATGTAAATACTCAATGATAATAAATAAATTCCTATAATACATATTTCCCTTAACCAAATAAATTAGGCAAGGTTTCCCCTAATAGCCTTTTATCTATGTTCTTGTTGTAAATACTCTTGTTTATGTACTACAAAATTATAACCATAATCAACGGGATAAGGGGTATTTCAATTCCCAATAATGTATTAGGGATTAACTCATCATATTTTTATGATGTCAAGATATTTCTTAATTTCTTTTGAAAAGGAGATTAACATTATGATGAAATTATTTAATCTTTATTATTTTGTTTCTATTTCAAAGTTATCTCACCACAAAAGGTAATTTATTATAGTGAAAATGGATCTAATTACTTAGTGAATTCTAAAAAATTGGAAGAAAATAATACATGAGAAGATTTCTCATAACTATGGTATCCCCTCTAGGTTGGTGTTTACCTTTTTGATATATGAAACTGGTTTGTAAATAATATGAAAAATAAACTTCATAGTTTCATAAACTAATTTGTTTTACATAGTAGGATTCAGTTAGTGAGATATTTTTTTTGTGTCGTATGTGTATTACATCTAATTCTATACATGTCTTCTAAGAAGTTGTAGTGTGAAAAAATGTCGTCGGTGACATTTTTACACTTGTTTGGGCCCTCCTTATAAAAATGAGCTTAACGATTCCTTGACTTAGTGTTGTAATGTGATTAACACAATCACATTAGGTCTTGGGCCCTTGTAGACTAAATAAACTTAATCATACCTTATCTAGATTGTTGTAAAGTGTTTTAGTAGACTTTCACACTTTTCTAAGGTTTTCATAAATAATTGTGCTTCCTTATGAGTCCCACCTAGGGTTTTGGGTCTTGATCTAGATTTTACACTTTTCTAAGCATTTTTTAAAATGGTCCCATAAATTATTCCTAATGGGACTCATACACCACCTTGGGAAAATGAGTCTCATGTAGATCAAAATTAAAATTTATTCAAATTCTTGGTGGAAGTTTATCCTCCTAGATATGATGTTGGCTTGGAGTGTTGTAATTTTGAGAAATTTGGCATAATTAAGTATAAATACAAGGATCTTTCACTTATTTTCACCCAAGACCTTTTTGAAAGCATTGATAATAGAAAATTGGAGTTCAAAATAACATTCAAGTGTCTACAAGAGCATTCAAGAGAATTCAAGGGATAATTATCAATCATTTTATAGAGCATTATTCAAGCATCAAGAATCATGTCAAAGTCTTCATGCATCATGTTTGTTTTAGAGCTAAAAATTGTGATATAGGGTTTCATGATTCAAGCTAGCATTCAATTCAAGATCTACATCCATTGGAGCCATTTCATACATGTGTTGTAGGACTTTATTGCTAGGGTTTGATGAGTCACAACATCTTATTTTGTTCATTCATCATTCTCCATTCCTAGTTTATTTCACTTCAACGTTTGATTATGAAAACGGGGTTTGACCAAGGTAAACCCCTTTCTACCAACAAAACGAACTTTTTATCTCTCTTTGGCATGTGATTTGTAGGTATAGGTTGAAGAAACATTGAAGAGAAAGTTTAAAGAAAGTTGTTACAGTGTTCAATGTTGTCACCTTGCATTGAAGATCATTAAGAGACTTCTACATGTTGCAAATCAGGGTTTCAAATCTGGAAATCAATTGGATAGGACAAAGCATACAATGAAGAGAATATTTATGCTTTGAAGCTTTAGAAAACCCTAACTAGACTGATACACCAATTTTGGCATGTGTCTCCTAGTATTGGTCATTTTTTAGGTTTTTGAAGTTTTAGACACCCTTTTCCTAGACTTCAGTTTCTACCCAGAACCCCTAATCTAGGACTAAATTGCCTAGTCTTGTGTACGAGTCCTAGTTAGCTTTAAATTTAGTGTTTTCAACATTTTAGAGCTTCATTCAATCTCCTTCAGGTTTCCAAGTGCACACTTTTGATATCTCACCTTTTTGTTATGTTTTACGTGCTTTTCTAAGTCATTTTGTGAAAGATTGCATCACATTAGGGTTAAACATTATATATTGGATTTCCTTAGTTTTTCCAAACCCTAGCTTGGTGGTGAACCTTTCAGTAGCTTATAATCATCCCTATTGTAAGATCTATTTCTCCTTTGTCTCTCTTGGATTGAGATCTCTAGGTTTTTCCTTATATGAGAGAGTGTGAAGTTTGTTATTATATCTCCCAAACATAGAACCAACAAAAACTCAACCTTTCATTTTGGTGAACTTATATTTAGAACATCATAATTCTGATTTGGAGTGTACTATCATCCTATGTCCTTCTTCCATTTCCATTGCATTAGGGTTTGCATTAGTTAATTGGAATTCTTCGGTGTGCCCATTTCACACCAAGGTGTGATTGCAAGTTGTATTTCAAGCAAAAAGCTCAACCTCCATTCATAAAAATAAAAGATCAAGTCTTATTTCCTCTAGAATGATAAAATACTTGAAAGTGAGGTTTCAACCACACATTATTCAGATAAGACAAAACACAAGTGAACATACATTTTTTTTTTTTTGCAGAGCTATGGAGATCTAATGGCAATAGTTAAAGGGCTTAGAGATCTTACGTTTTCTACAGGTCAGTATAGTGAAGTTGCACAGTAGTTAAGGGTAATATATTTTAATATGGTCCATTAAAATAAAATCTTAAGGGTAAGAGTCAAATGCTTAAGTAATAATTGATTACATGTTTTGATATTATATGTTTTATATTTAAATTCTTAGATAATTTGTGTCACTAAATTACATTAACATATCAAACATTTAAAATAGCTTATTTAGCTCAATTTGTTGTCATGTTTCTACATTATATCTTTTACATCACTCATAATTATGTTGTCAAATTATTAATGTTTTATTTTGATGGGTATCATACATTCTCATTATGTGCATTTCTATATGCTAACATCAAGGGGCATTATGTACTCATACATGTGCAATCCTCTTGACATATATTTAGTGTCCCTACATCTAGGACTTCACACCTTCTTGTATATATTATTCTTTTATTATGATATTATTCTTATTCAAGAGCAACTATCTTCTTATATAAAATTTGGTATTTTTGTGAATTTGTCCCATTCTTCCAACTCCATTCCCTTGTTCTAGGTACATGATCTATTCCATTATTTATTACATTATTCCAACTTTATTTTATTATTCTACCTTCATGTCATTTTCATGACAAGTACACATTATCATTTTAATTGAATATAGTGTACTATCATCGGTAGCATCACCATTATTTGCCTATGTTAGTAGAAACATTATTATTCTCCAATCTCATTCTTATCCAAAAAAATATCGTATTTTAAGAGTTGGTATAGAATACTCTATGCCATGCAATATTTGGTTGAAGATTATAGCCAGCCAAGATCTAGGAACCATTATGAACGTACAAAAAGAGAAAAACTATGAAAAAAATAGATGTTTTTCCATCAAAGAATGTAAATGATACATTACATAGATTGATTAACAAATAAAATTGTATTGGTTATTGCCAAGGTGAAAGATAAGATTAGAGAAGATCATAACATGTGTCTTAATCCTTTTTCACAAGACAGCAAACATTAAATGACCTACGACACAAGAAGAAAATAACGTAAAATGATATAAGATCTAATGCCAACTAAGACTTTTAGAAAGATTCATAGGACCTACAAGATGAGATTGTTAGGTAAAACACCTAATTCACACTAACACTCCTGAAGTGTATCTTAGCGAAGAAAAACTAAATGCAAATGATGCAAAGGTAGCTCTTGGCTATGATGTAATATTTAATATCCCTATACAAATGAGATCTCTCACAAACAAAGAAAATGAGAAAATCCAATGTGACATAAATCCTCCCCAAAAGAGAGATGTAAACAAAAAGTTTTTATTGAAGAATAAGAAGGAAAAAACCCCATGCAATGAAAAATAACCCCCATAATAGAGATGAAGAGAGACCATTCAACCCCCACTTAATGCAGAGTCTCCTAGAAAAATGATAGATACTCAATGCTAAATGATGAAGATAATCAAATCAAATCAAACAACATTCCTCTCCTTAGTAAGAGATAAAACCAAGATGGTATGCAGGATTTATTTCCATTCCTAAAAGGAAGATGAGGTGAGAATAATTATGAGTAATATCTCTAAGTACTTCTAAAGTATCTCAATGTCAATATTAAAAGCCATCACAATCTAATCAGGCATTCATAGCCACACTATAGAAAATCATAATCTAGAATCTCTTATAAATAGATCTAGAACATAATCCAAAGAAAAATATGACTTCTTGAAATGTTGATTAAAGGACTCAATTGGATTGTATGATAAAGTGTGGCAAGTATAGATTCATACTATATAGATTTTCTACAACTATACAAAAGAATTGATGGGAGGGGACAAAAATTTCTCTGAGGGTATAGGAAAAGTGTATGCAACTTTATTGAATTGACAATTGATCTTAAAGATTTTAGGCTTTTTGGACATGATGGCAAGGTCTATTTTTACACAAAATACTCCAAAATTGTATGTACTTCCTAGAAACCACTTCCCAAAATCAAACCTTTACAAATTTGTCAACAAATATTTGGTATAGATGAAGAAAAAAGGAAAAAAAATCTTTATTTGACTCTTTAAACTCATTGATGAGCTCATATTTGCTCCGACAAGCTTTAAAATGAACCTACCATAGAACCCACAAAAAGGAAACACCCAAACATTGTATTATTTCAATCTTTTTTCATTCTCTAGATCATCGTCTTATGCAAGAGAAGAGGTAATCATCTTTTTAAGATCAACCAATATCTACAAACTAGATGTCCCAATTAAGAATAATAATAAACAATCCCACAAGCTCTAATACCATGTAAGAGTCAATATAAAATACTCTACACCATGCAATATTTGACTGAAGATTGTAGCCACCCTAGGATCTAGGAATTTAAATAAAAATACAAGAGAGGTCAAATATGAATGAATAATGTTACAGGATTGATTCACAAATCAAAACCTCTTGGTTGTATAGTCAAAGTGATACATATAATTAGACAATATCATAAAAAAAAATCTTAATCCTATGTCATGAGACAACAAACATTAAATGACATAAAACACAAAAAGTAAATGATATAAAATAAGATAAGATCTAATGCTAACTAAGACGTCTAGATAGTGTCATTAGACCTAAGTAAACTTAACATGTCGATAGGACCTACTAGGTGAACTAATTAGGTAAAACACCTAAATTATACCAACACATGCATATAATTGGAAACATTTATATGATCATTAGCTAATCCATTGTTTACAAACATTACTATATTTTATTGCATGATCATATGCTTAGATTATGTATACAGCCAATTTGAGGAAAAAATTATCATTAATGATTCTATGTTAAGAGCTTGCAAAAAGTTATATGTCGTTGCTTATATTAAACTCTAATTCCATTTGAGAGCACTCATAAAAGGCATATTCACATGATTATATCTTCAATAGTTCATCGGTTATCATGGAGACTATAAGGACATTTGATTTCAAGTGTCTTGGATATTTATGCATTTTCATGATTCTTAGATTTTTTTAGATGCATGATTATTCTAGGATTCAATTGCTCTTTGAACTAGAAGTAAAATCTAATTATGAAATTCACTCACCCATATCATTTTCCATTTAATTTTGTGTTTGTTTCAAGAAATTTTACTTGATACATACATAATTTTAAATGATACTCACACTTATCCCAGACATGTATCCATTGCTCTATTCTTTTGGATATAACATTGAATTTATTATGTCACAGCTAATGTTTTTTTATGTACTTGATATATTTTAACTTTTGTTTATCCTAATTTCTGCAATCTTAAGTAGAAAACAAAAAACAAAATTGTCGCGGAAGATAATATAAAGGTCAATTTTTTAAAACAATTTATTAAAAATAATTTCTTAACAAAATAAATTGCTCTTAAAAACTCATACATATGTTTTACTCCATCTGTTTTATTCTCCTTTTGTATCATGAGATGGACTCCATATTAAATTTCCTCATCTTACTTTCATATAACATTCGAAATTCAGTGTACATCGATATGTGCTGCTATTTGAACCAGAAACTGCAATAAAATCTATATCTGGTCAGAAAATTTATGTTGCCAAGGCCACCATATGTAGGTGCCCTCAAAAGGCGATACCGTTACGCCAGGATATCCATCAATTATTGCACTTGCAAGTTTCGGATCAACTTCATTCATTGCATATTTCCTCACCAGTGTTCTGCTTCCATCATATATATTGATTCCTTCTTTACCAACCACCACAGTCCATCCGCTGTTGTTAACTGAAACATGCGTAATTTCTTTAGGCAAACAGATATCCACTCGACACCACCTCTTGGAGTTTATATTTTCTTCTCCGTTCTCTAATTTCCACATAAATCCGCAGTTCTTGTCAACCAAAATTAGTTGACCAACATCACTCCCAGCCAATTCCCAGAACTTAGTAGCACTGTTCATATCCTCAAAATTTTCATATGTATAATCTGCAGATCTGCAAATAGCATCATTTGGGTGTGGAATTTTTTTCCAGCGTTTCTCGGAAAGATTCAATTCTACAACTCCTCCATTGCAGGATAATTTATTTAACCAGTAGAAACTTCCTCTGTAGTAAACTCCCCGCCCAGAAACAAAAAATCTACCTGAATCTTGTATTTCAGTAGTAACCCAGGTCTGGGATGATACATTTTTCCTTCTTGCCAATTAAATGCAGGGCACGATCTTTTTGGAAAAGGGAATAAACAATCCCTAGTGTTTAGAGTAGGTTAATCTAAGAAAATGCATACACATAACTATCTATCAGCTTAAACTAAAATATATATGATTGATGGAATGGAATGATATTATTTATAGAAGAATAAATCTTAAATAGAAAAAGAATATCAAATTTAAGTATAAATATAGGATTATCTTGGTATTTGTAATTAGTTTACTTTGTTTGGTGAGTAAATTATATAACAGTTGAATCTCCTTCTTGTTTTAGATTAGCTGAAGAAACAAGTGAGCCAATAAATGAGTAAACCTTAATATGTTTCTTAATTGCATTTTCTAAAATCTGTCTACAAAAATTGTCTTAAGGGAATTTTTAACACGAGCATAAAGTTTGATACTAATGAAGTAGAGAACAGTGTGTTAAAGATTAAGGAGAGCAAGGAATGTAGGGATTTGGCTATAAAGACTTTGTTTAACTTGACAAGCTCGAGAATGCTGAAAATGACTCCATTAAAATGGAAGAACAAAATGATGGAGAAATAGATAAAACATTTTAATTTATGCTCCCTAATGATGTTAAGGATTATATTATTGAGTGTCAACATGATTTTTTTTCTTTTTTCTTTTCTTGAGAGGAATACCTTTTGAATTATAATTTTATAAATGTGAAAAGCTAGATTGGGAAAACAGGGATAGTTAAATTGAATCCTTAAGGGGATTAGGAAAATGCTATGTGTCTTACAAACTTAAAATAGTTTAGCTTGCTCATTTAGTTTTGTAATATGGGCCCTAGGTTAATTTTAGTTGGGTCTACTATTCACATGCTTCGACCTTGAATTATCCAATGTTAGGGGAGCTTCCATTTTTAAACCATCCGTCATGATTTCTTGTGAGAAATGGTTTCTCATATTTGAAAAGTTCTTTGGTCTAATAATCACCTAGAAAAACTGTTAAGTCTAGGGGTACATTATAGAGTTTGTATGGAGATGGATTTTAGCTACCTAAAAATATTAAGTTGATTCCACCTAGTTAAAGAGTTTTACTAGCCATTTGTATATTTGATTAAATTTAATGGTTATTTATATTGTTAATTAGAAGGTATCTTAGTAAGAGATTTTCCTACCATAAGAAAGAAAAATTTGAAACCTCAAGTTTTAGCCCCTTCTAATCAACAAAAAATTGAAAATGACCCTCAATCATCAAAAAATCCTAAGGATTCTATTCATTTGGAAGAGCTGATTAAATCCATTTTTGATACCTAGAATATTAATAACCCTTCTATTATTTCTACCACATCTTACAAAGTTTTCATGATAATAGATGGATGAAAATTCATAAGAAAGAGAAAAGAAATATCAAGATTGAGCTTCTACTTCTCCTACCTCTTCTATGTGATAATGATTGAGATCCCCATACCTTACTACAAAAGAGCTAAAAACCTCTAATTAATATATTTCCCTAGTTTACTAGTTTGAATCCTCATCACAAATATCTAGTTGACGATGCAATTGTTCAGTGGAAAAATGATATTTTTGTCCTAAATTTAAACTTAATAGTCTCCTCTTGCTTCTTCTCTATCCACCATATGAAGATATGTTATTTTCTTTATTTATCACATAAAAAATGTGTGGGTTAATCAATGGTTTCACCTCATGGGTCTATAACTTTGTTATTTATAAAGAGGATGATTCATCTAATAGTTGTGTATCGGATCTTGTGTTTATCAATGCCCAACCAATTAGATTTTGCTAGTTTACGCTGCTAATTTTGCAAAAGATATAAGTCAGTTATTGGAGTTAGTATCCAAAAACCTTGCCAATGTTGATTGGGTTATAGAAAATTATTTTAAGATGGTGGAACATCATAGTGATCCTAGTTTTCCTAGACACGTTAGGCTAGGTAGTGAATATTTTGATAAATGGTTGTACTTTATTGTAATAGTGTTGATGTTATAGATCCAATTATCAAAAGTTTAAGTCATGAATATAATTGGTACACTTGTTATAGCTATATAATTGTGAATGAAATAAATATTAATATATTTGATAGACTTTATATATCTGCTAGTGTTCATTTAGTTCAATATACCTCTATTCATTATGTTAGAATATTTTATTCTTCTACTCTCTCATATCGTTTTCTTATCATCTATTTCCTTTTAGGAGCTAAAAAAAGTGTAGTGGTTGCTAGGTTTCCATGAAAGCTTAATACATCAAATTTAAAAATTATCTTATCTAGTTGTTATACTCGACACTTCAAATTGTATTTCCGAGCTAAACAAATTAGATTCTTAAAGGAAATAGTGGCAAAATTCAATTATACAAAGTACTAAACTCTTATGTACTCTTTGTAAGAGATTGATCTCGTAGGAAAAATTAAAGAAAAATACCTTCAAGGAAATTTTGAACACACAATAATATCACTTAATAAAAATATAAACAATATCAATTTATAAATTTCTATACGATAGAAGATCCAAAAATTGGACATTTATAGGAGACAAGGAGCTAAAATAAAGGTGAGATTACACTAGGTAAAAGAGGTTAATAATGGTTACTAATTCACTTCTTCAAAGTTTTGATTACATTAAAAAGGGAAGGTCCCATACCCATTACAAAATGACCATAGAGGCCAAATGAGGGGCTTGTGAGAAGTGAAACAACCAAAAAGTAAAAACAAAAGATAGAACAACTAATTGACTAATAAGAGAAACTAAAACAATACACAGGAAAAAACTAGTAGGGGACAAATCTAGCTACTGGTCAGCCAAAAGCTTGAGATCACTAATGGCCTACCACTCCTTAGCTGAGAGTTGGATTTTCTCAGCAAATGATAGGGGTCCCTTCTGAGTAGGTTGGGTCTCCTCAATAGTTGGTTGAACCAAACTACCCACCATCTTTCCTTTTTCCTACAAGTGGTTAACCTCATGGCCACCATCAACCACCCTTTTTCAATGGTTGTTACTAAGTTGATATTGAAAAACTTTGATGGTAACAAAAATATTCTTCACAATTTCCTTTTTGTAGTCAACAAAAATCCTTGAGACATTTCATCATTTTACCTGGTTGCTTTGAAAAGTGGCAATCTCCTTCTATAATTTCATTTTCTCCTCCTTTAGACCCATTGGAGCTCTGAGCTCATTAACCTCCTTATCCCAATTAGCCAAATTTTCAAATAAACTCACGAGGGAGGAAAGAATATCCTAGCTCCCACCATCCTCACCCTCGCTTGACAAAGAGGCCTTCTATTTGAGCACACTATTTTCTAGCACCTTATTTTTTTCCTTCACAATAATAAGTTGACATAGAAGACATTTTAAAATGGAATTCTAGAAGTTGATAGTCGCCAAAATTTCATTCATTTGTTATTGAAGGGGAGCACAAGCAAAAAAAAATTCATTTCCTAGATTGAGTTCAATGGATGTTCCTTCTAGATTAATGAAAAGTTTAGGGGAATTTTTGGGGCTAGCTAGGTGAATGGTAGGATGGGTTTTGGAAACATCAGACACTTCATCATGAATAAGGGATTTTGTAGGAGAGTTTCCAGGGGTAAGTTTCTAGGGCTCACCATTTGAGTAAGTTGAATTAAAGCCAAAGGTAGAAATAGTGGTGTCTTCGAGGAAAGAAACACACTTTTTGGGTTCAAGAGGATTTTCTAAATGATAGGGATTTTTCCCTAATCCCTAGTGATGTGACAAGTAGTGGGAGGGCTTTTATCTAAAGCACAAATGTAAATGAGGCCCTTAGGTGGGTCAGTAGGGTTGCAGATGACAAGAGTGCTCCTCCTGATAGTGTTCAAGGAGGGGAAAAGGGTGGCTTGATGATGAAAATGGTAGAAAATTAAGCCCTCATGAATGGGGAGATTTTTAGTTTTACCATGGAAATTCTTAATGGATTTTTCAAGAGAATAAAATACCTAGAAAGAAAATTTCATCTTGATATAATAAGAAAAATGGTTTAACATGGGGAAGAGATCTGCATGAAAATAATAGAAGTTACCCTCTAACTTGACATACCTCATAAGCACCTCTATGATTTTACTCCATACCTCAAGGAGGTCAGCCCTGTTGAAACTGTTTTGCAACCTGTTAACCTTTTCTCCCTCCTTAAGAAACCTCTCCATATCTTTTAGGTATTTCCCTTTTGACTTTTTAGGGATGTAAACACCATCCAGTGAAAGCCCCATTCAAAGAATTAGCAAACTTAATTGAAAATTTGGGGTCATTCCCCTACATTCCTTCCACATACAAGGAAAATTTTCCTTGTTGGAGAATAGCCCAAACATCCCTATCATTTTCCACACCTTGCAGGAGGCAGGTTCATCTTGGACTAGATCACTCCCCATCAAGAATTTTGTAGATAATAACACAAGATTTTTCTAGAAATGATGAGAAAAACACCTAAGCTAGAAATAGAAAGACTTATGAAAAGACTTCCCAATGATGATAGTTTTCCATAATTGTAAGCCATGGTAGATGATAAAGGGAGTTGAAATGAAATCTAGCTCAATCGCATTTCTATAGTACTTTGACATCATTACTAATTTACTCACACACATGCCTTGGGATTTGAGAGATATTATCCCAAATAACAAAATTTGCAGTAAAAGCACCAAGGTTAGCTAGGCCATCCACCACTTTGTTTCAATTTTAGATCTAATATTCCCAAGAGTAATCATAAGATTGTGTACTGGTAGGATGGGTTCATAAAGGGACCAACAAGGTTTAGTCATCCTAGTTAGCAAAAGAATGGTGTTTTTGGAGTCACCTTTAATGGCAAGGTTGGAAAAGATAGCATTTATGGAAATCCAAATATGATAGTGTTGTTATATGGATCCTAATCAGACTTGGAGGTTAAATTTTCCCCACTTTTATCAGTGCAATTTGCCCCCAAATTATTTAATGGGGGTTTGGGGGAAACACCCCCAAGATGGGGTCAAGGGGAAGTGCCCCTTGTGGGGTTCAGGGGTAGGACCCATAGCATGTTCTCTTTAGTGATACAAGGCATGGTCGAGGGGTAGTGCCCCCAAGGGGGCTCAGGGGAAATGCCCCCAAAATGTCTCATGATTATTATTATTTTAGAAGGCATCCAAAGTTTTTTTTTCTTTTGGGAAACATAAAAAAACCCTATTTTGTAATTGACATAAGTCTTCATAAAATGCTAAGGGTTAGGGTTTTTTTTTATATTGAATTGTAGCATTTGCAGCGGTATTGAGTTGCAAGGGATTACTGGTTGTAATCAGTTTGATTTGTTGGATAATAATATTAGAATCTCTATTGGTGGATATAGCCCAAGTTTGGGTGAATCACATTAAAATTTGTCTCTTAGTGTTATTATTTTTGTGTTTTTCATTCCTCTATTTAATATTTATTTGCATTTAATTGATATTTTTTGCATGCAATTTCTAGCACATAGTACATTGCCACCACCTCTAGAAAGATGGAGGAGTGAATGCCAAGATTAACCGCATAAGCCAAAATCATTTTTCCATTATGATCTCTAATGACCCCACCCCCACCAAATCAACCCGAGTTATCTTTGGCTAAGCCATCAAAGTTAAGGTTAAACCAACCAGGCTTGGGGGGACCAATTTACTTCAAAGTTACAAAATACAAATGTAAGGAGTATATTGGAGCTATCTAGGATGAAACTAATTATTTTCATATAAATCTAAGTGAAATAAAAAATTCTTTAGAACTATTATGAGAGCCCTTTAAGAGAAGATTCCTATTGGTAGGGCACACATTTAATTTTGGATGATAATTTTAAACGTCCTAAACCCAAAAACAAATATATTGGAGGTAGTCAATTTTTGGACCATGATATTTCTATTAAATTCTTATAACATGTCATGTTTTCAATTACCTCTAATAAAATGCATAGAATTGATGGGCTTCCAATAGATTTTCATCAAACAATGTGGCGTTATATTAAAGTTTAGTTTTATTTGTTATACTTGGAGTCTTTGGAGTAATGTTCAATAAGGCCTACTCTAGATGGTGTCTGATTGCTTTTCTTAACACTTTCTATATTCATTGTTAAATCCAAATAAAGTGGATTAAGCATGTATCCAAAGGAATTTTTAGGCCATTATGAGATTATTTATAGAGAAGATTCTTACTAGAAGGAAACAATTAATATTTGAAGATAATTTTAAAGATCGTATTCTAAAAAAGATAGAAATTAACTAAAGTTCATGTTTAGACTATGATATTTCTATTGAAGTCTTAGAACATGTTTTTTCAATTACCTCTTATAAAATAATTAGAATTGATGTTCTTTCAAAAGATCTTTATCAAAAAATGTGGCATTATAATAAATATAACTTGTATTTTTTATACTTGTAGGCTTTGGAGTGTGGTAGATTAGGGCCTAACACTATCTCTCAAAGGTATACCATTAATTTTATTAACACTTACTATAAATTCATTATTTTATCTACAACTACAAGGATTTAATATGTCAAAAGGGCTTGTGAGGAAAGGAAAAAATAGGTTCCTTGGTAGGATATTTTTCCTCCATAAAATTATTCTCTCTAGGAAAATTCAATGCTAGCAATTCACCATGAAAAATTCACCACCAACAATTCATGGTGATGAATTTTTCATTAGGTGAATTTGTCATGGCGGTGAATTTTCCCATGGTGAATTATTGGTGGTGAATTTTCTAGTGGTGAATTGATAGTGGTGAATTTGTCTAATTGCAAAATTATCCTAGCATGAGAATCTATAGAATGGGCTCAAAATATAGAAAAAAAATTATTCTAGTTGAGTTGGATTTCATTGAAGCTTATTATTGAATATTTTGAAGTTTTATTATAAATATGCTACAATAGTTGGGTTTGGGTGTAAAGATATTTGAGAATGTTCAATTTTTATTCAAATATGGCAATGCTCAATGATAATAAATAAATTCCTATAATACATATTTCCCTTAACCAAATCAATTAAAGGCAAGGTTTCCCCTGATAGCCTTTTATCTATGTTCTTGGTGTACATACTCTTGTTTATGTACTACAAAAGTATAACCATAATGAACACAATAAGGGGTATTTCAATTCCCAATAATGTATTAGGGATTAACTCATCATCTTTTTATAATGTCAAGATATTTCTTAATTTGTTTTGAAAAGGAGATTAACATTATGATGAAATTATTTAATCTTTATTATTTTGTTTCTATTTCAAAGTCATCTCACGACAAAAGTGAAATTATTATAGTGAAAATCTAAAATTATTTAATCTTTATTATTTTGTTTCTATTTCAAAGTTATCTCACCACAAAAGTGAATTTATTTTAGTGAATTCTAAAAAATTGGAAGAAAATAATACATGAGAAGATTTCTCATAACTATGGTATCCCCTCTAGGCTGGGTGTTTACCTTTTTGATATATGAAACTGGTTTGTAAATAATATGAAAAATAAACTTCATAGTTTCTGAAACTAATTTGTTTTACATAGTAGGATTCAAGTAGTGACGTATTTTTTTTGTGTCATATGTGTATTAAATCTAATTCTATACATGTCTAAAAAGTTGTAGTGTCAAAAAATGTCATCGGTGACATTTATACACTTGTTTGGGCCCTCCTTATAAAATTGAGCTTAATGATTCCTTGACTTGGTGTTGTAATGTGTTTAACACAGTCACATTAGGTCTTGGGCCCTTTTAGACTAAATAAGCTTAATCATACCTTATCTAGGCTATTGTAAAGTGTTGTAATAGACTTTAACACTTTTCTGGGGTTTTCATAAATAATTGGGCTTCTTTATGCTTTAATTGGCCTCATTTTGCATCCACAAGGCTTATGTATTGCATCTTTACAAGGATAATCCCAAAATAAATCAACATCCAATCATAATTCAAGTTTTTTTAGGTTGTGTGGCCTAGATTTAGTGAACTGGGATTCATACGTCACCTTGGGCATATGAGTCCCACCTAGGGTTTTGGGTCCTGATCTAGATTTTACACTTTTCTAAGCATTTTTAAAATGGTTCCATAAATTATTCCTAATGGGACTCATACACCACCTTGGGAAAATGAGTCTCATGTAGACCAAAATTAAAATTTATTCAAATTCTTGGTGGAAGTTTATCCTCCTAGATATGATGTTGGCTTGGAGTGTTGTAATTTTGAGAAATTTGACATAATTAAGTATAAATACAAGGCTCTTTCACTTATTTTCACCCAAGACTTTTGTGAGAGCATTCATAATAGAAAATTAGAGTTCACAAGAACATTCAAGTGTCTACAAGAGCATTCAAGAGCATTCAAGGGCTAATTATCAAGCATTTTCTAGAGCATTATTCAAGCATCAAGAATCATGTCAAAGTCTTCATGCATCATGTTTTTTTTTTAGCTAACAATTGTGATGTAGGGTTTCATGATTCAAGCTAGAATTCAATTCAAGATCTATCACATTCAAGAAAGAGAAAAGATCTACATCCATTGGATCCATTTCATACATGTGTTGTAGCACTTTATTGCTAGATTTTGATGAGTTGCAACATCTTATTTTTTTCATCCATCATTTCCCTTTCCTATTTTATTTCACTTCAAGGTTTGATTATGCAAATGGGGTTTGACTAAGGTAAACCACTTTCTACAAACAAAACAATAATTTTCCCTCTCTTTGGTGTGTGATTTGTAGGTATAGGTTGAAGAAAAATTGAAGAGAAAGTTTAGAGAAAATTGTCATAGTGTTCAATGTTGTCAAAGTTGTCACCTTGCATTGAAGATCATTAAGAGACTTCTACAAGTTACAAATTAGGGTTTCAAATTTGGAAATCAATTAGATAGGAAAAAGCAGAAATTGAAGAGCATATTTAGGCTTTGAAGCTTTAGAAAACCCTAACTAGACTGACACGCCAGTTTTGGCATATCTCTCCTAGTATAGGTCATTTTTTAAGGTTTTTGGTAGTTGTAAACACCCTTTTTCCAGATTTCAGTTTCTACCCAAAACCCCTAATCTAGGACTAAATTTCCTAGTCTTGTATATGAGTCCTAGTCATCTTTAAATTTAGTGTTTTCAACATTTTAGAGCTTGATTCAATCTCCTTCAGGTTTCCAAGTGTACAGTTTTGATATCTCAACTTTTTCTTATGTTTTACATGCTTTACTAAGTCATTTTGTGAAAGATTGCATCACATTAGGGTTAAGCATTATATCTTGGATTTCACTAGTTTTTCCAAGCCATAGCTTGGTAGTGAACCTTTCAGTAGCTTATAATCATCCCCTAGGACATCCCTATTGTAAGATCTATTTCTCCTTTATCTCTCTTGGATTGAGATCTCTAGGGTTTTCCTTGAATGAGAGAGTGTGAAGTTTGCTATTATATCACCCAAACATAGAACCAACAAGAATTCAACCTTTCATTTTGGTGAACTTACATTTAGAACATTGTAATTTTGATTTGGAGTGTATTATCATCCTATATCTTTCCTGCAATACCATTGCATTAGGGTTTGCATTAGTTAATTTCAATTCTTCGGTGTGCCCATTTCAAACCAAGGTGTGATTGCAAATTGCATTTCAAGCAAAAAGCTCAACCTCGATTCATAAAAAATCAAAGATAAAGTCTAATTTCCTCTAGAATGATAAAATACTTGAAACAGAGGTTTGAACCACACATTATTTAGATAAGAAAAAATGCAAGTGAACATATGCACAAATTTTTTTTTGCAAAACTGTTGAGATCTAATGATAACAATTAAAGGGCTTAGAGATCTTATGTTTTCTACAGGTCAGTATAGTGAAGTTGCACAGTAGCTAAGGGCGATATATTTTAATATGGTCCATTAAAATGAAATCTTAAGGGTAAGAGTCAAATGCTTAAGGAATAACTGATTACATGTTTTTAAATTATATGTTTTATATTTAAATTCTTAGATAATTTGTGTCACTAAATTACATTAACATATCAAACATTTAAAATAACTTATTTAACTCAATTTTTTGTCATGTTTCTACATTATATCTTTTACATCACTCATAATTATGTTGTCAAATTATTAATGTTTTATTTTGATGGGTATCATACATTCTCATTCTGTGCATTTCTATATGCTAACATCAAGGGGAATTATGTACTCATACATGTGCAACCCTATTGACATATCTTTAGCGTCCCTATATCTAGGAATTCACATCTTCTTGTATATATTATTCTTTCATTATGATATTATTCTTATTCAAGAGCAACTATCTTCTTATATAAAATTTGGTATTTTTGTGAATTTGTCCCATTCTTCCAACTCCATTCCCTTGTTCTAGGCACATGATCTATTCAATTATTTATTACATTATTCCAACTTTATTTTATTATTCTACCTTCATGTCATCTTCATGACAAGTACACATTATCATTTTAATTGAATATAGTGTACTATCAAGGGTATCATCACCATTATTTTCCTATGTTAGTAGAAACATTATTATTCTCCAATCTCATTCTTATCCAAAAAAAAATTATATTTTAAGAGTTGGTATAGAATACTCTATGCCATGCAATATTTGGTTGAAGATTATAGCCACGAAAGATCTAGGAACTATTATGAATGTACAAAAAGAGAAAAACTATGAAAAAAATGATGTTTTTCGATCAAAGAATGTAAATGATAGATTACATAGATTGATTCACAAACAAAATTGTATTGGTTATTGCCAAGGTGAAAGATAAGATTAGAGAAGATCATAACAAGTGTCTTAATCCTTTGTCACAAGACAACAAACATTAAATGACATATGACACAAGAAGAAAATAACATAAAATAATATAAGATCTAATGCCAACTAAGACTTTTAGAAAGATTCATAGGACCTACAAGATGAGATTGTTAGGTAAAACACCTAATTCACACCAACACCCCCGAAGTGTATCTTAGCGAGGAAAAACTAAATGCAAATGATGCAAAGGTAGATCTTGGCTATGAGGTAATATTTAATATCCCTATACAGATGAGATCTCTCACAAACAAAGAAAATGAGAAAATCCAATGTGACATAAATCCTCCCCAAAAGAGAGATGTAAAAAAAATGTTTTTATTGAAGAATGAGAAGGAAAAAACCCCCTGCGATGAAAACTAACCCCCATAATAGAGATGAAGAGAGACCATTCAACCCCCACTTAATGCAGAGTCTCCTAGAAGAATGATAAATACTCAATGCTAAATGATGAAGATAATCAAATCAAATCAAACAACATTCCTCTTCTTAGTAAGAAATACAACCAAGATGGTATGCAGGATTTATTTCCATTCCTAAAATGAAGATGAGGTGAGAATAATTATGAGTAATATCTCTAAATACTTCTAAAGTATCTCAATGTCAATATTAAAAGCCATCACAATCTAATCAGGCATTCTTGGCCACACTATAGAAAATCATAATCTAGAATCTCCTATAAATAGATCTAGAACATAATCCAAAGACAAATATGATTCCTTGAAATGTTGATTAAAGGACTCGATTGGATGGTATGATAAATTGTGGCAAGTATAGATTCATACTATATAGATTTTCTACAACTATACAAAAGAATTGATGGAAGGGGACAAAATATTCTCTAAGGGTCTAGGAAAAATGTATGCAACTTTATTGAATTGACAATTTATCTTAAAGCTTTTAGGCTTTTTGGACATGATGGCAAGGTCTATTTTTACACAAAATACTCCAAAATTGTATGTACTTCCTAGAAAACACTTCCCAAAATCAAACCTTTACAAATTTGTCAACAAATATTTGGAATAGATGAAAAAAAAGGAAAAAAATTATTTATTTGACTCTTTAAATTCATTGATGAGCTCATATTTGCTCTGAAAAGCTTTAAAATGAACCTACCATAGAACCCACAAAAAGGAAACACCCAAATATTGTATTCTTTCAATCTTTTTTCATTCTCTAGATCATCGTCTTATGCAAGAGAAGAGGTATTCATCTTTTTATGATCAACCAATATCTACAAACTAGATTTCTCAATTAAGAATAATAATAAACAATCCCACAAGCTCTAATACCATGTAAGAGTCGATATAAAATACTCTACACCATGCAATATTTCACTAAAGATTGTAGCAACCCCAGGATCTAGGAATTTAAATAAAAATACAAGAGAGGTAAAATATGAATGAATAATGTTACAGGATTGATTCACAAATCAAAACCTCTTGGTTGTATAGTCAAAGTGATATATATAATTAGACAATATCATAAAAAATATCTTAATCCTATGTCATGAGACAACAAACATTAAATAAAATAGAACACAAAAAGTTAATGATATAAAATAAGATAAGATCTAATGCTAACTAAGACTTCTAGAAAGTGTCATTAGACCTAAGTAAACTTACCATGTCGATAGGACCTACTAGGTGAACTAATTAGGTAAAACACCTAAATTATACCAACACATACATATAATTGGAAACATTTATATGATCATTAGCTAATCCATTATTTACAAACATTACTATATTTTATTGCATGATCATATGCTTAGATTATGTATACAGCCAATTCGAGGAAAAAATTATCATTAATGATTCTATGTTAAGAGCTTGCAAAAAGTTATATGTAGTTGCTTATATTAAATTCTAATTCCATTTGAGAGCATTCATAAAAGGCATATTCACATGATTATATCTTCAATAGTTCATTGGTTATCATGGAGACTATAAGGACATTTGATTTCAAGTGTCTTGGATATTTATGCATTTTCATGATTCTTAGATTTTTTTAGATGCATGATTATTCTAGGATTCAATTGCTCTTTGAACTAGAAGTAAAATCTAATTATGAAATTCACTCACCCATATCATTTTCCATTTAATTTTGTGTTTGTTTCAAGAAATTTTACTTGATACATACATAATTTTAAATGATACTCACACTTATCCCAGACATGTATCCATTGCTCTATTCTTTTGGATATAACATTGAATTTATTATGTCACAGCTAATGTTTTTTTATGTACTTGATATATTTTAACTTTTGTTTATCCTAATTTCTGCAATCTTAAGTAGAAAACAAAAAACAAAATTGTCGCGGAAGATAATATAAAGGTCAATTTTTTAAAACAATTTATTAAAAATAATTTCTTAACAAAATAAATTGCTCTTAAAAACTCATACATATGTTTTACTCCATCTGTTTTATTCTCCTTTTGTATCATGAGATGGACTCCATATTAAATTTCCTCATCTTACTTTCATATAACATTCGAAATTCAGTGTACATCGATATGTGCTGCTATTTGAACCAGAAACTGCAATAAAATCTATATCTGGTCAGAAAATTTATGTTGCCAAGGCCACCATATGTAGGTGCCCTCAAAAGGCGATACCGTTACGCCAGGATATCCATCAATTATTGCACTTGCAAGTTTCGGATCAACTTCATTCATTGCATATTTCCTCACCAGTGTTCTGCTTCCATCATATATATTGATTCCTTCTTTACCAACCACCACAGTCCATCCGCTGTTGTTAACTGAAACATGCGTAATTTCTTTAGGCAAACAGATATCCACTCGACACCACCTCTTGGAGTTTATATTTTCTTCTCCGTTCTCTAATTTCCACATAAATCCGCAGTTCTTGTCAACCAAAATTAGTTGACCAACATCACTCCCAGCCAATTCCCAGAACTTAGTAGCACTGTTCATATCCTCAAAATTTTCATATGTATAATCTGCAGATCTGCAAATAGCATCATTTGGGTGTGGAATTTTTTTCCAGCGTTTCTCGGAAAGATTCAATTCTACAACTCCTCCATTGCAGGATAATTTATTTAACCAGTAGAAACTTCCTCTGTAGTAAACTCCCCGCCCAGAAACAAAAAATCCACCTGAATCTTGTATTTCAGTAGTAACCCAGGTCTGGGATGATGATCTATAGACATCCATCCACTCTGAGTGATCGCCCGCCAGCAAAATGAATTGCTTGGTGGAAGAATCAAACGCCCTTCCAGCAAAACAGAATGGCATTCCATATGGAGGGATACGTATCCATGATGTCCTCCTTTCTTCGTCGCAGATATAATAGGCATCATCATCAACCCAACAGAACATGGTGTTGCATGCTATATGTATTTGATAGGAACCATCACTAAGTAGGTAAAAATCTCCACTTCCTTCCAGCACCCATGTGCATATTTGCATACATTCTCTGCATGGCCTACGACACTTCGAAACAATTGCTTGAAATAAAAAAACAGAGCTGCAAGAATGGTGTATATTTGGATACATTCTCTGCATGGCAGCATATGAGGATAGCATTTCATTCCATTCTTTCCATACAGTTGCCAATCTCACCAGGGTTCTTCGTGGGAGCAGCCTTGCTATAATATTCAACGCAACTTCATCGGGAAGGTTCCGCCAAACCCCAATTTCCATCTCCATGTTTGCAAATTGGCTATACTAAACTGCTGATTCTGGGTTTCTTCCTACTCAGCCCGAGGGATGTTCTAATAAATCTCGATGAACATTCAGTGTGACGTTTCAATTCAGGGGCGCGACCTCAGGTTTCAATGATACATTTTTCCTTCTTGCCAATTAAATGCAGGGGACGATCTTTTTGGAAAAGGGAATAAACAATCCCTAGTGTTTAGAGTAGGTTAATCTAAGAAAATGCATACACATAACTATCTATCAGCTTAAACTAAAATATATATAATTGATGGAATGGAATGATATTATATATAGAAGAATAAATCTTAAATAGAAAAAGAATATCAAATTTAAGTATAAATATAGGATTATCTTGGTATTTGTAATTAGTTTACTTTGTTTGGTTAGTAAATTAGATAACAGTTGAATCTCCTTCTCATTTTAGATTAGCTGAAGAAACAAGTGAGCCAATAAATTAGTAAACCTTAATATGTTTCTGCATTTTCTAAAATCTGTCTACAAAAATTGTCTTAAAGGTATTTTTAACATGAGCATAAAATTTGATGCTAATGAAGTAGAGAACAGTGTGTTAAAGATTAAGGATTAAGGAGAGCAAGGAACGTAGGGATTTGGCTATATAGACTTTTTTTAACTTGACAAGCTCGAGAATGTTGAAAATGATTCCATTAAAATGGAAGAACAAAATGATGGAGAAATAGATAAAACATTTTAATTTATGCTCCCTCATGATGTTAAGGATTATATTATTGAGTGTCAACGCGATTTTTTTAATTTTTTTTCTTGAGAGGAATACCTTTTGAATTATATTATTATAAATGGGAAAAGCTAGATTGGGAAAATAGAGATAGTTAAATTGAATCCTTAAGGGGATTAGGAAAATGCTATGTGTCTTACAAACTTAAAATAGTTTAGCTTGTTCATTTAGTGTTGTAATATGGGCCCTAGGTTAATTTTAGTTGGGTCTACTATTTACATGCTTTGACCTTGAATTATCCAATGTTAGTGAAGCTTACATTTTTAAACCATCCATCATGATTTCTTGTGAGAAATGGTTTCTCATATTTGAAAATTTCTTTGGTCTAATAATTACCTAGAAAAATTGTCGAGTCTAAGGGTACATTATAGAGTTTGCATGGAGATGGATTTCAGCTACCTAAAAATATTAAGTTGATTCCACCTAGTTAAAGAGTTTTACTAGCCATTAGTAATTTAAATAGATTTAATGGTTATTTATATTGTTAATAAGAAGGTATCTTAGTAAGAGATTTTCCTACCATAAGAAAGAAAATTTTGAAACCTCAAGTTTTAGCCCCTTCTAATCAACAACAAATTGAAAATTACCCTCAATCATCAAAAATTCCTAAGGATTCTATTCATTTGCAAGAGCTAATTAAATCCTTTTTTATACCTAGAATACTAATAATCCTTATATTATTCCTACCACATCTTACAAAGTTTTCATGATAATAGATGGATGAAAATTCATAAAAAAGAGAAAATAAATATCAAGATTGAGCTTCTACTTCTCCTACCTCTTCTATGAGATAATTATTGAGATCCCCATACCTTGCTACAAAAGAGCTAAAAACCTTCAATCAATATATTTCCCTAGTTTACTAGTTTCAATCTTCGTCACAAGAGGAAGATCCTACTATCTCTCCTCTACCATGATTTACAATGTTTTATCTTAGAATTTAAGAGGTATTTCTCTCCTCATCATAAATATCTAGATGACGACAATTGCTCAATGGAAAAATGATTTTTTTGTCCTAAAGCTAAACTTAACAATCTCCTCTTGCTTCTTCTCTATCCAACATATGAAGATATATTATTTTCTTTATTTATCACATAAAAAATGTATGGGTTAATCAATGGTCTCACCTCATGGGTCTATAACTTTGTTATTTATAAAGAGGATGATCCATCTCATAGTTGTGTGTGGGATCTTGTGTTTATCAATGCCCAACCAATTAGATTTTTGCTAGTTTAAGTTGCTAATTTTTTAAAAGATATAAGTGAGTTATTGGAGTTAGTGTCTAAAAACCTTCCCAATGTTCATTGGGTTATAGAAGATTATTTTAAGATGGTGGAACATCATAGTGATCTTAGTTTTCCTAGCCACGTTAGGCTACATAGTGAATATTTTGATAAATGGTTGTATTATTGTAATAGTGTTGATGTTATAGATCTAATTAACAAAATTTTAAGTCATGAATATAATTGGTACACTTGTTATAACTATATAATTGTGAATGAAATAAATATTAGTATATTTGATAGAATTTATATATCCGCTAGTGTTCATGTAGTTCAATATACCTCTATTCATTATGTTAGAGTAGTTTATTCTTCTACTCTGTCATATCATTTTCTTATCATCTATTTCCTTTTAGGAGCTAAAAAAAGTGTAGTGGTTGCTAGGTTTCCATGAAAGCTCAATACATTAAATTTAAAATATTATCTTATCTAGTTGTTATACTCAACACTTCAAATTATATTCCCAAGCTAAACAAATTATATTCTTAAAGGAAATAGTGGAAAAATTCTATTATAAAAAGTACTAAATTCTTATGTACTTTTTGTAAGAGATTGATCTAGTAGGAAAAATTAAAGAAAAATACCTTCAAGTAAAGTTTCAACACACAATAATATCACTTAATACAAATATAAATAATATCAATTTATAAAATTCTATAGGATAGAAGATAAAATTCAAAAATTGCAAACTTATAGGAGACAAGGAGCTAAAATCAAGGTGAGATTACACTAGGTAAAAGAGGTTAATAATGGTTACTAATTCGCTTCTTCAAAGTTTTGATTAGATTAAAAAGGGAAGGGCCCATACCCATTACAAAACGACCATAGAGGCCAAATGAGGGGCTTACGAGAAGTGAAACAACCAAAAAGTAAAAAAAAAAGAGACAACAACTAACTGACTAATAAGAGAAACTAAAATAATACATAGGAAAAAACTAGTAGGGGACGAATCTGGCTACTAGTTAGCCAAAAGCTTGAGATCACTAATGGCCTACCACTCCTTAGCTGAGAGGTGGAGTTTTCTCATCAAATGATAGGGGTCCCTTCTGAGTGGGTTGGGTCTCCTCAATAGTTGGTTGAACTAAACTACCCACCATCTTTCCTTTTTCCTACAAGTGGCTAACCTCATGACCACCATCAACCACCCTTTTTCAATGGTTGTTCCTAAGTTCCTATTGAAAAACTTTGATGGTAATGAATATATTCTTCACAATATTTTTGTTGTAGTCAACAAAAATCCTTGAGACATTTCATCATTTTATCTAGATGCTTTGAAAAGTGGCAATTTCCTTCTACAATTTTATTTTCTCCTCCTTCATACCCACTAGAGCTCTGAGCTCATTCACCTCCTTGTCCCAATTATCCAATTTTTCAAATGACCTCATGAGGGAGGAAAGCATATCCTAGCTCGTACCATCCTCAACCTCACTTGACCAAGAGGCCTTCTATTTGAGCACCCTATTTTCTAGCACCTAATTTTTTTCCTTCACAATAATAAGTTGACCTAGAAGACATTTTAAAATGGAATTCTAGAAGTTGATAGTCACCAAAATTTCATTCATTTTTTATTGAAGGGGAGCACAAGCAGCAAAAATTTCATTGCCTACATTGAGTTCAATGGATGTTCCTTCTAGATTAATGCAAAGTTTAGGGGAATTTTTGGGGCTAGCTAGGTGAATGGTAGGAGGGGTTTTGGAAACATCAGACACTTCATCATGAATAGGGGAGTTTGTAGGAAATTTTCCAGGGGTAGGTTTCTAGGACTCATCATTTGAGTTAGCTGAATCATCAAAGTCGAAGGTACAAATAGTGGTGGGTTCGAGGAAAGAAACACAATTTTTGGGTTCAAGAGGATTTCCTAAATTATAGGGGTTTTCCCTAATCCCTAGTGATGTGACAAGTAGTGGGAGGGCTTTCATCTAAAGCACAAGTGAAAATTAGGCTCTTAGCTGGGTCAGTAGGGTTGTAGATGACAAGAGTGCTCCTCCTAATAGTGGTCAAGGAGGGGAAAAGGGTGGCTTGATGATGGAAAAGTTAGAAAATTAAGCCCTCGTGAATGGGGAGATTTTAGTTTTACCATGGAAATTCTTAATGGATTTTTCAAGAGAATAAAATACCTAGAAATAAAATTTCATCTTGATATAATAACAAAAATGGTTTAACATGGGGAAGAGATGGGAACAAAAATAATAGAAGTTACCTTCTAACTTGACATAGCTCATAAGCACCTCTATTATTTTACTCCACACCTCAAGGAGGTCATCCCTGTTGAAACTATTTTACAACCTATTAACCTTTTCTCCCTCCTTAAGAAACCTCTCCATATCTTTTTGCTATTTCCCTTTTGACTTTTGAGGGATGCAAGCACCATCCAATGAAAGCCCCATGACCTTTGATATCAGCTCAACATTCACAAGGAAGGAGGATCCACCAATGGTGAAGGTGCCCCACTTAATAGAAAAATTGGGGTCATTCCCTCCACATACAAGCCAAATTTTACTTGTTGGAGAATATCCCAAACATCCCTATCATTTTCCACACCTTGCAGGAGGCAAGTTCATCTTGGAATAGCTCACTCCCCATGAAGAAGTTTGTAGATAATAGCACAATATTTTTCTATAAATGATGAGATAAATACCTAAGCTAGAAATAGAAAGACTTATGAAAAGACTTCCCAATGATGATAGTTTTCCATAATTGTAAGCCATGGTAGATGATAAAAGGAATTGACAAGAAATCTAGCTCAATCTCATTTCTATATACTTTGACATCATTACAAATTTACTCACACACATGCCCAGGGATTTGAGAGATATTATCCCAAATAACAAAATTTGCAGTAAAAGCACCAAGGTTAGCTAGCCCATCCACCACTTTGTTTCCATTTTAGATATACTATTCCCAAGAGTAATCATAAGATTACATACTATTAGGATGGGTTCATGAAGGGACCAACAAGGTTTAACCATCCTAGTTAGCAAAAGAATGGTGTTTCTAGAGTCATCTTTAATGGAAAGGTTGGAAAAGCTAGCATTTGTGGCAATCCAGGTACCATAGTTTTTTTATATGGACCCTAATCAGACTTGGAGGTTAAATTTTCCCCACTTTTATCGGCCTAGTTTCCCTCCAAATTATTTAATGGGGGTTTGGGGGAAACACCCCCAAGATGGGGTCAAGGGGAAGCACCCCTTTCAGGATCTAGGGGTAGCTCTCCTAACATGTTTTCTTTCGTGATACAAGGAAAGGTCAAGGGGTAGTGCCCCCATGGGGGCTCAAGGGTAGCTCCCCCAAAATGTCTCATGATTTTTATTATTTTAGAAGGCATCAAAAGTTTATTTTTTCTATTGGGAAACATAAAAGACCCCTATTTTGTAATTGACATAAGTTTTGATAAAAGGCTAAGGGTTAGGGTTTCCATTGATATTGTATTGTAGCATTTGTAGCAGTATTGAGTTGCAAAGGATTACTAGTTGTAATCGGTTTGATTTATTGGATAATAAAATTGGAATCTTTGCTTGTGGATGTAGCCCAAGTTTGGGTGAATCACATTAAAAATTGTCTCTCGTTATTATTTTTTGTGTTTTTCATTCCTCTATTTAATCTTTATTTGCATTTAATTGATATTTTATGCATGCAATTTCTAACACGTAGTACATTGCCACGACCTCCAGAAAGTTCGAGGAGTGAATGCCAAGATTAACCACATAAGCCAAAATCATTTTTCCATTATGATCTCTAATGACCCCACCCCCACCAAATCAACCCGAGTTACCTTTGGCTAAGCCATCAAAGTTAAGGTTAAACCAACCAGGCTTGGGGGTTCCAATTTTACTTCTTCAAAGTTATAAAATACAAACGTAGGGAGTATATTGGAGCTATCTAGGATGAAACTAATTATATTCATATAAATCTATGTGAAATAAAAAAAAAAATAGAACTATTATGAGAGCCCTTTAAGAGAAGATTCCTACTGGTAGGGCACACAGTTAATTTTGGATAATAATTTTAAATGTCCTAATCCCAAAAACAAATATATTGGAGGTAGTCAATTTTTGGACCATGATATTTCTATTGAATTCTTATAACATGTCATGTTTTCAATGACCTCTAATAAAATGCATGGAATTGATGGGCTTCCAATAGATTTTCATCAAACAATGTGGTGTTATATTAAATTTTAGTTTTATTTGTTATACTTGGAGTCTTTGGAGTAAGGTTCAATAAGGCCTAACACTATCTCTAGATGGTTTCCGATTGCTTTCCTTAACTCTTCCCATATTCATTGTTAAATCCAAATAAAGAAGGATTAAGCATGTATCCAAATGAATTGTTAGGCCATTATAAGATTATTTTTAGAGAAGATTCTTACTAGAAGGAAACAATTAATATTAGAAGATAATTTTAAAGATCGTATTCTAAAAAAGATAGAAATTGACTGAAGTTCACGTTTAGTCTATGATATTTCTATTGAAGTCTTAGAACATGTTGTTTTTTCAATTACCTCTTATAAAATAATTAGAATTGATTTTCTTTCAAAAGATCTTTATAAAAAAATCTGGCATTATAATAAATATAACTTGTTTTTTTATACTTGGAGGCTTTGGAGTGTGGTTTCAATTAGGGCCTACCACTATCTCTAAAAGGTATACCATTACTTTTCTTAACACTTACTATAAATTCATTATTTTATCTACAAATACAATGATTTAATATGTCAAAAGGGCTTGTGAGGAAAGGAAAAAATAGGTTCCTTGCTAGGATATTTTTCCTCCATAAAATTATTGGCTCTAGGAAAATTCAACGCTAGCAATTAACGATGGGAAAATTCACCGCCAACAATTCACCACTGGAAAATTCACAACCATAAAAAATTCACCACCAGCAATTCATGGCGAAGAATTTTTCATGAGGTGAATTTATCATGGCAGTAAATTTTCCCATGGTGAATTATTGGTGGTGAATTTTCTAGTGGTGAATTGCTGGTGGTGAATTTGTCTGATTGCAAAATTATCCTAGCATGAGAATATATAGAATGGGCTCAAAATATAGAAAAAAAATTCTTCTAGTTGAGTTGGATTTCATTAAAGCTTATTAATGAATATTTTGAAGTTTTATTATAAATATACTACAATAGTTGGGTTTGGGTGTAAAGATACTTGAGCATGTTCAATTTTTATTCAAATATGTAAATGCTCAATGATAATAAATAAATTCCTATAATACATATTTCCCTTAACCAAATAAATTAGGAAAGGTTTCCCCTGATAGCCTTTTATCTATGTTCTTGTTGTAAATACTCTTGTTTATGTACTACAAAATTATAACCATAATCAACGGGATAAGCGGTATTTCAATTCCCAATAATGTATTAGGGATTAACTCATCATATTTTTATGATGTCAAGATATTTCTTAATTTCTTTTGAAAAGGAGATTAACATTATGATGAAATTATTTAATCTTTATTATTTTGTTTCTATTTCAAAGTTATCTCACCACAAAAGGTAATTTATTATAGTGAAAATGGATCTAATTACTTAGTGAATTCTAAAAAATTGGAAGAAAATAATACATGAGAAGATTTCTCATAACTATGGTATCCCCTCTAGGTTGGGTGTTTACCTTTTTGATATATGAAACTGGTTTGTAAATAATATGAAAAATAAACTTCATAGTTTCATAAACTAATTTATTTTACATAATAGGATTCAGGTAGTGAGATATTTTTTTGGTGTCGTATATGTATTACATCTAATTCTATACATGTCTTCTAAGAAGTTGTAGTGTGAAAAAATGTCGTCGGTGACATTTTTACACTTGTTTGGGCCCTCCTTATAAAAATGAGCTTAACGATTCCTTGACTTAGTGTTGTAATGTGATTAACACAATCACATTAGGTCTTGGGCCCTTGTAGACTAAATAAACTTAATCATACCTTATCTAGATTGTTGTAAAGTGTTTTAGTAGACTTTCACACTTTTCTAAGGTTTTCATAAATAATTGTGCTTCCTTATGAGTCCCACCTAGGGTTTTGGGTCTTGATCTAGATTTTACACTTTTCTAAGCATTTTTTAAAATGGTCCCATAAATTATTCCTAATGGGACTCATACACCACCTTGGGAAAATGAGTCTCATGTAGATCAAAATTAAAATTTATTCAAATTCTTGGTGGAAGTTTATCCTCCTAGATATGATGTTGGCTTGGAGTGTTGTAATTTTGAGAAATTTGGCATAATTAAGTATAAATACAAGGATCTTTCACTTATTTTCACCCAAGACCTTTTTGAAAGCATTGATAATAGAAAATTGGAGTTCAAAATAACATTCAAGTGTCTACAAGAGCATTCAAGAGAATTCAAGGGATAATTATCAATCATTTTATAGAGCATTATTCAAGCATCAAGAATCATGTCAAAGTCTTCATGCATCATGTTTGTTTTAGAGCTAAAAATTGTGATATAGGGTTTCATGATTCAAGCTAGCATTCAATTCAAGATCTACATCCATTGGAGCCATTTCATACATGTGTTGTAGGACTTTATTGCTAGGGTTTGATGAGTCACAACATCTTATTTTGTTCATTCATCATTCTCCATTCCTAGTTTATTTCACTTCAACGTTTGATTATGAAAACGGGGTTTGACCAAGGTAAACCCCTTTCTACCAACAAAACGAACTTTTTATCTCTCTTTGGCATGTGATTTGTAGGTATAGGTTGAAGAAACATTGAAGAGAAAGTTTAAAGAAAGTTGTTACAGTGTTCAATGTTGTCACCTTGCATTGAAGATCATTAAGAGACTTCTACATGTTGCAAATCAGGGTTTCAAATCTGGAAATCAATTGGATAGGACAAAGCATACAATGAAGAGAATATTTATGCTTTGAAGCTTTAGAAAACCCTAACTAGACTGATACACCAATTTTGGCATGTGTCTCCTAGTATTGGTCATTTTTTAGGTTTTTGAAGTTTTAGACACCCTTTTCCTAGACTTCAGTTTCTACCCAGAACCCCTAATCTAGGACTAAATTGCCTAGTCTTGTGTACGAGTCCTAGTTAGCTTTAAATTTAGTGTTTTCAACATTTTAGAGCTTCATTCAATCTCCTTCAGGTTTCCAAGTGCACACTTTTGATATCTCACCTTTTTGTTATGTTTTACGTGCTTTTCTAAGTCATTTTGTGAAAGATTGCATCACATTAGGGTTAAACATTATATATTGGATTTCCTTAGTTTTTCCAAACCCTAGCTTGGTGGTGAACCTTTCAGTAGCTTATAATCATCCCTATTGTAAGATCTATTTCTCCTTTGTCTCTCTTGGATTGAGATCTCTAGGTTTTTCCTTATATGAGAGAGTGTGAAGTTTGTTATTATATCTCCCAAACATAGAACCAACAAAAACTCAACCTTTCATTTTGGTGAACTTATATTTAGAACATCATAATTCTGATTTGGAGTGTATTATCATCCTATATCCTTCGTGCATTTCCATTGCATTAGGGTTTGCATTAGTTAATTGGCATTCTTCGGCGTGCCCATTTCACACCAAGGTGTGATTGCAAGTTGTATTTCAAGCAAAAAGCTCAACCTCCATTCATAAAAATAAAAGATCAAGTCTTATTTCCTCTAGAATGATAAAATACTTGAAAGTGAGGTTTCAACCACACATTATTCAGATAAGACAAAACACAAGTGAACATACACTTTTTTTTTTTGCAGAGCTATGGAGATCTAATGGCAACAGTTAAAGGGCTTAGAGATCTTACATTTTCTATAGGTCAGTATAGTGAAGTTGCACAGTAGTTAAGGGTAATATATTTTAATATGGTCCATTAAAATAAAATCTTAAGGGTAAGAGTCAAATGCTTAAGTAATAATTGATTACATGTTTTGATATTATATGTTTTATATTTAAATTCTTAGATAATTTGTGTCACTAAATTACATTAACATATCAAACATTTAAAATAGCTTATTTAGCTCAATTTGTTGTCATGTTTCTACATTATATCTTTTACATCACTCATAATTATGTTGTCAAATTATTAATGTTTTATTTTGATGGGTATCATACATTCTCATTATGTGCATTTCTATATGCTAACATCAAGGGGCATTATGTACTCATACATGTGCAATCCTCTTGACATATATTTAGTGTCCCTACATCTAGGACTTCACACCTTCTTGTATATATTATTCTTTTATTATGATATTATTCTTATTCAAGAGCAACTATCTTCTTATATAAAATTTGGTATTTTTGTGAATTTGTCCCATTCTTCCAACTCCATTCCCTTTTCTAGGTACATGATCTATTCCATTATTTATTACATTATTCGAACTTTATTTTATTATTCTACCTTCATGTCATTTTCATGACAAGTACACATTATCATTTTAATTGAATATAGTGTACTATCATTGGTAGCATCACCATTATTTGCCTATGTTAGTAGAAACATTATTATTCTCCAATCTCATTCTTATCCAAAAAAATATCGTATTTTAAGAGTTGGTATAGAATACTCTATGCCATGCAATATTTGGTTGAAGATTATAGCCACCCAAGATCTAGGAACCATTATGAACGTACAAAAAGAGAAAAACTATGAAAAAAAGAGATGTTTTTCCATCAAAGAAAGTAAATGATACATTACATAGATTCATTCACAAATAAAATTGTATTGGTTATTTGCAAGGTGAAAGATAAGATTAGAGAAGATCATAACATGTGTCTTAATCATTTTTCACAAGACAGCAAACATTAAATGACCTACGACACAAGAAGAAAATAACGTAAAATGATATAAGATCTAATGCCAACTAAGACTTTTAGAAAGATTCATAGGACCTACAAGATGAGATTGTTAGGTAAAACACCTAATTCACACTAACACTCCCGAAGTGTATCTTAGCGAGGAAAAACTAAATGCAAATGATGCAAAGGTAGCTCTTGGCTATGATGTAATATTTAATATCCCTATACAAATGAGATCTCTCACAAACAAAGAAAATGAGAAAATCCAATGTGACATAAATTCTCCCCAAAAGAGAGATGTAAACAAAAAGTTTTTATTGAAGAATAAGAAGGAAAAAACCCCATGCAATGAAAAATAACCCCCATAATAGAGATGAAGAGAGACCATTCAACCCCCACTTAATGTAGAGTCTCATAGAAAAATGATAGATACTCAATGCTAAATGATGAAGATAATCAAATCAAATCAAACAACATTCCTCTCCTTAGTAAGAGATAAAACCAAGATGGTATGCAGGATTTATTTCCATTCCTAAAAGGAAGATGAGGTGAGAATAATTATGAGTAATATCTCTAAATACTTCTAAAGTATCTCAATGTCAATATTAAAAGCCATCACAATCTAATCAGGCATTCATAGCCACACTATAGAAAATCATAATCTAGAATCTCCTATAAATAGATCTAGAACATAATCCAAAGAAAAATATGACTCCTTGAGATGTTGATTAAAGGACTCAATTGGATGGTATGATAAAGTGTGGCAAGTATAGATTCATACTATATAGATTTTCTACAACTATACAAAAGAATTGATGGGAGGGGACAAAAAATTCTCTGAGGGTCTAGGAAAAATGTATGCAACTTTATTGAATTGACAATTGATCTTAAAGATTTTAGGCTTTTTGGACATGATGGCAAGGTCTATTTTTACACAAAATACTCCAAAATTGTATGTACTTCCTAGAAACCACTTCCCAAAATCAAACCTTTACAAATTTGTCAACAAATATTTGGTATAGATGAAGAAAAAAGGAAAAAAAATCTTTATTTGACTCTTTAAACTCATTGATGAGCTCATATTTGCTCCGACAAGCTTTAAAATGAACCTACCATAGAACCCACAGAAAGGAAAGACCCAAACATTATATTCTTTCAATCTTTTTTCATTCTCTAGATCATCGTCTTATGCAAGAGAAGAGGTACTCATCTTTTTAAGATCAACCAATATCTACAAACTAGATGTCCCAATTAAGAATAATAATAAACAATCCCACAAGCTCTAATACCATGTAAGAGTCGATATAAAATACTCTACACCATGCAATATTTGACTGAAGATTGTAGCCACCCCAGGATCTAGGAATTTAAATAAAAATACAAGAGAGGTCAAATATGAATGAATAATGTTACAGGATTGATTCACAAATCAAAACCTCTTGGTTGTATAGTCAAAGTGATACATATAATTAGACAATATCATAAAAAAATATCTTAATCCTATGTCATGAGACAACAAACATTAAATGACATAGAACACAAAAAGTAAATGATATAAAATAAGATAAGATCTAATGCTAACTAAGACGTCTAGATAGTGTCATTAGACCTAAGTAAACTTAACATGTCGATAGGACCTACTAGGTGAACTAATTAGGTAAAACACCTCAATTATACCAACACATGCATATAATTGGAAACATTTATATGATCATTAGCTAATCCATTATTTACAAACATTACTATATTTTATTGCATGATCATATGCTTAGATTATGTATACAGCCAATTCGAGGAAAAAATTATCATTAATGATTCTATGTTAAGAGCTTGCAAAAAGTTATATGTAGTTGCTTATATTAAACTCTAATTCCATTTGAGAGCACTCATAAAAGGCATATTCACATGATTATATCTTCAATAGTTCATTGGTTATCATGGAGACTATAAGGACATTTGATTTCAAGTGTCTTGGATATTTATGCATTTTCATGATTCTTAGATTTTTTTAGATGCATGATTATTCTAGGATTCAATTGCTCTTTGAACTAGAAGTAAAATCTAATTATGAAATTCACTCACCCATATCATTTTCCATTTAATTTTGTGTTTATTTCAAGAAATTTTACTTGATACATACATAATTTTAAATGATACTCACACTTATCCCAGACATGTATCCATTGCTCTATTCTTTTGGATATAACATTGAATTTATTATGTCACAGCTAATGTTTTTTTATGTACTTGATATATTTTAACTTTTGTTTATCCTAATTTCTGCAATCTTAAGTAGAAAACAAAAAACAAAATTGTCGCGGAAGATAATATAAAGGTCAATTTTTTAAAACAATTTATTAAAAATAATTTGTTAACAAAATAAATTGCTCTGAAAAACTCATACATATGTTTTACTCCATCTGTTTTATTCTCCTTTTGTATCATGAGATAAACTCCATATTAAATTTCCCATCTTACTTTCATATAACATTCGAAATTCAGTGTACATCGATATGTGCTTCTATTTGAACCAGAAACTGCAATAAAATCTATATCTGGTCAGAAAATTTATGTTGCCAAGGCCACCATATGTAGGTGCCCTCAAAAGGCGATACCGTTACGCCAGGATATCCATCAATTATTGCACTTGCAAGTTTCGGATCAACTTCATTCATTGCATATTTCCTCACCAGTGTTCTGCTTCCATCATATATATTGATTCCTTCTTTACCAACCACCACAGTCCATCCGCTGTTGTTAACTGAAACATGCGTAATTTCTTTAGGCAAACAGATATCCACTCGACACCACCTCTTGGAGTTTATATTTTCTTCTCCGTTCTCTAATTTCCACATAAATCCGCAGTTCTTGTCAACCAAAATTAGTTGACCAACATCACTCCCAGCCAATTCCCAAAACTTAGTAGCACTGTTCATATCCTCAAAATTTTCATATGTATAATCAAAAGATCTGCAAATAGCATCATTTGGGCGTGGAATTTTTTTCCAGCGTTTCTCGGAAAGATTCAATTCTACAACTCCTCCATTGCAGGATAATTTATTTAACCAGTAGAAACTTCCTCTGTAGTAAACTCCCCGCCCAGAAACAAAAAATCTACCTGAATCTTGTATTTCAATATTAACCCAGGACTGGGATGATGATCTATAGACATTAATCCACTCTGAGTGATTGCTTGCCAGCAAAATGAATTTCTTGGTGGAAGAATCAAACGCCCTTCCAGCAAAACAGAATGGCATTCCATATGGAGGGATACGTATCCATGATGTCCTCCTTTCTTCGTCGCAGATATAATAGGCATCATCATCAACCCAACAGAACATGGTGTTGCATGCTATATGTATTTGATAGGAACCATCACTAAGTAGGTAAAAATCTCCACTTCCTTCCAGCACCCATGTGCATATTTGCATACATTCTCTGCATGGCCTAGGACACTTCGAAACAATTGCTTGAAATATAAAAACAGAGCTGCAAGAATGGTATATATTTGGATACATTCTCTGCATGGCAGCATATGAGGATAGCATTTCATTCCATTCTTTCCATACAGTTGCCAATCTCACCAGGGTTCTTCGTGGGAGGAGCCTTCCTATAATATTCAACACAACTTCATCGGGAAGGTTCCGCCAAACCCCAATTTCCATCTCCATGTTTGCAAATTGGCTATACTAAACCGCTGATTCTGGGTTTCTTCCTACTCAGCCCGAGGGATGTTCTAATAAATCTGGATGAACATTCCGTGTGACGTTTCAATTCAGGGGCGTGACCTCAGGTTTCAATGATACATTTTCCCTTCTTGCCAATTAGATGCAGGGCACGATCTTTTTGGAAAAGGGAATAAACAATCCCTAGTGTTTAGAGTAGATTAATCTAAGAAAATGCATACACATCAACTTAAACTAAATTGTTTATGGCTGATTGAATGGAATGATATTATATATAGAAGAATAAATCTTAAATAGAAAAAGATTGTCAAATTTAACTTTAAATATAGGATTATCTTGGTATTTGTAATCAGTTTACATTGTTTGCTGAGTAAATTAGATAATAGTTGAATCTCCTTCTCATTTTATATTAGTTGAAGAAACAATAGTCATCCAACAAATGAGTAAACCCTAATTTGTGTCTTAATTGTATTCCCTAAAATGTGTCTACAAAAGTTGTCTCAAAGATAGTTTTAACTTGATAATAATGTTTTCTATTAATGAAGTAGAGAACATCTTGTTAAAGATTAAAGAGAGCAAGGAAAATGGGGATTTGGGTAGAGAGGCTTTGCTTAACTTGACAAGAGAGAATGGTGAACATGATTACATTGCAATGGAAGAATAAAATGATGAAGAAATAGGTAAAAAAATTGAATTTATGCTCTCTAATGATGTTAAGGATTGCATTATTGAGTGTCAACACAAATTTGCTATTTTATTTTTCTAGAGAGAAATACCTTTTGAATCACACTTTTGTAAATGGGAAAAGCTAGATTTTGAAAATAGGGATAGTTAAATTGAATCCTTGAGGGGATTAGGAAAATGTTGTGTCTTGCAAATTTAAAATAGTTTAGCATGCTCATTTAGTTTTGTAATATGGGCCCTAAGTTATTATTAGTTAGGTCTACTATTTACATGCTTCAACCTTGGATTATCCAATATCAGTGGAGCTTCCATTTTTAAACCATCCTTTATGATTTCTTGTGAGAAATGATTTCTCATCTTTGAAAAGTTCTTTGGTCTAATAATAACCTAGAACAAATTTCTAGTTTAAGATTCCATCCTAGAGTTTGCATGGAGATGGATTTTAGCTACCTAAAAGTACTAAGTTGATTCTTCCTAGTTAATGAGTTTTACAAGCCATTAGTATTTTAAATAAATTTAATGGTTATTTATATTTTTAATAACAAGGCATCTTAGTAAGAAGTTGTCCTACCATAAGAAACCAAATTTTGAAACCATGGGTTTTAGCCCCTTCTACTCAACAATAGATTAAAAATGATCCTTAATCATCAAAAAATTCCTAAGGGTTATATACATTTCCAAGATCTAATTAAATCCCTTTTTGATACCCAAAATATTAATAATTATTCTTTTATTCTTACCTCATCTTGCAAAGCTTTTTTGATAACAGGCAGATGAAAATTTATAAGAAAGAGAAAATAAATATCAAGATCAAACTTCTAGTTCACCTACCTATTCTATGAAATAATGATTGATATCCCCATCTCTTGCTAGAAAAGAGCTAAAAACCTCTAATCAATATATTTCCGTAGTTTACTAGTTTCAATGTTCACCACAAGAGGAAGATCCTACTATCTCCCATCTACCATGATTTACATTTTTTTATCTTAGAATGTAAGAGTTATTTCTCTCCTCATCAAAAATATGGAGTTAAGGATGCAATTTTTAAGTGGATAATTGATGTTTTTCTCCTAAAGTTAAACTTAAAAATCTCCTCTTGCTTCTTCTCTATCCAACATATGAAGAGTAGTTATTTTTCTTCATTTATCACATAGAGAATGTATGGGTTAATAAATGGTTTCACCTGTCTATAACTCTATTATTTATAAAGGGGATGATCCATTTCATAATTATGTGTGGGATCTTGTGTTTATCAATATCCAACCAATTGGATCTTGTTAGTTTAAGCTCCGAGTATTGCAAAATAAATGTGTTAAGGGACTTACTGTCTAAAAAACCCCCCAATGTTGATTGAGTTATAAAAGATAATTTGAAGATGGTGGAACATCATAATTATCATAGTTTTCCTATCCACATTAAGCTAGGTAGTGAGTATTCTGATAAATAGTTGTATTATTGAAATAGTTTTGATGTTATAGATTCAATTAAAAAATATTTTAGTCATGAAAACAATTGGTACACTTGTTCTAATTATATAATTGTGGAAAAAACAATTATAAGTATATTTTATAGACTTTATATATCCCCTAGTGGTCATGTAGTTCAATATACCTCTATTCATTATGTTAGATTGGTTTATTCTTCTACTCTCTTATATCTTTTTCCTATCGTCTATTTCCTTTTATGAGCTAAAAACAACGTAGTGGTTTCTAGGTTTCCATGAAAGCTTAATACGTCAAATTTAAAAGAATTCTCTTGTCTAGTTTATAGTTAGCCCTTCAAATTCTATTCCCAAGCCAAATAAAGTAGATTCTTATAAGAAATAGTGGGACAATTCTAGTATACAATGTACTAAATTCTAATGTGATTTTTGTAAGAAATTGATCTAGTATGAAAAAATTAAAGAAAAATACGTTAAAATAAAGTTTAAACACACAAGCAAATTACTAAATATAAATATAAACAATATCAATTTATAAAATTTTGTAGGATCCTTAGAAGCTCAAATTTAAAAATTGGACTTTTATAGGAGATCTTAGAAGCTAAGATCAAGGTGAGATTAGACTAGGTAAAAGGGGTTGATAAAGGTTACTAATTTACATCTTTAAAGTTATAAACTCCAAACATAAGGAGTATATTGGAGCTATCTAGGATGAAATAGGTTATGTTCATACAAATATAAGAGAAATAAAAAAAATCCTTAGAACTATTATGAGATCATTTTAATAAAATATTCCTATTGGTAGCGCACATAATTAATTTTGGATGATAATTTTAAAGATCATAATCCCAACAACGAATACATTGAAGGTAGTCAATTTTTGGAAAATGATATTTTCATTGAATTATTATAGCATGTCGTGTTCTCAATGACCTCTAATAAAATTCTTAGAATTGATGGGCTTATAATATCTTTTCATCAAACAATGTGGAATTATATTAAAGTTTAGTTTTATTTGTTATACTCGGAGACTTTGGAGTGAGGTTCATTGATGCCTACCACTATTTCTAGATGGTGTCCTGTTATTTTTCTTAACACTTCTTATATTCATTATTAAATCCAAATAAAGAAGGATTAAGCATGTATCAAAAGAAATTTTCAGGACATTATGAGAGCCATTTTAGAGAATATTCCTACTAGGAGGAAACAATTAGTATTTGAAGATAATTTTAAAGATTGTCTTCTAAAAATGATAGAAATTGACTACAATTGATTTTTAGACTATGATATTTCTATTAAAGTCTTACAACATGTGTTTTCAATGATCTCTTAAATAAAATCATTATAATTGATGATCTTTCAATAGATATTTATCAAAAATTGTGGCATTATAATAAATATAACTTTTATTTCTTATACTTGGAGGCTTTGGAGTGTGTTTGATTAGGGCCTAACACTATATAGATGGTATAACATTACTTTTCTTAAAACTTACTATAAATTCATTATTTTATCTACAACTACAAGGATTTAACATTTGTCAAAAGGGCTTGTGAGCAAGAAAAAATTTATTAGTATGATAAACTATAGAATGGGCTCAAAATATAGAAAAACATTTCTTCTAGTTGAGTTGGATTTCATTGAAGCTTATTATTGATTTTTTTGGAGTTTAATTATAAAGATACTACAATAGTTGGGTTTGGATGTAAAGATATCTGTGCATGTTCATTTTTTATGCAAATATGTCAATTCTCAATTGATAATAAATAAATTCCTATAATCCATATTTCCCTTACACCATTCAATTAGGAAATGTTCCTTTGATATCCTTTTATTTATGTTCTTATTTCAAATACTCTTGTTTTTGTGCTACAAAGGTATAACCAAAATGAACATGATAAGGGGTATTTCAATTCCCAATAATGTAGTAGTATTAACTCATCGTCTTTTTATGATTTTAGGATATTTCTTTTTTTTTTTTTTAAAAGGATATTAACAATATGATAAAATTCCTTAATCTTTATTATTTTGTTTCTAGTTCAAAGTTATCTCACCATAACAGTGAATTTGATATAGTGAAAATGAATCTAATTACTTAATGGATTCTAAAAGAATGGAAGAAAATAATACATGAGAAGGAATTTCTCATAGCCATGGCATCCCCTCTGGGCTGCGTGTTTACCTTGTTGATATTAAAATCGGTTTCTAAATAATATGAAAAATAAGCTTCATACATGGGGAAACTAATTTCTTTTCACATATCAGGATTCAAGTAGTGAATTATATTTTTTGTATCATATGTGTATTGCATCTCTTTATATACATGTCTTCTAAAAATTATATTAAGACCTAAATAAAATATTTGTGCACATTTTTTTGGTGTAACTAGAGTAAGAACTTTTGTTTTATGTCCAATAATTGGTTATATTGTAACTTTCCTAATACTAAAGGTGGATTGGTCCTATTGAATCCGAAAACTCAAGCAGTATTATTGTTAGAAAATTTGATAATTAGAGCTTTTTCTAAAGAAGAACCATGAAAATATCATTTTTCATCATATTATCCATGTTATTGTCAAAGGGAAATGATAATGTACAAAAGAGTTGGATAAAGAGTTTCCAACTCCTCTCTTTCAATCTTGGGTTTGTGTCTATTTGATGGAGTAGAATGGTGCAATACCATGTTCAACATCTTTTTATTTCCTTTCGAAGAAAAGAATATTCTTTATTCAATAAAGAGGTATTATAGTTTGAGGACTAATGGGATTTTAATTCTCTTGATTGGATTATCTAGTAAGACACTTAAAATAACCTTTTTTAAGCAATATATCGAAAGGTTTTGTAATATTTGATAAGGGTGAGTGTAGGATCATGATGGGATGAATAATACTGATGAAAAAAACACATGATTTTAGTTAGGAAAAAATGTGAAAAATCATTCTTGAATTTTTACATGGATTGGGTAAAAAGTACCATTTTATATGGTAAACACAAAAGGAGAACAAATATTCTTTATTAACGAATATTCTCTCTTAAAAATGGATATTCTCTTTTTATAAAGTGGATATCTACTAGAAATGGATACCTGATATTTAATCACTATAACAAATATTTATTTCTTGCAAAAAATGAATATTTGTTCCTTGCATAGAATAAATATCTATTATATATACTAATAATACTTATATTATATTATATATTATTATAATACATAATATAATATATTATTACTATTATTATATATTATTATAAATTATTTTTTTAATATATATAATACAATTATTATTATTTTATTAGGTAATTGTTACCATAGGGGGTAACTCTCAATCAAAAAAATTATATTGCATGTATAATGGAAATGAATCCATTCACCCTGATTTTTTCCATCTCATTATTGAATAAAGAAAGGGATCCTTTATCAATTTTCTTGGTTCTTTCAAGTGAATTTTAAAACCATATGTTCCTTTGGTAGGTATTCAAATAAGCCAATAGTATAAGCATGTCAGGTCCCTTAATATTTTAGAGGGGCCATGAACACATTGTAGCATTTTTTTTATATTTTGAGCCTTATGACATCCATTCCTTCCATGGTTACCCATGTGTGCAACATGATGTATATTTTTTCATTCTTCAATATTGTACATGGCATTATATTAGTTTTTCCATCTAGTTCCTTTTCAATGCATTCTTACCAGAATAATAATGACTATCTTCTTGAATGCATAGGATACCTAAGGGAGGGGTGAATCAGTTGTACATTAAAATATCAAAACCCTTATTATCATTCACATCCTCATTAGCACTTAAACCCTTTATAACATTTAAGCTCTCATCAAACATTAACATAATGTAAACATGTGAAATAGTAATCCAAACAAAACCATACAAAAGAGAACACTATATTTAAGTGGAAAACCCAAGAAGGGAAAAAACAATAGTGAGGATTATCTCACAATATAAGGTAATTGTAATACTGAATATAATAGGCTCACTATCAAAGGGAACACTACCCAAAAGAAAAGAAGGGTTCACTACTAAATTAGAGAAAAGAAGAGGACTATGACAAGGAGAATTCTATCTTAGAGCAACAAGAAGATCCATGCTAATAACTCTACATAATTTTAAACCTTCAACTCATTATCTCTAGTAACTTTAGGTATACTACAAATGTAGACACCTTCTTCTCACTAATTATGGTAGCCTAAATCATTATTTAAAACTCACACTCGGGTATGTGCAGGATCATGATGGACCAAAAAGTGACGATATGATGGGTATTTTTAGGGTATGTGGTTGGCGACTTTACCCAAAATTGATAAAATGAAAAGGGTTTTTAAAGGGTATTCTCAAATTTCCACCAATATAAATTATGCTTTACTTTAAATTTAATAAATTATTATTATTCATTTTCTATTTGAATTACGACTAAAGTCCTGATTGATAGGCTGAATGAAAAACATCTATAACTTTCAAACAGTATCACATTTTTTGAATCCAAAACATGCATCACATTCTATTCTTTGCATACTATAGGATTAAAAAAATAAAAATTGAATGTCATGAAATTTTGACCAAGTTAAGGTGGTCAGACATACGAGTTTTTATATTTTTCAAAAGTTGTGATAAAAAATTCATAATTAATTATTTACTTATAAAAAAATTACAAAAAAATATGCATCACATCTGGACATGAGTCCTCTAATTATTTATAAAATATTATAAAAAAATATTATCATTTTATTGTGGTTAGGGTGGTCAGACATACACCTACTTCTTATTTTTTCCCTAAAATTTAAGTACTATTGTATTGAAATTTCAAATTTTCACTAAATAGATTTTTTTTTTAAAAAGAAAACCTAGTATTTTAGAAACTACATTCAATTTTCTACATATTCTATTCATAGATATTTTTGAAATAATATAGATAACTTATTCAAATTTTTACGTCAAGTTGCCTAACTCTGATTTTTCTAAAAATTTTGCCACTTAAGGGTCTATTTTTTCCATGATGATCCTACACATACCCACTCATATCACAATACTTGATCACATTTCACAACACAAAACACCACTCTAACTCTCTAACAATTCACCTTGCATTTATACCATCTATAACCTTGAAAATTTTTTCCAAGCTCGGCTATGCACCTCAAACGTACAATTACAAAGTAGTTCAACATCAAGCACTTCAATGGTAGAAAAATTCAAGGTGGACCACACTATGGTATCCTAAAATTTTCCAACACCACAACTATAGACCATATGCAACCTTCAACTCATTGCATCTAGTAACTTTTGGTATCTAGAAAATGTAGACACCTTCTACTCATTGCTTTAGGTAGCCTTAGGTATTTAAGCTCACACTCAAATTACTTAGTTTGACTATATTTACATCATCATGCCCTTTACATAATCCACATGACTTCTCCATCAATTCATCTCACATATATACCATATTCAACCTTGAAAACATTCTCCAAGGTCGGCTATGCACCTCAAAAATGCAAATACAAAATAGATCAATACAAAAAAATTGTAGTGGAAAATAAGTGAAAGAAGACCACACCACACCCTAATTAGGACCCAAATATACATTTAAACACTTTTAAAATCTTCAAAAAATAACTCAACATATATGCAATTAGCACTAACATGCTAAGCTAAACAAACCTACATTAACACCCTTAACAATTAGGTACACACTTCACCAAGTCCAAAAAAAATTCACAAACCACACACAACTTCATACCAAATTCTAGAATATTCCATCCTCAACATGAAATCCAATAAGATCATGGAAACCACATACAACTTGAAGAATTTAACTATTTTGTGTAACTACTCAAATTGAAATGAACAACAACTCATCAAACCATCCTTGTAGAGGACTAAAACTCAAACGAATCTAAAGAAAGATAGATACAACCAATATTAGCATGTGCTTAAATCTGTAAGACAAGAAGTCTCAACGTGGATAAATTCCAAGCAATTTTATTTCTCCTAGACAACTCTGCTTCACTACATCCACACACTGGTGAACACAAGTTCTTCTGTCGAAAGACCCAAAACCTAAAACTTTAGATATTAAAACTTTGAACACCTTTGATCAACACAATTGATTTGGAAATGTGTAGCTTCAATATTAAACGAATGCAAAGCACAACTCAAAACACCACTCTACCACACTAAAGTACTTGGAAACGAAGCACTAAACACTCTTTCTCAATACAACCAAAACTTATACAACACCTTCTTAGGATCAAAATGTACTACAATCACCAACACAACTCCATATCACCATAAATCTCCATTTACTCTATGACATCAATAACAACACAAGTATCTACAACACTCTTTTAGTATCTCAACCATACTAAAGGCCGAAATCCACAAGCACTTACTCACCATAGCTACATTATAGGTTGACACAAGTGATAAATACTAATGAAAACATAATGCAACCAACAAAATTTCTTCCTTAGAGTTTGACATGAATGCAACAACAAAAATCTATTGACATCAATGACATCATAATTTTCCAACAATCTCCCCCTTTTTCATTGATGCAAATGCCTAATGAAAAACTAACAAAAAAGTCAACTCTAATCAACAAAACTCCCCCTTAGACAAGTATATATTCTTTCCAACACTTTATCTTTCTTTTTCTTTGTAATATGTCCAACATTTTCCTCTTTCACAAATAGCTTGACAAATAATCTTTATTATGGTTTTTCTACTAAAAACATCTTCCCCTTTAACATCAATGGGAAAGGGAAACATACATATTTTATTTTCTTTGATCTCTCTTTAACATCATTCACATATATTGAATGCACAAGTGAAACAAAGGAAAATATTGGGGAGCGGATGAATGGTTCACCACAATAAAGGACCTATTTTCCTAATTTCATTCAAGCAAATGAGATCCACACAATGAAAGGACAATCAACCTTAAGGAGATTCAAATCAAGGTGTGAATCTAAAAATTTCCTATCTATGCAAGGAAAGGGGTATAAGCTAAATAGCACTTTGGGGAGAAAGATTAAGAGCATCAAACAAACTCTAAAATGCAAAGCTATAAAATGAAAATGAAGAACAATAATCAAAACTAGCAAAAACAGTAATCAAAAGGAAGATCTAGAAAGGGGAAAATGATGTGTACCTTTCACCAAAAGTCACCTTTTGAAGCTCACTATGGACTCATTCAACCTATGGAAAATGGGTCCTAGCTTGGATTCTTTGAAAAAAAAAAAATCTATTCTATTCTCCTTTGTTTGTACTCCCAGATTCCTAATTCTCACTGTTAGACAACTAGAAAAAAAAAATTATGAATACTTTCCATGATATGAAAAAATTTCTTACAACTTTGAAAATTTTACAACTTCAATTTTCCTCTTCAAAAGATAGTTCACCTAAAATCTGCAATCACGCATCAAAGAGCAAAAAATGTTGCTTGTTAGGTGAATGGGGGTTTTCCTTGGTCAAACCTTGTTTTGGTAATTAACGTTTAAAATGAAATGAAAAAGCATGAAGGAATGATGAATGAACAACAATATGTAAAAACTCACCAAACCTTTGTTTGAACCTTGAATTATAGATCTAAAAATTGCATGAATTGGCTTGAATGGATGTGGATCTTGATCATGAAACTTGGTTAGAAACAACGTCCTTGAATACTTTAATAGATCTTGAACACTAAATCACAAAATTAGCTAGAACAACATGAAAGATGAAGCAAATATTTTACATGATAATGGAATCTTGATTGCTGCAATAATTTCAATAAACCTTCCCTAGAATTCCTTGAAAATGATCTTGAATTCTCTCTCGATCATACACTTTGCTATCATAAACTTGTGCATAAAATTGCTAGGAATTTTTAGGATGAAATATAGTGAAATGAAATCTTCCTTATACATATCTTAAGATTAATTTCTGACATTCAAATATCACAAGCTAACATTGAATTTTACATTTGAAATCATTAAAATACCACCAGAAACATAACTTGAATTTAGGTCCTAGGTGTAAGTGAGGACCCACTCACCCTATGGTGAATGAGTACTAGGTCACTTACCTAGGACACACATTGCTCAATATTAAACATTATGTTATGGTATTTATGGATGTTGGGTTTTATCTCTCATAATTTGTAACTAACTAGGATTGGATTTGAATTAAAGGGTCCAATTAAGGAATAATTAACCTCAATCAAATAATGAATACCTAGATTAATGTTAAATTGTAAATGTAGACCTTATAACACCAAAAATAAGGCACAATTAAGTCCATTATTATTATAAATATTTATTCCCAATTATGTGTGAAAAAGGGACACTTTTTCCTACACTACAACAAGAAAAATTAGAGGGGGTGAATCAGTTGTACATTAAAACATCAAAACCCTCATTAATATTCATATCTATGTTAGTCATTAAACCCTTAACATGTATTATCATAATTTAAACATGAGAAATGATAATGAAAAAACATTCTAACACATGAGAACACTAGATTTACATGGAAATCTCAATAAATTGGGAAAATCCACAGTGAGTATTATATAATAATATAAATTAATTACTATAATAAATACAATAGGCTCGCTATTGAAAGGCTCGCTACCAAAAAGAATAGCAGGATTCAAGTACCAAAGGCTCAATACTAGATTACAAAAAAGAAGAAAGAAGAAAGAAGAATGTTACAATGAGAACCCCATATCAAATTAATAGAAGAGTTTCACCACAACATCACTAACACATTCACAACATTTCTATAGATTGTAGACACTTTCTACTCACTACATCTAGTCGTATAACTCGTTGAATCTCACACAACATTTCACAATTTCACACTCTATAAATCTGCACTTCACATCATCACACTCTACATAGTTATCCTCCATCAACTCATAACTTATTTATACCATCATTTGTTGAAAGGCGCAAGACAACTAAGAGGGGGGTGAATCAGCTGTCACCAAACTCAATCTCAAATATCAAACACTTATCAACTTCACAACCATTTAGTTCTATTATTAAGTATGATCATGAAATGTAGATAACAAATATCAATATCAACACAAGAGACACTGGAAATTTACATGGAAAACCCAATAAGGGAAAAACCACGGTGAGGATTAGCTCACAATATAAAGTAATTCCAAAACTAATTACAAAGAGTCTCACTACCAAAGAGCTCACTACCTGGATACAAGGCTCACTACCTACAAATAGGACTCACTGTCCAACAATGAGGCTCACTGCCTACAAATACAAAAGATAATAGAAAAATAAACCACAAAAAATTGCATCCGTAGCCTTGGTCAGAAGATTGTAGACATCGTCAGCTCATTTCTTTCAAGAATCCAACACATTAAAGTATAATTTCCTGAATTCACTTTTGCACACTCTACTTCTCAAACTTGTGGCATGTCTTAATCAATGCAATTCATAACATCTTGACTTGTATTTATACCTTCTTTAACCTTAGAAAATTTCTCCAAGGTTGGCTACACACTTCATTTTGCAAATTCAAATTAGGTTGATAACTCAACATTCCTATGGTCTAGAAAGGAATGAGAGTAGACCAAACCAACACTTAACCAAGACCCAAAATAACATTTTGGATCAATCACATGCTTCCTTAATAGATACTTATCCTTCACATGAAGTATAATATTAAGTCAGCCAAACAATGAAAACACAAATGAACTTTGAAGTATAAACTTCCACAATGAGAAGATAACATGTAGAAAACACATCACACTTCACCATACACTAGAACATATCTCAGATGCCATCAGACTCATCAGTAGCAAATGTAACAACCTTCAAACTCATAACACTTCTCACCAGTCCATTCGGACTGCATAGACACACATAGCAACTCTAAAACTCGCCTTCCAATGCACCAAAACATGAACACCTTCACTTGAACACAAAAGAAAACATTACAAGATATCTCTTAGATCCACAAGACCTAAAACAAACCAACAGAGGATTGCAGAGTAGAAACATTTCTGCTAGTTGTAGACAAACAACTCTACCAAACCAGTTCACACACTACTAAACACAACTTTCACACTTTAACTAACCAGAAGCTACAATCTAGGAAATATCACCAACATACGCCCATAAACAACACCTCATATTTACACAAGCATAGGATCAACAAGAAGAAATATGAATTACAAACGAGAGCACATTCTGAACACACACAACTCTGTCTTCACTACAAAACTTGGTAAGTATACCTGCAACATCATAAAGATAGCTCCATGTACTCATAACATCTCAACAGTATCTCAACTATACATGCACAACCTACAACATCTTGTACTATGTTGATATCAAAGGCATCATCAATGACAACACCACCAAACTCACTCATACTTGCAACAATCTCCCCCGTTGTCATTGATGGCAACACATGATGTGAAAAAACATCAAAGACAACATCAATTCCATTCTTGCACTCTCCATACTTTCTCCTTTTTATCTTCTTCTTTTTCTCTCCCCCTTTTACTATCATTGTTTTTCATGTAAATCTCTCTCCCCATTTGACATCAATGTCAAAGAACAAAACTTCTAATCACTCCCCCTTAAGAGTGCACCCACACATTTCATACTACAACAATGAACTTTCTACTCCCCCTGTGAAGTAGACCCATTAAACAATCCAAATAAATGGAGTCTAAAGATCCACTTGACTATGCACCTTCATGTGCACCTAGTTCAAAGGAGGGCCAATGACCCCCAACTTCTCCCTAATATACTTAAAATAATCCTTTTGAAGAGCCTTAGTAAATATGTTTGTAATTTGAACCTTTGTAATCACCTACTCCAGTCTAACTTCATTATCTAGCACCTTTTCTTTGAAGAAATGATATCTGATAGATATATGCTTTGTTCTTGAATGCATTACCAGATTATTTGAAATGTTTATAACACTTGTATTATCATAGAAGATAGGAATAGGCTCATCACATATCACTCCTATGTCCTTCAATGTTTGCTTCATCCACAAAACCTGTGTGCAACAAGATGTTGTTGCAATATACTTACCTTTTGTACTGGATAAAGAAACTATATCATGTTTCTTGCTTAACCATGAAACCAATCTTCTACCAAGAAAGAATACACCACCACTTGTACTCTTCTAGTCATCTACACAACCATCCCAATTCACATTAGTGTAAGCACTCAGAGTGAAATCAGTACCCTTAGGATACCACATGCCATAATCTAAAGTTCCCTCAGGATATTTAAATATCCTCTTCACAGTTGCAACATGTGCTTCTTTTGATTATGCTTGAAATATAGAAACCAAACACACAACATGTATGATATCTGGTCTTGTAGCAATAAGATATAGTAGTCCACCAATCATAGATCTATACACGCTCTGATCAACTTTAGCAGATTCATCATTTTTACTCAGCTTGCATTCAGTCACCATGGGGGTACTAACCAATTTGGAGTCATCCATTCCAAACTTCTTCAACAACTCTTTAACATATGTTAATTTTGAAATGAATATCCCCTTATCAGTTTGATTCACTTGCAATCCAAGAAAGAAATTCAACTCACCAATCATAGACATTTGAAATTATTTTTGCATCTCCTCTACAAATCTCTTACACATACCTTCATTTCCTCCAAAAATGATATCATCAATCAAAAGCATGAAGTACCTATCACCATTAAGACTTCCTATTCCTGTAGGACAACAGAGGTCAGTATGAACTAATTCCATCATTCTGGTAGAAGATTGCTCTTCTCTTTTAAAATTGCATCTTGTTTTTTTCCCAACTGATAACTTCTACACACAGTACTAGTAGGCTTTGTGATTTTAAGAAAATCCTGGAAAATCTTTCTTTCAAACAAATCCTAATCAAATTATCAAAGTTTACATGTCCCATCCTCTAATGTCATATCCAACTTTCATTAACTTTAGATATAAGGCATTTTCCATCAACACCCTTAAGCTAATAAATGTTTCCATATGTTCTTCTTCCAACAACAACCACAATTCCAAACCCTTTTTTGATCTCATAGGTATTATCCTAAAACACAAACTTGAATCCCTTCCTACATATTTTTCCAACACTCAAGAGATTATACCTTAAGCCCTTAACATATTAGACATCATTAGTACCATGTTTTCTGTCAAAAGGAATTATTTCTTTCCCAACAATCTTTGCTCCAAAATCATCTCCAAACATGGCCAATCCACCAACATACTTCTCAAGTTTAGTGAACTTACTTTTATCTCCAGTCATATGATTTGAGCAGCCACTGTTGATCACTGAATATTCTTCATCTTGTCTGGCATTAAAGGTAGTAACCAGAGTACCTTCCATCTCAACATTCTTGTTCTCCAAACCACTTTCCCTTGCACATCTTCTATAGTTAGTAGACACTGATTTATTCTCTAAGGCTAAAAACAAGCATTCATCATGGGTAAGTGCACCAAGATGGTTGCACTTTTGTGGCCAAACAAGAAAAAAAAAAAGCCATAACACGAATGCATTATGGCTTTTTAAAAGAAAAAAAAAAGCGAATCCAAAAATCATTTCTCATTTGTTTTTTTCTGTGTTTTAGCTCCGCCTGTAGCCAAAAACCCTGTTTTACGCGCTTGCATTCTTGGAGAGGTGATTTCTTCAAAATTCATCAACAACAATTAGATTTCTTCACAAATATGGTGCCACGACGATGAAGAGATGCAAGAGGTAAGTATTGTTTGGTATTTGTTTTGAATTTTTTAGTTTTAAATTGATTTTGTTTGTTTTAGTTTAGAAATGAATGTTTTTTTTTAATTTGTAGGAAATCCTCAATAAGAGGAGGAAAATCAGCCTCAACAAAATCAGCCTCAACAACAAAATCAACCTCCCCCACCATTCTCTCAATACCCTCCTAGCACTCAAGAAAATTTGAGGAGTGAAATTGAAAACAATAGAAAAGAAGTTGAGGATCTTATTAATAGGTTGAGTGATCAAAATTCTTCAACCACAGAAAGAATACATCTAGTAGATTCATTGAAGGATTTGTTAAAAAATTTAGATGCAATTACCCAACAAATATCTAGATGGCAAAATAGGAGGCAAACATCGAGGGCATATTATGCAGACAAATTATCATATAAACAAGTAAAAGATTTAAAGATTACTAAAGGAAATTTGTGCTCTCTATTCACTGACCCTAAAAAAAATCAAAATCTCACCCTCAATGCAAAGAGGTTTCCTATTCATTGGTGCCACCACCAAGAGATTAGGAACCATTTTTATGATAGATGGTATATTGTCTTTGATTACTCACCGTGCAATAACTATGAAGTCCCCCAATATTTTCTTAGGAAATTATACTGTGAGTTTGTATTGAACCAAATCTCAAATTATTTTGATATGAGGGAGTTTTAGGGGAGAGGTGGGGGGTTAGCACAGGATAGGCCCGGTGCATAGCCGGATCCTAAACGATAGGGGATATGACCTCTCACTAGGCCGCCTTGTGAGCAGCTTGTGATGCATGTAGTTGCAAAGGAGAGTGTTGATGTAGAGACTTTGCAGGTGATCACATCCTTGGCTCGGAGTGTCATCCACCACACTATCCCCATTGTACAGCACAATCCAGGGGAGTCTTTAGGTGGTGGCCTTCGAGGCCATGTGTGTCAATCTTGTGGAGCCACTTGTCTGTATGACCCTACTGGTCCTCAAGAGGGTGCTACATAGGATCCATATGCTTCTACGCAGCCTGATCCATATGCATCTATGGGGATGGAGAGGGTGGCTGACATTCTGCATTATGCATATGGTATTGACAGTCAGGTAAAATTCAACATGTTTATTGAATTTAGTTTATTAAATTTTGATTGTGAAATGCAAGATTAACTAATTTAGTTTTATTATTTTAATAAAATTGCAGGGTCATAGTGTTGACCCTGGGTACACTAGTGAATCTACTTATTTTTGTAGTACACCTATCAGTGGGGTATGTAAAGTTAGTAAACAATTATAAATTTATTACATGTGTTAATAGCATTGTTTTATGAATGGTATTTTAATATGTGATTTTGGATGTTGAATAGGGTGTTGTTGGAGGTTTCAAGGAAACACCTCCGAGTGTGAGTAGATTTGCTCAAACTTTCACTGAGGTAATATAGAATAAAGAGAACTTAAAGTTAATGAATTCTAAGTTTAATCTAGATTTGTGTATATATAGTCATAAGAGTATATGGGTTCACTAGGTTATTATTTGAAATCTTTTAAGAATGGCCCTACCATGATTTTTTGTCTTAGAATTCCTACACTAGCAAGCTATATATAATAAAAATTTAACATGGAACTGGTGTATGGTACATACCCAAGGTTGCTTGCACTGCCTTGTGGAAAACTTTCCACTGTCTCCTACCTGGAACCTGACTCTAGTGGATACCTCTTGAGCTTGTAGGTTGACCAAACCCTACTCCAACTCTTCTCAAAGAGTTCTTACTTTGTGCTTTACCCTGGGTAGCTCAACACCTTCTTGCAACTTGATCAATCTGCTTGGACTTAGAAGGGTCTAAGTGCCAAATTCCTCAACTTACTGGAACTGCTTGCAGGGGGATTGATGATACTGTCTCCATGCTTTCTGCATTGAAATTGATCCATCTTGCTGGATGTTCAACCTTCCATCTACCCGTTTTCTTGAAGTTGCTTTGAGGAGGCCTAATAGCTAGGGTTTTAGGAAATTTTTGTTGTCTCCTCACACTATTGGATTGTTCCAGCATCAACTCACTTTAACCTATCAAAATATGACCAAAACCTTCCTAATACCGTACTGGTACCGTACAGTACCTTCTGCCCCTGTCCAAGTTCTCAATTTTCCCTTTCCAAACTCCTAATCGGGTTGTCTACACTCACCTAGGGTTTGGTGTTATCATTTCTTCCTTGACTTTCAAAGCTTCCTATCACTAAATATGTACAAGGACATGGCTCCACTATCATTTCCATCAACCTCAGGAAGAATCCATGGGCAAATTTCATGGGGAAGCCATGTTTTGGTTGACTATTCAAAACTGTGTTTGTAAACCCACTAAATGTTGATCTAAAGATTCAATTCAAAAGCTCTACACTACTCCACTTGAATATACAAAGAAAAAGGAATTAAATCTATCCTAATAGCATGAACGTATTACTAAATCTGTGTATTGACCGCCTATGGTATCACTGTTGCAAAACATAGTGGAATTTTTGAAAAACACCCTACAACGCTAAACTAAGAACTTGGAACAGTCAATGTACACTAAGCGACTTTAATAACAAATGAAAACTGCTCTATACTACCTAAAAAACATAAACACAGTATTAAATTAATTTTTACAGCGCCTTCAAGTTCGTTGTTTCACAAAAGACACAACTGATACAGAAAATACCAAATTTTATCTATTATTTGCAGTCCTAAAATTATCTTCAATGCATGTATTCTCACTCAACGGACTAACTAAAAAGAAAAGGTACTATGATATGTTAAGGGAACTCATATTCAATGCCTAGAACAGCGCATTAACTCATAAAATACCATTGTTCTGAAAACACACGAGGTTTTTAGAAAAACACACAAAATACAGAGCACACCGAACTGTCTTCCATTCACCCCCAAAAATATTTATTACAATCATCTTCTAACTGTCTACGAGCCCCTTACTACCACTTTGATGCCATTTGCATAGTTTAAGGGCAGTGGCTCGAGATTTTTCCCTGATTTCAAGGGATTGTCAAAGACAAGTAGGTGCATGCAAACTAACAAGTTATCATGCAATCACACCACTCTGCCATTATCCTTCATTTTTAGGAATATTATCTCTTCAAGCTCGAACCAATAGCTCCTTAACTGTCTTTTAGCATCTTTCTCTAAACAATGAGGAAGTGACATTAACACATTCATAATATTTAACATATGCTGTCCTAAATTTAATAAAGCAAAATTTTAATACTAATGTCCAAATGAAGATTTTAGTCCTAAAGACTAACTCTCCACCTAGAAATGAAAGATATACTAAGATCAAAACAAACACAATAAAGTCCTGATTTGGCCAAGATCAAGTACAAACCAAAATTTTGCAAACCAACATGGAGGTCAGCCTAGGTGCTCCTGCACCATCCTCCCCAAAACAAAAAATTCAATCCACCTTTGGATTGAGCAAGCTAGGATCGATTCCTAACTTCTTAAACTCTGCCTCCTTGATCTATACTGCATCTAAATCAGGTTGTCCATGCCTCTTGATCAAGTGTTCTTTGTATTCCTTGGTCCTAGTCTTCTTGTAGACCCTTGTGTCCAAGATTTGATCAGCTTGTTTGACTGTAACAGGGGGTAGTTTGAGTTCTTCTACATCTTGACTGACTTCATGGATGGTCTGATCCATGTTTGGTGGTGGTCCTTTGTAATGGACTAAGTCTGCAACATTGAAAATAGGGGACAGTCCACTGTCATCTGGTAATTGTATCTTGAATGCATTGTTGCCATACTCCTCTAGGATAGGATAGGGACCTATCCTCTTCATTTTTAGCTTGTGAGGAACTCCTTTCTGCAGTCTAGCCTTGTTCAAATGCACCATCACTAGGTCTCCAACATCAAACTAAACCTCTCTCCTATGTTCATCCACTTTAACCTTATGCTTCATGGTATTTTCTGCCAAGGTTTTTCTGACTGTCTCATGAATTTCCTGCATTGCACAAGCAAAGTCTTCTGCATACCCACTTCCCTTGACTCCATCCTTCAATTCCCTCAGCTCATAAACACCTCTAGGGTGCAGTCCATAAACAATTTCAAAGGGACTCTTCCCTGTAGATCTATTGACTGTATCATTATATGCATACTCAGCTTGCCTAATAATTTGATCCCATTGTTGACCATACTCCTTGGTCAAGCATCTCAAGAGGTTTCCAAGTGTCCTATTAACCACTTCGGTCTGACCATCAGTTTGGGGATGGTATGCAGATCCAAAGGACAGATTGGTGCCCATTCTTTGCCAAAGAGTCTTCCAAAAATGACTCATAAACTTGGTGTCTCTGTCTGATACAATGCTGATTGGTAAGCCATGAATTCTGACTATTTCCTTGAAGAAAAGAGAGGCTATTTGACTGGCATCATTGGTTGTTTTGCAGGGTATAAAGTGAGCCATTTTTCTGAATCTATCAACCATAACATACACACTATCCATACCTTGCCTTGTCTTGGGTAAACCAACTACAAAGTCCATGCTTAAGCATTCCCATGGCCTAGAAGGGATTGGCAGTGGCTGGTATAGACCTGCATTTGAAGAAGTGCCTTTTGCTTTTTGACACACTACACAACTCTCTACATATTTTCTGACATCTAGGTTCATCTTTGGCCAATAATAAAACCTTTGAACAAGCTCTTGAGTTTTGGTGATCCCAAAATGACCACTCAATGCACTGTTATGATTCTCTTGAATTAAGTTCTCCCTAATAGAACCTCTAGGAACACAAAGCCGATTCCCTTTAAACAACAAATCACTTTGCAAGGTGTATTCAGCATACTTGCTATGGAAATGGTTCTTAAACTCAAGGCATACCTTATAAATTTCTGCAAATTCTTCATCATCTGCATATAGATCTTTGAAGTGATCTATTCCCATGCTCTTCAACTGGATTTCTTGAATGGTAAGAACCCTCCTGCTCAATGCATCAGCAACTTTGTTGAGAGCTCCTTTCTTGTGCTTGATGTTGAAGGTGTAAGCTTGCAAATACTCCACCCATTTCATGTGCCTGTGACTCAACTTCTCTTGTGAATTCAGAAAACTGAGTGCTTGATTGTCTGAGTACACAATGAATTCCTTGGGAAGCAAATAGTGCCTCAACTTCCTTAGTGCTTGGACCACTGCATACATTTCAAGGTCATAAGAAGAGTACTTCTTGGCTTCACTTAGCTTCAATGAAAAGTCTACTCCTCTTGTCAGAAATAACCCACTGATAAGGCATTGCTTGCATCACATTCAATGGTGAATAGCTTCAAAGCTTAAGAAAATACTAAAATAGGTTGGGTAGCTATCTTTCCTTCAGCAACTCAAAAATCTTGTTAGCTTGCTCATTCCACACAAACTTAGTTTTCATGCCTCCTTTAATGGTATCCAACATAGGAGCACAAATTGCACTAAATTGTTTGATGAATTTCCTATAATACTGAGCAAGACCATGGAAGCTTCTTACCTCTGTTGTTGTCTTAGGAGTAGGCCAATTGAGAATGGCTTCTACCTTGTTGTTGTCCATCTTCAAGTTGCCATGTGATAGCACAAAACCAAGATACACCAGCTCTGTTTTGATGAACTCACACATTTCCAGATTGATCTTCAGCTTCTCCTCCTATAGCTTCTTGAAAATCAGCTCAATATGTTGGAGGTGCTCTTCTCTAGTTCTGCTATATATTAGTATATCATCAAGATACACTACTACAAACTTTCTAATGTAGTCCTGGAGAATTTCATTCATAAGTCTCATGAATGTGGAGGGGGCATTAGACAAGCCAAATGGCATTACTAGCCACTCATAAAGACCCTCATTGGTTTTGAAGGTTGTTTTCCACTCATCATCCTCATGTATTCTAATTTGGTGGTATCCACTCTTTAAATCTATCTTGGTATAGTACCTAGCTTCACCTAGAAAATCCATGAGATCTTCAATCCTAGGAATGGGAAATCTATACCTAATGGTTATCTTGTTTATTGCTCTGGAATCAGTGCAAAGTCTCCATTCTCCTCCTTTCTTCGTAAGCAAGATAGTGGTGGCACTAAGCACAAGGACTAATGTTTTCCTAATGACCTTGGCCGGCAGTCTTGAATCTCGCTCTTAGTCATTTTGTCGAGTGTCATCTGGGTCGCTGGTCTGAAGGGTGGTTCTGCATCAAGTCTATCCTATGATTTATGCCCTTTAGGAGGTAGGTACAAGGTTGACTTACAATGCTCCTCTAAGTAGGTCCGCAATGTGTCTGAATCTCCTTTGGTGAAATTTTGTTTTCAGCTTTTGCTTACTTCTCTTGGCTTGATCATTACTGCATAGCCAACGCCTTCTCCTTCTTCCAAGGTCTTTAAGAACTCTTTTTCACCAACTAATAGCAGCTTAGAACCTTCTATCTGCACCTCAGTATCTTCCAACAAAGATTGAATCTTGTAGGTTACATTGTCCTTCTTGAAGGTATATGAATTCTTAGCTGCATCATGCATAGCTTGACGGTCAAATTTCCATGGCCTACCTAGGAGCAAGTGGCATGCATCCATAGGTAATACATCACACAATACCTTGTCTTTGTACTTTCCAATTGAAAACTCCACCCATGCTTGTTCATTCACCAAGACATGCTGACCCTTATTGAGCCATGTGACCTTGTAAGGGTTATTGTGAGGTATTCTTGCTAATTTAAGTTTGCTGACTGCCTCCTCTGACACAATATTGTCAGTAGAACCTGAGTCTATGATCACCTTGCACACTTTTCCCATCATCTTGCACTTTATCCTAAACAAGGACCTTCTTTGACTTGGCTCTTCTTTGACTGGTTCTTTGATCAAAGTTCTTCTCATCATGAGATTCTCACCTTCCTTTGAGTTCAATGGTACTTCTAATTGTTTATTTGCTGCAGCTACTTCATCTTGAATCAGATTGGTTCTCTTATCTCCTCCATGAGAAGTGCTTCCTTTCTCAAGACATCTATAGGCTGGGTGTCCCAACTGGTTGCAATGATAGCATTTCATGTTGGTGAAGTAACTACCCCTTCCTTGTCCACCACTTCTTCCTCTGGAGTTGAAACTTCTTCCTCTACCACCTCTACTGGAACTTCCTTCTTGCTGTTCAAAAAATCTGACTTCTCCTGAGCTCTTGATTCTGTGCTTCTTCCACTATAGCTTCCTCTTTGTCCTCTGCTGTCTTTTCCTTGGCCTCTGCCTTTGGGGTTTTGTTCTTGTTTCTTTTTTCCTTTCTCTTCTATTTTGAAAGCCATTTGATAGCATTGGCATACTGTTTCGAAGTTTACCAAGCTCATATCTTCCTGGATAGACCACTTGAGTCCATTTAGGTACCTTCCTAACCTAATGCTTTCATCTTCAACCACCTTTGATCTAAGGCACAATTTTTGGAATTCTTCTGTATATGTTTGAACATCCATGTCCTTTTGCCTCATATTGTGTCTTCTCCTGTGCAACTGGACTTCATAATCATCTGGGAGATAAGTCTGCCTTATCTTAGTCACCATTCCTCTCCATGAAACTATAGGACCTTTGCATTCTTTCTCTCTTTCAGATTGCACAAACTTCCACCATGTGAGAGCTGCTCCTTTCAACCTAGACTTGGCCACCTTTACCTTTTGGGCCTCTGTTATGCCATCACACTCAAAGTGATTCTCAATACTCTCAATCCAGTCCACAACTGAATCAGGGTCCATTTGTCCACTGAAAAGTGGCACACCATCTAATGCTTTACCACTCAAGGCCTACAATGCCTTCAAGAATGGTTCCTCTGCAAGAACAGGATCAGGGTTTAGAGCTTCCTCCTCCAATTCCACTTCTTTTTCCTTGGCTTCTTGTTCTTCTTTCTTCTTTATCTTGTCCTTCACAGCATCTGCTGTTTCTTGGACTTCATCCAGGAGTCTCTCCATCTGAGATATCCTTTCTCTGAGCAACCGGTTATCTTCCTCTTGCTCTTCTACTTTCTTTGCTAGCTCTTCATTTATCACCATGGTTCCTTCCTCTGGTGTATTCTCTCCTACTGATTTAGTGGATTGGCTCATTAATCACAAACCTTGAATCTAACTCTTGCTCTGATACCAATATGGTGTATGGTACATACCCAAGGTTGCTTGCACTGCCTTGTGGAAAACTTTCCACTGTCTCCTGCCTGGAGCCTGACTCTAGTGGATACCTCTTGAGCTTGTAGGTTGACCAAACCCTGCTCCAACTCTTCTCAAAGAGTTCTTACTTTGTGCTTTACCCTGGGTAGCTCAACACCTTCTTACAACCTGATCAATCTGCTTGGACTTAGAACGGTCTAAGTGCCAAATTCCTCAACTTACTAGAACTACTTGCAGGGGGATTGATGATACTATCTCCATGCTTTCTGCATTGAAATTGATCCATCTTGCTGGATGTTCAACCTTCCATCTACCCGTTTTCTTGAAGTTGCTTTGAGGAGGCCTAATAGCTAGGGTTTTAGGAAATTTTTGTTTTCTTCTCACACTATTGGATTGTTCCAGCATCAACTCACTTTAACCTGTCAAAATATGACCAAAACCTTCCTGATACCGTACTGGTACCGTACAGTACCTTCTGCCCCTATCCAAGTTCTCAATTTTTTCCAAACTCCTAACCAGGTTGTCTACACTCGCCTAGGGTTTGGTGTTATCATTTCTTGCTTGACTTTCAAAGCTTCCTGTCACTAAATATGTACAAGGACATGGCTCCCCTATCATTTCCATCAACCTCAGGAAGAATCCACGGGCAGATTTCATGGGGAAGCCATGTTTTGGTTGACTATTCAAAACTGTGTTTGTAAACCCACTAAATGTTGATCTAAAGATTCAATTCAAAAGCTCTACACTACTCCACTTGAATATACAAAGAAAAAGGAATTAAATCTATCCTAATAGCATGAACGTATTACTAAATCTGTGTATTGACCGCATATGGTATCACTGTTACAAAACACAATGGAATTTTTGAAAAACACCCTACAACGCTAAACTAAGAACTTGGAACAGTCAATGTACACTAAGAGACTTTAATAACAAATGACAACCGCTCTATACTGCCTAACAAACATAAACACAGTATTAAATTAATTTGTATAGCGCCTTCAAGTTCATTGTTTCACAAAAGACACAACTGATACAAAAAATACAAAATTTTATCTATTATTTGCAGTCCTAAACTTATCTTCAATGCATGTATTCTCACTCAACGGACTAACTACAAAGAAAAGGTACTATGATATGTTAAGGGAACTCAGATTCAATGCCTAAAACAACACATTAACTCATAAAATACCACTGTTCTGAAAACACACGAGGTTTTCAGAAAAACACACAAAATACAGAGCACACCGAACTGTCTTCCATTCACCCACAAAAATATTTATTACAATCATTTTCTAACTGTCTACGAGCCCCTTACTACCACTTTGATGCCATTTGCATAGTTTAAGGGCAGTGGCTCGAGATTTTTCCTTGATTTCAAGGGATTGTCAAAGACAAGTAGGTGCATGCAAACTAACAAGTTATCATGCAATCACACCACTCTGCCATTATCCTTCATTTTAGGAATATTATCTCTTCAAGCTCGAACCAATAGCTCCTTAACTGTCTTTTAGCATCTTTCTCTAAACAATGAGGAAGTGACATTAACACATTCATAATATTTAACATATGCTGTCCTAAATTTAATAAAGCAAAATTTTAATACTAATGTCCTAATGAAGATTTTATTCCTAAAGACTAACTCTCCACCTAGAAATGCAAGATCTACTAAGATCAAAACAAACACAATAAAGTCCTGATTTGGCCAAGATCAGGTACAAGCCAAAATTTTGCAAACCAACATGGAGGTCAGCCTAGGTGCTCCTGCACTAGGAACTGACAAAGGTAGAGCTACATTCTACTCCATCCTATATATTTTTTTGTGATGTCAACATAGCCAAGAATAAGACTACGGATTTCCTACATGATGTCAATGTAACCAAAAATAAAACTTCTATCCTCGACCCTATCTATTAGCCAAGACTCCTTCAATATCTCCTAGATGCTTGGAGATGCTTAAGACTAGGTCAAAATCTATATTATCTTCTATTTGTTGCTAGCCCATCAAGTTTCCCCATGTTCTTAACTAACTCAAAGGATTGCATGGAAAGAAGCAGGTACCTTCATTAAACTCAACTATTGAGCCCAAACTTCTTTCCTCCTCATAGGGGACGGAAAATGCTTAGAAATGATTAAATTCTCTAATAGGGTGTGGGAGATCTTTTAGGAAAACATTTGACACTAATTTGATCCATTGAATTCTTCTTCATTCTTATATATTCCTCAAATATACCTTGTAATACCCTATCATACCTTAAATCTACTTACATTCATGTCCCTTGTTGTGCATGTAGGTGATATAGTATGGTCCATGAATTTTGTTTTCTTTTTTTAATTTTTCTACATGTACCTTCTATCTCTAATTACTATCCCTCAGTATAAAAAGAAAAATAAAAACATTGCTTTTTTTCATCTAAGACCCCTAAGGTTTTGTAAACCCCTTAGATGTAAGGATTCAAAGCACATCAACCATTTGGTACAAATGACTAAATCCCAAAGATGGTCTCAGAAGCAAAGGAAAGAGTTTGGAAAGGTAGAGAGAGCTACACCGTGGACCGAGGGAGGTCTCGTACTTTCAAAACAAAGCCAATTAGGCTTGGTGACAGTGTGACTGTGACAACATTTGGTGAAGAGGAAGAAAGACATTCAGGAACTCTAGAGGCCCACCATAATGGGATTTTGATATTCAACCATGAGAGTGTAAGAGAGAGTCGAGTATCATTTATCAAAAAACATTGTCTCATGTGAATATACAACCAATGGATAAGGAGATGATTACTTTTCTTCATTTTCATTTGCATAACCATATCACGGCGTGGGAACCATGAAGACCAAGGATGTCTAGTTTTATGTGGAGGTAATGGACGTGGTCCAAACTTTAGGAGGGGCAAGAAGGTCAATGTGTGATCTTGATGAATGATAGAAGAGGGGTTGGTCAGACAAACTAGGGGCACCTAGTCATGAGTAGGGACCTATAGGTTAGATTGGTGAAGCAAAGCACCAAGGTGGTCTTACAAGGAAAGGCCTAGAGCAGGAATCAGTGATTGATTCCTCCAACCCATAGAGAGCACACTAGGAAAAATGTGGAAGTATAGAATGAGTTTATGACTTAGATGTATGCCTTCAAGCATTTTTGTGGTTGGAATGATGTTTTCTAATTAGATTTTCCCTCATTGAACCTCTTGGGACACATAACTAATTTCCCTTAAACAATAACCCATTTTGCAAAGTATATTCAGAGTATTGGCTATGGAAATGGTTCTCAAAGTTAGAACATACCTTATAGGCCTCTGAAAAGTATTCATCATCTCCATATAGATCCTTAAAACTCTCTATGCCAATGCTCTTGATCTGTATCTCTTGGACTGTCAACAATTTCCTGCTCAATGCATCTGCCACTTTGTTTAGCTATCCCTTCTTGTGCTTGATGGCGAAGGTAAAAGCTTGGATGTATTCCATCCATTTCAAATTCCTATTACTCAACTTCTCTTGAGTGTTGATAAAACTAAGTGCCTGATTGTTAGTAAAGACTACAAACTCCTTGGGTAGAAGATAATGCCTCCATTTCCTAAGTGACTGAACCAAAGCATAAAGTTCTAAGTCATAGGTTGAATACTTCTTCTTTGCTTCATTGAGCTTCTCACTAAAGAAGGCTATAGGCCTACCCTCTTGACTTAGCACTCCTCCTACTGCCACTCCAGTTGCATCACATTCAACAATGAACAACTTGACGTGCTTAGGTAATAAGAGAATTTCATTGAGTTGCCACCTCTTGTTTCAATTTTTTTTCAAACTCCTTTCTTGAGTCCACACAAACTTAGTTTTTAAACCACCCTTGATTGTATCTAAGACTGGTGCACATATACCACTAAAATTCCTTATGAATTTCCTATAAAATTGAGCCAATCCATGGAAACTTCTTACCTCAGTCCCTGTGGTTGGTGTAGGCCAGTTTAGGATGGCTTCCACCTTGCTTGGATCCATCTTCAATGATCCTTTGGACACTAAAAAACCCAAATAGACTAGCTCTTGCTTAAAGAATTCACACTTCTCTAGATTGATTGCCAACTTCTCTTCTTGCAACCTTCTAAGAACTTGCTCCACATGTTTCAAATTTTCTTCTGTTGTCTTGATGTATATGAGGATGTCATCAAGGTACACTACCACAAATATCCCTGTAAAGTCCTTAAGCACTTCATTCATGAGCCTCATGAATGTGCTAGGGGCATTGGAGAGACCAAATGGCATCACTCTCCACTCATATAACCCATCATTTGTCTTAAAAGTTGTCTTCCACTCATCACCATCCTTAATTATGATTTGATGATACCCACTCTTGAGATCCAACTTGGTGAAGTATTGTGCACCTCCAAGACAATCCATTAAGTCCTCAATTCTAGGAATAGGGAACCTATACCTAATTGTGATCCTATTTATTGCTCTAGAGTCAGTGCAAAGTCTCCACTTACTTCCTTTCTTGGTTGCTAAGACCACTGGTACTGCACAAGGGCTAATACTCTTTTGAATCAAGCCTTGATCCAACAACTCCTTCACTTGCCTAGCTACCTCAAGATTCTGATCTGGTGTAAGCTTGTATGCTACTTTGTTAGGTAATGAAGCTCCAGGTATGAAGTCAAATTGATGACTTATAGCTCTCTTTGGAGGCAAAGTTGCAGGTGTACCATCACTGACAATATCCTTCTACTTTTCTAGCAGCTTTTGGACTGACTTTGGTATGACTATCTTTTTAGTCTCTTCTTCATCTTTTGACTGCATTAAAACCACATATCCTTCACCTCCTTGATGTAGATTGTTAAGGAACTCCTTCCCACTACTAAACATGATGTTTGGTGCCTTTGATTGTCCCTCTTATTCTTCTGACAGTGATTGCAACTTAAAAGTCTTCCCATCCTTCTTGAATGAGATTGTATTCTCTCTCCCATCATATATGGCACCTCTGTCATATTGCCATGGTCTTCCTAGTAGAAGATGGCATGAATCCATGGGTAATACATCACAAATCAGCTTATCTTTGTATCCTCCAATGGAAAACTCCACTGTTACCTGCTCATTTACTAAAACACTCTACCCTTTGTTTAGCCAAGTGACCTTGTAGGGGTTAGTATGAGGTGACTTCTCTAATTTTAGTTTCATTACTCCCTCCTCTAATATTATATTGTCTGTTGAACCTGAATCTACTATGACCTTGCACACTTTTCCAAGTATCTTGCACCTTACTCTAAATAGAGCCCTCCTCTATTTTGGTTCCTCTTTAACTGGTTGTTTGATCAGAACCTTGTTGAACATCAGATTCTCTCCTACCTCAGATTCAACATGACTGACCTCAGATGCCTTAGGACTCATGGTGTCCTCTTTTGCATAAGTCACTCTCTTTTCATTGCTTGATGAAGATGCTTTCTCCGGGCACCTATAAGCAGGATGACCTATTTGATTACAATGGTAATACTTCATGTTTGCAAAATAAGAATTGCTCCTACCTGCTCCTCTTCTTCTATTTGAACCTCCTTAAGGTCCTCTACCCTTGTTATATCCACCTCTTGTAAATGTTTCACCTCCATGATCTATGAGTTTTGACTCTCCTTGGTTTCTTTGGTCATTGCCTCTACCTTGGTAGCCACCACACTGTCCTCTTTGATCTCTTTGATCTTTGCCTTTGCCTCTGCCCTTAGAATTCTGATCTTGCTTCTTCTTACTCCTCTCTTTGATCTTTAATGCCAATTGATAACATTGGTGCACTGTTTTGGGGCTTAATAGAACCATCTCCTCTTGAATGTTCCACTTCAAACCATTGCGATACCTAGCCACCTTGATAGTTTCATCCTCTATGACATTGGACCTCATGCAAAGTCTTTGAAACTTCTCAGTATAAGAACTCACATCCCGATCTCTTTGCCTCAAACTCTATCTCCTCTTATGCAACTGAATTTCATAGTCTTTAGGTAGGTATGCTTCTTTCACCTTGGCAACCATTCCCTTCCAAGTAGAGATAGGCTACTTGCCTTCCTTCTCCCTCTCTGTCTGAATGAATTTCCACCAAGTTAAGGTAGAACCTCTTAGTCTTGATTTAGCCACCTTTACCTTCTCAGGCTTCAAAGACTCCATCACACTCAAAAAATGGTTTTCCATTCCCCTATCCAATCCATAACTAAAGGCTCTCCATCTTTCCACTAAACAAAGGAGAGTAATTCTCAAGTGTTTTTCCACTCAAAGCCTTCAATGCTTTCAAGAAGGGATCCTCCTTCAATATAGGGTCAGGTTCAGGGATTCTATCCTCCTTTGCAACCTCTTCTTCTTTTGCTATTCTTCCATCAAACCACATAACATTTAGTGCTTGCTCAAGTTGGTCTAACTTTTCTCTCAATACCCTATTGTCTTCGTCTATTTCTTCAACCCTCTTGGCCAACTTAGAATTTTTCACCATGATGCTAGAACCACTAGACACTTTCTCTGACATACAAGATCAATC